>JAHLJT010008446.1:213529643-213572605 GCA_031308135.1 Acheta domesticus
TCTCCCTGATGCTCCTTCTTCTTCAACTCCTACAACTTCTTATGATCTTATGTGCTTCATTCTTCTCTTCCGTGACCTTCTAATTCTTCTCCTCTGGTTGATCGATCTCCGAAGCGAACCAGTTTTCCGCACAGATAAGTTTTCAATGCCAACACGTTTTCATCATCTCCACCGACTTCATACAGTCGGGGAATTAATTTGCTGCCGTAGTCTTCCACACATTCCCACTCCTCCATTTTCTTTCTAATTCTCATCTTTGCTACCAAAAAATTGCACCGGCTTATTGTGCTCTCTCTCTCTCTCACCCTCCTCTGCTTTTGTGTCTCCAGATTCTCAACTTTATTCTCAGGAGGGACTTTGGTTCGCATCTATCAATCCTCGTAAGTCGTCGCTTTCGTGAAGAGTATGCACTGTTATCTGCATTATCCCTCCGGCCCCTCGTAATTGAGTGATTTTATATCCAATCCAAGACCACCACTTCTTCAATATTTTGCCCCTACTGGGAACAGGGAATGTTATCAATTGGACAATTAATTACACTGAAGGTAGGACAAGGTGTCTTACACTTAGTAAGTACCGTGAGTGTTATAAGTATGAGAGTCTCAATAGGTTAGCGTGTTATGCTCTTGATAACTATCCGCTCTTGAAATATCTACGCTAACAAATGAATAGGATGTTCTCATCCAATTTAATAAAAATGTGTGTGTTAAGCACAGTAGCATTCGCCGATGATTTAAAAAATGCGAGTCTGGAATTTTTAATTAGAATTGAACTAATTTGATTGACAGAAAAGTTATGTGTAGTTTTTCTAATAAAAGGCTATTGGTTGAATATTCATTTGATATTGAGTCTGGATATCTAGAACTTGCTTAAGAATTTCTGCATAAAATACATGAAAAGCCCTCACCTTGCCCATCCTCGTGAACTCTATCGATCGGAAAATCGGCACCCTGGTCGAATTTTCTTGTCCCCCATTAAGCGCCATCTTGGATACTAGAATGTTCATGTATTATTATCTTGGGTTCCCCATTTCGAATTTCGAAAATATGACGTTGTACTCTAATTTAGAAATCCGGAAAATACGTGAATACACCTCAAAAACTTGCCCTAATTGTACCAGTGATCTTTCAAAATTTCTCAGTCTGATAGGTGAAATGATATGACGTTCATTAAAAATCACTCCTCAACCTGTTTGCACTGTAAACTACACGAATTGTATTTGAAATCGTTGATTGGCACTAGCTGCTGGGACCCCGATTCGTTAGCCAGAAATAGTAATGAAGAAGAATCATTACTCTTGTGAATACAGAGCACATAGTATTTGGTTATCAACAGTTCTTTCTCTTTCTCCCTCGCTTTTCTCTTCCTTCTCACCGAGAGAGATGGCTCAGTGCAACAACTGATGTCACTGCAGTCCCTCTGACCGGGAGGTCCTAGGTTCGAGTCCTGACGGCGATTTTCGACACTAGCATGTCAGCTAGGTCGAATTCAGTCGCTGTCTAGAGAAGAATTCTGGCGGCCGGCTGTTTTACGTGATTTCTCCGATCAACACCAGGTGAATGGCGGAGCAGTACCCTAGCAAACGGGCCACGAACCGCGCGCGACCTTTCCTTTCTCTTCCTTTACACTTACACACTAACATGCATTACACTATCACACATGCTGGGAGACCAGGCAGGAGCTTAGGTTTGTCCCGGCTGGGGCGATGTCCCGCTGGTGGGAGCTACATGGTTGAGGGGAATACCCCGCTAGTCGACGGTAGGTCGGGGCCCGGTTCTCGCCATCCAGTGGAAAAAGATCTAAAACTATATATATATATATATATATATATATATATATATATATGTGTGTGTGTGTGTGTGTGTGTGTATGTGTATGTGTATGTGTGTGTGTATGTGTGTGTGTATGTGTATGTGTATGTGTGTGTATGTGTATGTGTATGTGTATGTGTATGTGTATGTGTGTGTGTGTGTGTCTGCGTTTTTTCCAATTTCCAACTTCTAAACACTTTTTCAATTCTCGTTTTCGATTTCTAAAACGTATGTCACATCAAATCAATTATTGTCTTTTTGCATCTGTATGAACAGATTTAATTAAACGAACGAATCTATCGACATGAAATTTAAATACATTATAAACACTACCCTTGGGACGAACTAAGTTTTTTTTCTTTTTCCGTGTTATCCTAAACGGTTCCGAATATTATTACTTCCCGCTCTTACAAAGGTTCCTGCCGTACGGAGGTTTTGTGGCGTAGTGGTATGGGTGTCGGCAAGTTAACTCTGTTCGAGCCTCGGAGCGTAAATAAATTGTTTCTAGTTGAAAACACTTTTCAAAATGTATGTGGTAGTTTAATATAGCGGAACAATTAAAAATAATGCAAGGAAGTATGTCCTTTTGTAGCACCACTAGTTTCTTCTTCCTTTCCTCCTTTTCTCCACCTTCTTTTTCGGTCTTATTCGTCTGCATATTTCATCTGCTAATTTTTCTTTCTTCTTCTGTTTGTTGTTTTCCTCCTTTCCTCCGCCTCTCCTCAGTCCTCACCTTTTCTCTTCAGTGGTCCCAATGAATATTAATATGGCGTCACACGGCATTCATGTGACATGGCGTGGCAGGGGTCGCTCCAACATGGAGCGAGCAGCACACAAACGTCAAGCAGGTGACGACAAGCCTGGTGCCAGCGATTCAAATTGCTCCACCAAATTTATACCCCCGATTTCGTCCGTCTTGGAACACTGTGCGACGCCACCACTGTCACTGCCTGCGGGCGCGCGGCGCGGGACGGGGTGGCGTGGCGTGGCGTGGGCTACGCAGCGCGTGGGCGACAGAGCCGCTGCTCTAACGGCGCGGGAAGCGGTGCTTGGAGACGCTGGGAGCGCTGCGAAGCACCTGTGCCGCCCGTTTCTCGCCTCCCGCTTCTCTCGCCTTGGACCACTTCCCACTTTTCTCGGCGGCGCTCCCGCGGCCCACTGGCCCAGTGCGACAGCCGATCCCCTCGGGTGAAGGCGCCGTCACTTTCGCTGCTCTCCACTTGCACTTACACTCACCCACTCCTTCTGCTTCTTTTCCTCCCTCGCGTCACTCTGCTTGGGTCCGACCCTCCCACGATCTCTATCACCCTCTAACCCTCGCCCTTTCTCTCGCTGTTTCTCTCCCTCCCACTTCCTACCTCCACTTCATTATTAGAATCTCTAGTTCTCTCATTCAACTTTACTACTCCTATTTATATCTTCATCCGTCCCTTCTGTCTGCCTCTTTCTGATTCTGTCGAACGCACGTGTATCAGTACCTTTCCCTCTCCTTTCCATTACCAAAATTTCTTTTCTGTCTCATTAAAAAGAAAAATATATTGTCAATCATGATATCAATGTTAATTTCCGTGGTGGTAGCCGATATTTTGTAGTAATCCATAATGGTAATTGGAGGTAAGGTAAAATCAATCACAATTTTTAAGTATATAAGTATTTAAAAAATATATATCAAGGATAAATATATTCATAAAAATCATGGTCATGGTTTCCTCTGCCACATGCATATTCTGGTACTTATTTCCTTAACATTTAATGAATTGTTACTTCACGTCTCTTGATCCTACTGATCATCATCCAGTAATTTGTCGTTTCTAGACCTCAAAGGTGTAATCAATAAAAACGGAACAATTCCTGTTAGAACAATCAGTTTTCAAAATTCACAACAATGATTCGCCTCCAGCACATTCGATTCAGATAACATCTTTCGAAAATTCAGTTTCCTATAAGATAAGAAAAATGGAATCACACATTGCAGAAATACAATATTGATTATAGAGATGAATGAAAAAATTAGATATTTAAATAAGATCATGTACAATTTTTTAAAAAAAAACACAACAACGGTTTTTGCAAAATTTTTGCAGGAAATATAGTTTCAAAAACTCGCAATTTTTTCTTAAAACTTTTGACACGAATAGAGAAAAGAATGCTTAAAATGGCACAGGTATCATTTTCGTTGAACTCCCTGAATTTGCGAAAATTGAAAAATGTAAATAATATGAGAAAGTATGTACTGTGGTAGCACTATTTGCTTTTCTTCCATTTCTTCTTTAGTTCATGAGAATATACAGTTATAGAAGAATAGTGATAATTAAGAACAAAATTATTAAAGATGCTCGGTTAGTTCTTTAAGTATTTGTAAGTCCAACGAGAATGGAAACAAAAAATTAAATGGCATGTTTTCTTTACATAACTGACCTAACCGGAGTTACGAGACGCTACTTAGCATAAATATACATTAAGCAGACGAAATGCAATGTTTTTAACGTTAGAGTGGATTTATGAACTGTAAATAAAATCGTTTTTATTCACCTCAATGATTCCAATGCTGCGGAATTTGAATGAAGCGGGCAGACGGTAGAGCATTTTGATGCTCAAATGCCACCATGATGGTCAAATTAATTCAATCGAGTGGTTTTGGACATACTGCCACTATACTGTAAGAGGCTATTGAATTAATTATTGTCACAATATTGAACCGATATATACACATTTGAAGTCGTTTTCCTCCCTCCACTCAATGAAAGAACAGCCGACCCTGTCGAAGGATTTCCGTTTCGCCTCTGACGAAGGACGTTTAGGAAATCTCTTATCGTTCGTTAACGTCACTGAAGGTTCCGCTTTGCTATTAATAAAAAAACGTCTAATTATTATAAAAAATATACGTACGTATACGAGAAAGTAATAAGTAAGGTTTCAAATTGTCAATCAATGAAACCAAGTTGGTCGATACGAGAAAATAAAAGTACCAGTTGTTGTTACTTCAACTTAAAGTGTGATGATTTAAATAAATTTCTTCAAACCATTGATTTAAATCGTGAATTCAATAATTTAAAAAACACATGTAAAGCAAAAATGTTTTTTCTGATTTTATTAACGATTTCTCAAAATTTCATTTTGTCTGCCTACAATCATTTTATTAATAGAACGCACAAACTAATAAATTTACAAAGTCCAGAATAGCAATTTATAACCCTTATTGAACATTTGAAAACTGAAGAACTTTGGTTATGAAAACAACTAACAAGAGAAAATAAAATGCACAATTGTCCATTTTATTGCTGAGCTCAGTAACTGCTCTCTTATTTAATTATATGTCAAATTAACAATTAAAAACTGCGTGTTTAACACAGTAGGGGAGAAGTGTATTGTGTACACGTTTTCCTGTGGACTGGAACCCTAACTCATAAATTTTACGTTGAATTATGAATACAAGTGGAAACGAGCGTTTTGGGCAAGAATTGGTAAGAAAATACTCCCTTGTAATAAAAAACTATTCGAAACAAATCAGCTATTGATTTTGCCTCATCACTTACCGTGCCCTTCGTAAGGATATCTACTTACTGCGAGAACATAGAGAACGATTACTTGAATAACTACTTTTCTCAATGAAATGTGCAAAATGAATGATGAATCTACATAATGAATCTACATTAGATCCAGAAACAAAACGGATCCATTCCAGCATTCGCTCACAGAATCAGGGAAACTGGACGAAACCCCTGATCGAGATGGGTTACATTGATACGAAAGCTGAGGTACAACACTTGTTAAAGTGCGTAATGCTTTCATAAGTGTATAATTGTGAATGAATTAAGTTGCCTAAGAACGAAAGTAATTGGCTGTGCTAGGTTGTGATGTAGTTGAAAGTAGAGAACTCAAGCTTCGTCAGTTCGAGTCCCGTTTAAGAAAATTGTTGACAGCATATAAATATGTATAGCTTGGGCAAACCCTACCACAATCTAATTGAGAAATCTAGAGCCCGGGCTCCCTGAACGGTTTCTGTTCTTGGTTTCCACTTGTTTCTTGATCAATTCCAGGCGGATGCCGGTCAACGGGTGCAGTCTTTCTGTGCGCGACTGAGCCGCCTGCGCGGGATATTTCCTTTTCCATTCTGTCCTCTGCTCTCACCTTCGTTATTAGGACCGGACGGGGCTGACCCCCCTGCCCCGTATGTCACAAAAACCACTACATTCAAGAAGTCACGCGCCGGTGATTCGAGATTGCCCAGAGACACAAAAATATCTCAATGCGGGGCAACCGAAATAATGGAAATGAGTGATTAAACTATAAACATCTATAATATTCTTTATGAATATTACACTGAGGTGACAAATGTCATGGGATAGCAATATGCAAATATACAGATGGCAATAGTGTTGTCTACAAAAGGTATAAAAGGCAGTGCATTTGCAGAGCTGTCATTTGTACTCAAGTGATTCATGTGAAAAGGGCTCTGCCGTGGTTATTATGGCCCCACGACAAGAATCAACAGACTTTGAACGCGGAATGGTAGTTGGAGCAAGACGCATGGGGCATTCCATTTAGGAAATCGTTAGGTAATTCAACGTTCCGAGATCCACAGTGTCAAGAGCGTGCCGAGAATACAATCAGGCGTAACCTCTCACTATGAACAACGCAGTTGCTGACGGCCTTCACTTAGCAGCGGCGTTTACGGAGAGTTGGCATTGCTAACTAGCAGCACTGCGTGAAATAACCGCACAAATAAATGTGGGATGTACGACGAAAGTATCCGTTAGGTCAGTGGGACGAAATTTACTTTAATGGATTACGGCAGCGCAAGACCGACTCGAATGAATTTGCTAACAGCACGACATCGTCTTCAGCGCCTTTCCTGTGCTCGTGATCAAAGTCAGTGGACCTTACACGACTGGAAAAACCGTCATTCAGTCAGAGTCCTGATTTCAGTTGGTAAGAGATGATCGTAGGGTTTGAATGTGACGCAGACCTCACGATGCCATGGAACTTAGTTGATAACAAGGCCTGAGAAAGCTGCTGGAGGTTCCATAATGTTGTTTACCTTTTTTACATTGAATGGTCTGGATTCTTTGGTTCAACTGAACCGATGATTGGAAGTGGTTATGTTCATCCACATGAAGACCATTTGCAATCATTCATAGATTTCATGTTCCCAGATACGCACATTCATGGGACGTCATTGAGATGTCAGTTAGTACACACAATCCTGCAGCGGCAAACCTTTCGTAATTATAGATGGCTTTAGAGGCAGCATGGCTCATTTCTGCACGGGGCTTCCAACGACTTGTTGAGTTCATGCCACATCGAGCTGCGGAGCGGGAGAGGTGGCTCAGTGCATCAACTGATGCCATTGCAGTGCCTCTGACCGGGAAGTCCTAAGTTCGAGTCCCGACGAGTGGCAGGCTTTTCGACACTAGCTCGTCAGCTAGGTCGAATTCAGTCGCTGTCTAGAGGAGAATTCTGGCGGCCGGCTGCTCTGATCGGTAGTTTTCCGTGGTTTCTCCGATCAACACCAGGCGAATGCCAGACCAGTACTCTAACAAACGAGCCACGGACCGCGCGCTATCTTTCTTTCCCCTTCCTTGTCCTATCCTCACCCCTTGCACACACACTTACACTAGCATGCACTACACTGCCTCACATGCCGGAACCGGTCGGGAGCTTAGAGCTTGTTCCGGCTGGGGCTGTTCCCCTCTGGTGGAAGATACCTGGTTGGGGAAACCCCGCGGTCGACGGTAGTTCGGCGGCGGCAAACCAGTGGGGGAAGACCACCGCCACCGCCTGGTGAAAAACATGCACTACACTTCCGGGACTAATGGCCTCAGTAGTTGACGCGTCCGGAATCACTAATTAATCAATCCAACTGCTGCACTTTGCCGGGCAAAAAGAGGCTAGACAAGATATTGGGAAGTATCCGTGACTTTTGTCACCTCACCATACAGGTGGTCTTCTGGCCGCAGTCACTAAGACTCGAGTGCAGTGACGAATGGCGATATTCAACAGATAGTTAAATTCATTGATTTTTGTTTCAGGGGCGCGTCGATGGTGAAGATCATTATTCCTAAAAGTGCAGTTCACTTATCTGTCTGCAAACAAGAGGGGTTAAGAAGTGGTCAGAAGGTTTCGCGCCAGGTTTCAAGTGTCACTACATCCGAAATTAAAGGCCATTATGGGCCTGTGGACCTTAGTTATGTAAAGAAGTTGGAGGCTGATGCATGTGCAACAGTGTCAAAGAGCAGTGACAGAACTGAGGACGGGGCGTCGTTTCCCTAACGGATATGAGGTTAATCAGAATGATAATGATCTTGATTATCATTAATATCACAAATTAATTGAAAATGGATTATCAAATTAATAATGGATAAAATGTACTTTTAATAAGATTTATCATCAGTAAAAATTGCTTCGGACCTAAGGGCCGCGGGTTCGAGTCACGCCTTGGGCATGGTTGTTTGTCCCTTATCTCTCATATACGTGCTGTCGTGGTGGGCCTCACGTTCTGTTGATCCCAGATCAAAGGGACCCGCATATGCTTGTCTCTAGAATATGGTCGAATTTGCGTCCCATCAGAGACGTAAAGGGTAATCGGAAGTAGACTGGAGAAAGTCTTAGGAAAAATGAATATATTATGGGCAAACTACTTAATACCAACAAAGAATTGAATTTATCAATAATGTATACAAAATTTCATAATCAATATTCAACGTCCATTTAACCACAAATACATTTAACGGCTGTATTTAATGAGCACAAGTTAAATTGAAAAATTACCAATAAACTATTTTTAGTCAATTACTTTAATAAGCATCTTCTAGATTCCGAGATGCATGATATGTGTGAAAATGCCGTAAATTGTACTCTGAAATTTCTTTATCAATATACTTTTTTCATTCACCTTCCAACATAATTTTATACAGTACGCATACAGAGAGTATTGGTGTAATATTGTATTTCAAGGACCTAGTTTACATTCAAGATAAATGAAAATTTAAATTAGGTACCTCGAATATCACTTATGTACAAATATGCCATTTTAAATGTTACAATGCCTTTTAAAATTGATATTCGTCGCATATTACGCAGTAGTTATGAAATATTTCAAATATTTTGTTCATTGTTTTCAGAAATATATTTATAGCACACGAAACTATGTTATGTATAAACAACCCTTGTTAATGTTTTAACCAAGAGTTTTATTTAATATACAAGAAGCTTTCGACGATATTAAAATATTCTCATCAAATGTAAGGAAATGCGATATCAACTAGAGATATTCATGCCATGCCAATAAAATTTCGTATATAAAACATTAATTTGCTAGTGAAGAAATAATTCCTGCCCAAGATGCTGCATTCTTTCTTAGTGAACTCTGTTAAAACTTTCTTGTGAGCTTCTATTCAATATTATATGTCGAAAAATCTATTGTTATTATTTATTACTGTAATATTTAATATTTATCTGTTCTTTTTATCTATTTCAATTAGGAAGCTTGAAGTGTTGGTGATGTTTATTCAAATAGTGTGTACTGGATTTAATTTTAGTTCGTGTGTGCGAAAGAATCGGCCAGTTACAGCACTAATTTCACCGTGCTTCCCAACTACCTCTTCAAATTAACATCAAATCAACATCAATATCTAACTATATAATTCGTATTTTTTCTCATATTATCATTAGGGTGCTCTTTAAAAACATGTCCAATCTTACATTTCAACGAATGTGTTTAGTGTGGTAATGAAACGTAATAGACAACATATCAGCGGGCTACAAATGTGGTCTCGATCTGTTTCTCATTAGGTATGATTGTATCCGGACTTTCCTGCATTTGTAATGTAGTTGAATGAAGCCTACGAAGGTGTGCATACCTGTGTATGTTTAAGTTCTTTATGGGCATTCCTACCGAAGAAGGAAAGAATAATTCAAGAAAAATTGTGTAACCGACCTCCAGTATTACATCTAGTTGCTAATTAAATTAAGTAGAACATTATTCCTTTTTCATCAAATAGATAGTAGTCTAAGAGGTGAGCAACTGATACGTAATATTCAAGGTCTACAAATAGTGTATGATACTGATATCCGCAATAATACATGTTTACATATTTTCAAAATATGAGGACATGTTTGACCATGATTTTATGAAACAACGAAAACAGCTTCGTTAATCTTGGAAATCTATAATATAAGTATCCGAAGTAACTTCTAGGCGTCATATTGTAAACCAAAACTTTACTTCATGAATATCTTTAAAATTATTATATTTTAAAACTGTAGTACTGTCGCTAAAATAATAGCTTCCAATTTTGGGAAAAAAGTGTGTTCTTAACATTTTAGAAAGAAATCTTTGACGATATTAAAAGTATATAAGTTATTTTATCGTAATGCGTACGTTGCAGCATTTTCTAAGTGAGGTATTTTATTCTACCGGCAAGAATGTCTACATCTAAATATATGATCAAGTATTCGATACATTTGCCCATTTACATTGCGCACGAGAACAAGATCCTTAAAGCATAAGTTCAGAAGAAATATAAAACGCCAACAAGCCTGCCGAGGACGAAGGTTTTAACGTTTACGGAAGTAGCTATGTGTGTACGTGTGGGACAAGTACCGTTATGACGACTGGATATTTTAAAAGAATATGAATGTTCTATGATTTTGAAAAGTATTTACGTTCCTGTTTCATTATGAATTCAAAATAATTGTAGAAATAATCATTAAATACATCCTTTTTTAAAAAATTCTTCTACAGTTACTGTTCAGTTTACATCAATCTAATAAATTAAAGAAATTACACAACTAGAGATGAACATATTTTTTAAACTTCTGTACATATCTTCCTTAACTTCATCTTTATGTATTAGTATATGAAGTTACTATAATTCTACTTTACATTAAATCAATATCTGAAGCAATTATTCTCTTAATTAAAATAATATATGGTCAATTTTTAATATCTTATGAGTATGTAAGATGAACATTGTCGATATTGTCATTTTATAACTTTTCACAAATTATTGTTCAAACACTTAAACAAACGAATTTCACTGTGTAATTCCAGGAAACGAAAGTTGTTATCAACCTACGGAAATTATTTTCAGTTCGAAAAAATTTACTATTTGTCGTATCTAGAAGAGAAGGATAGTATCCTCTTTGCTGCTGTTAAATCTTTTAAAGTAGTATGCTAATGTTTTGTTGAAGTAATCTAATAGGACAATATATTCAAACAATATATTTCATTGCCTAGCAGAATATCTACTCACTAGTGTAATAATGTAATTTGTGCAACAGTACTTTGCATGATAACTTGCAGCTGATAGGTAATATGTTCTTGTGCTTATTTTGAAAGAGTTAATGTTAACACTGGAGTCAGAATAGGCGTAAAAATAACTCGGCAACATGCATCACCCCTCTACGCTTTATCATGCACAGTAACGAAAGAATATGCATAGCAAGTCACTCCGGCCTGGGGCTGATGGAGTGGACCCGGTTTGGAAACATTCACGGCTTCTCGTTTTAATGCCTTAATTACAGTGGGCAGTAAATTTCGAAAGATGAAGCAGATAGAAACGAAACATTCGTACTTATCTCGAATAAACTATAAAAAAAGCTCTTTCGTGATGAACTCTTGGAATAAATTAGATCGTCATGTCACTTTAAATGTCCTTTATCGTTATTTTTACATGTAATACATGTTTATTGAATCAATTTATTGTACACTTCTGGGTGGCTAACACTTTTGTAATATTAATGCTACCATACGCATGTTCTTTTTAATGACATCCATAAACGGTGATAAGCTATCAACGGAATTCAATTTTTTTCAAATTGTATGTATTTATCCGTAAAATAATGGCGCAATGCTTAAAAAAATGAAATATTTCACTCTCTTTTCAAACCAAACTAGTATTTTTAAGAAATGGCCAAAAGTTGAGCTATGGCAAGAATAGGTAATATGTTGATTTGAAATTTATATCTGAAAGTTCATGAATTAGAAAAAATTGAATTCGGAAAATCAGGAAAAGTTCAGTTATAAAATACACTTAAAAATTAAAACTCATGTAATGAAGTTTCGAGTTCACGGGACGAAAGACAAATGGTTGTGGTCTTCAAAATTTAAAATAACAGAAAAATAAATTTGTCAATAAAATGTCATTAGAATGCGACTTTTAACCTAGTATTCAACATTATGGACGTAATCTAAGTAATATAGTGTAAGTGGCGAGAATTTTACTCTAAAAAATTGATGGAGTTTTTGTGTTTCTAAAATCTTTTTAGAAGCCGGTACACTTACGTTAATATAAAATACAATTTTCGACGAATGCCTTTTCAAAACACAATCCCTTAGTCAACGAATATCCTCATTTATTCAATGGAAAATGTCATGAAATAAATATAATTCATAATTTTAATTCCATTGACCTTCTGCCCTTTCGTGAGATATTTAAGAAATTTTAAGTACAAAAATTTTGAATTTAAACCTCCGCATTGTGGGATGGAAGATTACTGAAGAAGAATGACTCTAAAAGTCTAGAAAGAAAAAAATTGACAGCAGGTTTTTGAGAGAACTGCTTTTCAAAAGACAAATAATGTTTTATTACGGTGCTTCAGCGTTTCCTCTGTTTTTTATATTTACTTTCTCGCCTTACTACGTAGAAAAGTGAAAGCATTGGGTTGATGCGACAGAAACCAGCTATGTTTCGACAGAAAAACTCGCTTTGTGGGGTTCTGCTTTCGAAAACGTGGATAGTTCTTGTACCTATATGTAGTAAATGACTTCCTCTAACACAGTGTATACTCAGAATCAACGCTTTGTATTTCCTTGATTCAAAAAAATTGGTTTACGGCTAAACGGTCGTCTTCCCGTCCGTACGGTCGCCAATCAGTGGTCAATGCTAGCGCCTAAACTGCGTTCATGTAATTTTTTCCAACACTGATATTCCCCGATTGATCTGGAAGGACTCGAGGTCCTGCGAGTTTGAAATGGATATTTGGATTTTTGGAGGCACTTTACATGAAGCTTCAATGTTTCCAAAACTTTCTCAAAAATAACTCATATTTTGAGATAAATTTTTGTTCGATTTCTTCGAGGAAGACACAAAATTTCCAGGTCCCATTTTGGTTGAATTACCTGAATTTTCAAAATTCAATGAAAATTGCATACGCTCGAATTTTTTTGGCGATCTTCTTACAACTACCATATTGAATATACTTTCCTTAACAAGGTCTGTTCTTTATAGTCACCTCTATAAATAAGATCGTATACAATTTTTCGAAAATTCGACAATTTCCGACGATGTTTTCATGTTTTCACGCTATTTTGCGTGAAATATAGGCAAAATTAAATGATTACACCGGGGAAAATTGAAAATCTTTCCGGATTGAAAATAGCCATTTCTGATTCATTTGATAATGAAAGAACTAAAATGATATTTCAAACTTGCAGTTATCTGTTGTTTCTTAGATATATCCCATATAATTTGTGAGGATATGTTTAGGAAATTGAACGCCTGGTGATCGTGTTGGTATATCTGAGCACAGCAGTGACGGGTTATGGATAATTTTTTATTCTGCATAGCTTTATGGCTGCATGGCATGTCCAGAACTAGTGGTGATAAAAAAAGCACATACTTTTCTCGCTCGTATTTTCACGCAAAATTACGCGAAAAGTACTCAGATTTTCGAAACATTGTACATGACCTTATTTCAAAATCTCTCTTTAAGGAACAGACTGCCTTAAGAAAAAAATCTTCATAATTGTAGTTGTAGGAAGACGCAGAAAAAAGTTTGAACTTTCTCAATTTTCGAAAAATCAAGGTTTTTAACGAAGATGAAACCTGTTCTATTTTCTTAAACTTTCTGTACTCCCAACAAGTGGGGGCAGTGAGTTATGGGAATAACTAGTAGTTGTGGCATACTACTAAGAAGTAGTTGTAGAAGCAGAAGTAGTTTAATTACTTCGCAGTAGTTGTAGCAACTAGTAAGTAGTAGTAGTAATACCAATAGTAGTAATAGTAATACCAATAGTAGTAATAGTAGTAGTAATAGTAGTAATAGTAGTAGTAATAGTAGTAATAGTAGTAATAGTAGTAGTAATAGTAGTAGTAATAGTAGTAGTAATAGTAGTAGTAATAGTAGTAGTAATAGTAGTAGTAGTAATAGTAGTAGTAGTAGTAGTAGTAGTAATAGTAGTAGTAGTAATAGTAGTAGTAGTAATAGTAGTAGTAGTAATAGTAGTAGTAATAGTAGTAGTAATAGTAGTAGTAATAGTAGTAGTAATAGTAGTAGTAATAGTAGTAGCAATAGTAGTAGCAATAGTAGTAGCAATAGTAGTAGCAATAGTAGTAGCAATAGTAGTAGCAATAGTAGTAGCAATAGTAGTAGCAATAGTAGTAGCAATAGTAGTAGCAATAGTAGTAGCAATAGTAGTAGCAATAGTAGTAGCAATAGTAGTAGCAATAGTAGTAGCAATAGTAGTAGCAATAGTAGTAGCAAATAGTAGTAGCAATAGTAGTAGCAATAGTAGTAGCAATAGTAGTAGCAATAGTAGTAGCAATAGTAGTAGCAATAGTAGTAGCAATAGTAGTAGCAATAGTAGTAGCAATAGTAGTAGCAATAGTAGTAGCAATAGTACATACAACTGGGGGATAGCCACATTTATTCCTGCTACAGCTCTCCAAACATCCCTTTTGATCTGTATAGAAAGGAGGTCGATACAATAATGGAAGACTGCCAAGCTGTGGGAGGAGAGTCAATTATTCTGGGCGATATGAATATAAAATCACCACAGTGGGGTTCGCCAGTCAGCGATTCAAGGGGTGAGTATTGGACAGAACACATGGCAGCTCTTGATCTCGTCGTCCACAACACTGGGGAAATGCCCACACTGGTGAGAGCGAATGCGAATCCTTCATAGACGTGACCTGTTCGACACAAAACATAGCTAAAAGGATAAGAAATTGGGCAGTACTTGACGTCGAGTCTCTCAGTGACCACCGTTTTATATATTTCGAAGTGGAACTCTCAACAGGCCGAATTAAACCCACCTCAATGAACTTACATTGTGACTGGCAGGTGTTCAATCAGTTTTCAAATGGTTGTCAGGTGACCATAGTGCGACCGCCATGGAGGTTGCAAATACCCTCAAAATTGCATACAAAGCCAGCTGCACCAAGACATTTGCGAAAGCTCGGTACCTGACTGGTGGAGTTCTGAGATAGATAGACAAAGGAGAGACTGCATCTTTAAGAGACGAAAATTAACAAGGGCTAGAAAACTGCGCTCTCCAGAAGAACTTCAGTTAAAAGAAGCATACAAAAGCTCCAGATACGAACTAGGGCGTCTCATAAAGGAATCAAAATCCATGTACTGGCAAAGACTGTGTGAGGAACTGAACGACGATATATGGGGAAATGGCTACAAAATAGTCACTAGGCGGCTAGGGTACAACATCCCAGTCAACCTGACTATACAGAAGAAAAGAGAATTTGCACAGAAGCTCTTCCCAAGAAGTACAAACTATCTCGAACCCCACACGACCCATGGGACGTCGAACCTTTCGGGATAGAAGAATTGAAAATAGCCGCAAGTAACATGAAGTCTGGGAGAGCGCCTGGGTTGGACGGTATCCCACCAGAAGCTATTAAATTCGCTGTGGAGGTTGCACCACATTTTATTCTGTCAGCCATGAATAATTTATTGGAAAACCAGGAATTCCCAACGGCCTGGAAAGTGGCTAAGCTCGTCCTAATTCCTAAGGGAGGCAAGCCGCCACAAGACCCATCAGCACACAGACCACTATGCAAGCTAAACACAATAAGTAAGCTTTATGAAGGGCTCCTGAAGAGACGGCTCGAAAAGGAAGTCGAAGAATGTGGAGGCTTAGCTTGCACACAATACGGGTTTCGGAAGGGCAGATCCACAATCCAGGCAGTGGAACATGTGATGAAAATCAAGGAAGAAACCAGCGAACGATGGGCTGTTCTGATTACTCTGGACATACAGAATGCCTTTAATACGGCATCATGGAACAGAATAATCAGCGAATTACAAAAGCGAAAAATATCGCCCTATCTAGTAACTACCATAGTTAGATATTTCCAAGACAGATGCCTACAACTGGGGAAAAATGAATATCTTACTGTCCAAGCTGGAGTCCCACAGGGCTCTGTCCTCGGTCCTCTCCTGTGGAACATAGCCTATGATGGGGTACTAAACCTAAAGCTCACAGAAGGAGCAACGCTCATTGGGTTTGCCGATGACTTGGCTTTGGTGGTCACTGCCGACGAAGATAAAGAACTGGTATTTAGAGTGAATGAATCTCTACGTCGCATTAATAGATGGACGGATATCAATGAGCTTAAACTCGCCCCTGAGAAAACAGAGGCAGTTATCCTGAAAGGGCCAAGAAAGAAGAGAAGTATAAAATTCCAGCTAAGAGACACCACTATAACTCCAAGCAAAACAATTCGCTACCTTGGAGTTGTTTTAGATAAAAGTAATACATTTGGAGCGCATATAAACGCTACTACGTCTAAAACCGAAAAGAAAGTGGCAATATTGGCACAGTTAATGCCCAACATTGGAGGCCCGAGATCTGTGAAGCGAGCAACTCTCTGCAGTGCAGCAAATTCGATGCTTCTATATGCAGCTCCTATTTGGCATAAAGCACTGAGATGGAAGAAGCAGAGAAGAACGCTAGAGAGAACGCAAAGAAAAATGTTGCTGAGAATAACCAGTGCATACAGAACGGTATCTACAGCAGCATTGCAGGTCTTGGCAGCTATTATACCAATAGACCTCCAGATCAAGGAAAGGCACATGTTACATAACGCAGACAACAATAGTAACGTAAAAAACGAAATACGTGCGAAAATAATACAAGAATGGCAAGAAAGGTGGGACCGCACAGTCGACGTCGCACAGTGGACTAAAATGCTAATTCCAGATATAAACAGATGGTACACTTGTAAGCACCGCAATCTGGATTACTATCTAACGCAATTTTTTACAGGACATAGGCAATTTCAAAACTATGCCAAAATGATTGGAAAGTCAGTGGACGGTGTGTGTCTGTTTTGCGGAGAAACAGACACGGTGGAGCACACCATGTTTTCATGCTCCCGGTGGGAGAGACAACGATTTAGCGTTGTCTGGCAAATGACAGATGCAATGGCCGCGGATACCATTATTGAAGGCATGATCCAAAACAAGAAAACCTGGACAGCTGTGCAACAATTTTCGAAAAGTATTTTGAAAGAAAAAGAAAAGTACGCAAGGCAGTTCCAGTAATGGGAAAAACAGTACTATATTGATTGGATATGAAACATTGAAACATTCTCGAACCCCTAATCACCGCGGTGGACGGGGGAAGTAGAGTCAAGACTGTAGGAGAAGAAAAGACAGCCCACTGCCTCCGATGTGATGCCAGAGCGGCGGTTCCGAAGGCAGTAAGGCGGGCGGTTCGATATGGCCTCTTGTTCGGTTAGCTAAGGCGCCGACTACGCCAAAAAAAAAAAAAAAAGTAGCAATAGTAGTAGCAATAGTAGTAGCAATAGTAGTAGCAATAGTAGTAGCAATAGTAGTAGTAATATAGTAGTAGTAGTAATAGTAGTAGTAATAATAGTAGTAGTAATAATAGTAGTAGTAGTAATAGTAGTAGTAGTAATAGTAGTAGTAGTAATAGTAGTAGTAGTAATAGTAGTAGTAGTAATAGTAGTAGTAGTAATAGTAGTAGTAGTAGTAATAGTAGTAGTAGTAGTAATAGTAGTAGTAGTAGTAATAGTAGTAGTAGTAATAGTAGTAGTAGTAATAGTAGTAGTAGTAATAGTAGTAGTAGTAATAGTAGTAGTAGTAATAGTAGTAGTAGTAATAGTAGTAGTAGTAATAGTAGTAGTAGTAATAGTAGTAGTAGTAATAGTAGTAGTAGTAATAGTAGTAGTAGTAGTAATAGTAGTAGTAGTAGTAATAGTAGTAGTAGTAATAGTAGTAGTAGTAATAGTAGTAGTAGTAATAGTAGTAGTAGTAATAGTAGTAGTAGTAATAGTAGTAGTAGTAATAGTAGTAGTAGTAATAGTAGTAGTAGTAATAGTAGTAGTAGTAATAGTAGTAGTAGTAATAGTAGTAGTAGTAATAGTAGTAGTAGTAATAGTAGTAGTAGTAATAGTAGTAGTAGTAATAGTAGTAGTAGTAATAGTAGTAGTAGTAATAGTAGTAGTAGTAATAGTAGTAGTAGTAATAGTAGTAGTAGTAATAGTAGTAGTAGTAATAGTAGTAGTAGTAATAGTAGTAGTAGTAATAGTAGTAGTAGTAATAGTAGTAGTAGTAGTAATAGTAGTAGTAGTAGTAATAGTAGTAGTAGTAACAGTAGTAGTAGTAAGTAGTAGTAATAGTAGTAGTAGTAGTAGTAGTAGTTATTTGTAGGAAAAGTGATAGTTGTAATATTGATTTTTTCAATTTTGATAGTTCTTCTTAATGCAACTGGTTACAAAGAATTAGGGCATTTTTTACAAAACAAATCATCTTTGTGAAAATTTTCCTTAAAGAGTAGGCAATTTTATAACAAAGAATTCTGTTTTTTTTCAGAGCAAAGGATGTTTAAAAACGAGACAAGTCTAATTTTCGTTGAAATCTCTGACTTTTTGAACCGAGGGAGGTGGCTCAGTGCATCAACTGATGTCATTGCAGTGCCTCTGACCGGAATGTTGTTGGTTCGAGTCTTGACGGGGACAGAATTTTCACACTAGCTAGATAACTAGGTCGAATTCAGTGGCAGTTTGGAGAAATATTCTACCGGCCGGCTGCTCTAATCGGTAGTTTTCCGTTGTTTCCGGGAGAAAGGTCGGGAGCTTAGAGCTTCTCCCGGCCCGGCGCCGGATCTCACCATCCAGTGGTGTAAGATCACTGCCACCTCCCGAGGAAATAATATACACTACACTTACGGGAATAAGTGCCTTAACAGATCACGCGTTAAGAATCTCCAATCTATCAATCAAAATGTTACAATGAGAGAAAGTACGAACTCTTGTAGATCCTCTATTTTCTTTCATTCAGCTTAACGGTTACTATTGCGAAATAATGACGAAGAATCGACGTAATTCGTGACATGTTTTGGGAAATTATGAAACCATTAAACTCCAACATCCAGGAACGTTTCTCACTTTCGAGCCCCTTGATTCCTTGGATCCGATGATAATTTGTTTGTATAAGCATGATCGATATTTTGACTACTTGATTGGCTTCGCAGAACTGGAGATGGAAGACTCATTTCGAAAATGTGTTTGTGCACTCTACATCAGTTATTTGCATTTAACATTTACCATTGCGATCTTGAGTCATCGGTCGAGTTCATTTAAGAACATACGTATTCTACGACGTATGCAGTAACCCGTTTTTCCCAAATTCCTTGGTACACATTATGTTTAGAGGGAAGGTCGCATAACAAGTAGCCATTGCAAAGCAGTAGAAGTCGCATAAGACGTCGCGTCATCGCCTTATTAAGAACACAGGAACGCGTGCAAAAAAGTAGATCCTCCCACGTAGAAAAGAGAAAAGAGCAATAAAATGAGTTGTTTAGGGTTTGATGTGAGAGCGATCTTTAATAAAGGTGTTATAGATTTTATTCCTACATTAGCAGGTTGGAATTTTAAATGCACTTTTAGATATATTTTTCAACTTTGCCAATAGGCTCTTTGGCATTTTATATTTCTGTGTTGACAGAGAGAAAATAATCCCATTACACTGCATAATGAACAAAATAGTGGTTGACTACTTTATAGAAAACATCTTTTGGAGTTTGATGTACTATCAGCAGCATACAATAGTGGCAATCGTAAGTGAAACTTACCTTCCACAGACTACTAAATGTCTCATTCAACTCGCTTATTAACTCAAGATCGAAGGGATAATGCTCATTATTCTATTATTTACGACGGCTTCAGTGCATTGCAATATTGCAAATCCAATTCCTACTAATGGTTAAGTCATCTTTTGATACACGTTTCTCCAAACGAAGCGCGGGAGATTTAAAATAGTGCTTAGATTTTATTTTTTTTAATTCAAAATTTTTAATAAAATTTGAGATTTTAAAATTTGATTCAAGGGATGAGTATTTGGTATTTCCGAACACATAATTTACTTTGGTCATTATTTCCGTGAGAGTAGTGCACATTATAGCCAGGAGGTGGAAATTATCCTTCCTTGCTGGATTGATTGGTATTTCCGGGCGCATCAACATTGAGGCAAAATTGTTACTCCCATAAATGAAGTGTATGTTTCCTATCGCTGAAAGTGGCGTTGATCTTACGGAGCTGGATGGTAAGATCCAGCCTGACCTCCTCGTTGGCGTATGGGCTTTTCCCCTAACAGGGGAGTCCCCCCACCAGTGAAGCACCGATCCAACCGGGGACAAGCTCTAAGTTCCTGAGTGTTCTCACGACGTGTGTGGTACTGTAGTGCATATATCTGTGTGTTGTGTGTGTGAGTGTCTGTGTAACTTAGGGTAGGAGATAGGACATCTCCAAAGGGGAAGGAAAGATAGCCTGCGGTCCGTGGCCCGTTTGTTAGGGTATTGCTTCGGAATTAACCTGGCGTTGATAGGAGAAACTACAGAAAATTGTCGAAGCCGGCCACAAGAATTCTCCACCACATAGCGGCTGAATGCTACTTAGCTATCTAGCTACCGTCGAAAACCCTACCACCGGCAAGTCTCCAAACCTAGGGTCACCCGGTCAGAAGCACTTCAGTGATATCAACTAGTCCTAAGCCACCGAGTGAACCGCTATGGTCTTTAAATTTTTCTTGGCACGATTTTGCTCAAAATTACGCGAAACATGATCTCTTTGCAATATAGAAATTTAGTGAACAGACTTTGTTGAGAAATATGTCTATTTACAGCAAAGAGAAAGAAAAAATTAATGCTGACAGACGCGCGAATATGTAGACGAATATGTTCTTATAAAATAATAAACATCTAATAACATATGATGATTATCGTATTTAAAGATCTATTTTTAGGACAAATTTCATTAAGGAAAAAAATGTAGCACCAGTATTGTAGATTTGCAATGTTAATGATTTTCAATTTCAAAATTACAGAATTCAAAATGGAACTTACGTCGTTTTAATAAACCTGCTTTACTCTATTCGAGAAAATAAAAAAAAGCCGTGCCATGTTTGCTAAAATATTGTTTAAAAATTGCCTGTCACGTAAAATTACGAGAAAACTACTCATATTTTCGAAAAAAGTGTACGTGACCTTTATTCAACGATCTGTTTTTGAAAGAAATAATTTCATTAATGGAAAATTTATATCGCCAATATTATAGTTGTGGAATTTGAAACTTTGTGAACTTTCTCGACTTTCCCACGTTTTGGAACTTGGTGTGCGGAAGCAGATGGATTTATAATCCCTAGCTGCGACGCGTGCAAGGGAAATACAATGCTGCAGATAGGATTGATTAATTGTAGTGATTCTACGCGCGTCAACGGCTAAGGTCATTAGTCCCGTAAGTGTGATGCATGCTTTTCCATATGAAGTAGCGGTGATTTTCCCCCACTTCCGTGCCGAACTATCGTCGGCTAGTGGGGCTTTCCCCAGACAGGTACTTCTCACCACCGAAGCACCGCCCCAGACGGGACAAGCTCTAAGCTCCCGACCGGGCATATGTGATACTGTAGTGCATGTTAGTGTGTGTGTGTGTGTGTGTGTGTGTGTAATAGGACAGGATAGGACAAGGAAGAAGTAGGAAAGATCGCGCGTGGTCCAAGGCCCGTGAGTTAGGATACTGCTCCGGCATTCGCTTGGTGTTGATCGGAGAAACCACGGAAAACTACCGATCAGAGCAACTCGCCGCTAGAATTCTTCTCCAGTCAGCGATTAAATTCGACCTAGCGTACCAGCTAGTGTCGAAAATCTGCCACCGACGGGACTCGAACCTAGGACTTCCTGGTCAGAGAGATTGCAGTGACATCATTGATACCCTGAGCCATCTCTCCTGGTCCATTTTGGGGGTTTTGTCAATCACAAGAGCTGTCATCATCGCGCATCACGTGATAATAGTCTATAGTCATTTGTGGATACAAATTCCAATTCGTGAAATTAAAACCTACTGTATATAACTAAACATACAAAATGCTCCAACCAGGGCCGTGTATCTGAAAACGTTTATCGCTTTTTCTTACCGCTTCTTCCAACTGGTCAATAGTAAACTGTAACTAATATGTCTCATGATACATGGTACATAGTGGTGTAGTACATCGATCGCTTTCTCGACGTCCAATAAACCGGGTATTACTATAACATGACCTCTTTGTTTTTAACACAGCTTTCATTTATTTTCAATATTTGGCGCATTTTAGAACTCTGTTGGACAAAATTTCATTCGTGGAATAGTCCTATTAAATATCACTAATACTTTGGAAATTTTCAACTTTATCGACAAATTCTAAAGCATCAGTGATAATCAGTTTGGTTATAACTGAGCTATACAAAACACGAATACTGGCAAATAAATTTATATTTAATAAATAATATGCAGTTGCCTAAAATGTTATTTACAATAGTGAAATGTTAACAGGAGAAGCCCGCTTCTTTATTTTAGTACACGCATCGTGGCTACCAAACCTCGTTCTTCAGCACTGTAACGCAATGCAACCATATAAGATTAGTCATTCGACGGGAACCCATTTCAGCACGTGTAACTGTGACCATATATTCTAATTATGAGAACCTCTGAATGTCTTGAAGCTTTTTTTAAACCTGCTCGTATCCAAAAGTCAAAGTAGTGTCACTTGGAACTCCAGTATAAGGCAAAGTCCGTAGACGGACAAGTTCTTTCGCGATGGAATTCTCGCAGGTTGATAACAGTTGCATGGACCGGTGCATAGTCGTTAAGATGTCCTCCTGTTGACACAGTGACGTTACATAACACGTTTTAAGTTCAGCATCTATTCAGCATAAATTCTCACCGCTTGCCACGTTGTTTAAAAAGACTACTTTGATCATTGCTTTGTTGTTTGTAACAGAAAATAGTAGAAGTTATCTTTGGTGAGAACTCCTTCGTCCGTTTTAATGAACCAATAATGAACATTAAACTACATAAATAGCAATAATTTTGTCCACTTTTCTGATAAATATCATTTTTCAATGGTTCGCTTTCTTAAATAAACAAAAACCATCACTTTCTCAAGCCCGTTGTTTCCTTATTTGTTGAGCAAGTTCTTTTTCTTCCTCAACTTATTCTCACAAATTCTAGGATAATCCGTCAATACTAGTCGGTTTATCAGAATTAATTAGCACTTTCTTTGTGAGGTCCTGAACAATTGTTGGAAAATATATGCTGTAATTTTGTGTAAAATAAGGCAATTTTTAAACAATTATTTCCTGAAAAGGTTCCTATTTTTTTAAAACATTTTCTTAGATATAGCAAAGAAAGCTAAAATATGGCGAATATTCCATTTTCTGCGAATGCTGGAATTTCGGAAATTTCAAAAAGGTAATATTGCAAAATAACAAATTTCAAGGTAGAGATTTCTGTATTGAATGAAATCTGTTGTAAAAAATTAGATCTTTAAAAAAGATCCTGTACACGTTTTGAAAAACTAGTAGATTTTGCGTAAATTGTTTGAAATTAAAGTAATTGATCAAGAAAAAATCTCAAAAAAGAAGGCTCCAATTTTATTCTTTAATTTTTTACTCAGATAGAGAAAAGTACGGTAAAAGTAGCTCATGTCTCATTTTCTTGAAGTCTCTGAATTTTGGAAAATTGCAAAAGTTAGATATGTGAGAAAACGTGCTGCTGCAGTGTATATGTGGTTCACGAAGCAATGCACAATGCTTTACATGCAGAAGACATTTAATAATTAAAAGATAAGTTTCTAGTGCCGCTACTAAAGATTTCACAGGTTACATAATACAATAATACTACAGGAAACGATCGGAGAACATTCTAAATACATGTTAACTCGAATTTCAAGGGGCAGCAATAATCGGTGTTCGTTTTATAGAATTCCTGTTATCTGATTATTACTATGTTTTTCGCAGGGATCCACATTTTTTCATGTTACCGCGATATTCATGTTAACGAGATAACAACTTGTTCACGCTAACGAGGGTTTATTATATTACTTTTAGTGCTTATCAGTCATATCCACGTATTTTCATTTCCGAGCCACCGGTTCCGACCTGCTGCCTTGATCGTGTAGCCAAAGTCATCCTATTGCATCCCGCGATCAGTTTTCCCTAGCCCCCAAATCCTTTCACTTGACTACATCAGAAGGCATAGACCGATTGCATCAAGGCCGGTCCTTCGGAACGGAGAAGGGGTACACAGTGTAGTCAAGTTTCTATTCATACGTAACGGAACTAGATGTTTTCGCACCAGTCAAGAGAAAACCTCGGAACACAGATGAACAAGGCAGAATCTTAGAAACTGTGCATGTGAAATAGGGGGGGGGGGTTGAAGATGCTGGATTTGAAGTTTTGTTTCGCCAACTTTTTTCTCTTTGCTATTTAAGGTCGCATTAACTACTAGGTCATTAGCGACCACTATTGGATGTAACGTTATGGTATGAGGATGAAACGATGTGGTGATGATAGGGGGTGAAAGGACGAACACATACAACCATGCCCGAGGCGGGACACGAACCCGCGACCCCACGGTCCAAGATCACTACGGCACTACTGTCTTAGTGATCTCGGCCACGGGGCAGACACAAACTTTGTTTTTTTAATTCTGGAATCCAAGTTGTCAGTGCTTCTATAGAACGTACACATTCCTCTTGAGAGCAGGGCGAAGTGGATTTATTATAAACGACTTTAAAAGGCTTATAAAAAGTTGAACGTGCGTTGCAATCGGGGTATGTTCAGCGAACGCCGAGCGTGTGCGGCCATCCGAAAAGTCATCGGCATCTCGTGGCTATATTGTCCGTCAGTCCTGCTGTATTTATTTTTTATTTTACGTCAAAAACAGATAAAAGCGATGTGTTACGAGCCATGGGGAGAAGTGTATTCTGTACACGTTTTCTTAATTCTGGGATCACTGACCCTAATCAAGATACAAGTTGAATTCTGATTACAGAAAGAAAGCGTTTTTGTGAGGAATTGTTAACAAAATATTCGCTCCGATGTAATAAAATCTATTTTCAAATTAACTACACATCTGGGGTCTTATCCCTCATCATGTCCTTCATGAAGGAATACATTTCCTGCTAGAACAGCATGGAGAACGAAAATTTGAATAACCATATTTCCCAGTAAACTCTAGGAGAAGTGCACAGATGATGAAGTTGCATTTCTCGATTTACATGCCACTTTTCACGACCGCTTTCGGGAGTTTCAGGGAAGTGCTCGTGCTCACAGCGGCTCTGCAGCTCTAGAAGCCGCTCTGTGCATGAGCTAAAACCCCTGAAATCTTTTGTCAAAATGAAGCGTATACACCGAGTAGAGTGAAGATAAAGATGATATGGATACTCATGAACCCTCCAGCGGGCGCGTCCCATTATTTCCCACCAGCAGGAGCGTGCAGCACTCTATACAGCATTTTTTTCAATTTCGATTTTCGAGGCAATAGTTATTACTTTTGTTATTGAATGTGAAGGAAATATTCTTTATTTATGTTGTTATACATTTTATTTCATAATAACTAAATACCAAACGAAATAATATTAATAAAAATCTGATCCAACACTAACTCCCTCCGTGTCTTGGTACATGTTACATGTCGGGAAACGAATACGGTGAAAACGTGCCTTCTAACGTTTCTTTGGAAATGACGCATTTAAATTTGAATTAGTAGTTAGTACTCCAAAATTTGTGTCTTAGGCTCAATAACAAAACAGCAGTAAGAATTCTAATGGATATAATACGCAAATATTATACTTACATGACAAAAGTGTGCGGTACGGATTGCCACAACCGTTGCAGAGTTCGAATTACTAATGAATAAGGTCGATTGGCAGTGTCTACAATCGTGATTTGAGTGTCATCCGGTTGAAAATATAATGAATAAAGAATAACTATGAGCTCATATGTGTGACACCAATTATTTACACGAAATCAACAAAAACGTAAGAATGCGGCACTGAGTGCCGCTACGCGCCCGCCGGAGGGTTAATGGTCACAATAACAAGAGATCACTAACTAGAAGCAAAAACCTTGGATGTTCCCACTTCCCCATCCTCGCGTATCTGGAGTCCCAACCCCCCGAGCCTTTGATGCCGGTTGCAGCTCATCGCATGGACTTCCTTTTAACGGTTGATCCGAAGCGGGGTGTGTCAGCGCGACCATTTCAGGATGACGCAGCGACGCCTCGCCACTTGCGGCGACGGGCCTTGGGCACATCGCTCCGGCGCGGCCGCCGCGCCGACCGCAGCTATGCAAATCGCGGAGCAATCATCCGACGGCCGCCGCCGCCGCCGCGGCTGGTGCAGCCAGGGGCATCAGGGCGTCAGGGGCGGGGCCGCCTCGCACTCGCGCGCGGCCTTACGTAAGGTAGCCGGGATTCCTGCTCAGAAAAAGCAGCCATCCTCTCGGCCACGCCTTATCCGTCGCGGGACCGCTGCGGTGGCGACGATGGCGGTGGCGGGAACGGAGACGGTGGCGTTGGTGGTGGAGGCGGCGGGGTGGTAGAGGCGGAGGAAGCAATGGTGGTAGAGGGTGCGGAGGTTCCAGCAGCATCGTCCATCGGTGCCGGCGGCGGCGGTAGCGGTGGCGGTGGCGGTGGCGGTGGCGGTGGCGGTGATGGTGGTAGTGGTGGTAGTGATGGTAGTGGTGATGGTGCGACGCTGATGCGACGGAGGTACGGCGCTAGTGATGCCAACGGTTGTGGTGCCGGCAGTAGTGGCTGCGGTAGTGGTGGCGGCCTGATGTTGATGGCGGCCTGGTGGTGGTGGTGGTGGTACTGGTGGCGGCGGCGGCGGCGGCGGTGATGGTGGCGGTGATGGTGGTGGTGGTGGTGGTGGTGGTGGTGGTGGTGGCGGCGGTGGTGGCGGCGGCGGCGGCGGGGGCGGGGGCGAGGACGGTGGTGATGGTGATGGTGGCGGCGGCTGCGGCTGCAGTGATGACGGTGGTGGCAGTGGTGGCGGTTGTGGTGTTGGCGGTAATGGTGGCGATAGAAGTGGCGGTGGTGGCGGCGAGAGAGGTAGCAGCTGCGTAGTTATCTAGAGCGCTTCGGAGGCTCGGGCGCCGGGGGTGCCGATGTGATCGGCATCTCTCGCTGCCTCGTTGCATGTTCGCCCGCTGTGGCTGAATCCCGTTTCACGCACTGTCGTTTTGCCTTTCCGAGATGGTTTACGTATACGCACTCTAACGAGAATTGACGGCCGTTGCGAGGTTTGCCGCTGCCTACCGTAGGGAAATTTCTGAAGTTAATTTGCTACCAGCTTGACGGCCGGAATTCGAAACGTCACAAGGGCATTAAGAGATTTCCTCACTTTCTAGCGGTTTCCGAGGTTATCCAGCTTATCGTACAATGGAAACTAGAATCTTCTGTTGATTAAAGCTGGAGCGCAAATTTCTCTGCATTTTCTTGTACTAAAATGTCAGACATTATGTATGCAAATATGAAACGTTTGTGGGGAATGATGGAAAAATTGACCAGCAATTTTATTATATATTTTATTTATTTTTAAATAAATTGACTAACATACTCGACCAGTTTATATCTTTGTGTTTCACATCAAATTGTTAATTTGTTAGTAAACCATATTTTAATTTTTAAACAATTATAATATTTTACTTAGAATTTCCTATAAACATTACAAAGTGACATCAAATTCAAACTAGCTGGAGATGTTGATCCCTCTATTATTAAAGAAAAATGTTATTGTTGTCTGCATATATAATATAACTCATCTTTAACGTAATAAATATGTGTTTATTGAATAAAAATATATATTATTTCTTGACATTACATTAGTGACCAGGCTTAAATCCTTTCAAACTGCCAAAAACAAATCGAATTAAATTATATTACATGTAAATTATATTTTCTCCTTCGTGCTTCTCGAGTATCAGGCCGAGGTAACTCTTAGGTCCATTTCGGGCTTATCCCTTCACAATTATGGCGGAGGTAGTCCACGGACTCATCTTGGTGCTTATACCATTATTGTGGTGTAGGGAGCCAGTTGTTCATTCACGATCACAAAGAAATCGCCCCTAAATTTTAAACATTATCCTATATAATAAAAAAACAAATTACTTTTTATAATATTCGATATGATGAAAGATGAATAAACTAGGCAGGTGGTTAACAAAAAGTTAAACGGCAAAGGTCGCGCAAATTTTATTTTACTGGTATGGCGCATTTAAACTAGTGCTACAACACCACATTCTTTCTTACATTATTGTTAACAGTTATCAACTGCTTTGATACTACTTCAACCCCCAAAATATTTTCCAACCCGGAAAATTTTCGCGCACACTGGGATTCGAACTCACGTGCTTAGGATCAGAAAGTTAGAAGCGTAGCTCCTATAAAGGGCAGGTTCTACTGGTAGACTACTGTATCGATAATTTCATAGCGTAAAGATAATAATATCCCATAACCACTCATAGAAAAACTAAACATGTGGGAAACTGAGTTACTGGTTCAGAGCGTCCACCAACATAGCCAAAGCATAGTATCACCCTTCTACTGTGGAACTCGACTAGTGCTTTTTCAGATAAAGTTCTTAGTAGTTTTAGTCTAAAAATGACTTTGCAGTTGCCATTACGATCATCAATGAGATAGCAATTTAATGCAACGATAGCTGTCTAGCGGGTTGCGTTGTGGAAGCAAGTGCTGATTTACATCGTATTTCATCGGAATTGTACATGCTACTTTTGTCCAAACTGGGGAGACCCTTGGTGGAACTACTCAACTTCCACTGTTGGGGAAGGAGTTTGGCACTAAAATGATCAAGTTGAATTTGTGGTGGACTAAGTTGTTTGCGAAAGGTTCTTTCGGAGATTTTCAGCGACTGAGTTGGATCGGAAAACGCTTTACACTTTTCTCTGCAGCGACTCTGACCGACAGGTGCTAGGGTTGGAGTCTCGATGGTGGCAAATTTTCGACACTAACCAAATAGCTATGTTGAATTCAACCATTGTCTGGAGAAAAATTCTAGCGGTCGGTTGCTCTGATCGGTAGTTTTCCATCGTTTCTCTGAAAAATACCAGGGGAATGTCGGAGCAGTACCTTAAGAACGGATCATGAACCTCGCGCAATTTTCTCTTCCTCATTACCGTCCCATATCTTTATATTCAGACACTTACATGCACATATGTACACGTATATGAACTACACTACCTCACATGACGGAAGACAGCAGAGTGGCTTAGAGCTGGACCCGCTGGCGGAGATACCTGGTGACGTAAATTTCTCAAGCCGTCTTATAACTTGGTGCCGAATCTCACGTTTCAGATGAGGAACATTTTAATCTCTCTGGATATAACATGTTCGACACTTCCGGGGCCCCATGATCGTAGCGGTTCACGCCATGGAAATAATTAATCGGGGTTCTCCCTATATTCGGTCTCTCATTCTATCTTCTCCATGTTCATACTCTTTGCTTACACCATCATCGTCATCATATCTCAACTCAACTGGGAAGACCCGATATTGACACTTGAGATTTCTGACATCGGAATTACAGCCATTGTGTTGTCTCTTCAAGACTAATGCCACACAATAAATAAATTGCTCAAAATCCATTATTTTGCATTTTCAAAGATAAAATGTATACTTCCAAGGATATAGAATATAGTAGTTACGGAAACTTAGATTTTTTGAAGTGTGTTGGGTATCAATAATCGATGATTAGACAATATAACACATCTCTAATCAAAATGGTTCGGTTTACTGCAACCAACCCGTTAGCTGTTAACATACTACTATAGATGCAAGAGTGCTCACCTCCTAAGCACCCATTTGTTCCCATTTGTCCTCATTACGCTACCGGACGCGGCTACTGTAGCAAACATAATGGCAAATCTACCAGAAGGACGGACATGCTGAGAAAGCCACTATAAAGCACCGCTGAAGCAAGAAAGCGCGACCGTTGCTCGAAGAGAGCCGCACTGTTCGACGCATCTGGAGCAGGAAGCGCCCCCTGCTCTGCCACTAGAGGTCAGCCACTTGTGTGAGAGTCGAACGTTCCTGCCTTTTGGAGTTATGGCGTCGGTTGCTATGAAAGGGTGCCGGAAGTTATGGAAGATTATGTTAATCCTAGAACACTAATGTTCAAAACTATTGGTTATCACTAGGGACGCATAAAATTCACCCACTATTTTACTGAGATGAGTAAAATTTATTAACTTCACACCTGAACAATTCCTACAAGGAAAAGGTTGTAAAATAGGCGATTCGTAATTACAATATCGCTAAACAACTGTTGAAATTCTTCGGAAATACCAATTAAGCAGTAAAGCAACTTTTGTAGGATCGTGTAACAGCTGTATTATGGGACTGGCCGCCGGGGCCCCGCTGTACCGGGGTTTAAAACGGTTAGTGAATAAACTTTACTCACAGGCCTTATTGAAATTAATTTCCAAAATGTAAATATGTCGGCGTCGCTAGCCGAATTCGTTTACTGCGCTCCGCGATGTCATGAAGGTTAAGCGAATTAGAGACTATTTAGTCGCGATGTCATTAGTCCCGTAAGTGTAGTTCACATGTTTTCCTTAGAAAGTGGCTGTGATCTTCCCCCACTGGATGGAGAGACGTACCTGTCAGCTAGTGGAGTTTCCCCAATCTGGTATCTCCCATCAGAGGCCCATAACCTCATCCGGGACAAGCTCTAAGCGCCAGACCGGTCTCCCGTCATGTGTGAGAGTGTAGTGCGGCGCGCGATCCGGAATTTGCCTGGTGTTGATCGGAGAAATCACGGAAAACTACGAAAAAGAGCAGCCGGCCGCTAGAATTTTCCTCCAGACAGCAACTAAATTCGACCTAGTTATCTACCTAGAGACGAAAATCCTGCCACCTTCGAGACTCGAACCCAAGGACCTGGCGGCCATAGGCACTGAAGTGACATCAGTTGATGCCCTGAGCCAGTTAAGTTGGTAGTACAAGGTGGTATCTCAACACACTACGACAGGGTATCATCTGTTATTATATATATATATATAAATAACTATATATAATATATATACATATATATATAACTATATATATATGTATAACTATATATATGTGTATATATATATATATATTGTGACGTACCGACTGCTCGGGGTCAATCGTGACTTACCCGTGAAGTGGCACGGTACAATAAATTTGTTTGTTTCAGGCAGGGCTCGGGATCTTTTTCGCGAATGTGGACCCTGGGATGTTCGGGGTACAATAAATACATACAGTTTATTATACAACGACAGTTTGATGTTTATTCATCTAATATCACTATTACACTTTCGAACACTGATCCCCTATGCAATTATTACTATGTTTTGGTACCAAAACTTAATACCTTCAATGCTAGCATCATACCTGTTACCACCTGGGTCACGTCGCTTCGTTGGGGCCCGGCGCCGATGGTGGCGGCGGCTTCGGCTCCCGTCGCGTGGTCCCGGAGCCGTTCGGCCCCCAGCCGGAGATGAGTAGGCAAGTGTTCGCCCCTCACGCTGCTCCACGCATATATTCTACACTAGTGCATCTAATTAACTTATGCTTGTCCTGACAGTCTGAACTCCAGATTTGGGTTGTAACTGATTATGCTAAACACGTTACACTATATTACTCTCTGAATCACCGGTGAAATATCGGTAACCTATACCCATGTGTTCTTGTTCTCCTCACGCGTCATCATACAGTTTCATTATGGAAAGTTCCTATACACTGAAAACCCGTCAGACACTGCTTGATCGGTCTCACAAATGATCACTGGTTCAGTCACTGTCTTGTGCACTACACATTCTATCTTCCCCAAAACCTACGTTCGCGATGCATGTGCTCACGCTACAGGCGGGTTTCACGTTCTTCGGTTTACCATACACTCTATCCGTTGACTTCCCAATGCTGTTCGGTCTGCATCACACTTCTTTAACGGTCCGAAATGTAATACTATGCAAGTCTATTAAGTTATTCAGCACTTAGGGGTACTTTTCCCCAAATAACTCGCACCGCTCGCGCACCACCTCCGTCCGCTAGCGTGGCTTCCGCTCGTCTCCCCTTCTCAACCGACTTCTCGCTGTCCTCCCCTCGTGTCTCACGCTCCACGTGACGCCCCCCTTCCCCTCCGTGTTGCCATGCTGCCTAGTTATGCTCGCGCCGTTTGTATGTTCTCTGGTTGTTTAAGTTGAAATGTATCGCGTTTCTATTTAGAGGCGCGGTGCGTTTCAATATATATATATGCCAGTTAGTAAATTTTACTCAGCATTAAAATTCTAGGTTTGTGGGGAAATTATATCATGAAACGGCTCAAGTAATCAATTTTTCTTTTTATCTAATAAAATGGTTCACCTGTTGCTCTTTGAAAAATATATACTTTTTATTCTTTGAAGCCTCTCAGTTCCTTTGATTCTCATTTAAATATCCTAGAGTGCGCAAACGTCCCCCTTTTTGGCACTGCAAAAAGAAAGTCTTATTAGCAACTGGTATGCTGTGGTTTATTTTGAATTGGTTTAAATGTATTGTTCAGACGGCGGTAACTTTTCTTTTGCTTTTCATTTGTAATCTTGTGCTAATCGTATGTTTCTGTACTCGTTCAGAATATTCTAGTCGAGCACTCATAAGTACAGACTCTTTCAATTGATATTTTCTAAAAGTGTAATTATATCGTACTCAAACAACCATTTCTCAGAAACTATAATTCAAAATTAAATACCATTTACAAGATACGTTATTTATAAAATTGGCAATTAATCAACACTATACTGAAATATTTTTAATAATAAAAATACCACGCAAAAAACATACTTAGTGCAAAATTGCTGAAAAGTAAATCAAGGAGTAAAATTAGATTAGTCAGCGGTGCCTCAACCAGGTATATGTGTTCCATCCTTGTCTAGGGGAGTGCTAACCGTCTCTCCTTTCAATTAGTGGAATAAATATTAAATATTTTTAATTAACAATAAACTGCGAAATGGTAACGAACGCTGTAACTTAAAGTACGTAAAAATTTCATATTTTATAATTTACCATTTCTAAAAAACAATTTTCGCGTTCCGTGTCTTTATCGAATCACGTGAGATAAGAAGTGGAGAAACTGTTCGGGGCAGATTTTCAAGACACAAAATACTGATTTATCATTTCTTCATACGCCATCGTTATTTTCTTCAGCATCATCATCATTATTATTGCCTGCACCTTGACAGGGAAGATCCACCGGTGACACCCTTTGTCATTTTTGTGGCTGGATCATTTCATAACGTTCATAAAGAGAATGAAAATATTACTCTTAGAAAATAAATGATTGACTCATTTTCTTTTTTCATGTTGACAGTATGCTTTCTGATTCTTTTCTTTTTCAGTAGCATTTTGATGAGAATATACCTATTAACCGTGCAACCCGGATAGAGAGAACTGCATTGCGCATAAATCATCTTGCAGGAATGCGACGGCGATTGCGATGGCTTTATGGTGCGACATTGCGCGAGGTCTTCGCGATAGCACGAAGTTGGCACTGAGCAATAGCTCTTGGTAAGCTTGCAAATCCTTACTAAATCACAAACATCTCGATAATTTATACTATATTAAGGATCTACCAAAATTCAGTGTGTCTCACTGGATCTGGAATATGCTGCGATTGTATTTACTATAATGAAAAGTGAACAAAGGAAATGATAAAATCTGAAGCACTACTACATTATTATCCTTGACATCACTCCAGTAACTGTTCTTTTGCTTTTAGTGTTAGTTTCTTATGTCTTCACATAACAGGTATTCTGTTTCAAGAAACATCAAGTAAAACGATCTTGGCTGGAAGTGCTCTGATTTTAATATATTCGTTCCTTCAACACCCAACGATTAACTTTCAAAAATCCAGTTAAATTTTTTTTAAACGATCCTTCTTCTTTGACGGCTAATATGAATGAACAGATGGATGAATGATCAAAATGATTTAAGATATATTAAGTTTAGAGTAATTGTGCTTCAATAAAATTCTTTTGTCTGCAAGAGACCTATAGAAATTATGAACTATGAGAACTAGAATGTTTTCCATTATTTGAAATAAATAATTTCAGGAATTTTGAACATCTGATACATTCATCTCTATCCGAACTGAAAGTATTCAACTCAAATTCCATACAATACAATGATGCCAATTTTTATGTGACAAGGCCTAAGGTACCAAGCTTGTCCTTCCGCCTGACCACGCCTGCGCTCCTCTCTGCGTTTTTAGAATTTTAGCTTAGAGCAGTGTTATGAAGGTAGATGCCACGAGCGGGAGTCCGTGGCACGAGTGCCACGACGAAATCGCCCCTCCACGCAGTTCATCACCCCGTCAGAAGAGACAATGCCATCACTATTGTAAAACGGTGAGGTTTCTACTAATAGTTTCCTTTCCCGACGCTAGTTGCGCAGAGACGCTCGTGGCATGCTACCGTGCCACAAAGTGTGCCACTGTCACAAGTAGAAGACCTTGGCTCCGCTGATTTAGAAACTTCTTCCCGGTTTATGGAGGGTTTGTTGGGAGGTGACGATGCAGCAAATCTACAACATGGGATAACCGGCTTTACTTGACCTCCAAAGAACGGCGTACGAAGGGTTTTTGGCCCCCAAAGATACACAGCTTCGATCAGATTTGAACCCGCAACTGTCCTATACATTAACCGTTTTAAGACGAAGCCGCGAAGCGGAAACAAGATTAATCGAATGCTCTGCGCCTCAGACACCAAGAACAATTGATTTCCAGTCTTCGTGTTTTTTATTATAAATATTTTCAGGTTTTAGAAAGTTCAGTTCACACTCTACATATGTGTTGTTGGCTTAATATAAAATTAATGCTAATAACATACTTCTAAAATCACAATTTTTTGGGGGGGAGGGAATACTTTATGGGGAGACCTCGGAGGAATGAGGACCAGTCGTTGTGTACACATGCATATAAGATTTCATAGTAATCTGATGCAAACGATCGATAAATGAACGTTGAATGTCTTATTCGAATGGGAAAACGAGGGAAGAGAATGTAGAGCAAGAGGTATAGAATTAGATGACGGTTAGTCATGGTTTGTTAGTAGGTTTCTCCCTGAAATATTAATAATTAATATTCCATTGAAATGCAATGAAATAGATTACTAAAGTTGCACCGATCACACGTGTCCTTTGAATAATCTTCATCACTGATTCCCTCATTCTTACTTTTTCTACTACGATGAGCCTCTTGTAAAAAATATGGGGATGGTCTTCCTTGGTATTAGAGAGCGTTGGCGCTAGCTTTGATGCACGGGTCTCTAACAAGAATTATTTTTCATCCCGCACTCTATAACCAAAATTCAGCAAAATCAGAGAGGGACATCTTGGAAACATTTCTTGCGTGCTTATGAGAGGAGAGAGAGAAAGAGATAGAGAGAGAGGGAGAGAGAGAGGGAGGGAGAGAGAGGGAGGGAGAGAGAGGGAGGGAGAGAGAGGGAGGGAGAGAGAGGGGAGGGAGAGAGAGGGAGAGAGGGAGGGAGAAAGAGGAAGGGAGGGAGGGAGAGGGAGGGGAGGGAGGGAGATGGAGGGAAGGGGAGAGAAAGATGATGGTCATGGTGAGGTGATGATGATGGAAGGACTCCCTCCTCGAATTTATGAAGCTTCGTGGTGAAATCGGATTACTGATATAACATTGTGACAAAAGTGAGTAACAATTGGGATATATGAGACTGAAATACGATGCAGAGAACCCACAAATTTTGTGGTGATAAATCCTCTTGTTCTCAAATGTTAATAATTAAAGATTTTTTTAAACTCTGCTTTTTGGGTTCAAAATATGATTTTTGAGATCTTAGAATGGCATTTCTAGCAACGAAAGAAATCACCCAAAGTATTCCTTGAAAAAGTTTACTAATAGGCAGGCGAGATGTTCTCAAGGCGTTAATTGGTTTTGCTGAGGCTCTCAAATTTAGTGACAAAAGACAGGTTGTAACTAATTAGCTGGTGCGATGAAATGAAGTGAATCTTAAACTTTGGAACCTTTGAAAAGAAATACTCAAGAGAAAAAGTTGGAAGCAATTTTGTGTTCAAGGAAATGTACCTTACTCAATACCTTACTTCCTGAAAGACGAAATACAGGATAATAGAGGGACAAATAATAAAACAAAATAACAAACAAAATACGACAAAAAAAGGCCGAAATTGCGGTATATGTCATGCCCATTAAAGATACAAATGCCCTGAGTTATGAAGAGCAAGATGGAGGTGGTAAACAACTGGGAACCGCAGGCAAACAGTCTTCAGGTTTACCATTAAGTTATCGAAAATCTGCTTCTGAAAATTGAAGCTATTGGCTTCCAATGTGTAAAGCCACTGCCTTCGGCAGCCAATGCCTTCAGCAATTTTCAATTATATAATACAATCGCGGTCGCGAAGTCGTCCTTCACATCGTTAATGGCTGGCGGGAAAAGTATGCATTTCTAGCGAATTTACCGAACGAATTTTCAAAGAGGTTTTCGATCAACAGTGTGTTATTCTGGCCTTGGCTGGGGTTTAAATTACTGCTTGGAAGTTGCTTTGAAGCAGCCTCCCGGCCTTTGAGGCGCTCAGGCGAAGGCTACGTGACTCTCTCATCCCCTTTTCCTGGAGCACTGCCAGTCACACCCACTTGAACGTAAGTGTATCGAAGTATGGGTCGTAATGTGGTTTATATACTGCGTTGTTAGGAATGAGCTGGATGTCTGTCAGTCATAGTAATGGTTGTATAAACGAAACATGATATATCCCCTCGCACGCCGGAAGTGGGCGTGGTCCTTTGGTGAAACGTTTTGTACCACCTATATTCATGTCATTACGGTCTACATACTCTTATAAGATAATTGTGCGTTTTAAAGGACAAAAATTAAGTAAAAATTACTTAACTGTATCATAATATGCATCATTAAACTTAATATGTATCATAATATACTTCATATGCATCATTTATCATAATATGTATCATAATATTCATAATTAAGCAAGGGGTCCTCAAACAGAAGCTGAGCTAGAATAGTGCCCTTTATATTTAATAGCTTTTGGAGGTGCTATATTTTCCTTAATGGAAAGTATGTGTAGACATATATGAACACTTTAATGACGAAATAAAATGTTTACCGATAACGTCTTTAACGGAGCGAGAAGATACTGAAATCACTTATACTAAATTAACGATAGTAAAATGAACTTTTGACTTAGTAAGTTCAAGTGAATAAATAGCGAGCTGGAGAAGAGAAAACTCCGAATTTGATGTTTTGTTACGTAGACATATTCGTAGACATGTTCGTTAATTTTCTTCACTAAAGACAACTATTATACAAAAATAAATAATGAAGAAACGTATCTATTGTATTTTTGTTCACTCTTCGAATAATAAAATAATATGGAATATATATATATATATATATATATATATATATATATAGGAAACATTTAGAATAATCGAGTAGAGTTGTCAAGATGGATTTCAAAACAAGAGTATTAATCGCCTGTTTCACCAAAAAATTTTTAAGTATGACTTAGCATAGTCATGCTTAATTTTAAGACGCGTTTTAGGTCGTGCCTTATTGTTCGTCGTTTCACCACCCTCTTTAATGCAGAGCTTAGTGAAGTATAACTTAAATGCATCCGAGAGTTGGCTGGCAATGCTGGACCCTGGTGAACCAGTCAATGACCATAACCAACCTTGTTTGTTATGGTTCTGCTTTGTATACTTTGGTGCAAAGGGGTTATTTTTATTGCTTTTTTCGTAATGGGGAAAAGAGAGAGGATTGAGAAATTTTCATCGTCGGAGAAAGAAGTTCTCAACGAATGTATGAGAAAGTACATTTCTATTACAAAAATGAAGTTACAAATGTTACTAGAAATCGACAAAAACTGAAGCGTGGGATAACATTTAACACAATTTTAAAGCAGCGAACTACATGATAAAATATAACAAACATTAATAAAGTTGCGGAGATGGCAAAGTTTGGGTGAAAAAGGGAATTAAATAAAAATTACTGAATGAAAAACTTCGAAGTTGCGAGTAGCTTCGGGATCATTTAATTATAACCTACAGAACACTAATTAAAAAAAATTGTTACCTGCAAAGCAGTTACGTATCAAATTATCGAAATGCTCATTTCATTAATAATTAACTAAGAAATAATCCCAATTGGTCTTCAGTTAGCTCCAAAACATGTAGTGTTGTCATCTTTGATACGAGAAATCGGGTGCCAAAACCTCTTTCATGTAACTCTTCAAAATATTCCTACCGTTCCCGTATCCACCACGGTCTACGAGAAGGCTTGTTAAAGTTCTCGTTTTCACAGTTGTCGCAGCAATAACTATGAAAATCAACACTCCACAAAATGCTCACTATTTAGACAGTTTTGCACCGTAAAGCACGACTTAAAATGTGTAAGTGCTGCTGAGAGGTGTGCTTAAATTAAGTCGAACTTATCCTTCAAGTTCGCCTTAAAGGATGTGGTGAAACGGAAACGTCCTACTAAGTATACCTTAAACTCCTTAAGACAAACTTAAAATTTTAAGTAATGGTAGTGAAACCGGCGTAAAGGAAGTTTTGCAGCATTCTTGAAATCCCTGTTCAGTGAGACGTTGAATTCCGTTGAGAAGTAATCAAGATTTGTACATTCGTGTTTCACAAAACTACGAGCTATTTACATTCCGACATATCTTCGTAATCTTAACTGATATGTTAATCATGATATTCATGCGCTTGCCATGGTCAATGTGGCTAATCATAATTCAGCATTTCAAAGAAAATATTTTAATAGAAAAAAATATGTCCTGATATTTAGATAAAACTTAGCACGTGGAAGTAATGGTAAAATTCTTTGAAAAAAAACGTGATTTTAACGAAATCAAACGTATGAAACCTTATATTCTTTTGAATGACTGTGTATCATTTATTTATTTATTTACGTAAAAAACAGTTAAAAACTGCGTTTGACGAGCTATGGGGAGAAGTGAATTTTGTGCACGTTTTCATAATTCTGTGGTCTCTATCCTAAACCATATTCTAGTCGAATTTTGAATACAGAAAAAAAAGGTTTTTTTTTCGAGTTTTGTTGACAAAATATTCGCTCCTATATAATAAAATATATTTTCAAAGGTAAATTAGCTATAAATTCCTGCCCTGAACCCTCATGTTCTTCATGAAAGAATAATACATTTTGCCGCGATAATATGAAAAACGATAATTTGAATAACTATATTTCCCACTGAAATTCAGAAGACGTGCACAAATAATGAAGTTACATTTATGTCCAGAAGCAAAACAAGGGACCATCTCAGCATTTGCTCAAGGATCAGGGAAACTGGACGAAAAACCTGATCGAGATGGGGGCCATCAACCCAGAAACTGTGGTACAATACTTGTTACAGGTTCTTTAGAATTATACAGTCCAAATGATAAATAATTACATTAACTATCATTGTTAAAATTAATTCTACTTTCCTTTTTGATGCTCGGTATAGTCCTCGAATTGTATAGAAACAATTATGCAGCAGAAAAGATTTTACTTGGACTTACATTTTTCTATTGAATTTAATCGTTTAATGTCTTCTGGCAAAGTGTTGTAGAGTAATGTACATGAATTGTATGTGAATTTTTTGTAGTGGGCTGTTGATACTGCCTCCTGGTGAATATGATTACTACGTCGTGTGTTATACTTATAGACATCGGCGTTTGCTGAAAATATATTCCCGTCCTTATGTAAGTCATTTTTGACAAAAGCTACTGATTCGTAAATCAGGAGACAAGGTAATGGTAAACTTCCTAGATTAATAAAGAGTGACTTACAGAATCACGTGGGTTGGATTTGCTTATTATTCGTACAATTCTTTTTTGTAATCTGAAAGTCTGTGAACTATAAGATGTGTTTCCCCAAAATATTATGCATACCTCAGGCGGGAGTGAACATTGGCAAAATATACACAACGAGCTGTATGAAGGCTAACAGAATTTTGAAAGAATTCTGAAGGCGTAGCATAATGAACTTAATTTTGTGTTCAATTCATTTAAGTGGGCATTCCATTTGAGGTTTGACTGAATTGATAGACCTAAAAATTTTGTTACATTAACATCAGTCAATGGCACACCGTTCATTTTCAATGGAGTACAGAATTTTTTATTTGATATGGAAAACTGCACTGAAACAGTTTTCTTTTCATTTACTACAATTTGTTATTACGGAACCAATTTGAAACTTCTGATATTGTACTATTTACGGTTTCTTGTTGCAAAGAATATTTGTATCATCCGCAAAGAAAACTGTTCTTCCGTTTCGAGTCGCTAAGGGCATGTCATTTACGTATAATAGGAAGAGAATAGGGCCTAAAATCGATCCTTGCGGGCCCTCAACGTACAATTGGCAAAGAACCGGAAAGGTGTGTACATAAAGTTCCATCATTCCAGTAAGGTATTTCTACTCTCTGAGATCGTTGTTTAAGGTACGACCATAGCCAATCTAGAGCAATACCACGGATTCCATACGAAGGTAATTTTGAAAGTAAAATGTTATGATCAATGACGTCAAAAACTTTTGAAAGATCTAAAAATATTCCAATAGTTGCTTCGTTTTGATCCAATTATGAAGGCAACATCCTTAAGAAAAGAAATATGGCTGTTTCCGTAGATTTGATTTCCGGAATCCATGTTGGCAATTTGAAAAACGCGTCGGTTTATTGAGAAAGGTTTCCATTCGCACATAAAAAAGTCTCTCTAATATTTTTGAAAAAACTGACAAAAGAGAAATTGGCCGATAATTTTGAACTTCATTTTTGTTGACTTTTTGAAGAGCGGCTTAATCTTAGCTGTTTTAAAAATATCTGGAAAAATTCCGGTGCATAAGAATGCATTAAATATGTGAGTTAACGGGTGTATAATGGCTGGCGCGCACGTCTTTAACAAACAATCCGAAATTCATCTAAACAATATGCAGGACTTTTATGAGATTCTCTTTTCTACAATAATAGCCTGCGAGGTAAAAGTTTGGAATTTGGAAAATGCTAAGTTCATTAGGAGATAACCAATGTTCTGTAAAGCAAAGAACATCCATTTGATTTAAATCGCTCTGTAGAGCTGCTTCGATAAACTCAGTTTTATTTGAAAGGGATTGAACATTATGGTGCAATATCTTTATTTTTTGCAAGTACCTACACGAATGTTTTTTCTGCTGCATCTGACTGTAGTTGCTATATATTTACTTCCATTTTTACCTTGAGTGCGTGGTCGAAGGTTGTAATGTGTCCCAGCAGTACATAGGTTGTGAGGAAATAGAGGCGTCCATTGGTAGTGGGAATGGAATAAACGGGAGTAGGTTCACAGGAGGGGGTAAGAGGGTTCAGAATAAGGGTGGGGGGTGGGGAACGTAAGGAAGGTGAAAGGGATGGATTTTTGGCAGGAGGCTGCGTAGGACTGGAGTTGATGATGTATTGTGCAAGCTTTTCACCGACTGCATGTTTTCCAGCAAGGTTCATGTGGAGACCGTGCCGGGTGAAGTGTTTTACTGAGAAGAAATTCATTCAAATAGTGTTACATCTGTTTCTCTCAGTTTGCAGTTTTAGTTGTTGGTTGCGTGCTTATCTCGCTGCAGAGTGTGTGGCCTGTTGTACCAGAAGGGCAGAGTCGAGACTACAATGTTAGTATTTTGGGCGGCACATTGTAATTTGTTTACATGTTGTTCAGGTGTAAAGTTACCGCCCAAATTAATGTCATTCTGCCTTCGATGATAAAGACTGTGTCCTGATTGGTCATTGTCTTCGTGTGAGTGTCCAACTCTGCAGTCACGTCTGCAACCTCCCGTTAGGTTTAAAAATAGACGAGACTGAGTAGTTGGGGGGTAACTTCCTACTGAGAATGGAGGAAAGATGGCGACCATGGCTGTCAGCTAAAATAAGTACCTTTTTTTAGGCTCAGTAGGAATGGTTTTTGTTTTCAAGTGGGCTAGGATGCGAAGCTTTACGTGTTTTGGTTTTGACACACTTGCCAGCCTGTTTGCGTTGGTTTATGCATGTATTTGTCGATAGAAAGGGAAGGGTTGCGAGGATCAGGAAGGCGAAGGAAAATCTGTTTCATAATCTAAAACACTAAATCTGTTTTGAATTGCGACTGGATGTGGTGTCTGTGTCGTATGTGCAGTCACGGGTGCACGGTTGGAAAATTCGCAGTGTTGCCTACTTGTGCCCAACCGTCATTGTAGAGAACGACCTCTTCCAGCCTTCGGATATGTTTATCTAAATTACTGTTTACGTGTGTGAAGGCTTTCAGAAGGTCGGCTTTGAGGGTGTAGAGAGTAAAAAGAGTAGAATGAACAGTAGCCATGTCACGAATGCGTGTTGAAGTACGTGATAAAATTGGAATAAATACAAGAAAACTCAGATAAAAGCAACAGTCACCTAGCTTAATATTTTAAAAGTGTAATATTTATGTGTATTCGATAAATTAAAAATTAAGATTCGATACAAGAAAGAGAAGGTATGCTAACTACAAAATCTATTGAAAACTAGTACTTACGAAATTTGGCAATGCGGTTACGTATTTTCGTTCACTTAATCTGCAACTGTTTTAATACAATGTCGACTATACTTTACCGTAAATAGATAAAGATATTAGCTGAAATTTGTCTTCAAAATATTGAATAGATTTGAAACAAATTCAAAACTACTCGATACACCGTCCTCGTAACGTTCAAATTAACTGAATAATCCCTCGCCACAAAAATAAAATAAACTGAATAGTCACTCGTCACAAAAATAGAATAACATATTTCAGTAATTAAGTTAAAACAGTGATATAAAATCGAAAATAAACTGATCTGTTTATAGATTTTGACACTTGATCACCAACTCGTAATTCTGAAGTTCGTTAAGGTTCAGTAATATTTAAAATTCGTTAGTTGTTGGTTCGTCTTGGTTAGAGCAAAAAACCAGCCAAATTATATTTCCAGCTAACCTAGCCAACAAGTATGGTAAGCCACTTTAAACACACAAATGCAGTCAGCTCGCTAAAATATAGATTAATTAGTTAAGCTCAAAAAATCAGAGCACAACCAGATGCGTC
>JAHLJT010008446.1:213572705-213628300 GCA_031308135.1 Acheta domesticus
TTTTCTTAGAAAAGCTCAATTTACGAGGTGCTATGTTTTCAAGCATCTTAATAGAATGAGACACTTTCACGAATACGTTTCTTACATAAATAAGCAAATATTGTCGATAGCTGGGAAACACTTGTGAAATGGCTGATGCTTAACTATTAGAAGTTCCTCGCGTGTGTGAAACATTTAATAGACGTATATTCTCTCCTCACCGAGCATTAGAACCTGGTGGTGATGAAGAAATTAAATAACTTGTTCCACATCTTCAGTCATATCTGTGCTTAATATCAATTTAAAGGGTTATCTCAGTTTTAAATCTTTTAATTGTTAATTTATCCATACGCTGTGTAATTGTAATGACAAAATTAAACTCACGTTTGAGGTATTCTGTCACTTTCTTTCAGTTTATTTTAATCGTTTGAAAAATGTTATTTATAAGACTGTCTCTTAAAACACGCAACGAACATTATTCCTACAAATTCTCCAAGACGAATAAATCACGCCAAATTTTTAATCAATATATTGACAATAAGATTTGTTTTAAAATTTGTGCGTGAAAGCTACTGCTCCAAAACTAAGCTCTTCCGGTTATTATTATTATTAATTATTATTCCTCTCTATCACAACTAAAGATCTTATGTGTCGGCTGAAAATAAAATCTACTCCAGGTTGCAACCAGCTACCTAAGGAGCAGATCTAGGGACTCTCGGTGCCTCTACAATACTTGCTCAAAATGTGGGCTGTTCCATATAAAGCAATTTATTGCACATTCCAGTCTTTTGAATGACCTGGAAGTTCAGCCGAGTTCTTACACAAATTTTTCATAACAAATCCCAGAGCACCGATAAATTTCGGTACGACCTGTGCTTTTACGCCCAACATTCTGCTGATATCCATGTCCAAACTGTTGTATTTAAGACGCTTCTCTGCCTCCTTGGTTACGATATTTTAATCACAGCAATATATACAAGTAGACATAATTTTTTCTCCAAATCCCGGATAACAGTATCCTTTTTTTTGTTATCGTGCGATCCCTTTGAATATGTTGGTCGTACAATATTATACAGAGTCGAACACACGTTACCGGTTTTGGTGAGTGTTTGTAACACTTGGGGCATGTGTTTCGAACTTCGAGGATGGAACAGATCTCTCAATGGAGGTAACTACACACCCTTTCGTGTCTTTTCAAGTGTTCGGTCTTGGCTAGAATTGGATACGCTGAGACAATATGATCAATGGTTTCTACTTGTTCCCGGAAAATGCGGAAATTATTATGTTAGGAAATTTTTAGTACCGGTTTTCATAATGTCGTGTTCTCAACTCCTGCTTTTGGGCAGCTATAACAAGTGCTTCCGAATCTGGCTTCATTCTTCAAATTTCATGCCACATAAATGATTGATCTTTTTTTATCTGCATCTTATCCATTCTTTTTAAATATTGTGTATGGAATTGTTTGTCTCTCCAGGATTTCTTTAACATTTTTTGTGTCTCACATTTCATGCTTAGTAGCATCAGAAGTTCAGTGTGTGTGTTTTTCTGCGCATCTTGAATATTTTACTTCGCAATGCTTCTTCCGACACTAACAATGTCTCTGTATCTCATTCTTCGGTCAGATTCATGATCTGTCTCATTAGTCAGTCATCTTAATGACTGACTACATACTTAACTATCCCGACTAAGCCTCCTGACTGAAGATTCTGAATCACAGTGAGCATATCAATTTCAATGCCACGTGTCGGCAGTTTGCATCTCTTTAAATTGATTTTTGCACACTTGTTAAGATCGAACTTCATGCAGATGTCATTGCTAAAGTCACAAGTTCACGATAGACAGCATTTGAGAGGGAATTGCTTAATTCGTAGCAAACCCTTTAATATCATCCATGCAAAACAAATGTGAATCAGTGTTTTATCACCATGGATCTTGTAACCAAAGTCAGTGTGCGACAACTGTGTAGAAAGTGGGATCAAACTAATGCAAAACAGCAGAGGAAATAGAGAATCTCCTTAAAAATATCCTTTTGAATCTGAATACTTCTCGATTCTTCTGCTTCCTTTTCGCTCTATATTAGTAACTTGGTATTTCACGACTCCATACCAGTCTTACAAAACTCAATAAGTCTCGGATGAAATCGATAGATCTCCAGGGTCTTCAAAGTCCAATCGTGTGGTACACTGTCAAAAGTTTTATGGTAGTCTTCTTCTTCTTCTTCTTCTTCTTCTTATTATTATTATTATTATTATTATTATTATTATTATTAAAGATTATATTATTTCTGAAAGCCCTTGACTATTATTTTAGTATATTGATTACAGGAACATAGAGTCAATTATAGCATCAAGATATTAAGTTTCATATTTTATTGCGTTTCATGTGTGCCTGACGCCATACCTCTTCAAATACTGTAATTAACATCGATATTGCATAAAGTAATGATTCAACAAAATGCAACTTAACCTACAGAGCAACTTATTTACAATAATAATACCGAAATCAAATTCATTAAATACAAAACATACTGAAATTTTCTGATTGCATATTGTATCATGCTATATATTTAATCTCAATAACCTATTTAATCACGTGTAACCGAAATTTTCAATGCCTCAGTTATCGTATGTATTGTAGATGTTCTGCAAAGATTACATTTTCAAGCGCATGCTTCAAATTTTCTCTCCTTCGTTTTATCATTTTATTACTTACGATTATTTAAAACAACCTTGCATCTTCTAAGGCAGCACTAAAATAGAACGTGTGTGTGTAAAAGTGGGTGACTACCAGTAATATATGATTCTATAAACAAGTTAGGTCGTGAAAGATAATACATAATTCAATACTCTATGACATACAAGGCTCTGAGTATCGTTAATATCCAAATCGACAGGTTAGCATGGACTCTCCGTGTGATGAGAGCAGGCGTAACGACAAATAGGGAGGGTTACTTATGAAAAAGAGGTCGGGTCCAGGAATACATTGTCCATAATGAGAGGTTAATGTACATGAAGACAGGTATTGCTTTTAGATATGATTTGTAATACTCTTCAAGAAAACAAATCACTTCTGAAATTGATGAATGAGTATTCAAAATCAAAGACAGAACGAAAATTGATTTCACTTATAGACAAAAATATAGGTTAATAAACTTTGTAGTAGATTCCACATAAATAGTTGAATCAAGTTAGAATTATTGGATTAAATATTGTAGATTTCAATTTTCATTTCTGGTATAATAGAATATGCGAGAATACATGCATTATAGAAAAATACTTGCAATGCAAAAGTTTAATTTTGAAATTGTGTCGTAAATAAACGTGTTGAGGTCTCTGAAACCAAAAAAGTGTAGTTTTCAAAATGCATGTCCTCCATGTATCTCTGAAGAACGCTCGGGCCTAAATTGACCACAAGCGTTTTCCAAAAATGGATATTCCCGATTAATATTGCCACAGGCGGCATTCCTACCATCCATCGCCCCGGGTGCCGCGTCCGCGCGAACCGCGCTGTCTCGAATTTATCCCTGCCACTTTCTCGATAGCCTCTACTTCTGCCTTCAATACATACGGAGATAGGGTGTCTTAAAACTAATTTTTGTATTTCAGCATGATAAACGACATTTTTCGTTACAAGAAATCGTTCGTAAATGGCACAGCTCATGGCACAGATTGTGATGAATTTGCCATTTATGTCACGAATAAATGCGTGAACACACATTCAGCCAATCGCAGTGAGGGAGGAAATCATGTGGAGATAGCGGTAAACAGAACAGCCGACCACCGTTTTTTCGCGCAGATGTCAAATACTCATGACGTCATAATAAAATTGTTTCCAAAAATTAACTTTGATTCTTCTCTAAATGTACAATGCTGTTATACAAAAAATAGCATATGCAACTCCTGTATTAATCGCGCAACTTTTCTTGACCGATGACCTTGCTTCCCTCTCTCTGGCACAATAAATAGTTGAAAGTAACAGCTCGCAGCGAGCACTGATGACAACATTCCAAACACATCTTCATTGGCGCGAAATAGAAACTATTTTCTGTTGAAGACGAGAACTTCTGGCCGTGTTTTTCTCCAAAAAATCTAAAGAAATGACCGAAGCAGGTGAAGATCCATCACTGGAGATACCTCGAACTCCGGAGAAAGTTAGAACGCAAATTTTGAGAAAGTTGCGAAGGCATAACTGATTCTCCAGAGACTGGCATTGCTCCATAAAATCTAGTGGTCGATTTCGCAAATAATACCCCCACTCTACCTGCATGTCTTCAATCCATCGGTCAAGAAAAGTTGCGCGAGTAATAACATGTCGGGTCGCTCTTGAACTTTTATAAGGCCCGCCTCTGGAGCGCTGCCGCGAGACGGAGAAGCAAAAGGTGGCCGCCACCCAGGAGAGTTCGGCAGTAGCCGACTGGTGGTGCTCGTGATTGATGATTGATGTTTTGTTTATTCCGGGAGCGTCAACGGCTAATGTCATTAGTCCCGTAAGCGTAGTGCAGGTTTCCCCCTCGGGATGTGGTAGAGATCTTCCCCGCTGGATGGCAAGATCCGGTGCTGAACTACCAACGGCTAGCGGGATTTTCCCAAGCCAGTTATGTGTTCTCCCGGCATGTGTGGTACTGTAGAGCATGTTAGTGTAAGTGTGTGTAAATAGAGGGTGAAGATTGGACAAGGAAGAGGAGGGAAAGATAGCGCGCAGTCCGTGGCCTATTTGAAAGGATACTGCTCCGGTATTTGCCTGGTATTGATCGGAGAAACCACGGAAAACTACGGATCAGAGCAGCCTGCCGCTAGAATTCTCCTCCCGACAGTGACTGAATTTGACCTAGCTGACAAGCTAGTGTGAAAATCTGTCACAGTCGGGACTCGAACCTGGGGCCTCCCGGTCAGAAGCACTGCAGTGACCCGGAGGTGCTCGTCACGCCTCTGCAAACGTATGATACATAATGAATGACAAAACAATGATGTATAATGAATTGGTTAACATTTGTATTGTATACATTTAAAAAAATTGTAATACGCCTGTAACATGTAATGTACTTCAGCTCCCGGGTCAATGACCCCATCTCGATCAGGGTTTTGTCCAGTTTCTCTGATGCATTGAGCAAATGCTGAGATGGCCTCTTGTTTTGCTTCCGGACGTAAATGTAGCTTCACTGTGCGCACGTTTTGTTGATCACTCCTTTTGCTTGTAGTGGTAGGACTAGAACTGATGTTCGTTTACTATTTTGTTAGCAATGCAGAAAAATAAAATCAGCAGCTTATATTCCGTTAAAATTGATATTCTATACTGGAGAACAAAATGTTTTCTAATTTCTATTGTTCTAAAATAATAATCTTTGTGAATTCTTTTTCTAGTTTTTCAAATGTTGTTAACTTCGCTTTTTTATTTTTATTTTTTATTCTGGGACTCAAGAAAATGTGCGCAGATAATCTCTTCCCCCATACGTCATACATAGTTTTGACTGTTTTTGACCAAATAAATAAATAAAATATGCAGGGGCGGCAACATCTGTCTACCTGCGCAAGCCAACAAACCCTCAGCTAGCTGGGGGGTATAAGCAGGTCCGCAGTAGGGAAGTGGCTGTTGTCGCTTCGTACCAGCCCGACCACCAATGGGCGAAGTGTAAGCGGCAGAAGCACTTCGTGGTGTAAGAGAAATTTGAAACAGCGAAATGAGACTTGAAACATCAACTTTAATATCTCTGCACACGCAATGCGCGCGCTAATTGGCTAAGTCGTTTTGATCTGATTTTTTCTTATGTTGCAGGATTGGCCATAGATGCCCGTAAGGGTAGGAATGGTCACACCGCGGTGGCGTGAACGCGCGTTACACTTCCTGTGCGTCCACAAAGCTACACAAATGAAGCTCGCTGTGAAGCGGCTGTTGAAGTTCATCTGGCGAGAGGTGCAGTGAAGCTAACGTGTGCGCGTGATAAGTTTTCTGGCGGCGACATTTGGATAGTGATCCCTGGACTTTCCACGTAACATACGGTGACCTGGCTAGTGTTTAGACATCTCAGTATTTGTTGACTTGGGTAGTTTTGATACTTCTTATAGAAATTTGGAGTATTATTTTTGTCCCTGGTACGATTCTATAAAATTAAAAAATTGTGACTAATAAATTGCTTTTAAGTACTTACAAATTTTGCTTACTACATAACGTTGCTTTATTTCCTTCGTACAAATTTGAAACTGGCTCCTAACATCGCTCGTTTCAATGCTTGTACTCATTAAATGAAGCTTAACATTATAAACTAGTTGCATAATGTACTATTTCGCCCTCCTCAAGGCACGCTGACCCAGATTTTCACAAAAGTCACTTGCCCTTCTGGAGGGAAGATATATAATACATCCATCATGACGTGGGGACTGACGGGAGCGGCCGAATCCAAGAGCTCCGCGTGCTAATCAAATTAGACACGCATGTTTCTCATCCGCATACTTTTCTGATAGCACAGAAAGAAATAATATTTCAGCAGCGTTTCTCACGTCGCAGTAATGGTGTTTAGAGAAGGGGTAACTTTCAACCTAAAGACATAAGACACGTAATTGAAGAGCAAATAACCGAGGGGATTCACTAACATGTTGAAATACAAATCGTTTCTCGCGTTCATACAACCTACGTTTTGGTTTTCGTGGCAAATTTTTCGAACCTTCCTCTCGAACTTTCATGCAATGTACTGTACAGAGGAGTGGCTTTTGTTAACTATTCGACCTATTTGTCGCAACGAATAGCCCTTTAGTGCTAAGTTGACAATTACCTCTTTCTCTTTTAAAGTAAGCTTCTTCTGCTTGGCCATATCGATGTCGACTGTTGTCTACTGGCGGAACAATCCCTTTAGAGGGCATTGAGACCGTGGAAAACCGCCGAGGACCGAGTAACGCGACGTGGAAGAACTACGTATTACCACTCACTTCCACTGTACGAATAGCAAAGTTGAAACGAAAGAGATATTTTTGTATTCAATATTAATATTATGTTAAACGTACATTCATGTAATAATTTTTATTGACATTATATATTTGTTATTAATGCAATTTGTGCACAATTTCAACAAAGATACTATTTTAAAATATTTTACGACGAGATATGGTAACTTTTTGTCGCTAAAACTGAGTGTACGAATAAGAATGTTAGATACTGTAATATGTCCGAAGGCAGAGATTTGGCGTCGAGATTGTGTTTCAGGGACGTGGGAGGAAGTGCTTTTGAGGGTTAGAGACTATGGCGCCATCCAGCGAACGCGCCGGCCCCGTTCGGGAGAAGGATGCGGCGCGCAAGCCAAAGGGCGCGGTCAGCCTCTGAAAGCGGAAGTGATGACACGCCGGCGAGGACTTTTGTGATGTGTACCGACCACCTAGAAGTGTTGTCAAGAATCGATGCCACGAGCGGGCGTCCGTGGCACGAGTGCCACGACGAAATCGCTCCTCCACGCAGTTCATCACCCAGCCACCAGACACAATGCCATCCCTATTGCAAAACGACAGGGTTAACTACTACTCGTAATAGTTCCCTTACCCGACGCTAGTGGCGCAGAGAAGCTCATGGCATGCTACAGTGCCATGACGCGTGCTACTGACACCGGTAGAAGACCTTGACACCACTGACCTAGAACATACCGTTCCGCCGATTTTCTCCAAAATTGATTTTCCCCGATCGATGTGAACGAACTCGAGGCTTTGGTTATTTCAAACGGATACTTTGATTTTTTGAGGGTATTTTCCATGAAACCTCAAGAACATTTTCAAAATTTTCTCAAAAATAGCAGCAATTTTTTATTCAAATTTGTCCTTGGATAGCGTTAAAGGCTCCTAAGCGAATGAAGTAGGCCTCATGTTCGTTGAAATCTCTGACTTTTCGAAATTTGCAAAATTGCAATTTTCGTGGGCGTTTTCCTACAACTATAATATTCAAGATAGAGATTTTTCCCTTAATGAAATCTGTTCTTTAAAGACAGAGCGTGAAATAAGCTCTTGTTCAATTTTTAGAAACTGTGAGAATTTTCGTGTAATTTTGACCTAAATGTAAGCAATATTTAATTTTTTTAAAACAATTTTTTCTCTGAAACTGCTCCAAAGGGGATGAATAAGGGGCCGAATAAGGGGATGAGAAGTGCCCCAAACCAAATCGATAATCGCGATACTCATATGAAAGAATACAAAATGGAGCAGATTCCCAAAAATCAGCCTCCTAGGGCAATCTTTTGCAGGGATGCAATGAGAAACGTGATTCTCATGTTTTATTTTTTTCTTTAGCTTCTATTGCATGTATCATGCTGAAAAAAATTGGAGAGACAGGAGAAATGTAGTTGCATTGAATATAATTTGATAACCAGTTTTAGCGGCGAAATTCAAATAGAAAAAATACATTTTGAAATAATTTTCGACATAAACGTTGGAAGTACTGTCTCAGTTTTCCCTTCTAGAAGTGTGTTTCATAATATTTTTAAAACATCATTTTTTTCAAATTTTTAAACAATGTGGACGATAGTGAAAATAATTAAAAATCATGAACAACCGATAATTAGACAAAATAGACAATTAATCATTGTGACTATTCTTCAAAACTGGGCATCACGCATAAACAGTCTACTCAAAATGTCTGACGGCGTTAACAATTTTCGCCCCAAGTAACGAGCGTCGGCAAAATAAAACTAGTGGCGCCACAGAATCGCTCACTTTCCCGTATTAGATTTCTATTTCTTTTGGTCTAGGCTAACTATTCAGACTTGCCACAAATTCTTGCCAGCTGCCATATATCGCCGCCCGAAGTACATTTTTTGACATTTTCTCAGTTTTTCCTTTTCTAATAGTAGAACAAAATATTTTTAAATAATATTGAAGAGCCAGTAAAACCTCGTCCTAAACATCAATTTTATTTGAAACATTTGAAGCAGTTTTTAAGCAAATAGCGTTTCAGTGCTACTGTAAATTCGAAATTTGAAGCTCTTTTTCACAGATAATTTTTGAGTTTTCGTTAAACATCATTAGAAGCCATTTGAAGTACATCAACGCACAAATACAATACTGTTTATAAATTGCTGGAAATGTCTATATTGACGGTGTGAGAGATCTTAAAAAAATGACATTTATGTAATCTTTTACAAAGCAAAAAAAATTAACTTTACGTCATATTAAAGAGAGCAATTAGCACTATCGTTCGAAAAGTTTGATGAAAACTTTGGAGCCATTTACGAGAAAATGGGGTTTGATCGTTTCTGAAATGCGGAAATTTTGAGGTAGTTTTCACAGAAAACAGTTGTTTTCGAGAAACTTTACATGACCTCATTTAAAGCACATTTACACATAAATATAATGTGAACAAATCGCTGCTAATGTAAATATTAACGACAAGTCAAAAAATTACATTTTTCTATTTTTGAGAAAATAAAATAATACAGCAATATGGTGTTTATGACGTTTACTTATGGAGTAAATTTAGTACTATCCCTACCAAAAGTTTAAAGAACAAATTTGGAGCCGTTTTTGAGAAATATTTTTTTATGTAATTTTTTTAAAATCGCACGAATTGCACCCAATATTGCTCGAAAACTATTAAAATTTTCAATCTAAATGTGCATGACCTTAATGAAGACGTTTTGATAAAATGTTGAAAATGTCCGAAAGGCTTCATGTAAAGTATCCCCAAATTTATAGAACCTTTTTCAAAATCTAAAAGCTTTGACTGGAGCCAGATAGACTGGGGTTTCTTCAATTTGAAAAAAAAAATCCTACGTATGGTTTAGGCGCTAGTGGTGTTCAGAGACGGACGTTTTGCTTTCATTTGGTTTTTCGCTATCAAGGACCCACAAAACAGGAATTCTGGCTACGCCACGTGTTAAGGGATTTTTTTCTTTATTTAGCAACTGGTTTTATTCACTCTTTCGTTATAAGGCCGCGGCAAAGAATTTTTTTCTGTAAAAAAATTTTCCGTTTTTTAGCGCAGCATTACATAACTTTCCCTAAACTACGTTTATTACTCCGTATATACGTACGTATACGGAAAAGTAAAAATGATCGCAGCTATGCGGGAGCAGCATCTCTTGATGCGCCTTCCGTTCAAAACAATGTTTCACTCTCGATCTGGGAGTTTTCCATGGTTACACTTTTCACGATGGAAAGAGATGGTTCCTCCGGTGAATCGATTTTTGCTCGTTCTGCGAAGCACCAGTTGCATAACGAACCGCGTGACCACGACATGGGCACGTCGTTTAAAAAGCCAGATCAGACGTTGGCCGCTATGTTGTATGGAGAGCGAGAAGTATTGAGAAATATTTTGCCATTGGCATAAAGTGATAATTTTCCACGGTGACTAACCAAGAGTAACACGATGAAGGTGTAGTTGAAATAAAAGATACAATATTTAAAAAGTACTTATCCGTTTTAGTTTCAATGACTTGTAAGTAGGATAATTTTGACATTTAAAAGTCCACTTAATATTATGATCCAAACTGGAGCCTGAAGCTTGTTGGCTGAAGTCGATTACGATGCGTAAGAGCCCACCCATATCTTTCCACTTTGGAAATATTCCCTTTAAGTTTGATCCCCTTTAATCGATGTAACACCTATAAGATTTGAAGTTCATATGTCGTGAATGAATCTGTGTGCAAATATTGGTACAAAAATTTTGCCAATCACATTTTGAAGCGAGTTTCGAATTTTTAAACTGATAAAACTGGTTGCAGTTATTTTTTACTATCGTCCACATTGTTTAAAAACCTGAAAAATATATGTTATAGAATGTTATGAGACACATTCTAGGGAAAAAAACTGAGGACATTATGATGACGCAAATCAATTTCAAAAAAGTATTATTTTTTTCTATTTGAATTTGGGGTCAAAATTTGTTGTCAAAAATATATTTAGATGCAACTACTTTTCTCCGTCACTCCAATGTTTTTCAGCCTGATACATGCAATAGGAGCCGAGAAAAAAATAAAAAAATGAAAATCACGTTTCTTATTGTATCTCTGCAACAGATTGCCCTAGTAGGCTGATTTACTGGTAATCTGCTATATTTTGTATTCTCTGTCATACGAGTATCGCGATTACCGATTTGGTTTGGGGGGACCTTTCCCCCCCTTATTCGACTACACGCTTTCTCTTCAAGGATTCCTTATACCAAGGAATTGTAAAAAATATTTCGCTAGTTCCCTTTTCGGCGAGCTCTCTGTATTTTTGAAAGTTTTTATTGTAAAATTACAATCAAGGACCACTAAGTATCAACTATACATGCAAATATGGTACGAGCTATGGTGTGTTGTATTTCAAATTCTTCCTACCCTTTGTTCAGCATACACGTAGAAAATTCACGTGTCAGACATACCGAACTAAAAGTGCACTCCTTGAAACATCAATGTAAAAAATGCAATAAATAGTAGCTCACAACAAACTCGAAATAATTATGCCCAAATAACATGTAATGCAATTATCTTATTACATTTATAACAGACGCTTAACAACTTAGAGAAACCATAAAGTGGCCTATATTTGCGTATATTGAGGAACAGATGCCAAATTATGATTCAAGGATAGCAGGTCGAGATATTTTAAAGACCCTACACAATGGCCTTGTTAGCAGAGGTGAACTTCGGGGTTTAAAAATCCCTGGAATTTATATCTAATCGAAATCAAATGGATGCTAGTTTAACAAAGCTACATATAATATAATATGTAAATTTTCTTTTCTCGCGGTAGAGGAAGTCGACACGTTAATCACAGGAGCGGTAACGAAATGTACAACGTTTATTTTCTGTTTTCATGTTGGAGTCGACAAACGGTCCTGACCTTTTTATTTTTCCAAATATACACCTATTCAATGGACGAAAACAGTGACTCGACTCGTTTTCTAGGATCCGAACAACTGTACGATCAAATTAGAAGAAAACAAGGTTCGAATGTAAAAAAAACACTGAAGTTTTTGTTTGGAGATAAAAAAGGATGTGATGTGTTCCCTCAAATCTATCCTTAATCGATGAGCGGGTATTGGTATAGGTATGATCGAGCAATGAATCTCATTTTTCTACGGATTATCTATGCTTATCGATCGTCTGTCAAATATGATTATTATAATATTAATAAATATGGAATAAATGTTATCCAAAGGAGCATTTCATGCAGTAAAATGTTCTATTTTGAGCTCTGAATCCACTTTAGAAGTGAACATTTCCTAAATACGAATATAATGCAAGAAATTAGGGATCATGCTTGGGGCCATTGTGTATTCGGAGCATACATTCTTTTTGTTTTCCTGAGATTATTTCTGTCAGAAATCACTCTGAAGTTTATATTATGCACTTAACTTGCTATTGTTAAGGATTTATTATTTATTTGTAATTAATACAAGCAACAGTAACTCTGATGGGAACCTGATTCGGCGCAGATAAAATATATAATGATTAATCGAAAACTATTATATCACAAAATATATGGAGTTGGCATATAGCGAGTTACAGTAGAGAAATAATAAAGTTAAGTTATCTATTCACAAAGCAAAAACGTAGAGGCTTGAACATAGTTGAGATAGAATGAAATATGTAGAATTCATCTATTTACAAAGCGATCGTGGAGGTTTTTGAAAGCATTGAGTGAGGATGCATTGAGAACAGGTTCGGGAAGGAGATTCCACACGTCTACTATTTAGAACATCTATTTTTAACAACAAATTCTACGTAAGAGACTCAGATACGAACATTTTATAGTTTATTACTGGTATATCAATTCATAGAGCAAGAATTTAACAAGAAAATTAAAAATAATATAGTTTATTTCCAAATATTAAATGTTCTTGTATACTACGTCGGTACATAATTATGAACGCGTATATTTTATTTCTTATGCTACAGTTCGGTAGAGAGTGGACATTGAATTTTCAAATCATGTCTCTTTGCAGTAGTCTTGTATTTCTCTTCTAACCAAGTCACTGCTGGAAACTTCAATTCTTACGTCTCATTCAGACACACATATCTTCATCATGTTGACGCTTCCTTATCAGTTGTAGTGAAAGCAAAATCAAGAAAACTGAATCAACTATGAAATAGATCTTGCTGATTGGATTCGCCAGACATCGCCGAGCGATGTTTTTTTATCGTTTCACCTACATCTGAAAGCATGTACGAGAACGTATCAACGAATCGAGTCACGTCCTACACCTGATTGCTTTTTCCCTATCCTCCTTCGTTCGTTCGCAATGCGTTATCTGCGTTGACTCACTCGATCCAGAGCAGATTCCCCCAACAAGGTTGCGAGCTGATCGGTAAGATATTGTGCCATATCCTTAACGGAACAATGTTGACCAATTATAGGAAACTTATTTTCACTCGATACGTGATTTTTTGTTCAGTTGTGTGAGGAATGATATTAAATGATTACACGCTATACGTGGTATTTTGCCTTTCCCAACAACTAGATACAACAAAGGATTCTGGTCCACCCCTAACAGATCGGTTTCTCCCACTGCCATCTACGCTATTTAGGTCCGTACTCAGTAAGATAACTGTGTACGTCGTAAATAAAAGAGACTCAAAAGCACAAATTGGAAATTCACAATTTGAATTATTTTAAATTGTGTTAAATGTGAAGGAAAATAATGAAATCAGGAAGGATGTTGAATGGGAAAGCAAGGACGTAAGAAGAGGAAATGAGCGCGAACAAAAAACCACGCCAGGAAAGGAAAAAGCGATGAGAAAATAGAGAAGCTCATTTTATTCCCACCATTTCTCAAAATGTTCGAGGAGAGTAAGATTTCTTAAAGTTATACCTCCCATTCCCCCTTTTAACATTATATAATGTAGGTCAAGTACGGGGTAAAATTTTCATCAAGCATGTAGTAGGATATTTTGAATTTTCTTCAACGTTTATTGAAAGGAAAAAAGAGGAAATGAAAAGTCGTACGTACTTGTACGAAACGTTGTGTTCACCGAAGAGAAACCTACTTATCTTCTAATCTGGCGTAAAATATACATTAAATTTTTCTTGTACTTATTGTAAGTTTTACTATTTTATGATAACTGTTTCCAATATTCCAGTTGTTTCTATCGTATTTGAAAAATCATTCTTCTACAAGTTAGCAATGCGAATACGAGAACGTAACAAATGAAAACACCTTGTGATGTGGTTTCATTAAGATTGGTTGACTGTTAATAATTTCAAGCGCTCCAAATACTGAGGTCATTAGTCCCGTAAGTTTAGTGCATGTTTTATGGACGATGGAAGTAATATTCCCCCGCTGGATGGCGAGATCCGGCACCGACCTAACGTCAACTAGTAGGATTTACACAACCTGGTATCTCCCCTCCGCGAGACACCGCCCCAGCCGAGACAAGCTCTAATCTAAGCTTCTGACCGGTCTCCCGGCATGCGTAGTAGTGTAGTGCATGTTGGTGTAAGTGTATTGTAAGGGGTGAGGATAGGACAGGGAAGAGGAAGGAAAGATCGTGCGCGGTCCGTGGCCCGTTTGGTAGGGTACTGCTCCAGCATTCGCTTGGTGTTGATCGGAACCACTTAAAACTACGGATCAGAGCAGTCGGCCACTGGAGTTCTCCTCCGGACAGAGACTGAATTCGACCTAGCTGACAAGCTAGTGTCGAAAAGTCTGCCGCCGCCGGGACTCGAACCTAGGAGCTCCCGGAGAGAGGCACTGCAGTGACATTAGTTGATGCACTGAGCCACCTGTGTCGGTTATTCATTAAGGAATATAGAGTATTCAAGACACATGTCCCGACATGAGTTTCTGGTTGATTTTCGGAGACAAATCCGGACATAAATCTGTATAAGTAGGGCGTGGCTTGATGTGTGGCTTGATGATATTTAATTGATTCACTTGATGATCCGAGACGTGAAGATGGCTATAATGCTGCGTAACTCGTTTAACCCTTAATTAGTCGCTCAAATTTCTGTTACACTCGTGGTCGGTACACGGTAGCTAATTTGAGATATTTTTCTTAGTTAAGCAGGTCAGCCAGAATGGAAAACAGAGGTGACGATGATGCTCCTTCAATTTTTGTCCCTGATTCTTTGAGAAAATGCTGAAATGAATCCTTATTTTCCTTCCAGATACTGATATAAAAATAGCTTCACTATCTGCGGAGGTTTTCTTGAGCTCTGGGGCATATTAGTGGGAAATATAGTTATTCCAAAAATCGTTTTCCATAAGCAGGTAATGCGTTAATATCTAACATACAGAATAAACATGTTCTCATGTGATTCTCTTGTATTTAATATTTTGGAAATTAGTAATAAACTAATTCTTAGACGACGAGCATGGACGTTCCAAGAGAACAGATTTCACCGCCTACCTGAACATTGGGATAGGTGCCTTCTCACTAAGAGGTATGTTATATTAACAACGTAAATGTATCATAAATATTACAAGATAACGCCTATAAATATTAAGAGATATTAGTTATCAATTTAATTATAAATCAAAAGATAACTGAATACCAAAGCAACGGTTAAATATTACCAAAAAAGATACTGTCATAGGTTATACGACATGAATCATTAGATATGAGTAGAATTGGAAAATCGAGAACAGCACGGACCGATAAGAAGCGTACCATCGACGAGACGAGAGCCTCAATGAGTGAGGGATGAGAATGGAAAAGAAAAAGAAGATAAAGAAGTAGAAGAGATAGAAGAAGAAGAAGAACAGCAATATTACTACAGGAAGAATAACGATACAGATACTCGAAATAGCTGCAAGATTGCTTTGACACAATCAATGACATTTTTTCTCTTAAGAATAGATCCCTTTAAAATTTGTAGTCAGCAGACAATTTTTTCTTTTCAATTATTTTATTTCATAACAATTCTGACGTCCATGTCTTCAAAGTTGAAGAGTGAAAATCATGGACGTAAGAATTGTTATGAAATAAAATAGTTGAAAAGAAAAAAATGTCTACTGGTGTTTTAAACGGACCTGCTCTTGAGAGAAATAAGCAGACAGTATAAAATTGTAAAAAACAACTAGTGTCACTCCCCCTCCAAAACAGTTTTCGGAAGCAACCATTAGCAACTTCCAAAGGCGAATCGTCGACCGAAATACTACGCGTGCCGCCAAGTGCTTCGGCGAATGCTCCGCTCCCCGTAAACAACCCGGCGAATGTTCCGCTCCCCGTAAGCAACCGGACGCCGCGGCGGGCGGCTCCGAAGCGCGAGGAGGCGCCCGCGGAATGCCGCTTCCCGCGCGGAGGAGCCGCGGCCGCGCCTAGCTCACGTGCGGGGCGGCGGTGGCGGCGGCGGCGGCGGCGAAGAGGCGTCGGCCGTTGGCGGTGGCGCGCGGCGCGGCTGCGCGCGGCGCGGCGACCGGGCGACCTCGGCGCGGGGACCGCCCTGCCCGCGGGCCGCGCCAGACCTCGGGACGGGACGCGGCGGCGGCGGCGGTGGAGCGGAGGCGGTGGCGGCATGCCGCGAAGGCGGTAGCGGCGATGTCCAAGACGGTGGCGATGCTTACGGCGGAAAGGACGTCCCGGTCGGCGGAGGTGTGACGGCGGCAGATGAGGCTGCGTGGTGGGCGACGGCTGTATTGGGCACGTTGGGGGCGTTGCGTGAGGTCATCGTCGAGACCACGACGGGGCAGTGGGCGGGATGGTGCGAGAAAGGACAATAGCGGAAGCAACAATAATGAAGTTTTGGGCAACGCCGAAAACGGTAGCGGTGGAGGCAGCGGAGCTTGCGATTGCGTCGGAGGTGGCGGTGGCGGCGGCGGAGGGGAATGCGGTGGCGAAGGTGGCGGCTGCCTGGGCGGGGACGCCTCCCGGCGCGCCGGAGCGCGAGGTGCGAGGGGCGGTGCCCGCGGCGGCGGCGGTGGCGGCGGTGGTCGCCCTCCGTTTGTTCCGCGTCGGGGACAATGGATCGGAATTTGAAGCAGCGCATGCTCGCGCGGCCGGCGAGCTCCGCGCCCCGCTTGCACCGCTCCGCCACGCCACGCGCTGCCCCGCCCGGCCCGGCCCCTCCCTCGTCGCCCGATGACATTCGCAGCCAGAACGCCCTCCGGAAGATTGGGGGCGCCGCGTGACCCGGCCGGGAGCGCGACGCAAATCTCAGTCAAGGTAGCCGCCACGTTGGGAGGTCGCGTGGGGTGGCGTTTAGGAGGCGGTGGCGAGGGCGAAGGCGAGGGCGGACACGAGCGCGAAGGCGAGGGTGAGGGCGCAGGCGAGGGCGCAGGCGAGGGCGCAGGCGAGGGCGCAGGCGAGGGCGCAGGCGAGGGCGCAGGCGAGGGCGCAGGCGAGGGCGCAGGCGAGGGCGCAGGCGAGGGCGCAGGCGAGGGCGCAGGCGAGGGCGCAGGCGAGGGCGCAGGCGAGGGCGCAGGCGAGGGCGCAGGCGAGGGCGCAGGCGAGGGCGCAGGCGAGGGCGCAGGCGAGGGCGCAGGCGAGGGCGCAGGCGAGGGCGCAGGCGAGGGCGCAGGCGAGGGCGCAGGCGAGGGCGCAGGCGAGGGCGCAGGCGAGGGCGCAGGCGAGGGCGCAGGCGAGGGCGCAGGCGAGGGCGCAGGCGAGGGCGCAGGCGAGGGCGCAGGCGAGGGCGCAGGCGAGGGCGCAGGCGAGGGCGCAGGCGAGGGCGCAGGCGAGGGCGCAGGCGAGGGCGCAGGCGAGGGCGCAGGCGAGAGCGCAGGCGAGGGCGCAGGCGAGGGCGCAGGCGAGGGCGCAGGCGAGGGCGCAGGCGAGGGCGCAGGCGAGGGCGCAGGCGAGGGCGCAGGCGAGGGCGCAGGCGAGGGCGCAGGCGAGGGCGCAGGCGAGGGCGCAGGCGAGGGCGCAGGCGAGGGCGCAGGCGAGGGCGCAGGCGAGGGCGCAGGCGAGGGCGCAGGCGAGGGCGCAGGCGAGGGCGCAGGCGAGGGCGCAGGCGAGGGCGCAGGCGAGGGCGCAGGCGAGGGCGCAGGCGAGGGCGCAGGCGAGGGCGCAGGCGAGGGCGCAGGCGAGGGCGCAGGCGAGGGCGCAGGCGAGGGCGCAGGCGAGGGCGCAGGCGAGGGCGCAGGCGAGGGCGCAGGCGAGGGCGCAGGCGAGGGCGCAGGCGAGGGCGCAGGCGAGGGCGCAGGCGAGGGCGCAGGCGAGGGCGCAGGCGAGGGCGCAGGCGAGGGCGCAGGCGAGGGCGCAGGCGAGGGCGCAGGCGAGGGCGCAGGCGAGGGCGCAGGCGAGGGCGCAGGCGAGGGCGCAGGCGAGGGCGCAGGCGAGGGCGCAGGCGAGGGCGCAGGCGAGGGCGCAGGCGAGGGCGCAGGCGAGGGCGCAGGCGAGGGCGCAGGCGAGGGCGCAGGCGAGGGCGCAGGCGAGGGCGCAGGCGAGGGGCGCAGGGCGAGGGCGCAGGCGAGGGCGCAGGCGAGGGCGCAGGCGAGGGCGCAGGCGAGGGCGCAGGCGAGGGCGCAGGCGAGGGCGCAGGCGAGGGCGCAGGCGAGGGCGCAGGCGAGGGCGCAGGCGAGGGCGCAGGCGAGGGCGCAGGCGAGGGCGCAGGCGAGGGCGCAGGCGAGGGCGCAGGCGAGGGCGCAGGCGAGGGCGCAGGCGAGGGCGCAGGCGAGGGCGCAGGCGAGGGCGCAGGCGAGGGCGCAGGCGAGGGCAGGGTAGACGGGGAAGGCGGGGTGAGCGGGGTGGGCATAACAGGTGGGACGGCAGATGCCCGGGCGAAGGCCCGGGCGAAGGCGCGGGCGGAGTCGCGGGTCGGCAGGAGCTGGCGGGATGAAATCGAAGGTGGATGGGGGTGGGGGGGGGCGGGATAGATCGAAGGCACGCGTGGCGCCCGTGCTATGCGGAGCGTCTCTGGCAGGTCTTCGACGCCGCCTTGTATTTACCAGGATTCGATTGGACACTGTCGCAGCTGAGTAAGGCTAAATGCAGGTATCCGCAATAATATGTATGGAATTTGAACTCTGACTTAATACTCCTACCGAATACATTAAACATTTAAATGCTTTACCATCTATAGCGCTCCAGGAAGATCTCTCCGTACCGAGCCGAGTCAGGAGCTTTTAATAAAAAGTGCATTTACGTTGGTAGCAACCATATCATTGAGAAACAAGTGAAGATAACAACACTTTCAGCATCCGTTTTGATAGTGAGTGGCACATTTTGATTTGTTACAGCTACAATTTGTCCTACCTACATAATTTCTGCTACTAGCACTCTCACCATACACTGGTGGCTCTGCGGAGAGATTTTCTTGGCGCACTGTATTTGAAAAGTAGCAATCTGATATACAACCTCAGAGACAACTCCTAGAATCACGTAATAGATATAACGTGGAATTTGTAATTGATTTATTTCATGAAAGTACAAGCTTTTCCGTTTTTTTTCTAATTTATTTTCTTCGGAGAAAAACGTACAGTTTATTTAAAAAATTTTGTTTAGCTAAACTGTGAATGATAATCCACAAATTTTCAATATCAAGCACTAACGAACAAGGTAATTTACCATTCTGAAAACTCTGGAAGTGATAAAAATACTAATTATCATTAATAAACATTAGGAAAATAAACAGAAAGTATGGTCCTTCTGATACCGTACAGGGCAGACCAATTTTCGGTTTAACCGTATATTTCATGTAAGGAGGTACTGAGAAACATTTAATTTCGTGTTCATAAAGAAATATTTTAAATGTTCAGGTTTTGTGGAAATAATTAACAATTTATTTATTAACTATTTATCAATCACGTGTTATATTCCAATTACGTTTCGTGCGCAGTTTCCCACCGTTTATCCAGAGCACATAAAAGATAAATAATCGTAGTGAAATTATAACAACATAAACCACTCAATAAAACACTCATACAGTAAAATATTAGGGGACATAGTTCCAATATCAATTAAAGCGACAACTATATTTTTAGAGATTAATAACATTAGTATTTCCTTATGACTGTAAGGGAAAAGAAAAAAGAAAAGAAAGGAAATGAAGAACGGAAAGAAGAAGAAAGAAAGAAAGAAAGGAAGTAGGAGAGAAAGTGAAAATTCAGATAAAGAAAATGGTCTTTTGCATTAACATTCGCTTCGGCACTTTCCTATTATATGCGGCTTTTTTCTACGTCCATAAAGCATCCAAAAAAAGGGTAATACATTCTTATTTGGCCCATTTCTTATTTTCACCACTCATTCAGCTTCGCTGTGAAAACCTGAGTTGTGCTTTGTCGTCGTTCAACGGCAATGCGGCATTGCTATGGGCCAGTTATTTCTGGGATTAATGCCTAATATAATTTTCAATGTCCTCAAGAAAAACAATAAAGGAATAAGTATGTTAAAATATCCCAGTTTACTAAACTGACATAGTTCCCATTACTCTATAGGTCCTTTTATTCATTTTTATATGTCAGTTCTATCCATAAAAATTAAAGACAGTCCACCTCAAAGTTGTTTGAAAACAATTATTTTAATTGGCCCAAATGTTATGAAAAGCACATTTCATGACATAATGTTACCACATCATCAGGTAGTCTGAAATCAAGCAGTTAAAACATGGTATAACTTGCTTTTTACTTTCATTTATCATTATACCTTTTATGGTTTAAAGTTGGAAAAGGGAATCTGGTGTTCAAGGAAATTTGTATATTTGTACTTCTTCCATTTATGTCACATCCTTTTTATTGTTCGTTGACAAAATATACGAAATCAAATTTCCACCTGGGAACAGAGAAGTATATTAATCAAGACTCTTTATATGTAATAATGAAAAATATTCTCAAACAGATGCTACAGTATTAACTCAAGGGAGGGACACTTCGAGAATCCTGGAATAGGTGATGGTGCCTATATATGGAATGTGGTATTTGCCTGCTCTTGAAAGTTGATGCATACTTTAGTAAAAGTTATAAAATTACTATTTCTTACATTAGTTATCTATTGTTCCTTTTTTAAGTAATATAATTTAAGTATGCATTATTTATCTATTAGTTTCCATTTCAATAATGACATTAAAAATTGGTATCATAAGCAATTCAATGAGGCCAGAATGCACTATTTTAAAATTCTTTTAATATCTCGAATGCAAGTGACCTATCTAAACAAAATTATGATCTAGTGCCGTGATTATTTATTGGCTCTTCAATGTTTTAAAGCAGGGTTAACAAACTGCCAATAGAATAAGTTTTCTCCAATTTCAAACTCGAAGTCTCAAGATTGTCCATATCGATCGAGGAATGTCAATTTTGGAGAAAATCGTCTGAACGGTTTCCCCGCCAGCGTTCACTACGGACGGACGGGCAGACGTTTGCCGTCAACCAATTTTTCGGTATCAAGGACACCACAACGTGAAATCTGACTGCGCAACATGTTAGAGAAAGTAATTTACTACATGTAGGAACAATATTTGTTCACTTTTTGGGAATCAGGGCCCTATAATACGAATTTTTTGTCGAATCAGTCCTTATGTCATTCTAACGACCCACACAAGTAAATGTCATGAAAAATTTTTCGAAAATAGTTTTACCGTTATTTTGCGTGAAATACAGGAAATGCTTAAAGAATAATTTTCTCAAAAACTACTCCAATCCTTTTCTGGAATAGAACAAAATAAGTTTATAAAAATGGTGCAGGTCCGATTTTGATGACCCCCTATTTTCAAAAGTGGAAAAAATTATCATTGTAATTACAACATTAATGATAGAGATTTTTCTTAATGAAATCTGTTATAAATAATTAGGCCTTTAAACAAAGCCATGCAATATATTTTGGGAATAAGAGTTTTCACGTAATATTTGCTTGAATTAAAGAGACTTTTTTCAAAAATAGCTCCAAATTTTTTCTTTAATTTTTTTCTCGAATATAACACAAAGTATGATTATAAAACGGTGCACACTTTAATTATATTAAACACTCTGAATTCTAAAAATTGCCAAAATTACAAATAATGCGAGCTGCTATATGCTGTTGTAGCACCACAAGTTTTCTTTTGTCTTAGGACGTTGTGAACGTCTTCTATTCTTCCGCGTCATTAGCAACCCATTACCCAGTGGCTACTCTTGTGCTCATGTCTCGTGGTTCACAAATAATAACGAAATGTGGGACATCCTAGACATCTCCAATGATACTCGTCACCATGCAGCCATTAACTCCTCATGGTACAGGTTTTGATTAGTAAAGATATCTGGGTCAGCCCTTATCTCACTGTATTGTGTGAATCACCAACCTTGAAGGCACAAGCCGCTACTGCAATCTATACTACACGGAACAACACTGAGCACGTTGTCCTTGCGTGTAATTTCAGGGATCTCCTATACATTTTAAGACATGTCTTAGGAAAAAATCGCTCGTCAAGTGTGAATTATCTAATTGAGGGTTGTGAAGTAGGACATTTCGAACATTATGTGTACATACATGTTTTATCTCCTAACGAAATTTAACGTTCTTCCTGATTAGATACGTAAACATAATCTCATAATGTATTCTGTTCGTCACGAACTATGGATAAAAGCTCTTATTAGGAAATTTACCTTACATAAAACTTTATACCATACATACATTATTTTCGATACTCTTTCCTAGAACTTCTGCGTCTTTTTAATTTTGTTATACATAATTAATGTTTGAAAAGATTATTTCTAATATTTAGCAAATAGGCAAGAACAGAATTTTTCAAGAAGGAAAAGACGTTGTTCAATATTTTGATTTCGGAACGCTTCTTCGATTTATAAAAGAATGCCCTACAATCTTGACCGTAATATTTTATGAGAAAACAATTGCATGATATAATTTGTGAATAAGTGTGTAGATACAACAGAATTATTAATTATTAGAATGTAAGGGAAGAGAAAACTACGCACGTATTCAGGGTGTTTCTAAGAGTGTCACTGTGTTTAACCAAAAGAAAGTATCAGCGTTCTCACATAATTGGTCGATTTTTCATCCATTTTTTTATAGATTTAAGTCTGGGCAGTTACACGTTGGGCAACTTCTATTTTGGTGAACATCAGTAAATTAATGTTAACTGGTTCTACTTTACCATGCGCATTCATTTTTACTTGGCTATGTTCCCAAAAGCGCAAAGGCACGGCGTGTGTCTTAGGAAAATCGCTCGTTAAGACGGGCATTCTCTAATTGAGGGTTGTAATGTAAGACATTTCGAACATTATGTGTACATGTTTAACCCCCTAACGCAATAGCATGCAATGTACATTTAACGTTCTTCTTGATTAGATATGTGAACAAGAATTGCCGCAGTATATTTTCGTTAATTTGCGGTCTGTTTTCCTCACTTTACCGTGTTGTCGCAGTTCAATATCGTTCTACGTTCACATTAGAAGTAATTTTTTAATCATAAGTTGGCTTAGAATGATTTTGCCAATACCTTCAGCTCAATTTTTATTTGATCTTTTCATTCATATAGGAACTTTCTTGACTTTTCTTTATACTTCAATTAACATAAAGAAATATAATAAATTGCCTCAATCTTTATTGCAAGATACTACATTCCTTACAAGTGTAATAACCTACAGTTTGGATAGAATATATTTTTGCGTACTTATAATAACCTGACGTACTCTTTCATATTTGTATGTTGACCAGGTTGAATATAAACGATAATGTGCAAAAAATTAAGGTAGTACATATTGTTTCATCAAAAGTGTCCAACTCGTGAGAGGAGTTATTCTTACGCAACAAATCACTACTTTTGGATTAAAAATCTGATTTGACTTTTGGATCAGATAGTCGACGTTTGGATCAGACGTGGAATATATTAGATTATTTATCATAATATTGCATTTGAAGAATTTTTAAATTTCTAAAATGTGGAGGATTCCGACAAGAAATAACCTGCGATACATATCATATCTATTGAGGAATTTTTATGGACTGAATCTCACTTTTAGGTGACATGGCAGTAATTGGAGCTTCTCGTTTTGCATAATTTATGAATTTTGTTATTTATCTTCAAAATTTAGTTCAGATTATATAATATTTCTGTCCATTTCACAATTATTCCAATATTAACCGTGTCTTTTCTAACTCTATATGTAAAGGAAAGGTCAAAGATCTTATGTCTCTACACAATATTGGTTCCTGGAGAGACGTGACTTCCAAATTCGGATTTTGATGAACATAGAGGATGACGTGTTTGCTCAGGGCCTTTGGAAAGTGCGTGGGGAATAAGTGAGAAGGAAGCGAGTGTAGATGAGCTCAGATATTGAAGAATGCTGAATAGATTCGTTTTCAGTGTAGAAATATTGTTGACACATAGTTGATAAATGTATAGATGAAATAAATGATGTCATCGTGATCAACAAAAATTTATTGATAGCCTGCTTTCGATGGCTTTTTCGTCATCAATCCTGCAGTGAAGTACCGAGAGTCGGGTCTGCTATTCTGGCTCGGTCGAAAGCAGACTAATCAAAATAAATTATGTTGATCATGATTATATTTTTTTCTCTTATCGATTCCTTTGGGGGCAACCTGTGTTGTAGCGATCACACTGCTCCCCATCTAGCGTTAGGATCCAAGCTCAAATCTTGGTGTAATTTATGGTGAACAAAGTCGGTTTGGGGATGTTTTTTCTGTTTCCCTTGCCTCTCATTCCACAAATACATCACCAATCACACCATATCTTCATAATCACCTCCCCATTAGAATCATTAACCCATTTTTTCAAAGTTCTGTTACAATTCGTATTAGCGTACTTAGTATTGATGTACTGGTGTCAAACGTTTTGGAGTAATCCTGCTTTAATCTAGTCAGTCATCGTCAGTCGCAGTCAGACATTTCCAATTATCCCTTCTGCCATGGGCTCGGCGCCGTTAGATCCAAAGGTTCCCAGACGGTCAACCAACTAGGAACCCGCGATGTCTCGAATTGCTTAACTCCCGTACATTCACGGAGCTCAGTCAAGCAATTCGGCTCACGACGCCGGCATTTCCTAGTATGATCCCAATGCTTAAGCACTGGTTTCGTAAATAAGATCGATTCCTTTGACAAGCAATTACCTGTATGTGGCGATTCTATTTACACGTTGTCAGTGTAAGGTACAAAAATATAACGCATCTATTACGGATAGGTTATGGTTGTGATACAGCAAAGAAACGACTTTGTGAATGTGGAATTAAAGTTTCGCTACCATCTTGATTGATTATATTGTGCTTCCATTTGCGACAACTGCTATGGTCATTAGTTTTCTAATTTTAGTGCATATTGTCCTTGGAGGTTGTATTATTCGTTCCCCACAAGAACGCGTGAGATCTGACGCAGACCTACGCGTCGGCTTGCGGTAGTTTCCAACTGCAGGTATCTCCCCCAGCGGGGCACTGCCCCTGCGGGGACAAGCTCTTAACTTCTGACAGGTCTCCTGATATGTGTGTTGTGAATGTGTGTTGTGAAGTGCATGTAAATGTGTAAGTGTGTGTGTGTGTGTGAGGGAAGAAGAGGGGGAAAGGCTGAGGAAGGAAAGATTGCGCGAGGACAGTGACCCGTTTGTTTAGACACTGTTCGTCTTTTATTAATTAAAACACGGGGAACTACCAATCACAGCCGCCGCTTGCTAGAATTTTCCTTCAGAGAGCGACTGAATTTGACCCAGCTAGTATCGGTAACACGGTATCATCGTTGAATCGAACCGTAGGGCCTAGCGTTCTGAGACCCTGCAGCGTCAACAGTTGTTGCCCTGAACTATCTCAGCCGGTCCTTACCATCTTTTACGTACTGAATATTAAATAAATTATGTGTTTAGTAATTAATAATCGTACAAAACAGTGCATTATGCATTTTAACGTGGAAGGGAATGTTAAAATCTAGTTTTACTTATTGTAGATATGATAATATTGAAGTAATTGATATGATCATGTTGATGTAATTGATATAAACATTTCAATTATGTATAATTGGCTACTCAAGAGAATAGTACATCTGAGTATACACAATGTAACCAATCTTTTACTAATTTCAAGTAGTTATGTTAGTGAAGAAAATTTTATTTGGATTTGAATTGTTTACTGACTTATGCTGCTCACTACTGAGAAACGTAATGGAGATACAACCTAAGTAAATCGGTAAACATACTGCGGGAAGTTGTGAAAACGAAAAACGAGGGAGAAAATATATTTTGAGATTGTTTGTTGTAAGCTAATATACACAACCAGCCTTCAAATCGCGATACCAAAAACAATCTGGAGTGAGAATTACACGACAAAAATGTAAAGACTTATTGAAACCATCATGAGTCTAAAGTTGCAAGTGCCACATTCAATTAAACATTTAAGGAAATAGGAAGAGGACAATGCAAGGTGATTTAAGGAACTAGGAGAAAGTAAGGAAATGGGAAAAAATATCATCCACTTCATCAAGCTTCAGTGTACGGAGCATACTTTTTAGACATAAACGTGTATCAGTTTATGTGAAGATGCTTCCAATAGCGTTGCGAGGCAAAGTCAAATGGGAAAAGAATACAGAAACTTTCCGAAGAGGTAATCTCTTAGCTTAGTTATGTTCATAAGCGTAATTTAGGAGTGCTGTCTCCCGATGCGAATAATAATACTTTACAAATCTTTAATTATTTCAGTTAAAATTTCTCAATTTGAATGCATTTTAGTGACTTATGTAAGGAGCCATGACGAAGGATACATCAGTTTTAAAATATAATTGTAAGAATTGTTTGCCGTGATACTTTCTCTTTACGATTGATTCTGTATTCTATGCACGAATCTTTGCTTGGGTGTGTCTATCTTGTTTCCCCTGACTCTACGCCACTGTTGGCTCCAAATTTGCAAAAGTGGATAACTAAGGCATGATTGATTGATTGATTAGTGATTCCAAGCGCGTCAACGCCTAAGGTCATTAGTCCTGTAAGTGTAGTACGTGTGTTTTCTCTCAAGAGGTGGCGGTAATCATCCCCCGCTGGATGGTGGTATCCTGTGCAGACATACCGTTGGTTAACGGGTGTCCCTCAACGAGGTTTCTCCCACGAGCGGGGTACCATCCCCGCCGAGATAAGCTCTGCCTCACAACCGGTCTCCCGGCGTGTGTGATAGTGTAGTCCATGTAAGTATATGTGAGTTTAAGGGGTGAGGACAAGACAAGAAAGAGGAAGGAAAAATAGCTTGCGGTCCGTGGCCCGTTTGTTAGGGTACTGCTCCGGCATTCGCCTCGCGTTGATCGAAGAAACCATGGAAAACTACCGATCAGAGCAGCCGGCCGCTGGAATTCTCCTTCAGATAGCGACTGAATTCGACCTAGTTCTCTAGCTAGTGTCGACAATCCTGGTATCATCGGAACTCGAATATAGGACCTCTCGGTCAGAAGCGCTGCTGGGATATCAGTCGATGTCCTGGGCCTCCTCTCCCTGCCACAAAGGCAAGAAATTCCGCCGAATAATCGGCGCGTGAGAAGTGGATGAGTGTGACCCAAAGTGCGAAGAGAAGTGGCGCCGCCGCCCAAGAAACTCGCCGCTCGTTGTCGTTTCCTCGGCCTGGAGTTTGAGCGCGGCTGGCAGACGGCCTAACGGATTTCCTGCGTGTTTCATCAGCCAGGCTGCGCGCCGCTCCGCTCCGCACTGCTCCGATACGCAATCGCCCGCCCGACCGGTTCGCAAATTAAGGCGGCGCAGCCTGCCACAGCGGCAGCAGCTCCAGCCTCAGCCGCTTCCCGGCTGGCGGCAGCGGTGGCGGCGGCTGCGGCGGCGCGCACAGGACGGCGAGCCGCAGCACGGACCCCGCCCTTGCCGCAGATGTTCACGGACGCCGCGCCACGCCGCGCCGCCCACTGCGCTAAGGACTTCGGGGCGCCGATTTTCAACTCCTGGGCACGCGGCCAATGCGCCCGCTCCGCTCCTCCTCCTCCTCGTCCTCTCTTCCTCTCCTCCTACTCCTCCTCTCTTCCTCTCCTCCTACTCCTCCTCTCTTCCTCCTCCTCCTCTCCTCCTCCTCCTCTCTTCCTCTCCTCTCCTCCTCCTCCTCTCTTCCTCTCCTCTCCTCCTCCTCCTCTCTTCCTCTCCTCTCCTCCTCCTCCTCTCTTCCTCTCCTCTCTTTCTCTCCTCCTCCTCTCTTTCTCTCCTCCTCCTCTCTTTCTCTCCTCCTCTCTTTCTCTCCTCCTCTCTTTCTCATCCTCCTCCTCTCTTTCTCTCCTCCTCCTCCTCCTCTCTTCCTTTCTTCCTCCTCCTCTCTTCCTCTCCTCCTCTCGTCCTCTCCTCCTCCTCTCTTCCTCTCCTCCTCGTCCTTCTCCTCCTCTTCCCTTTATCTCATCCTGATTATCTCGATTCTGCCACTGTTCCAGTCTCTTTGTCTATTTCTTCCATTTTTATCAATACCCTTTATCTGTCCTCTCCAAATTTTTCTTTCTTCCCTTATCCGTTCTTCCTTCTCTGATTTCTTGATTACATTGTTTTCGAGTTTTTCTTCTCTATCTCTGTCACGCTCTGCTACTTTTCTCTCCTTTACCTTTTCTTCATCTTCTTGTTTTCCACATCTTATTTTCATTCCAATAGTTTTAATTTTTCTCTCCTCTCCCTTTACATTTCTATTCCTTACTCTGGTTTAATCTTGCATGGATTCTCTCATTTCCTGCTCTTTTCTTTTTCAATTTCTATCCTGTTACATTTCTTTCCTCTTTTTTCCTCTTTGTGCTGCTCTAATTTTTGTCCTCCTTCCCATTATTCCTTCTCTTCCTCTCCCTGCAGACTTTCAAAGAATTAGTTATCTAAAAACGATACGAAATAATTTTTCTCTCTCATGAACGATCTTGACCGTGTTTCCTGATTTGTGAATGAGAATGAAAAGTGATATAATAATATATCTAGTAGCGTGATGGCGTAAGCCGTTAATTTTGTTTTATATTAAAATATTAGAGCCTTTCAAGCATAGTATCTAAAACCGTGATTCACGCTTTTTTAATTAACTCTTCCGCGACCGGTTGTAAAACTCGACTACCTTACCCGACATCATCACGCGACTCTTAAAAGAGTGCTGAGATCACTGTCGGTGAATTTGCGTTGGTGTCAATGAACATGTTTGTTGGTACGGTTGGCTTCCTTGTTTTAGATATTGTTTACGTGTATGTTCACTTACTAGCGGGAAAACTACAAAAAATGTAAGGAGGGAAATGAAACATTCAAAGACACAAGCACAAAACAAGGAATCGTTTATGAATTCGATCTGTAAGTTTCGGGGAAAGAAGAGTCCAAAAGAAGAACACAATCAATACAGATAGGAGCTGGTCGTCCTACAGAAGATTTACGGACACTTTTTACCCAGAGTGTAACCAATTTACATTCCTTTTGTGAAATATTGTACATAAAGACGTCCACGATCGGGGTCTGCGCACCGAAAATAAAAGTGACGGCCTTTGAATCTATGATGTGGGTGGAGACCCGTTATGCTGGCCGTAAGAAAGAGAGCGGAATGAATGTCCGCACATAAACATAACCATTAATTTAATAAGACTAAGGAACATAAAAAGTGCAGGAAAGACAATCATTGTCCTTTCATTCGTGGTCTTGTTCGTATCTCTATGTGTGCGAGAATAAATTACTTCAACAAGATTTGAAATAATAATAATATTAATAATAATATTAATTATAATAATAACGCTAATAATTTTAATAAGGGTGTGGCATCCCAGTCAATCAAGTATCAAAAATCAGCTTTAATGTTATTCAAATGATTTATCTTTACCGGCATCTTGCTACAGAGATCTTGTGCAAAATACTAAGGAAAAATGCTCTGACCAGTGCTGCTACAACATTTTTCTTATTTCTGGTAATGGATACGTAATATTATAATGCAATTCTTATTCTATGAACTTTTAAATCATCACTTGAAAAACTCCTAACCAAACAAAGCGAGAGAGGTTCGAAAAGATATCTATAATATTTTTGTAAATTTGAAAGTTTAAATGAAAATTACTTTCTGCGATGGAGTTCAGTGTACTGTTTTCTATTCTCACAGAAAGTTTAATGGGGAAATACCCAGCATGGCAGATAAACAGGCGCTAAGGCAAGAGCCATTTCGTGGCAATGCTACTAACGCTTGTGTTACATTAAACCAGTGCATTTAAAATGCAATGATAAGTTATGCTATGATATGCTATGCTTGCTGCGGTCATTCTAACACACTGTAACTCAAAACTACGTGAATACAACCGCTATTTTAAAACGGGTACCTGAAATATCTCAAAGATTTGATGAATTTATTGCATTAAAGAATCCTTGTCTTCAATAGAGTATTTGTAGTATGGCATCGAAAAAATAGAAATTTCATAATTTTCGAAATACAAAGGTTTAATGAAAAACGTCTCTCTCCTACGCCATATTAAGCAAAATTAAATAGCTCCATTTAGGAGAATATTTGGATCCGTTTTTGAGAAAATCTTGTTTAAGTATTTTTTTAAATAGTGAAGATTTCGCTCAGAATTATTCCAAAACGACTCTTACTTCGGAAAAATTGTACAAGTTATAATTTAAAGATCTAATATTGAAGAACAGATTTATTTAAAAAAAAATAAACTTAAGCAATTTCCAAAAATTGAGAGGTTTCACTTAAAATCGGATGTGTGCATTTTATAGACAAATTTGGCTTTATTTGAGCAAATAATTTAAGAAAAAATTGGAATCATTGAGAAATTTTCGAAAATGTAGGTGCATCGTGTAAAGTACATCTACAAATCAAAAGATCCGTTTCAAATGAGACGGTCCGCGACATTGCTGATATTGATGGAGGACTACACTCGACCTGGCTAGCTGAGATAGTCAAGCAGGTTGTGCCTTAGCAATTTCTTCTCCAAGGGTTGTGGATATGAATTCCGCCTCGGGCATGGATGTTAACTCCTGTGTAGCGGCACAGTCCGGGGCTTTTCGAAACCGCTGCGTATCATCTAAAATAAACTAGTGATGCTACCAAAGCACATACTTTCTCGCTCTGTTTCTACATGGCCCTAAATGCTATTACACTACTACATAAACCAGCAAAAGGGTTTTCTACCAGCAAATTCTTTTCGCGTTCCGCGGCCCAAACTCAGATCCTCAGAGCCAACTAGTGACTCACCACTATCACAACCAAGTGCAGTATGGGTCGAACCAGGGCAGAGGCATAAAAGGGTATATGCCAAATTCACATAAAAAATAATTTGGAACAAGGCATCAAAAATTCCAGCATAGATATATATTTGCTATCTCATTGAAATTCAAATTCAACTAGTCACGCTACCAAGGCACATTGCATTGTTTCTAAATGTCCCGCAATAATATACTTCTACATAAAACATAAAAGTGTGTTCAACCAGCAAAGTTTTTCGTTCCGAGACCTGAAATCAGATCCTCAAAGTTAACGTGCCGGTACTTATACCACTACGCCACACTAGTACCATATGTCTAGTCTCTTTCCCCACACGTCATATACAGTTTTTTACTGTTTTTGACAAATAAATAAATAAATATGGATCGAACAGAGCCATAAAATGATAAATGCATGATAGGAAAACAATTGATATGATGGTACATACGTCTTACAAAGACAAGAAGAGATGTGAAAAATTATTAAAAGTTGAAAATTCGCAAATTACATACAGACACTTCCAGTTCATTTACCGTAATTAACAATATTTGAGGTTCGAATGGCTTCACATGGTTTTCAATAGTTTCTAGAATTCTCAATTATTTCCTGTGAAAACAGTGAGTTGTAACAAATAATACTCCCCGACCAGGCCTCGAACCAGCGACGCTTCCCTCGGTAGAGCCGTCCCTGCTTGCTACATAGCGTTTGTCAAAGAATACAAAAAACTTTAACAATTTCTCAAAACTCTTGCACTGCTGTCATAACACAAAATGAAAGGTACACTAACTAGGCGAGGCTGCATGACTGATACAGTAAGAAAATGTAATTAGTTTAAACATTGCAGAATGTATTGAAGCCTACGAGGCACACATGCCTAGATTTTTCGAACCACACTAAGCTCATAGTACAACTGTTCCTCCTATTTACACATCTGTCTAGTAGAGGGCCTCAATGCACACAGAAAAATGCCTTTCGCTGACGGCAATGCTTCACGGCAAAGTTTTTGAGCACTCCCGTGTCGAGCGATAAGCTGCCCGCTACACTCCCCCGACGCGTCCTCGCCACACACTCTCCGCCGGCCACGCCTTCTCCCCACTGCCCCGAGATGTCACCGGGCGAGTGCAAGGGGTGGCCAGCCGGGCGGGGGGACGGTGGGGAGAGAGGGGCGGCGACGATGGTGGTGTTGGTGGCGGCAGCGGCGCCAGCCCCGGCGGCGGCGGTGCTGGCGTTGACGTCGTCTCCGACGCCGTCATCATCGTTGGCGGCGGCGGCGGCGTGGCTGAAGCCTCGTGGCGGAAGAGGACGTTCCATGCGTAGAGGCGCGGGGGAACAATGATTAATTAATTTCTTAATTAATTAATTTAATTTTTTTAAGTGGGACGAACGAATTTTGTGTTCGCGCCCCCATAACACACTGATGCAGCATGGAACTCCCATAATTTGGCGGTAAGACCACAAAGAGTGCCCAGATGGGCGGAAGTCACTGCAACTTTATCCGCGCCGAGAAAAATGTGCTAACACGTTTGCGACCCCCTTGGCTATGCACGGCATTTACACTCATACAATAGTAATAAGTGTATGATGGTTTCATTTCTAGCGCTAAGAAGCCAAAAAATCCAGAGAATGTGAAAAAATGTCCCCAAAAAATGCGCCCAAAGAAGATATCTGGAAAGATAATCATAACCGAAATCCTCGTTCACAATAAAGAGATTAGAAAACTAAATTCTGCGAGAAAGTCTGTGCCATTCTACAGCACCACTAGTTTATTTCTTTATTTGCCATCCCTTATTAGACATGTGGAGAAAATTTAAAGAAACAATTTTGAGTGTTTTTTCAGAAAATGTTTTTCGCAAATTTCAAGCGCCAATTACGCAAAAACTACTCGTTTTTTCGGAAAATTATACATGACCTTTTTAAAGAACAAATTATGTACAACAGATCTTGTCTGAGGCAAATATCATTATCTACAATTTTGTAGTTTTAATAATATTCTTTATTTTCCAAAAACCAAGCATCGCTCGAAAATAGGTTTAGCGGCGTATTTTTTAACCGTATCTTTTACCGTCACATAAGTGAAGAAAATTTAAAGAAAAAATCTGGAGTTGTTTCTGAGAAAAAAATTGGTAAATGTCAAATGCAATTTACGCAAAAACTACTAGTTTTTTTAAAACATTGTACATAACCTCATTTAAAGTGCTATTTTTTTACAACCGACTTTGAGGCAAAAGTTTCTATCTTCAATTTTCTAGTTTTGAAATTCTTTTTTGCAATTTTCGAAAAATTGGGGATATCAACGAAAACGATACCTGCATCATTCTCTTAAACGCCCTTCGCACTATTCAACAACAAAATTTAATAAAACAATTTTCTACCATTTTTTTGAAAAACTCTGAAAATACCCAACGGCTTCATGTTAAGTACTCCCCAAATTTAAAATATCGGTTTCAAATTCCAGGAGTCTCGACATCAGCCAAATCGATTGGGGAATATCAATTTTGAACAAAACTGGCTGAACGGTTTATGTGCTAGCGTTGACCACAGACGGACGGACGCACAGACGGACGCACAGACGCACAGACGGACGCACAGACGCACAGACGGACGCACAGACGCACAGACGGACGCACAGACAGACGCACGGACAGACGCACGGACAGACGCACGGACAGACGGACGGACAGACGGACGGACAGACGGACGGACAGACGGACGGACAGACGGACGGACGGAACAGACGGACCGGACGACGGACGGACAGACGGACGGACAGACGGACGGACAGACGGACGGACAGACGGACGGACAGACGGACGGACAGACGGACGGACAGACGGACGGGACAGACGGACGGACAGACGGACGGACAGACGGACGGACAGACGGACGGACAGACGGACGGACAGACGGACGGACAGACGGACGGACAGACGGACGGACAGACAGGACGGACAGACAGACGGACGACAGACGACGGACAGACGGACGGACAGACGGACGGACAGACGGACGGACAGACGGACGGACAGACGGACGGACAGACGGGACGGACAGACGGACGGACAGACGGACGGACAGACGGACGGACAGACGGACGGACAGACGGACGGACAGACGGACGGACAGACGGCGGACAGACGGACGGACAGACGGACGGACAGACGGACGGACAGACGGGACGGACAGACGGACGGACAGACGGACGGACAGACGGACGGGACAGACGGACGGACAGACGGACGGACAGACGGACGGACAGACGGACGGACAGACGGACGGACAGACGGACGGACAGACGGACGGACAGACGGACGGACAGACGGACGGACAGACGGACGGACAGACGGACGGAACAGACGGACGGACAGACGGACGGACAGACGGACGGACAGACGGACGGACAGACGGACGGACAGACGGACGGACAGACGGACGGACAGACGGACGGACAGACGGACGGACAGACGGACGGACAGACGGACGGACAGACGGACGGACAGACGGACGGACAGACGGACGGACAGACGGACGGACAGACGGACGGACAGACGGACGGACAGACGGACGGACAGACGGACGGACAGACGGACGGACAGACGGACGGACAGACGGACGGACAGACGGACGGACAGACGGACGGACAGACGGAACGGACAGACGGACGGACAGACGGACGGACAGACGGACGGACAGAACGGACGGACAGACGGACGGACAGACGGACGGACAGACGGACGGACAGACGGACGGACAGACGGACGGACAGACGGACGGACAGACGGACGGACAGACGGACGGACAGACGGACGGACAGACGGACGGACAGACGGACGGACAGACGGACGGACAGACGGACGGACAGACGGACGGACAGACGGACGACAGACGGACGGACAGACGGACGGACAGACGGACGGACAGACGGACGGACAGACGGACGGACAGACGGACGGACAGACGGACGGACAGACGGACGGACAGACGGACGGACAGACGGACGGACAGACGGACGGACAGACGGACGGACAGACGGACGGACAGACGGACGGACAGACGGACGGACAGACGGACGGACAGACGGACGACAGACGGACGGACAGACGTTTTGCCATCAATGGATTTTTCAGTATCAAGATGCAACAAAAAATGGATTTTGGCTACACCAGGAGAAAGAGGATTTTTTTCTAAATTTATCAACAGAATATTTCTACTATTTTCGTTACCAGACCCCCCGCTAAAATAGTATTTCTGACGAAAATGTCGCCGTTTTCCGGCGCACGATAACATAACTTGCTCTTCTTAGGAAGTATTCATAAGGCGAGAAAGTAAAAAAAACTTTCTTCCGTGTCCTTTCTAGTTCCTGCTCTAGTTTGAAACAGTAGTGTGAATCCAAGAGTTTGTCAGCCTTCGGTCAGAGGAGGAAAGCGTCGTCAATGGATGAACGGGCCACGATATTCGTTACCAGTCGACAGACGGAGAGAGGTTTTGAAAAAAAAACCTTACCTTGTCGGTAATAGCAACCCTCGAAATATGTTTTTACAATGCCTCATATACGAAAAAGTAATACAATATTTTTTCGAATATAACGCTCCCTTTTCTTTCAGAACACTGCAATGCATGGAGGGAGGTAGCTAATACAATTACGTATCTCGAAATGAAACGAAATCTTGTATCCGAAATTTTTATTCAAAAAGAAATGAGGGAGACATACCCGCAAACGTTTATATTAGAAAAAAAACATACGATATAATATGTACTACATTGGCAATACATGTCCACTATTTTTTGTCATGGACTCACAAAATGTGTTTGTCTTCCACACAATTGGCTCTTTCACATGCAACATTTCACTATTTTCTCTTTACTAGTGCACGAGAAAATTAAAATTGAAATAACTGATAATTTTTTCAAAAATTTAAGCTCTTGGTCGATTTAGTTGGTCTAAAATTCAAAAATTGAACTGATTTATTGAATTTCGGGAGTAGTTTCTTGGTTAAGATAATAAAATCGAGATCCCTTTCTATATAAATTATTTCCTCACTCTTGTTCTAGTATCCCATTGAATTCAAAACAAAGATGTTAGATTTCCAAACAATGGAGTGCGTTTGATCGAATAATACTTATCTATTCACACTGAATACCGTTTATTCTACATTCAATTCGTAGTAAATATCTTCTTTCCATTTTATCTGTTCATGATCACATATGTTTCGTATATTTCTTTCATTATTCCTTAGTATTTATTGATAGTCATGGAATAATAACGGGAGAGATCTCTATTTAAATGACTTTGTTCATCGAAAGCCGATTTAAAAGTGTCAACACACGTTAGTGTATAAGATACACAAGCACTGTTGTTGGAAAAAAGTTTTAAAATAACGAAAATGACGTTTAGGAGGCACTTCTCCTTAACTTTAGGTTCCTGAAATTACAAAAAAATTAAAAAACGCTTTGTATGAATTCGTATGTCATATTAAGTGAATCAACCAGCAATGAAATGAAATAAGCCAATATAATTAAAATTGGTACTTACTCACTTTGAAATACAAACGCATTATTCAACAAACAATTAAAATACAAACAAACTATTAAAATACACACAACTTTTTAGTGTACGAAGCCAATGTATAATCAGGCAAACCTCAGAATGGGCGGCATTGTCAGAAATGAGCACTGCTCGTTAGAGGGCAACCGAGAAAATGAACATTCAAATAAGATTATTCGTCGTTCGATGAATAATCTTATTTGAATCGTGGATTTTCGTGTTTTTTATTCCATTACTGCCGATAAAATTAAAACATCCTGATCAATAATTTAAATGAAATGTGACTGAAAACTTTATTAAAAATAAATTTTTCGTTTTAATGGCAATTGCTATATTTCATTAACTTTCTTACTCTAGTTGTAACCATGGCGTCCTTTGGCAGTGCGCGTTTACATTCTCTAAACCACAATATTATATACAAATCTCCTGTCAGGTAATAGGTACTCGTACTATTTTTTACTGTGCGAGACATTAATGTAGCTACTGTTCCCTTATATTCAATACCATGCTCGATAAATTTCATCCGAGGGTACATTGTTTGCATGCAAATGGTTTTAGCACAAAATGAGCGACAACTCTTTACGTCAAGCTGGGTTACCTTACTCTAATTCTTTTTGAGATATAATCAGAGTGAACAAGGATATGTAAAAACCATAGAAATATGGACGTGGATGAGAAGAGGAATAGGGAAATAAATGAAAAAAGACAATGATTGGGTAATGGAACAAGCTGGGGTACGCTGATGGGTAGTTCTACTTCGCCGAGCAGCAGAAATTCTCTCAGGGGCCTCTTTCTAGTCTAATCCTTCCTATTTGAAGACGCCGTCAGTCTCGTCTTTTGCTACTTTGTTTTGACGCTAAACGTTTGTATACTGCTCAGAGGTCGCCTGATGGTGGGCGATTGATGTTCGCACAAAGGACGCTCAAAAGAAAGACGCAGGTCTCCCTTGAACTTATTGAATTTTTGACAATTGCAAATTTAGAAAAAATAATACGAGGAAGAACGCGCTGTTTTAGGTCCGATAGTTTTACTTTTTTGTCCATACTTCGTAAGAGAGGAAAGTATTCTAATCGTGCGGCGGAAAAACGCCGAATTTCCGACGGAAAACGCGTTATTGTCCAGTCCTGGTGGCGAAAAAGTGGATGAATCTTGTTCCTTTATGGACTAAAAGACTTCCTGTAACACATTGTGCAATCATAATCCATGTTTGTGGGTACTTGATACGGAAAAATCTATTGACGGCAAAACATCTCTCTGCCTGCCTGCCTGTCTGTTTCAAATTCAGAGGGCCTCCAGTTCTTTTCAACCAATCGGAGAATGTCAGTTTTGGAGAAGACGGGCGGACAGACGGGCGGACAGACGGGCGGACAGACGGGCGGACAGACGGGCGGACAGACGGGCGGACAGACGGGCGGACAGACGGGCGGACAGACGGGCGGACAGACGGGCGGACAGACGGGCGGACAGACGGGCGGACAGACGGGCGGACAGACGGGCGGACAGACGGGCGGACAGACGGGCGGACAGACGGGCGGACAGACGGGCGGACAGACGGGCGGACAGACGGGCGGACAGACGGGCGGACAGACGGCGGACAGACGGGCGGACAGACGGGCGGACAGACGGGCGGACAGACGGGCGGACAGACGGGCGGACAGACGGGCGGACAGACGGGCGGACAGACGGGCGGACAGACGGGCGGACAGACGGGCGGACAGACGGGCGGACAGACGGGCGGACAGACGGGCGGACAGACGGGCGGACAGACGGGCGGACAGACGGGCGGACAGACGGGCGGACAGACGGGCGGACAGACGGGCGGACAGACGGGCGGACAGACGGGCGGACAGACGGGCGGACAGACGGGCGGACAGACGGGGCGGACAGACGGGCGGACAGACGGGCGGACAGACGGGCGGACAGACGGGCGGACAGACGGGCGGACAGACGGGCGGACAGACGGGCGGACAGACGGGCGGACAGACGGGCGGACAGACGGGCGGACAGACGGGCGGACAGAACGGGCGGACAGACGGGCGGACAGACGGGCGGACAGACGGGCGGACAGACGGGCGGACAGACGGGCGGACAGACGGGCGGACAGACGGGCGGACAGACGGGCGGACAGACGGGCGGACAGACGGGCGGACAGACGGGCGGACAGACGGGCGGACAGACGGGCGGACAGACGGGCGGACAGACGGGCGGACAGACGGGCGGACAGACGGGCGGACAGACGGGCGGACAGGACGGGCGGACAGACGGGCGGACAGACGGGCGGACAGACGGGCGGACAGACGGGCGGACAGACGGGCGGACAGACGGGCGGACAGACGGGCGGACAGACGGGCGGACAGACGGGCGGACAGACGGGCGGACAGACGGGCGGACAGACGGGCGGACAGACGGGCGGACAGACGGGCGGACAGACGGGCGGACAGACGGGCGGACAGACGGGCGGACAGACGGGCGGACAGACGGGCGGACAGACGGGCGGACAGACGGGCGGACAGACGGGCGGACAGACGGGCGGACAGACGGGCGGACAGACGGGCGGACAGACGGGCGGACAGACGGGCGGACAGACGGGCGGACAGACGGGCGGACAGACGGGCGGACAGACGGGCGGACAGACGGGCGGACAGACGGGCGGACAGTCGGGCGGACGGACAGCGGACGTTTTCCGTCAATCGATTTTTTGGTATCAAGGACCCACAAAACATGGATTCTCACTGCAAAACGTGTTAGAGAAAGTAATTTACTGTAATTGAAAGAGCATTTATCTAGTTTTTCGTTATCAGTGCCCGGTAATAAAGAGTTTTTTGTAGAAAAGTTTGTTGAGAAAGTAAGTGTCTAAAAGTACAAACGAGAAGTTTTCGCGCAATTCTGAAATTATTGCAAATTATAAAAAAATGTTCTCTAAAACAGATTAATTTTTTTCCACGGATAACACAAGCGACACTTAAAAAGATATCGCAGGTCTAATTGTCGTTGAATTCGATGAATTGTCAAAAATTGCAAATATAGAAACAATGCGGGATAGTTTACATTCGAACATCACTTGTTTCATAAAAACGTATGTGCTGAAATTATTAGGAATAAAAGGCTCATAAAAATATACTCCTTGCCATGATAGAACGAAAATCTTAAAGAACAATTCTCTCTGAATTCTCGACCACAGAGCGCTTTCGGCGGCAGGGGCTGTATGTGTAGAACGACACGATGGGCCGCTCCATATGGCAGGTCGCGGGGTCGGGTGTCCCGGGGCGCGCTCCAGCCGGAGATCTCTTGGCCGGGCGCAGAACGGAGTGCAGAACCGAGCGCTTAGCGCCGCCTCATCGCTTCGGAGAACGACCCCGCTGTCGCCCTGGCAACGGCTGCGCCGCCTTCGACGAGGCAACAGCGTCGCGGGGGCAGCAGCGCTACGATCGGATTTCGCACACCCAACGAAATGTGTTACGATAGATTCTATTTCGAGACCTTCCGAAATGTTTTTTGGGGGAATTGCTGATAGTAGAGACTCTTGCTATCCGACATATGATGTAATCGAGTAAATTTTAGTGTAATTAGCTACTTTCAGTCGAAGGAAATCTCTTTAAAATTAATACAAACGTGTTTTTGCTCAATGTGTTTCAGTCACTTGGAAAATTATCAATACAATATTTAGGCTTCTTTGATTAATATTTTAGGTGGTGATGCTCAGCATCCTAGCGTCCCCTGGCGCTACGCCACTGCAGCTCACTACAAAAAAATTCACTTACAATTCATGTACTACATTACTCTACAACACTTTGCCAGATGATATTAAACGATTAAACTCGATAGAAAAGTTTAAGTCCCAAGTAAAATATTGTCTGCTGCATAACTGTTTCTATAAAATTCGAGACTATACCGAGCATCAAAAGGAATGTAACATTAATTTTAACAATGAGAGTTAATGTAATTATTTACCATTTGGACTGTATAATTCTAAAGAACCTGTAATAAGTTGTTTACCACATCTTCTGGGTCGATGGCCCCCCATCTCGACCAGGTGTTTCGTCCAGCTTCTCTGATCCTTTGAGCAAATGCTGAGATGGTCCCTTGTTTTGCTTCTGGGCATAAATGCAACTTCATTATTTGTGCACGTCTTTTGAATTTCAGTGGGAAATATAGTTATTCAAATTTTCGTTTTCCATATTGTTGCGGCAAAAATTATTATTCTTGCATGAAGAATATGATGAGGGTTAAGGGCACAAATTGATAGCTAATTAACCTTTGAAAATTTATTTTATTATGTAGGAATATTTTTCAACAAAACTTGAAAAAAAGTTCTTTTTTCTGTAATCAAAATTCGACTAGAATATGGTTGAGGATAGAGATCACAGAATTATGAAAACGTGTTCAAATTTCACTTCCCGCCATAGCTCGTTACACACAGTTTTTAACTCTTTTTTGACGAAAATAAATAAAGAAATAAAATAAACATTGTCTCTAGAAGCTGTACAATATTATACTAATACATTAACCGACAAAAGTGTTTTCAATCAGCAATTTTTTTCTGCTACAAGACGCGAGCTCAGATTTCCAGAGTTAACTTGCCGGCCCACATACCACTACGCCACGCAAGCGCCATATGGGTCGACATCGGGCAGATGCATAGAAAGGTAAATGCCCGATTCGTGTAAAAAACCCTCAACAATTAAAATATGCTTTAGAAACTTCCAGGGCCTCCAGTCCGTTGAGATCGATCAGGGGATATCAATATTGGAGAAAAGCTAAACGATTTAGACGCTAGTTGTCAACAGACGAACAGATAGCTGTTAGGTTGATAAATTGATAGTGTTTTCAGGCACGTCAACTGCTAAGGTCAATAGTCCCGTAAGTGTACTACATCGTTTTGATCGAGAGATGAAGGGTGATTTTCCCCATTAATGGCTAAATCCACCGCCGATCTACCGTCGGCTAGCTGGGTTTTCCCCAACCAGGAACCTCCCACCAGAGGGGCACCGTCCGAGCAAGGAGAAGCTCTAAACTTTCGTCCTGTCTCCCGACATGTGTAGAGGTGTGGTGCATGTAAGTGTGTGTGTGTGTGTGTGTGTAAGTAAAGGTTAGGATAAGAAAACGAATGGGAAGTTTGGTAGAGCATTGTCCCAGCATTCGTCTGGTGTTAATAAGAGAATCCACGGAAGGCTTCTGTTCAAAGCAGTCTGCTGCTAGAATTCTCCTCCACACAGTGACAGAACGCGACCAAGCTATCAGGCTAGTGTCGAAAATATTGCCCTCATCAGGACTCAAACTTAGGACTTCCCGGTCACTGGCTCTATGACTATTTGATTGCCTGGTCCGTTGTTAAGGATATACAAGGTGGGCCATTTTAATCTATCGGAGCTAATATTTCAAAAACTACTCATATATTCAAAAAAGGGTAATAAAAATTGCTTGTTTTTGCAGGGGATATCCAATGTTACCAAACTCCACCCCTACCCACACCCCCTGGTGATGGGGGACGAGGAAGAAAAAATCTTAAATAGGAAACAATTTTTTATTGCAGATTTGGGATCCCCAGAAAAAATACTCCTATTTGACCTATGATTAATATCATTTTGGCTGACAGATGGCGCTGTAATGGACAAAAATTAAATTGATTTAACGTTACATAAGTTTTAGATTTCGAAAGAGAGGGCGAGCAAGGGCGAGAGAGAGAGAGGGCGAGAGAGGGCGAGAGAGGGCGAGCAAGGGCGAGAGAGAGGGCGAGAGAGGGAGAGAGAGAGCGAGAGGGCGAGAGAGAGAGAGCGAGAGAGGGCGAGAGAGAGAGAGAGCGAGAGAGGGCGAGAGAGAGAGAGAGCGAGAGAGGGCGAGAGAGAGCGAGAGAGAGCGAGAGGGCGAGAGAGAGCGAGAGAGAGCGAGAGAGAGCGAGAGAGCGAGAGAGAGCGAGAGAGGGCGAGAGAGCGAGAGAGAGCGAGAGAGAGCGAGAGAGGGCGAGAGGGCGAGAGCGAGAGAGAGCGAGAGGGCGAGAGCGAGAGAGAGCGAGAGGGGCGAGAGCGAGAGAGCGAGAGGGCGAGAGAGCGAGAGGGCGAGAGGGCGAGAGAGAGAGAGCGAGAGAGCGAGCGAGAGGGCGAGAGAGAGAGCGAGAGGGCGAGAGAGAGAGCGAGAGGGCGAGAGAGAGAGCGAGAGGGCGAGAGAGAGAGCGAGAGGGCGAGAGAGAGAGCGAGAGGGCGAGAGAGAGAGCGAGAGGGCGAGAGAGAGAGCGAGAGGGCGAGAGAGAGAGCGAGAGGGGCGAGAGAGAGAGCGAGAGGGCGAGAGAGAGAGAGCGAGAGGGCGAGAGAGAGAGAGCGAGAGGGCGAGAGAGAGAGAGCGAGAGGGCGAGAGAGAGAGAGCGAGAGGGCGAGAGAGAGAGAGCGAGAGGGCGAGAGAGAGAGAGCGAGAGGGCGAGAGAGAGAGCGAGAGGGCGAGAGAGAGAGCGAGAGGGCGAGAGAGAGCGAGAGGGGCGAGAGAGAGAGCGAGAGGGCGAGAGAGAGAGCGAGAGGGCGAGAGAGAGAGCGAGAGGGCGAGAGAGAGAGCGAGAGGGCGAGAGAGAGAGCGAGAGGGCGAGAGAGAGAGCGAGAGGGCGAGAGAGAGAGCGAGAGGGCGAGAGAGAGAGCGAGAGGGCGAGAGAGAGAGCGAGAGGGGCGAGAGAGAGAGCGAGAGGGCGAGAGAGAGCGAGAGGGCGAGAGAGGCGAGAGAGCGAGAGGGCGAGAGAGAGGAGAGGGCGAGAGAGAGAGAGGGCGAGAGAGAGAGAGGGCGAGAGAGGAGAGAGGGGCGAGAGAGAGAGAGGGCGAGAGAGAGAGGGCGAGAGAGAGAGGGCGAGAGAGAGGAGGGCGAGAGAGAGAGGGCGAGAGAGAGAGGGCGAGAGAGAGAGGGCGAGAGAGAGAGGGCGAGAGAGAGAGGGGCGAGAGAGAGGGCGAGAGAGAGAGGGCGAGAGAGAGAGGGCGAGAGAGAGAGGGCGAGAGAGAGAGGGCGAGAGAGAGAGGGCGAGAGAGAGAGGGCGAGAAGAGAGAGGGGCGAGAGAGAGAGGGCGAGAGAGAGAGGGCGAGAGAGAGAGGGCGAGAGAGAGAGGGCGAGAGAGAGAGGGCGAGAGAGAGAGGGGCGAGAGAGAGAGGGCGAGAGAGAGAGGGCGAGAGAGAGAGGGCGAGAGAGAGAGAGGGCGAGAGAGAGAGGGCGAGAGAGAGAGGGCGAGAGAGAGAGGGCGAGAGAGAGAGGGCGAGAGAGAGTGCGGCGAGAGAGAGAAAGAAATCATAGGAGAGGGAAAACGTGAGTAATGGCTATATTCTGATGTGGTCGCAAAGATCATGTGGTATTCCATGATTAAAATTTCAGGATAAAAGTGGTATCAACCACAATTGTAGGCTTTATAAATTTAATTTGCAGAAAATTCGTGTATGGCTGAATTTTCTTCAAATTAAATTTATAACGCCTACAATTGTGGTTGATATTGTCCTGAAATTTTAATAAAGATTATATTGTATTTAAATTTAATGTTGATATATTCATTTTTTTACTTAAATCGGTTCGGTTGCACAGAAAGGTGAACAATTGATTTGATGATACATGCGTTTTACAAATCTAAGAAGAGATGTGAAAAAATGTTTGTAAGATGAAAATCACATAGTAACTTCCAGTGTATTTATCTTTATTAATTCTTTATTTTTGATAAGAATTGCTTCAAATGGTTTTCAATAAAGTATCTAGAATTCTGAATTATTTCCTGCGACAACAGAATTGTAACAAATAATACTCCCCGACCAATACTCTACCGACCAAGCTTTCCACCGAAGAGCTGGGTCCATGCTCACGATTTAGCGACCACGGCCACACACTAACGTGCACTACACACACACACACACACACACACACTAACGTGCACTACACACACACACACAAACGTGCACTACACACACACACACAAACGTGCACTACACACACACACACAAACGTGCACTACACACACACACACACACACAAACGTGCACTACACACACACACACACACAAACGTGCACTACACACACACACACACACAAACGTGCACTACACACACACACACACACAAACGTGCACTACACACACACACAAAAACGTGCACTACACACACACACAAAAACGTGCACTACACACACACACACACAAACGTGCACTACACACACACAAAAACGTGCACTACACACACACACACAAACGTGCACTACACACACACACAAACGTGCACTACACACACACACACAAACGTGCACTACACACACACACACACAAAAACGTGCACTACACACACACACACACACAAAAACGTGCACTACACACACACACACACAAAAACGTGCACTACACACACACAAACGTGCACTACACACACACAAACGTGCACTACACACACACAAACGTGCACTACACACACACACAAAAACGTGCACTACACACACAAACGTGCACTACACACACACACACTAACGTGCACTACACACACACACACTAACGTGCACTACACACACACACTAACGTGCACTACACACACACACACTAACGTGCACTACACACACACACACTAACGTGCACTACACACACACACACTAACGTGCACTACACACACACACACACTAACGTGCACTACACACACACACACAAACGTGCACTACACACACACACACACACACAAACGTGCACTACACACACACACACACAAACGTGCACTACACACACACACACACACACAAACGTGCACTACACACACACACACACACACACAAACGTGCACTACACACACACACACACACACACACAAACGTGCACTACACACACACACACTAACGTGCACTACACACACATTAACATGCACTACACACACATTAACATGCACTACACACACACTAACATGCACTACACACACACTAACATGCACTACACACACACTAACATGCACTACACACACACACTAACATGCACTACACACACACACTAACATGCACTACTCACACACACTAACATGCACTACACACACACACTAACATGCACTACACACACACACTAACATGCACTACACACACACACTAACATGCACTACACACACACACACTAACATGCACTACACACACACACACTAACATGCACTACACACACACACACACTAACATGCACTACACACACACACACACTAACATGCACTACACACACACACACACTAACATGCACTACACACACACACACACTAACATGCACTACACACACACACACACACTAACATGCACTACACACACACACACACACTAACATGCACTACACACACACACACACACTAACATGCACTACACACACACACACACACTAACATGCACTACACACACACACACACACTAACATGCACTACACACACACACACACACTAACATGCACTACACACACACACACTAACATGCACTACACACACACACACTAACATGCACTACACACACACACACTAACATGCACTACACACACACACACTAACATGCACTACACACACACACACTAACATGCACTACACACACACACACTAACATGCACTACACACACACACACTAACATGCACTACACACACACACACTAACATGCACTACACACACACACACTAACATGCACTACACACACACACACTAACATGCACTACACACACACACACTAACATGCACTACACACACACACTAACATGCACTACACACACACACTAACATGCACTACACACACACACACTAACATGCACTACACACACACACACTAACATGCACTACACACACACACACTAACATGCACTACACACACACACTAACATGCACTACACACACACACACTAACATGCACTACACACACACACACTAACATGCACTACACACACACACACTAACATGCACTACACACACACACACTAACATGCACTACACACACACACACTAACATGCACTACACACACACACACTAACATGCACTACACACACACACACTAACATGCACTACACACACACACACTAACATGCACTACACACACACACACTAACATGCACTACACACACACACTAACATGCACTACACACACACACACACTAACATGCACTACACACACACACACTAACATGCACTACACACACACACACTAACATGCACTACACACACACACACTAACATGCACTACACACACACACACTAACATGCACTACACACACACACTAACATGCACTACACACACACACTAACATGCACTACACACACACACTAACATGCACTACACACACACACTAACATGCACTACACACACACACTAACATGCACTACACACACACACTAACATGCACTACACACACACACTAACATGCACTACACACACACACTAACATGCACTACACACACACACTAACATGCACTACACACACACACTAACATGCACTACACACACACACTAACATGCACTACACACACACACACTAACATGCACTACACACACACACACTAACATGCACTACACACACACACTAACATGCACTACACACACACACACTAACATGCACTACACACACACACACTAACATGCACTACACACACACACTAACATGCACTACACACACACACTAACATGCACTACACACACACACACTAACATGCACTACACACACACACACTAACATGCACTACACACACACACACTAACATGCACTACACACACACACACTAACATGCACTACACACACACACACTAACATGCACTACACACACACACTAACATGCACTACACACACACACTAACATGCACTACACACACACACTAACATGCACTACACACACACACTAACATGCACTACACACACACTAACATGCACTACACACACACACACTAACATGCACTACACACACACTAACATGCACTACACACACACACTAACATGCACTACACACACACACTAACATGCACTACACACACACTAACATGCACTACACACACACACTAACATGCACTACACACACACACTAACGTGTCGGGAGACCGGCCGGGGGCGTAGTTTGTCCCGGCTGGGCTGGTGCCCGTCTGGTGGGAGATACCTGATACGGTCGGACGGACGGTCGGACGGACGGTTTGTCCACCCAGACAGAGATACTTTTTCCGTCATTCGTTATCAAGTACCCACAGAACATGGAATCTGGCGAACATGGAATCTCATGTGTTAGAGGTTTTCTTTAAATTTAGCAACTGTATTTATCGACTTTTTTGTTACCAGGGCTCTGTAATAACAGTTTTTCTGCCAAAAATGTTCGTTTTTTTCGCGCAGCATTACATAACTTTTTCTCCACTGCGTAAGTGGTAGCGAGAAAGTCAAAAATATTTCAAATTTTTCATTACAGTAGCAACTGAGATATTGCAAGAGTACATTATAAATCACTCTTTTTAACCACAATAATTGTATTGTATTAATTTATTAACTTCAAGAAATATTATTAAAGTTATCTAACCCTTGCGGGAATCGAAGCTAATAACGCTCGAATGAAAATTGTTGCCATGTCAAATCTCGCTCTAAATTCTGCTTAGAAAATTTACTTTTGTCCTTCTCTCAAAATAATTCACAACTTCTCAGTTTTTGAGATTATTATTTGAAAATCTGAACAAATTTTGAATGTTTCTTCGGTCTCAAAGTTGCTGGTAATAAGGGACAACTTTGCATTAATCATAAATTATTGTTAACAAATTTTGTGAAACAAATGAAAAATTTTCTTTTAGACAGTAAAACATGGCTTCTAAAATTCGTTGAAATATAGTATTTCTGAGTTTATAAAATACGCAATTCTTCGCTATGCCACATCATGATGAAGTATTACAGTGACAAACGATTTTTGGTTTAGCCCAAACCACGAGCATTTACGCTAGTCCTGCATCTACTTAGCTCATCGACTAACAAGACAGCCGGTCGATGAAATATTTGGCATCGGCAAGGATGCGAATGATTTATAAGAAAATCACTACTTTCAGGCATATTAAATCCTGCCCATGACTAACACCTGCTATTAGATTATTTATTTCATTTTCTAATTATATTTGCGACCGTTTATACCCCGTTGAAAATATTTTGTCTCTCCTTCCATTGCCAACTTGAAAGGTTGCTATATTTTTTCCCCTTTCAGATAGTAAGTCCAAGAGCAGTTTTGCTAATGTTAAACAGCACATTGCTCACCAAAACTTGGCAATGTACGTACAGAAAATTGTCTGTCCGTTCCTTAACATATCGTTATTATTATTCCACTATATCACGACTAAAGATGTTATGAGTCGACTCAAATAAAATCTACTCCGGGTTGCGACCTACCTACCTCGGTGCCTCAACAATCCTTTGCGCAAAATGTGGGCTGTTCCAATAAAGCAATTTCTTGCACTTCCCAGTCTTTTGAATTACCTCAGAGTTTAGCCAAATTGTTGCACAAATTTGTGCAGAACAAATCCCAGAGCTCCGATGACCATCCCGTACTAATTGGTGACTATCTGCCCACACATTCGTCCCATGTGGGGCGATACTCTGATGACTATCGCCTCACATTCGGCTGATCTCGATTTCAAACCTCTTGTATTAAAGACGTCATCTCTGCCTCCTTGGTAATGACGTTTTGATCGCAAGGTGCAGCAACATCGACAAGTAGACACAGTTTTTTCTCCAAATTCCGGATAACTATATCCGGTTTGCTTACCGCTATCAGGCGATCACTTTGAATTTGTCTGTCATTTAATATTGTACACTATTATTTTTATTTATTATTATTATTATTATTATTATTTATTATTATTATTATTATTATTATTATTATTATTATTATTAGCCTACAACATCCCATAAACAGTAGAAGCCTCCTGCTTTAGCAGGGTTATAGTAGGTTGATGATTGTAAATTCATTCAAGTAAATCATCAGAATCGTCAAAACAATATAAGAAAAACAAATAGTAGCTATAAGAAATCATAGTAAAACAAAGACAAAAATATATGAACAAACGAAATAATAGCTATAACAAACACTAGTTGCACTGGGGACCACCATGTGCATCAAGCGTATTCTGCTCATTTCATTCTGTTCATTAGTAGCGTTAAGAAAATATATGAGCAAAACAAAATATTAACTACAAGAGACACTTGTTGCCCATCACATACAATGAACGTATTCTGTTCGTTTCATTGTGTTGGTTAGTAGCTTTATGAAAATAGTATATTAAACACCAATTTAAAAAGATCAAAACAAAAATGTTGTATAACAAAGAAATATTTACAACAGAGTGTGCAAACGCATGTCTAAAATGGCAGTTACAAAGTGCTTAGAACCCAATTTAAACCATCAGCTGACCGTTGTGAGGTATTTACAGAAAAAGGGGGAGACGCTTGAAATATGTTACATGAAATACAATATACAAACGGACAAATTTAAATAGGTTACCAAGCTGCGTTAAAAGAAATATTTATATATTAATGATGAATTTTATTAAATTGCAAACACAGGAAAATTATAAATGGGGCAAGTGGCATATGTGGCATTACAAATACATAAAATTATTTACTTGAAATGTTGCATAAGGCAGAGTCATAACGACTGGTGAAAGTATTTTATTCCATCTGTGTATTGTGACAATTTGATGTTTTTATATGAAGAGTTTTCAGAAACAACCAAGAAAAATAATTACGTTCCGACTCCAATACTTTAACATCTGTAAAATTCATGGCATGCTCATCGTCCAGCCGGTGTGTCGTAATTGAATTTTGTCGATCCGAAAGTTCATTAATGTTAAGCATATGCTCAGATACATGAATTTTTAAATCCCTCTTAGTTTGACCAATGTAAGATTTTAAACATTGTTGACAAGTCATCCGATTCAAAATCATACATTGGGCAAACTGAGGCTTTTCAGGGTATGTTAAATGGTTTCGAGAGCTTTGTTTACAGCGTTGATTAGAATCCGAAATAGATAAATGCTTGGTATATATCATTTTCTCTTTAGTCATGCAACATACAAATGGCTGCGAAATGTATGGTTGAGCGTGATGAATTTAAGTAATTGCCGCGTCGAGTGTAAACGCAGTTCCTGCGGTGAGAAAAATGCCACGGTGCTGTCAGGTTATAATAAGTGGTTGTTCTTGTATCTGTTTCTAAAGAAAGTGCTCCTGAAGATATCTATCTCACGTCAAGAATTGAATATACTTTACTGTATTAATATCACCATCCTACTTTTTTAGGGCTTGTTCCTGCCAAAGCCAGTACTCTGTCGACTCCCATGAAATGTTTCCAGACTACACACCAGATTACACTACTCACACTAAATGTACGTTGTTAGATTTCCGACGTAAACAAGAACTTCCATAACAAAACATACAAAAGACAAACAAAGTACGTCCATCATCGGGTCAGAAATTCTTTTTACTACAAATATAATAGTTTACGGCAGCAGGCTTGGTCTTATTTAGGGGAAAAGTAGATGTTGAGGGAGGTGGAAAATAAAGTCGTAGGCTTCCGCGGCCAGAGTCGTGTGAATGATCTTGGTTGTCCGGGTGACGCCGCGTCGAAGGTTGTGTTGCCGACGTGCTGACAGATAATGTTGGTAAATAGAATGACCCATTGCAGGATACGAAGGGATTAGAAAATCATATTCTCGAAGAGACTTCAACAAATATATTGGAGTGTTGTGTTCGTAAGGTGTGGTGTGTAATATTCATGTTAAAATGAAAGGGTACCCCCGGATTAGATGGTAAAAAGTTCCCCCAAACCAAATGATATATAAGTTGTTACACTAGAACTCTAACGTAAAAATACTTTTCTCTAAAGTTTTTCTTTGACCCAGTCCTATCACTCGCACCCCTCTACAACCAAAAATGTGTTTTTTCGTCAACTTAACACTATATTATCTTATTGAAAAATATGAAAAGTAAGAAAATAATTCATGCTATCAAAAAACCTTCTTTGAACTTTTCTCAACGCCAAATGCAAACAAGCAATATTTTTGAAAAAAATAACAAATATTTTTTCTGTGTTTTAGAACCGTGAAACACACTCGAAAAAATCTCAAAAGTTTCTCTCAAAACACAAATTGATGTGAACTTGTTAAGATTATTTTGACTACTGAGTGTAGTTGAAAAAAGTAAAAACAATTTTTACCATTTTCCAATTTCGATACTAATTTGAAACTAAAAACTATATATCAGACGTTCACTATATCCGAGAATGTCAAAATTAAATAGAATATCTCCACAATGATTGAGTGTATTAATAAAGAGATATAGCAAAGTATATAAACAGCACGAACAGAAAATTTCGGCATCTTTATTTGCCCTTAAAATCAATTATTTTCAATTGTTTGCTTCATTCATGTTTCATTAGTAATTTCTCTAGGTCCTTCTCCAGAGTTCGTGCTCTTTCCATACTTGAATCTGCATTGTCCATTTTTTTAAAGTATCGTAATGGAGTCTTGACACCTTTCAATGCCTCTTGCACTGTTGGAAGTCCCACTCTTCGAAGGCCCTTTTACTTGCCAAATAACATACGAGATTCTCTCGGTAGCAAGATGGCGCAAGCAGCTAATGAAACAGTTTTTCCCCTCGGCACGGCGGGTATCGCCAGGCTGTGGGGCTGTGGCAGTCACACGCCGCCTATCGCCTACTTAGAACACAACGCGCTTTGTCCCACGGAATAACAAGTAACATCAAGCTAGAAACTGAAGCAAGCAATCGCATGTCGCCGCCGCCAGTTGCAGCCCACGCAGGACACGGCCTTTCTTTCCGCAGTGAAACTAAGTAGAATGAAGTCATCAGTAAGGTCACTATTCCGGGTCCGCTACCTTCACCTCAGGGGAGGCTTCTTCGATTATGACCTTTGGTCGATGTTTTTTGAAATTGTCTAACGTTGGAATTTGTGGCACTGAAGCGATATATTCTTTTCCACGAGGGCATTCATTTCCAGGAAGTTGTATTTCCTGTAACCGAGATTCACTATAACCGAATCTTTTTATAATTATTTGTAATGTAAGTGAAACCGGACCAGTGACTTAAGTTCACTATAACCGAGAATTCACTACATCCGAGCTCACTATAACCAGAGTCGACTGTATTCAAAGATTGAAATAACAATTCTGGTGCCGATTCAACATTGTGAATTCCAAGGTAAAGATCTACGATGAAGTTATGACTGATTAGGGTCCAACAACTTAACTACGAGTATTATGAATTTATTATAGGTGCTTTGTTCCACGAGTGCTTTGCCCTTCCGTGGCGCCCTTACGCGGTTCTTGGTCTAGAATCATTACTTGTTTGAATTCCATGGTTTTCCCTGTTTAAAGTTGATGTTTCGAGACCGAATTAAGTTTTTGAAGTTATTCTTTAATATTCCTTTAAAGTTTAGATACTCTTTGCCTAAGTTTTTTTTAGGATCAGACCAATATAAGCTTTAGGCGTTGAGTACAACTGAGTTTATATACATCCTGTTTTCCTTTTTTTAAATCTTATATTTCTTATTTTAATGAAGTTTTTTGTTCGTTTGTTTTGAACAAGTTGGGGCATTTTGTATGTATAGTTAAACACAATTGATATTAATTTCACGAGTGGAATAGTCAGAATAATTGCTGTTGGCAAATCAACGATCTTATAGGACTGTCATAGATCATTTTGTAAAATTGATAATAGTACCAATATAGAAATAGTGAGCTATGTATATTTGGAAACGAGTGAAGTACAAAATTATGAAAATGTTACGAAATGTACAAACGATTTAAAATATACTGAACATTCAGTAATAAAAGTAACCATTAATTGAGAGTCAAAAGAGGTATACACTTCTATCTCCTTTGGCCTTTAAATATCTATATCGAAATTAGTACTGCCGATTATTTATTTTTCTCTTTTGACTCCGAGTAATAATTATTTCTAGTTCTTTAGATTCTCACTAATATTTTTTATTAATGGTTTCCTTTATTTCAATAACGTCACAATATGAAATAAAAAAAGTTATAAAGCCATTCACATTCGAAAATGCGGGGAAAGCTATTTTATCGCCTTTGTTGCAACGGTTAGTTTCTAGTCTGAGAATATTTGAAGAGTATGTTATTTATTCATGGCGTTAAATAATCTGATTTCTAGTCGAGTGCAGAAGTAGTAGGCGAAGTATCTTCAAAACAATTTTCTAAAAATTCTTTTATATTGATAATCTTCATTTAAAACGATTTGTCTGCCTAATTTGCAACTTTCAAATAGCATAGCTTTCTGTGTCCGAATATACAGAATTCAATACAAAATCAAGTTTTATTTACAAAAAATTCTCTATTGTTATTGACATTGCTATTGACTTGTCACAATCTTATTCACGTATCGAGAATAAAGCAATAAGATGACTTCAAACACTTCTGCGGTTTTATTCGATCTCTTTCCTGATACTTTTCAGACTGACGATAGTCATGTGCATCATATTGATTAGCCAAGAGTATGGCTTAAGACGTTAATATGTCTACCCACATGTCTTCCATTTGAATCAGAGTGACAGTCCTCTCACTGTAATTGCGGAGAATTCATAGCGAGGACGTTCTTTCAAGGATCATACCTTTCCTCCTGGCAACTTCATAGACGTGGACTCAAGGCCGAATGATGGCAAGCCATTGGCGCGGCCTAATCTAAGGACGCGTTCGAGCACGCTGTGCCAAATCTCAACGCCCGCGCTAGTCAGAGACTTCTCCTTTTGCGCCACCGGTCATGTCTTTCGGTTGACATTCTTTCGTAACGAGCTCGGCAACGTGGGGGTTCGCGAAAATGGGTAAGACGAGAACGGAAACAGAACGTTTTGCCGTAAAACGATTTTTCGGTATCAAGGGCTCACAAACAACGGATTCTAACTACACAACGTATTAGGGGAAGAAAGGTACTGTACAGAGGAAGAAAATTGAAGCACTTTTTTCGTTACTAAGGCCCGGCAAAAGGAGTTTTTTCTTATGTTAGATCATAGAACTTTATCATCATACTCTTGTTCCAAAGAACTTAAAAAAATCGAGTTCTATGTTTCATTACACAATTAGGGTTAATTATCGTCGCGTTAGCAATTCAGGTGACGCCGAAAGGCTGTATTTTAATTCAGAGCTTTTCACAGCGATAAGTGCATAGAGCCCCCTCATTAAAACATTTTTTCTGGAATTTTTCCAGAATATTCTAAAAGGATATGGCTAAAAATAAGATCAATTGATTTACCTTGTCGATGGGAATCGAATGAGCTATTAATCACCTCTGTTGGGGCCTTAACATCCCCCAAATGCGTTTTAGGTGCCAAAAGACCCAACAAAACAACACGTTCTTTACAAGAAATCTTTCTGAATGATCTGGAAATTCCTGGCCGAAATGGTCAGTTTCTCACGAGTAGACTGAGACACGTCGAATGCCATCGCACTTGCCTCGAACAGTGGGCCAGAGGTGTCCTAACCGTAAGTAACGGACGAACATTGATACACGGAGGCTACCCGATAATTACAAAAGGGATAATTGTTACAGTATGCGGTACAAATCCAATTTTTTTTATGATAGTGTAATAAATTAAGAATAAACACTAACTGTGTCTTCAATTTCTTCGCAAAGTTTCGCAGAGAAAATATGGAATTGATGTGTAAAATTAGTTTGTCTTCTTTCTACAAGAGTCTCGATTTCACTGTAGATCGCTATTTGAAAGTAAAAGGTTCATAATAGTATAGCATATTCACAGGCCGAACATCAAATTAAGAAAATATGTTCGAGTTATTTTTAACTAACTAATATTCAATATTTTCGGCAAAAATACTGCAGTCTCATACTGTTATTGAATTAACTTTCAGAATCTTCTACAACCAAAATTTCCGTGACATTAAGGATTTAAAATATTTTCAAAATTGAAGCAATGACCCATAAATATTCAATATAATGTTTTTTCTTAAATGTGAGGAATCAACACGTAACATGCGAGTACAGCTTCCCATTTATCTAGCTTGACTTTTTACATCGTTATTCAAGAAAATACTTCCCGCAAATTTTTAATATTTTGGCAAAAGCAGTATATATACTAGATGACAAAGATTGAGTACACTTAAAATTATAGAAAGGTTGCCAGTGAAAATAAAAATATCTATG
>JAHLJT010008446.1:213628400-213676585 GCA_031308135.1 Acheta domesticus
CGTTCCAATGCGCCAACAATCATTCTCCATTTTTTTCGAGGTAGTCGATTCCTTCACATAGAAACATAACGGGCAATAGACAAAATTTGTACCTCAATTGCCTTTGCAAATAGTTTTTAATTACACCGGAGCTAATCTTTTCATACCAATTCCTGTCAAAAACGCGTGTTGCTACTTCTATTATTTATTCAACCTAATGTCGTAGTCTGAGTTAGGACAGAGATCCCAGAGCTTAAGAAACCGTACACAGATTTGCACTTATTCCCATTGTACATTATGCAGTCTATAACTGGTTTTTGACGTTAAATAAATAAATAAAATAAAATGAATGTGTTCACGTATGTTACCAAGCGCATAAAAATGCCAAGGTTAAGGGAATTCTTAGTCATCTTCTTAGGTCTGAAGGAAAATGCAAAACTTGGTTGGAAACATTCTTCTCCTTCTTAATCCTATACTATCTGAGCGCGGATGTCCTTCGTGTGTCACTCCTGTCCAACTCGGGAGACGGTTAAGTAACACGCAAGTAAATAAACAAGATTTTATATCCAGTGTTCGAGCCAAAAACCGGTCAAGGTGTTTTAATATCCAGTTATGCATTGATTAGAAGCATAACTATCTGAATTGCATCAGATCGTGTAGTAATCTTGTACGTTTCTCCCGAAACGTCATGTGCTCAGGTTTTATTTAATTCATAGAAAACGAAATTAGTGGTGCTTCAACTGCACATACTTTCTTGTGCTATTTCTAACACCATATTATAATTTCGTCACCATTATCCTCTACATATGAAAAAATGGGGATTGGAAATTAACGTGGAGAAGACACATTATTTGGTAGTTGGTGATGTACAGGAAGATTTAATTCTAGAGGGTTCTAAGATAACAAATGTACAAGATTTTAAGTATTTAGGAGTAATTCTGAATGAAGAAGGTACGGATCAAGCCGACATCTTATAAAAAATAGGAAAAGGTCGACAGATAATCAGCAAATTAAACCCACTACTTTGGAGTAAGGACGTTAGAACTAAAACAAAAATCCAGCTGTTTAAATCTTTGGTGGAGAACACAGTAACATACGGCTCTGAAATTTGGGTACTAAATCAAGCTCTGGAAAAGAGGATTAATACTGTTGAAAACAGTTTTTGGAGAAGATGCTGTGGAGTCACGCTGCTTGATCATGTAAAAACAGAGACTATAAAAAGGCGATTAAATATAGAAGGATGTTTAACTGATGTTGTTGAAAAGAAAAGATTGTTATGGTACGGCCACTTGCAAAGGATGGATTCAGAAAGACTGCCCAAAAAGGTTTATAAATGGACACCAGCAAGACGGAAGAAAAGAGGACGGCCAAGAGTGAAATGGAAGGATGTGTAACAGTGGCAATGGAAAGAAGAGATGTTACAACACTCTAGGCATGACAAAACAAAATGGCGCCTTGGATGCGATAAACGGCCAACATAGAGCTGTAAACATCGCTAGTATATATATACACACACACACACACACACACCATTATCCTATTTTCACTTCAGCCCTCACTTAAAGGTTCTTAATCAAACGAAGGGTGAGAGGTTTCAAAATAAATCATTAATTTTTCATCATTCTAAAATTTAAATAAAAATGACTTTCTAACATCCAATTCGACGTATTCTATTCTTTCCTGACAAGTTAAATTAAACAAATATTTTATTTGCTTCACAATGGATTTGAACCTTTACACTTGGCCTTCTCAGTGGGAGTACTAGTAGATAAATAACATAGAAGATAATAGAAAGATTGAGGTGTGAGCTCCAAAGGCTAAGGGGATGGAAAAATCTTGAAACAAAACCATGGCCAGAGAGGACTCAGAAAGGCTTGGTGAAGTCAACCTCTCTAGGGGAGATAACCCCCCAAAAAATCCTGGCCTGCCAGGTTGGAAGTTGGGATATTGGCCAACGTGGGTTTTCGTAAAAATCATAAACAAGTTAAAAACTCTAAGCAGCCTTTAAACGGACACAATTAAAGACGACTTAAGCAGTGAAACAGGACAATGCAAATGGCAACGTGGAACGTACAGAGTATTAGGAAAGAGTATGGAGTATTCAGTTGGAAAAATTAAATGTAGACATTGTTCGCTAAACGGAAACAAAGAAGAAAGGAAGAGGAATTAAAGACTGCAGCAAAATATATCCATATTTATAGTGGTGTAAAACAAAGACAATAGGGCTAAATGTGGAGTATCAGTAGCAATCCACAAAAAATATAAGAACCTGGAAGGAGATTAATGAGAGACGGCTAATAGTATAGTTAGCTATATTTGACCATACTACGGTAATTGTATCAGCATATTCTCCAACTGAAGATGCAACAGAATCTTTAAAAATTCATTTGAAGGCAATATTAAAAGACATTCCTTCAGGTAAGTAAATTCTAATAAAGGGTGATTTAAAACGCACGAACGGGAAGTAAACAGAATAATAATACAGTGGGTAAATATAAAGAACATGTATGCAATAAAAATGGAGCGAGATTAATAAATTTGTGATCAGATAGATCTTAAAAATCAGGAATGAGTTTCTATAGACACAAATAAATCCATAATTATACGAGGACAACAACCTACTATGAATATTAAGACAATTAAGTTATATTAGGACAGAGAAATAATCTAATATGCCAGACGTAAGAGGAGTAGAATATGGTAGCGACCACTGTTTAGTTAGAGCATTTTATTTTTTTTTCACAAACCAATCTTCCAAAAGATCATAATACCAGAAACGCATGCTCCATGTAACCTAAAAATATATCAATTGGATTGTTTACAAAATTACACGACTAGTTTCTTTCAGTTTAGATTGGCAAATAAATTGCAATAAATGTAGATCGGCCATCAAGTGAATTATATGAACAAATAAAAACAGTAATCCATTGAAACAGCATTGAAGCATTAGGTGAAAAGCCCCAAATAAAGGAAAGAAAAAACATACTGATGGAATAAATATTTGAAGCAAATGATTGAAGAGAAGAAAGTGAAATATAAAATATGGCTAAGCTCAGGGGACCCCAAAGCTAGAACAGCATATAGTAATAGCAATAGAAAGGTTAAAAGATCGTTAAAAAAAGCCAAGACAAGGCCTGGGAAACAAAATGCTCTCAAGTAAATAGGATAATGGGAAGCAATAAGTCTAGAGAAGCATGGAAAACAGTAAAAGAATTCTTGCACCACTATTACACTTGCCACTGTCATAGTACTTGGAGTAGATCCTGGTGCAGTTTGGAATTCCTGTGTGAAGGTCTGGATAGATATCTGCCTATTACACTTTACGACCCTCTTCAATTGTCGGTGGTCTCTGTCAGTCAACAGACTAGGTCGGCCTGTACGCTTTTGTGCTGTACGTGTCCCTTCACGTTTCCACTTCACTATCACATCAGAAACAGTGGCCCTGGGGATGTTTAGGATTGTGGAAATCTCGCGTACAGACTTCTGACAGATGTGACACCCAATCACCTGACCACGTTCGAAGTTCGTGTGTTCCGCGAAGCGCCCCATTCTCCTCTCTCACTATGTCTAATGACAACTGCGGTCGCTGATACGGAGTACCTGGGAGAGTCATCAGTTTCCAAGAGGTGACAGCACAATGCACCTAAAATGAAAAACGTATGTTTTTGGACGTGTCCGGATACTTTTGATCACTCAGTGTATGTCTGTCTTTCCGTCCGTCTGTAACACTAGCGCGTAAACCGCTTAGATTAATTTTTCGAAAACTGACATTCTACAATCGATTTGCCCGAACTCGACGTCTTGCGAATTTGAAACAGATGAATTGATTTTGTGGGTGCTTTGCACGAAGCCTAAAGAAGTTTCAAAGTTTTCTGAAAAGTGGCTCTAAATTATTGGTTTAATTTTTTTTCTAGAATAGAGCAAAGTACACTAAAAATGGCGCAAATCTCTTTTTTGTTGAACTCTCTGAATTTTCGAAAATTGCAGAAGTCCAAAATTTCAAATTATTCAATACCATCAACCTTTAAATAAAACCATGTACAAATATTCAAAAATGTGAGGAAGTTTCGTAAAAATGCATGAAATTTAGGTTATTTTAAAATCATTTCCTTAATGGCGCATTTCCCAGTTTCGGTGATCTGTGTATTCTCAAAAATTCAGGAAAATACGTGCTGCTGTAGCATGCCTAGTTTGTTATTCTATAGCCTAGATAATTGAATGTGTTAACCTTTTCTATTATCTTATTGCCAATGGCAATTTTTGTTCTTATTGGTTTATATTCTTTGAATGCCATGGTCTTCGTTTTCTCTGAAGGTGTTGTCATACTGTATTGTTTAGCTATGCCATTCCGCTTATATATTGCTTCTTTGATATTATCTCCCATAGTGGCTATTAAAACGTGATCATTCGAAAACAATAGGGTAGTAAAATTTGAATTAGTTATTATGAATGGTCTATTTCAATTTTTAAGCCGTTTTTTAGGATTGCCAATATATAAGGTGAGAACACCAATAGTTGTCGGGACACCTATAGTCGGCATATTTTTAAATGCTTATCATCACGTTATTTAGTGATCTAAGGAGGCCGTGAGTACATCTGGCAACACTACCGAGACTTGTTTACTGGTTGAAACAATCAAATACTGTGAATTGCATCGTATTGCATCAGTCACGTGAAGAGTGTCGGATGGAAGAAAGTGGGACTAAATTTGAAGCAGAACTAGAGTTAAGAAGTTAGTGTTGATCATAAGAACTAAGGTACGTCCTGTTTGATTTTCTATGTTGTTCATGTGCATTATTGGACTATAGGATGAATAATAATGTAATTTTAAGAATTGTTTGTGGGGAAAAGTGAGTAGTTATAATAATAGTAGGGTTGTCAGCTATAGGTTCTAGTAAATTACTATAGTATTTACTATAGTTCTTGTAAATTACTGTAGCTCCTATAGTTGACATACGTGTCAAATTAAAGTACTCAGCATGTAGCTTAGGAGTCTTACACAATTGTTTGTCTCCAGGTGAAACAAGGCTCCTAGAAAGATGAATCAGTATTCTCAGCAATCAATAACAACAACATTTGTTTGTGTTTGTATAGCTCAAGAACGAATGGATGAAGTGTTAAAAATCATCAGTTTGAAAAGTGTTGATGCAAATAAAAATATAATTTGCAGAAGAAAATTACATTTCTTATGTTTCATGTAACCATGTAATTGGGAATGTTGAGACCCCACAACTGACTGTAAGTGGGCAAAGAGTAAGAATGTGTTCAAACAGCCAATTAGTGCGAAGGAAATGTATGGTATTAATGTTCAATATGTATGGTAATAAGCAAGTATTATCCTTATATAAAGGTATTTTCTGTGTATACACATTATCAAAGCTTACCCAAATCACACTTGTTTCTCTTTAAGGATCTGAGTAGGGTGTCAGGCATAGGTACCTCATGTGTCAGCTTAGAATCCTCTGTATTGTATGTTGCCGACTATAGGTGCATTTCCAGAGGTTTAAGATTAAATTTCTTTTCAAAAATATTTTCGCTGTTTAAGCAGTAATACACACTTATCATAAAGTAGAGGCCTTTAGATGTCAGAAAATAAATATTACAATTCTTTGTTATTTGGAAGTATAATCTGAGGATTAAAAAAATTACATTTCTTCCCTCAACATGTCGACTATTGGTGTTCTTACCTTATATGAAATAAAATAGGTGGCAATGGGCAACGTTGTCATAAACATTGATTAATACTCGCAGGTTCTTTTCATTTATTGTAGTACTTACTACGTTCTCGTTTACTACGTACTTACGTAGTAAATATAAATTATTGTAATGCTACAGCAAAAAGTGTCGATTTTTCGTCAGAAAAACTCATATTCTGGGGCTCTGATACCTAAGAAATGAATAAATCGTGTTTATATGCAGTAAATTACTTCCTGTAACTCGTTGTGTTTGCAGAATTCACGTGTTTTGGGTCCTTAAAAGCGAAAAATTGGTTTATGCTAATTGCATGTCCGTCTCTCCGTCTGTCCATCTGCTCGTCTGTGATCAAGTGCGTTTTTTATATCTTTGCCCCTCAAGGCCCGTCTTCTCAATATATCACGGTATTTCGCGTCGTTTTCAGTCGTGCCGCTAGATTCGCTTGATCGCGACCGTATCAAGCAGTGTTTGAGATCATGCGACATCTAGCGGCACGAGCGAGAAAGACGCGAAATGCCATGTGATATCCCATTGTGGTCATAGGGGCTTGAGGGGCAAAGCTATAAAAATCGCACCTTAGAGGCATTCTTCGTCAAATCGCACAAAAAAAAACCACAACAACAGTATTTGACCATATTTTTAATTGTTTTCTATTTTTTCTATTTATTATATGGATCAAATAAGTTAACAATTGAATTTTTATTTTTTACTTTATTATTTTCGGAAATATTTCATAATGAAATTCGCTAAAAATGAGGTGCATCACTAACTTAAAAATATCACATATTTGAATACACTGATTATAGAAATTCCGTTCAAATTCCATTCGAAACTTAAAAACAAGTTTAATTTTTGAGATTTTGCAAAATATTTAATTTCCTGATTTTTCAATTTTTTTCAAAAAATTTTATATTTCTGTAAACACAAAGAGCTAAAATTAAAAAAAAAAACATTTATAAACGTGCTAGAGTGTTGGTGACAACTCCAGAAAAATCATTGTGGGATCTCAGTAACTTTTAAAAAATATTAATTTTTTACGAACCAGTGTGTAATAGATTGCTGCAATAAACGAGTTTCTTGCATTACTGGCCGTCGGTTTCTTTGGATGAAGCAGTAATTTCAGTACTTTTTGAGGTGGTACAACTTCACGATTGTATTTGCTTATTAAATGACGGAATCTTGACTCGTGTTTTGACTGACATTTTGAATTTTCTGGTCCCTCACAACTCACTTCAAATATAAGTAATCGCGTACATTTGAATTTTGAACTTTCGTCACAATGCACAGTTTTAATGCTTTACCGAATTTACTTTTCGGTCTGGACAAAATTCCATTTTCTTCAGACAACTTTTAGCCCCTCTTATCATCTGCAAAATGCTGCAAAATGTCGTTCAATTTATTGTATGTCCAATTTTCAAAATTTGTGAAAATTTGAATTTTCAACGTCTTGTCTGTTGAGTAAAGGTAATCCAAAAGTTTCTTAAAAATATCTTTGTTGTCTGATTTTTCAATGGACGTCGAAGGATGAAAAAATTGAGTAAAAAAATTTATCTGTGATAACACATTGTACTTTAATTAATTTCTCATGAGAATACCGTTTTTAGTGCAATTTTCTTTTCTTGACAGGAATTTCCCCTGTTGCAATTAAACTCTTGTTTATCTTCCCTAAATTCATTTCGGAAAACTTGAAGAACTAAAAAGCTTAAATTGTCATTTCCTTGATTTCCACTCTTTTCACTGTATTCACTGGACGTTCCGCTACTTTCGTTAATGTCACGGGAGCCACTGATCTCGACGCTCTCTTCACTAACAAAAGGCCTTTTTGGAAGGCTATTTCTTTTTTTCCGAAATGAATCACAAATTCCGCCAATCTAATTGCTCCTGTACCTCAAGTTTCACTAGTAAATCGTAGTTTACGCGTCTTGGAGATTTGCTTTTCTTGAAATTGTGATCAGAAATATTAAATGGATTGAAACACATGTCGTATCTCGTGATTGCCACTCATGATGCACAGTGTACACACGATTTATAGAACAAACTCTAGCACTCTTCTCTTTATAAGATGCGTATTGCGACTGATGTACAGAAAATTTTACTCATGTCCCTTGACAAGTGGTCGGTTGTATTTCACGAGCAAGGCCAGGAGGGCACCCCATCCCTAGAACGCAAATGGACTCTGCAGTAAACTTCGTTTTGCTGACACGAGGAAAAGCAATAGTAGAATTCGTTTTGCTGTCACTCATCCGTTCTGCGGACAGAGTAAACATATGAGTTAAAAATATTTCTTGAAACCCTAATCAGGCAGACGTTCTTTTCATTGTTCTCCGGCACTTGTATCAAAGACTGATCGAACACACTTCGTTAGTACTGGGGCAGGAAACACGCGCATACTTACAATACACTTTTTTATCTATACGTGTGCAGTGGCCGCTTTCTTTCTTGTTGTGTTTTGTAGAAAATTGAACAATAAATACGCCTATATTTTTTTCAAATTTTTATCTGAGCGAGTTCATACAGATATTTTCTTCTTTTTCTTCTTCTTTCGTTTGGGTCACCTAGGGACCACGCACCAATTTCATTGCTTCTTCCTTTGTCCTTCTTTGTTCTTCCTCCAGTACTCTTTCATCTTCTCCCAGTGTATCACTTTTCTCTCCTCGGATCATTTTGATCCTGTCTTCTTTTTCTTCCTGCCCTGGAATCCTTCAATTTCTAAGACTTTCTTCTTAAACATCTCTCTTTCTGCTGCTTCTCTTTCACTTATTTTGTTTCTTTCTAAATCTTTCCTAACTTCTTTAATCCAGACTATTGTCGACTTCTTGTTCCAAAGGTAGTTAAAAATCTGCTTAGTTAATCTTCTGTCGTCCATTCTATATAAATGTCCAAAAAATAGCAGTCGCCTCTTCCGTAATGTTTCGGTTATGTTCTCTATAGTACGAAAAATTTCTTCATTACTTCTTAATTTCCATACCTGTGTGTTTCTTATCGGACCGTGAATTTTACGAATATTTTTTCTTTATAGGACTTCAACTTTATGTAATTTGTAGTTCAGTACTAAGCATTCTCTTGCATAAAGACATTCTGGTTTTACTACTGTTTTGTAGTGATGTATTTTCAAGTTTTTAGATAGAGACTTTTTGTTGTAAATGTTTCTGGTTATGCCATATGCTCTCTCCATTTTGTGTACCCTTTCTTCTACAGCAAATTTTTCTACTCCATTTTCTTGAATTATTTCTCCCAAATATTTGAATTTACTTACTCTCTTTACCTGTCCAATAACTGTTACTAGGATTTCAGGAGCATTTTTTAAATTTGTCATAAATTTTGTTTTTTCTACAGAAATTCGCAAACTTACATTGTTGGCTAGGAGATTGTTTTGTATTTCTGCAAGTCTTACATTTTCGGAAAGAATGGCAAAGTCATCTGCAAGAGCTAGACAGTAAATTTCAATTCCTTTGTTCTTGCTTCTCAGTCTTATTGACGATATCTTATGTTCTTTTAGTTTTTGTTTCCATTCTCTTACTACTTTCTCCAGGACACTGTTGAAGTGGAGTGGAGACAAACCATCACCTTGTCTTACACCTGTTTTTATTTGGAATGGCTTAGATATTTCATCCCAAAACTTAACTTTCGACTTGGTATTTGTGATCGTTTCACGGATAAGTTTTGCTAGCTTAGATTTAATGCCAAATTCTCGGATTACATTGTCTGTTTCCCGGTCAATTGAATCAAAGGCCTTTTTAAAATCTACAAATGTTACAACTATGTCTTTAGAGTTTGTAAGTGTGTGCCGGAATGTGGACTTAAGGTTGAAAGTCTGTTCTGAGCACGATCTGCCCTTTCTAAATCCATTCTGATATTCTCCCAAATGGGCGTTGCTTCCACCTTGTTTAGTACTATTGTTGCTTCCACCTTGTTTAGTACTATTGTTGCTTCCACCTTGTTTAGTACTATTGTTGAAAATATTTTGTAACCCACTGGCAACAGAGATATACCTCTGTAATTATTCACATCTTGCTTGTCACCATTCTTATGCAAAGGATGGATAAAAGCCACTTTCCAGTCTTCTGGAATCTTTTCAGTCTCCCAGATTTCCTCAAACACGAGCTGAAGGTTAGCCATAATTTTTGGTTGAGCCCATTTTAAGAGTAATAAATATTTTCCTTTTTTAAAATAATTACAATTTTTTAATGAAATATTAATTTTTTGAGAAAGTAATTTACAGAGAAGTAAAATACACATATCACAATATTAAATGTAACTAACCAAGAGTTTTTATGTTAAGTACATTCGGAGCATCAATCAATCATGTTTTGCGAAGTACGCGTAAGTTCCAAATTTAATGAAGGCATAATTACACAAATTATTTTCAGGTAAATAAGGAAACACAATTTTTTAAATACATTTTTAAATGAATTTTTTTAAAAATTCATTTACAAAAGAATAAAATATACATTTTAAAATGTTAAAAGAAACAAATAAGGAATTTTTATAGTGAATATATACGGAGCAACTATAAATCATGTGTTGTGAAGTACCCGTAAATTCCAAAATTAATTATAGGCATAACTACCCAAATAATCAATTTTCAGGCAAATAAAAAACAGGTGTCTTTTTTGATATCCAGATTTAAGAAAAAATATCGTACATTTAAAAAAAGTCCTATCATCTCTTGTGCGATTTGACGAGGAATATAGCGCCGAAACCGTTCTTCCAAAATTGATATTCCCCCAACAATCTGGTCGAACTCGAGGCTCTGCGAATTTAAAAGGGATAATTTGATATTTGGGGGAACTTTTCATGATTTCTTAGAAAGAATCCTTAGAAAGAAAATGAAGGAAAAATATACCATTTTCAATTCTCAAAAATGGTATATTTTTCCTTCATTTTCTTTTGGAGTAGAGGAAAGTACGCTTATACAAATGACGCACGTTTTATTTCCGATGAACTCTGTATTTTGAAAAATTGCAAAAAACATTGAAAAGCTACAATAATGACGATAATTGTTTTCTTTAGGGAATTTGTTCTTTAAATCTAAATAATTTCAATGAAAATTTCTAAAGTTTTGAAAATTGCTAATGCAAATGTCCAACTTTGTCTTTAAAGTGTCGTGAAATTTGAGTTTTGCTGTGAAGTTGGTGGTGTTAATGCAATGGATTATTAAACGTAAGAATCAGAGTTCGAATCCCAGCATAGAAAAACATGAATGATTTTAAACACTTTTGCAGGTTCAAATATTATTATATTGCCTACCCGTTACAAATAATGCAAGAAAATATGCACCGCCACTTTATATAATAAGCAGATGTTTAATTTTATTCAAGCGATACATATTCTTTGTACCATCATATGTTCATGAAATTTAATGATCTCAACTGTGTAGACCATGATGACAACTATGTAGAGACATATTTATTAATTCCATATGTGGGTCATCCGTACCTGCACACTTCTTTATGTCTTTGTTAATTTTATTTATTTTAATTCCATATTATTTCTTCTTTTTACTTTCCCGTATACATACGTATTTACGGAGAAAAATACGTATTATAGGGAAAGCTAAGTATTGCTGCGCGAAAAAACGGCAAATTTTCGGCAGAAAAAAGTCATTGCCGGGCCCTGATAACGAAATAGTTGATAAAACCAGTTGCTAAATTAAGAAAAAGAATCCCCTAACACGTGGTGTAGCCAGAATCCGTTTTGTAACTCCTTCATACCGAAAAACCAGTTGGAAGCAAACCGTCCGTCCGTCCGTCCGCCCGTCCGTCCGCCCGTCCGTCCGTCCGTCCGTCCGTCCGTCCATCTGTCCGGCTGTGAACACTATTATCCCCTCAACCACTCGTAGGAATTTTTCCAAATTGAAGAAACCTTTGTCGATCTGCCTCTAGTAGATGCTTTGAGATTTTGAAAAACTTTCTTAAAAATGTGGGGGTACTTCACATGAAGCCCCTCGGACATTTTCAAAATTTTCTCAAAACCGGCTCCAAATTTTTCTTTAAATTTCTTTTAGGAATAGAGTAAATGACACTTTTTAAGGTGGCATAGGTCCTATTTTCACGGTTAACTCTAAATTTTGGAAAATTGCTAAAGTTTCAATTTTTTTCGTCGTCTTCCTACACCTGCAAAATTGAAGATAGAGATTTTTTCTTCAAGTAACATTTTTTCTCCAAAGTGAATTCTTTCTTTAAGGTCATGTACAGTTTTTTGAAAACTTGAGTAGTATTCGCGCAATTTTGCGTTCAATATATGCAATTTGTAAAAAATTACAAAAACAAGATTTTCTCAAAATAGGTTCCAGATTTTTCTTTAAATTTTTGGAAGGGATAGTACTAAATGTACTCTGTGAGATGACATAAACGTCATATTTCTCTATTTCTTTGTTTTTTCAATAATTACAAACATATATTTTGTCTTATCTCACGTCGTTAATATTTACATTAGCGGAAATTTGTTCATATTATTATATTTCTGAGTGTATGTGCTTTAAATAATGTCAAGTATGGATTCTCGAAAACGTAAGTTTTCTGTAAAAACTGGCTCAAAATTCGGCATTGTTAGAAACGCTTAAACACCATTTTCTCATAAATGGCTGCAAATTTTTTCTTCAAACTTTTGGAACGGATAGTGTTAATTGCACTCTCTAATATGACGTTAAGTTTATTTTTAGATATTTTTCTGTTTTTTTCAAAAATTACACAAATGTAATTTTTTTCAAAGGTCTCTCACATCTTCAATATGCACATTTCCAGCAATCTGTAAACGTATTATATTTGTGAGTGTAGATGCATCAAATGACTTCAAATGAAGGTTTTTGAAAACTCAAAACTTTTCTGTGAAAAAGGGCTTCAAATTTCGCATTTTCAGTAGGGCTTAAACGCCATTTCCTTACAAATGGCTACAAATTTTTAAATGAAAATTACCATTTAGAACGGGGTTTTAGAGTTCTTTAATATTCTAAAATTAATATTTCCGTTCTACCATTAAGAAACCAAAAAATTAGGAAAAAGTCAAAAAATGTACTTTGGGCGGCGATAGATGGAAGCTGGCAAGAATATATGGTAATTCGGAATAGCTTGCCTAGATCCAAGGAAATAGAAACCTAAGACGGGAAAGTCTGTGCCATTCTATATCACCACTAGTTACAATTTGTTATTACAAGTTTTCTTATTTATTTATTTATTTGTGGCACTTTTGATGGCATAAATGCCCCCTAAAACGGTCTGTGCGTTATTAAAAAATGATAGAACTCTGAGATTTATTTTTCCACTTATTCACAGAATCGCAATTACTCCATAGAAGATAGTTCTGTTTATTTCTTATTAGTATCTTTATTTTTCTGAAGCTTCTCATTATAAAACAACTACGGACATATTCGAATCATATAAAAGTTCTTCCCTCTAAACCAACTCAGAGCACAATAGCACTCCATGATTATAGGTGAGACAGAATAGCGTGTCGCAGGTTATCGTTTCCTTCACGCCACGTGGCAAACCGGAACAGTTCTGCCTGATACCATTGGAACCCGACCACCACTCTTAAGCGAGAACTTGCCATTCACCAAGAATAAAAACCAACGTAGGCTCTTAAGTGGACGCCTCCTCTGTTTCTTGGATAGGGCAATCACCGACCCACTTACTCAGTGACTTGTAAATGCACTTCGCATAGTGGCACTCTAAAACGATTGCGTATCGCATGCGAAATGTGCCAAGTTCCAAATTGATTGTACATGACAGATTCAGAAACCTACTTATGCCTTCAGCGGGCGATGTGTGTAAACCAATTTTTGAAACGAATTGCGTATTTTTCAGTTCAAATCTGTTGAGGTCTTAGACGGATCTTATTTTGATTATACAACTCAATCTAAAAGGTATATGATTTGGGGAGTGCTCAAAATATTTTCCAAAACAACCATAGCAAAATAATACAAAATTATAATCGGATTCAAGAAGAGCTTGAAGTAGGAAAATTACAGAAGAGAGCGAAACAAATACGGAAATGTTGCTGTTTTTCTATGAGAGGTCAAAAACTGAAGTGTCTTAAATTCTATTTGTTGTTCATCAAATGTGCCTGAGGTATAATATAGGATTACATAAGATGGTTCTGTTAAAACATATTTTTGTTTTTTGGGAAAAAGAATAGTATACAGAAGAGAGAGAGTGATGAAATATTTGACTCTGATGAAGAGAAACATCCGATTTCCTTCATGGAGGTATTTTTTCTTAGTAGTACTATTATTATTAACTATCCCCTCGGGTGGCTCACTAGTCAGCGTGCCCACTTTCCATGACGCGATCCTGGGTTCGATTCCCGGTCGGGACAGATTATAGTGTGCGCTTTCCTTGCAATGTCCCAGTATCTGTTGCTGTTTGACGATGAGAAAGCTCTCTCCTCAGGCTGAGAAAACCAGAATACGATGTGGGGATGTCTATGTGCTAACCACACATACCCCTTAACCCATGGTCGCAACTCTGGGATGTCTTTGGTAGACCTTGGTCCAACAAGAGCGGTTGTGCCAGTACAGATAGACTATTATTATCCACTAAATTCATGACTTGAGCGTCAGATTTCGAGTGAATATATTATTTACTCCAGGACGCAACCAGCTTTCTAAGAAGCAGATCTAAAGACTATGGATTCCTATTCAATACTTTGGCCAAAGTATGGACTGTTCCCGTTGACACGATATCCCAAGTCTTTTGAGCGACCACAGAGTTCAGACAAATTTTAACGTAGATTTGCCTCAACAAATCCCAGAGCTGCAATGATTATTGGAATACCTAAAGTTTTTACGCTTCATTTACGACAAATTCCAATTTCCGAACACTTTTATACAAGTCGTTTCTATGCTTCCTTGATTTTGTAAGTTCATGTATTATAATATTATGTAGCCGTTACAATTTGTGCGAGAAAGTATGTGCTCTTGCAGCACCACTACTTTTCTCAATAAAATTAATTCTTCAAAATTAGACCATTAATTAATGGTCTAATTTTTACGTTTCACTTTCTCGCCTAACAAAGTAAGAAGAAAAGTTGTAATCGTGCGCCGAAAATCGGCAATTTTTCAACAGAAAAGCTCTTATTGCCTGGCCCTTGTAACGTAGAAGTGGATAAATCTTGTACCTATATATAGCAAATTTCTTCCTCTATCACGTGCAGCCATAATCCATATTTTGGGGGTCTTTGATACAGAAAAATCGGCAAAAATTTTTTGTCAGTCTGTTTTTCTGTCCGTCTGAGTGTAACTTTGTCCACACATAACTAAAAGAACGCTTAAGAAAACGCTCGAGGTCTCATTATTGTTAAAATCCCTCATTTTACGAAAAATGCTAAAGTTCAATTTTTTCGGCGTCTTCCTAATTTCAAATATTGAAGAAAGAATTTTCTCTTTAATAAAATCTGTTCTTCAAAGGCATATCTTGAAATAACGTCACGTACAACTTTTCGAAAATATGAGTTTCACGAAACTTTGCGTGAAATTTAGGCAATTTTTAAACAATTAGTTTCTCTAAAACAGCTGCAATTTTTTCATTAAATTTTCTTTTTGTATCAAAGGACGTTACATACAGAGGTGATGGTCCCATTTTCGGTGAAATCTGCATTCTCAAAAATTTCAAAAAGTTAACATTGCAAATGTAGAATATTGAACATAGATATTTTTGTCTTAAATTAAATCTTAACTAAAATATTATTTTTTTTAAAAACACCATGTAATATGTTTTTAAATGTGTAGTTTTTGCGACATTTGTGCTTAAAGATAATGCAATTTATAAAAAATACATTTTCGTTGAACTCTCTGAATTTTCGATAATAAGAGTAATTGCAAAAGCTAGTAATAATTTAGGAAATATGTTGTTGTAGCACCTCTAGTTTTCAACTATTTTCCGCAATGCTGCTACCTAATTGATGTCTATGCCACACTCACGAAAACAAATTTGCCAACACATACATTCGTGGAAGGTGATTTTGCAACCTCCTGCGTCATCTAGGCTAGCTTATGCATAAATATCGCAGCGAGATTTGCGTGATAAAGAGCATAAAATTAATTCAAGTTTTCTTCGACATAATCTAATTGAAAAAAGGACATCAATATGCATCTAATAAATACGAAGACTAGTCAGTAATTTTGTGACATACTCTGTTAGACGTGAAGCTAGTTGGCACATGTGATGTAGATTCAGATTAGTGTTTTCAGAACATGCGAGTAGTATATATGCTGAGAGGAAGGTTCTTATTTGTTAGCGAATTGCTACTTTAGGGTCTTGGCGAAACATGTGAAAAAGGTCGTCAAAGTTAGTTCATTTATTATGTAAAGATACATTGTGATAGTTAACTAGTAGTGCTAAAACAGCACTTACTTTCTCGCCCGTATTTTCACGCAAAATTTCGCTAAAAGTACTAAAAGTTTCGAAAAATTGTACATGACCTTATTTTAAAATGTATCTTTAAGGAGCAATTTCAGTAAGGAAAAAATCTCTATCTTTAATATTTTAGTTGTAGGATTCAACTTTTGGAGTTGAATCCTACAACTTCAAGAATTTTCAACTTTTGGAGTTTTCGAAGAATTAGTTTTCTGCGAACATGAGGCTTGCATCATTCTCTTAAACGTCCTTCACACTATTCAATAAAAAAGTTAATCAAAAACGCTGGGGTAATTTTTTTTAACATTTGAAATGCTTCTCAGGGGCTTCATGTGAAATACCGCCCCAAAATTAAAATATCGGTTTCAAATTGAATGAGCCGCGAAATCGCTCAGATTGATTACGGAATATCAGTTTTGGAGAAAATCGGCTAAACGGTTAAGCCGCTAGTGGTTTTCACAGACGGACAGACAGACAGACAGACAGACAGACAGACAGTCATACGGACGAACGGAACGAACAGACAGACACGTTTTGCAGTCATTCGAGTTTTCGGTATCAAGGACCCAGAAAGCATGGATTCTTGCTACACCAAGCGTCAGAGTTCTTTTCTAAATTTAGCAACAGGATTTATCCACTTTTTCGTTACCAGGGTCGTATATTAAGTTTTTCTGCCAAAATTCGCCGTTTTTCGCGCAGCATTACATAACTTTCTCTCTTCTCCGTAGCTAGGAAAGTAAAAATGGTGTATTCCAACAACAATATTTTTGACTTATTAAGATAATCCCCGAACACACATGCAATTTTGCCGTCGTTTTTCTAGCTTTCGTATGTTTCTAGCATGAAGTCTGAGTTTCTATCGGAACGACGTTTGCACGTCATTTTTTACTTCCTTGCCTGCGGCAATTTTTTCCTAAGTAAACCTCTTTATGAGTTCCAAACAAATGGAAGTGCAATGGACAAGGTCTAGACAGGTAATGGAGATGTAGAACCTCCCAACCCAGTTTCAACGTCTCATTTCTTTCTTCATGTCCGTAAGTTGCCTTGGCACCCTCCTCAGGTAGGTTTTTCTCGTATTGCATATGATTTTGAATAATGTTCCATAATGCGACTGCTACAACACTTCTTTAGCTACTTTTTCAACAGTGAAACGTCTGCTGTCTCGGATTACTGCGCCAATGCTTGACTTCCGGATTCAGGTTTCGACTTCGACCAGTGGTTTATTTTGCTGCAAGTTCATCAGTGACATTTGTGCAGCCTCTTAAAGAGTTATACTGATTTGTAAACGTTGAACCGGTTGAAGATGTGTGGAAAGAGAACGCTGGAGAGAGGGAAGGAAATAGTTAAAATACCAGAGCAGTCAATGCCTAAGCCATGAAATGTAGCTGAAGAAAAATCATCATTAATGCAGTTAATCACTGAATTTTTCTTCACCTATTAACTTTCTAACGTACTTTCAACTACCTCTATCTTTTCTAAAAACTAACGACTTCTGTGTCAGTGATCGAAACTCAATCAAAAACATCAAAACATTGGATGACTTTTCAAATGAGAGTTTGAAATTTACCCCCACCGCAATTGGTTTCGTAAACAGGATACATATTGCTTGCATCAAATCGGAAATAATGTAAGCAAGTTGTTTTTTTAACCATAAAAATATATTAATATTGTTCGGTCCGGCGTTGGTAAACAGCTTAATTCTTTGGGATTTCAACGGAATGCTTTACCACAGCAGCTAATTTCTGCGCATACCGAGTTCAAACGGTTTTTGGCTTATACGTTTCGGCTTTCGAACATAGCCTTCATAAATACACCATGTCTTTAGTTACCGCGACCTTTCCGAAAGTTGCAATCACATTCGGTCCGCCGCACTCACTTTTGTAAACAAGATATCAACGGCATCGTCTAGACGAGACGTAAGATACGCCACTTATAACATGTTTCTTTCTTTGGTGTAAGTAATGCTAATGCCCGCTCCGGCGTTGGCAAACCGAGGATATGAACCTCGGTCTTTCACCCAGTAGCCAACTATCGCACTAACTGAATACAAACGGCTCTCAGAAATACATGTTTTGGCTTTTGCACGTAGGCCACATAAACAAAGCATGTTGTTAGTCGCAGGCGCGCCAGGAACGGTGGTCGGGCGCCAGTGGAGTGCGCGGTGCGGGGCGGGCAGCGGGGCTGGGCGGAGGGTGGGGGCGGGCGGGGAGGGGGCGCCCGCGGCGCGCACGCGATTAGAGGAACGGGCTCGGCCCCCGCAGATGCCTCCGATAAGACCCGCGGTCCCTCGCATACCCACCTCTGCGCCCCGCCCCCGCGCCCGCTGCCCGGCGCCACCGCTGGCCGCGCGCCAGGAGGCGGGGCCCGCCGCAGGCCACGCCACGCCGTGCCGCGCCACGCCGCACGCGGAAGGACGAAGGAATGGGGACCGTACTGGTTCTCCGCGTACTTTGTTTGCGTACTTTGTGTACAATCAATACGCCACGCAATTCAAGAACCACGCCGTTTCGTACCGTGTAATGCGTAAGATCGCAGACATCGCCGTTTCGTACCGCGTAAGATCGCAGACATGTGGCCCGTGCTGGTTCCCCGCGTAATTTGTGTACAAGCAGTACGTTAAGCAATTCAAGAACTACGCCGATTCTCACCGTACGCGGAAGAACCCAGGCATGTGGCCCATACTGGTTCTCCGCGTAATCTGTTTGTGTACTATGTGTACAATCAATACGCCACCCAATTCAAGAACCAAGCCGTTTCGCATCGTACGCTAAAGATCGCAGACATGTGGCTCGTGCAGGTCCTCCACGTACTTTGTGTACAAGCAGTACGTTACGCAATTCAAGAAGCACGCCGATTCTCACCGTACGCGGAAGAACGCAGACATGTGGCCCATACGGTTCTCCGCGTACTGTTTGTGTACTTTGTGTACAACAATACGCCACTCAATTCAAGAACCAGGCCATTTCGCATCGTACGCTCAAGGACGCAGACATGTGGCCCATACTGGTTGTCTGCGTACTCTCTTTGTGTACAAGCAGTACGCCACCCAATTCAAGAACCACGCCGTTTCGCACCGTACGCGTAAGATCGCAGACATGTGGCTCGTGCAGGTTCTCCACGTACCTTGTGTATAAGCAGTACGTATGCAATTCAAGAACCACGCCGCTTCTCACCGTACGCAGAAGAACGCAGACATGCGGCCCATACTGGTTCTCCCGCGTACTCTGTTTGTGTACTTGTGTACAATCAATACGCCAAACAATTCAAGAACCAGGCCGATTCTCACCGTACGCGGAAGAGCAAACGCAGTTCAAAGCGCCACGCCGCGCCGTGGTCAGAGCGGAAGGACCCGTACTAGTTTGCCGCGTACGGTTTCTAGCGTGCAATCACTATACTATGAAGATCAAGAAGTGGCGACTGGTCAAAATGTTGGACACAATCAAATAGTTTTTTGCTGTTCGTTGTGCTACGCCACCCTTACAATCCATGACTGTTATCGCTATCTAAAGGTCTCATCATTCGCGGTATAGGGATGAGGCAGACAGGGGACTGGTAGGACATGATTCATCCTGCGCGTACTTGCATTTGCAGTTAATAATCACGAAGGAATCAGCTTTTTTAACGTAATACTCTTTCAGAGCGTTCATCAAAAATGAGATCTGCGTCATTTTTAAGAGTACTTTGCGGTATCTGAGGGACAAATTTAATAAAGAATTGGAGATAATCATCTGAACTGTTTAGGCACTAGCGTTGATCACAGACGGACAGACAGAAAGACATTATGCCGTAAACCAATGTTTCGGTATCAATGAGTCACTAAACGTAGATTCTGACTACACAACAAAGTAATTTTCTACATATAGGAACAAGATTTAACCACTTGTTCGTTTACCGGTCCCATATGAGTTTTGTCTGAAGATATATCGTCCACTTCCCGCTGCAGCATTGCAATAATTTTCTCCTTACTACATAAGTACTTAGAAATAAGTACTTAGAAGGCGAGCATATTAAATAGCCCGTATCGAGCTTCCACAGTTCTCCAGCTTACTACAGATTCCCGGTTTCGACAATCAACATATTTTTATACTTCTTAATTTTGTGGTTCGTCAGTCCATTCTAATTCAAGTTACGTCGTTGAGAAAGATATGAGAAATTTATTACTTCCAAGAATATTAATGGTCACGTGTAAATATCAGACTACTCGTAGAGAATTTAATGGCAATTTAGTATTTTAGTAAATTTCAGATGAATATGAGTTCCATTAATATTGCTATGGAGAGGCGTACCCAAACTTTTCCTAGGGAGCAGAATATAAAAATGTATATTTATTTGTTGACTTATTGCTAATTTTTTATAAATTTAACAATTGGTATATTGAATAACTTTCGTTATTACAGACAATTATAAAAGTTATAATTTTGAATATGCTTCATTTACTTCTGGGGGGAGGGTCTGAAACCCCATGAACTCTCCCCTTGGGTAGCGACACTGTTGATATCCCTTCACTAGAGCAAATAGACGACAAAAGAAACTTTCTTGATAGCTGTCATTATCAAATGCAAGAGTGTGTTTTTTGAATGTTTGCCGAAGCACATCAATGAAACGCAGATCATTCAACAGCAAATCCTGAGTATTGAACAGGTTTCTGTGAGGGAAAACCTTCGGAGAAAATGAATGGCATCTAGTGCCTTCTCAAGAACAACCTGTAACAAATTGTCTGCCTAGCAACTAGCTCTTTCGTTTTCTTCACACATTAGTGCTGTCATGCATGACTCTTTCCATTTGACTTGTCTAATCTCGTCTCTCGGTGCCACATAAATATTTTTTAGGCAATATCTCTTTCATATACTTTGAGTATTGCATAGGCAGTATTTTTCACAACGCTTATCTTAACGTTTACGTCTTCGGCACTCTCAACGTTAAGTATAAAGTGAAATATGTTTGTAATAATATGGTCTTTTCTTGTTCTTTATGCGCAAAAGTATCTGTAAATTGTAAATCAGAATTCAATGGAGCGTCAAACGAACTACAATATCTTGATATATACGAGTCTACTTTTCAATTTAAGAAAAAACCCTCACATGATAACGTATGGGGCCCCTAAAAATAAAACGAAATCAAAATACCCCGTTGGAGCAGGAAAATTTTTATCAATATGAGATAAGTTTTTACACTCAGAAATATGTGTGCGTCAGAACCAGTAAGCTTTTGGAAATCCAAAGTAAAAGAGTAAACTGATTCTTAATTACTTGAGAGATCGAAGATTCATAAATATTTTTCAAAGTTAATTCTATATCATTCAATGTCATTAGCAAATTTTATAAAATATTTTAAGTTGTATTTTAATTCAAATAATTTTCATTTTCGATTTATTGTACTTACACATCTGTTCCTTAACTAAAATATTAAATTTCTTCAGTAAGTGTAATCTGCATTAAATATGATAAAGTTTTATAACATGATTTGAAATCATGTGTCCATTAATAAAATATAACGAATAAATAGCTAAATACATTTTCACATATTTTTCAATTAATCAGTACAGTCGTGTAAATGTGTATGGAAATTATTGGTCGCCCTTTATCCACCGGGAAGATATTAGCATTAGCACTAAGAGTCAGTTTTTTGGTAAATGATAAGCAATCTCTGTGCATCGCACTTACGGGTGAAATCGCACGCACGGGCAAATGGGGGACGAGCGACGGGCAGCGGCAACAGGGAGCAGGGAGGGAAGGGATGAGAACAGTGGTCCTTCGCTTTCTTTAGGCCACTAACGTGCTGGGTTGCTCCATAATCATAGCCTAGCTATACTTGGGTTTTTATTTCTTGGCGCGTGGGGGTTGTCTTCACGATGAATATCTCACGACATGTCCCGTCGTTCTCGGTCGTGCCGCTAGAAGTTCGCATGATCGCGACTGCATCGAGCCGTGCTGACGATCATGCGACTCCTAGTTGCACGACGGATAACGACGCGAAATACCGTGTGATATTCATCATGAAGACAAGCCCCACGCGCCAAGAAATAAAAACAGAAGTATACGTGAGAGGGAACGCTCAGACTGCCTTCTGTTGCTGGGAGGCAAGATTCAAATTTCTTCCGCTTTATGGTGGAAATAGTGGACAGTAGACGGATTTTTCTTCCGCATGTGCGCTAGAGGTAATAATAATGAATATGTCCGGTAATGGTGATTTATGTGAACGTGTCAGTTTTACGGTTAGTCAATAGGTTTAGAGCATTTCGACATGCATAAAAATAACGGATGCCGATAAAACTTTCATTTTAATTATACCTTTAAATTTGTACTTCAGTTTTACTACAATAGCTTAATAATCCAATATCCTTGCGTCATCCGCTCTCTATCTCTCCTATAATCTCTCTACAGATGTAATTTAGTGTGATGTTGAGGAAACATTGCCCTTCTTTCCCAAAATTACGACCTTTATTGAATTTTCTCCGCTATGTAAAAGATTTAATTAGTACCTATTAATATCACATTTGAAGTACCACTTTATGAAATGTTTGTATGTACAAGGCACTTAGTGAAAAGTAGGAAAGCAAAATTAAATAATGAGGATAATGCAAAGTCGTTTCATTTTATGAAACAAAGTTGAAGGATTTCTCGAAAGCATAACGTCCAGCCCCCACGGTGTGGAATGAGTGAACCGGCCCCTGCGATGGCCATTCGGGATAGAAGCTCTACCCGTGGGCCCCACAACATTTTTTTCGCCAAATGATTTATGTTCTGCGCAGGTGATACCACGCTCGCTACCTCCCGAGTATTATTTTATTTATTTAATTTATTAAGGTAAAACCACAGTTAAAAAGTGTTTTGTGAATTACTATGGAGGGAAGTGTTAGTCTGGCATTTTTTTACCTTATGATATCTCTACACTAACCCATATAAACAAGTTGAATAATGAGTTTAGGTGGAACCCAGCGTTTTTGGACAGAATTGATAATAACAATAATCGTTCCTGTAGTAGGAAATATTTTCGAAGGCGATTCAGTTACAGATTGTTTGTTTATTATTTACTAATCGGGCCCTTCGAGAAGGAAATCGAACATACTCCTGCGAGAACATGGAGAACTACTACTTGAAGTTACTCCTATTCCCATTGAACTCGAGAAAACTGTTCACACATAATAAGCTGCCATCACACATAATGAACAGCCTGTACAGAATCAAACGAAGGAGCCATTTCAGTATTCGCTCAAAGGATCAGGGAAACTGGACGAAGAAACCTAATCAAAATCAGGTCATTGACATTGACAGTCTTCGATGTTAAGGAGTGCGATAGTGCCGACCAGAGGACTTGATCCAACGTATATCTTCCAGTGCCCCTTGTTCCCTCCCCCAAGCGATAGCAGGATCCAACTTAGGCACAGACCCTTCCTGACGTCCTCCCTCTCGAGTGCAAACAATTGTCACGTAGTAATGCTGGGTGTAGCCACACGTAACAATGTCACGTAGCAACGTGTGCTGGTGACTATTTCCTGCGAAACGCTTTGTTGTCAATCTCATGTACGCCGTTGCTAATCCCTGGACATTGTCTCCTGCAGCTTTCCCCGTACAGACGAGAGATCCGCGCTGGCTAGCAGCAGTCCCACGCGGTCGCGACCGGCCCGCTAGGCGCAAAGACAGCAAACGTCCCTCGGCTCGCCCCGGCCCCATGGGGAGGCGTGGACCTTGGGGCGGAGCGGTGTGGGGTGGAGTGGAGTGGACTGGGCGCGACGGAGCGGTGCTTGGTAGGCGTGGAGGGGCGGATGAGACGGGCGGAGCAGGTGGGGCGGAGCAGGGCGGGCGGAGCAGGCTGGGCGGAGCAGGGCTGGGCGGAGCAAGGGCTGGGCGGAGCAGGGCTGGGCGGAGCAGCGGGGCGGAGCAGGGCGGGGCTGAGCAGGGCGGGGCGGAGCGGGCGGGGCGGAGCAGGGCGGGGGCGGAGCAGGGCGGTGCGGAGCCGGGCGGGCGAGCAGGGCGGGGCGAGGCAGGGCGGGGCGGAGCAGGGCGGGGCGGAGCAGGGCGGGGCGGAGCAGGGGCGGGGGCGGAGCAGGGCGGGGCGGAGCAGGGCGGGGCGGAGCAGGGCGGGGCGGAGCAGGGCGGGCAGCGGAGCAGGGCGGGGCGGAGCAGGGCGGGGCGGAGCAGGGCGGGGCGGAGCAGGGCGGGGCGGAGCAGGGCGGGGCGGAGCAGGGCGGGGCGGAGCAGGGCGGGGCGGAAGCAGGGGCGGGGCGGGGGGGGGGGGGGGGGGGGAGCAGAGCGGGCGGAGCAGGGCGGAGCGAGGGCCGGAGCGGGGGCGGAGCAGGGGCGGATCGAGGGGGCGGGGCGGATCGGGGTGGGCGGGCGGGGCGGGCTGGACGGGACGAGGCGGGGCTGGCCGGGGCGAAGCGGAACGGGACGGGGGGGAGCGGGGCGGGGTGAAACGGGGTGGGGCGGAGAGGGGCGGAGAGGGGCGGGGAGGAGCGTGGCGGGGCCGGAACGGGCGAGGCGGAACGGGACGGAGAGAAGAGGGGCGGGCGGAAAGGGGTGGGGAGGAGCAGGGCGGGGCGGGCAAACTGGACGAGGCGGAGCGGGGGGGAGGAGAGGGGCCGGGCGGAACGGGCGAGGCGGAGCGGAATGGGGCAGAGCGGGATGGGGCAGAGCGGGACGGGGCGGAACGGGGCGAGGCAGCGGGCTGGCGGGACGGGGCGGAGCGGGTGAGAAGGAGCGGGGCGGGATGGGCGGGGCGGAGCGGGACTGGGCGGACTGGGGGCGGGCGGGCGGCCGCGGGCGAGCGTGGGCGGGCGCACCGGGCGACCTCATCGAGCGACGCCGCCGCGCATACCCGTGGACACATCCGCGCGCCGCCAACCTCCTCCTCCTCCTCCTCCTCCGCTGCCGCCACCACCGCCGCCGTCGCCCAGCCCGTGCGCCCGCGGGCACGCCCTGTTCCGCCTTCGCAGGTCCCTATCGGGGACTGTGTTGTCCGCAGGATCGTTAGATAGAGCCACACAAATCACCATCATCACTTGATAATTGCCTTGGGAAAGCCAAGTATTAATTATGTCTAGTTTGTCAACCTTCCGGAAGCGATATGAAGGGTTAGTAGATGCTGAAACAGGGAGATTCTCAAGAGACACAATGTGGAGGCACTGCAGCGGTATTAGAGCTCGACAACCACCTGTGCTCAGGTTACCCACATCAGAACTAGAACATAAAAATACATTTTACAATTTAGTATAATATTTTTCATGAAACTAATGATACATAATTAGTTTTACTTTATGTATGATGTGCAACATGATTTTTTTATAATGAAAACACCGATTATTTAAGTTCCTTCGTATTCATGATATTGAGACTATTTGCCAACACTTTACATTAGATTTGTTTAAAATTTAATTTCCGATGTATATTCCAGGTTTCATTTTACATGACACTTTCAAATCTGTGTGATGTTACGTCATATTATCTCTTGTGCAATATGACCGTAACACTTTTTTCCATTCGAAATTGTTCTTCAGAACATTTTTTTCGGTCTTAACTTAAACGTTAGAGCACGACCACCATCCCGCCATTATGTCAGGTTCTTCAGGGCGGAAAATATTTCTGCTTCCTCAATTTTCCTTCTTGTATGTTTCTTCAATAAAGTTTCTTCCGTATTACTCTACGTCTACTATTTCACCTCTTCCTTCTGTTTTCTTTAATTCCTAGCAATTCATTTCCTTCATCGTTTACCATTTTTTCCATTTCCTCTCCAAAGTGTTTATCCTTACCTCTTTCACAATTCTTACCCTTTCGTGCTTCTTCCCGTGGACTACACTTACAACAGGTTCATATCCATTTTTTCTGCACTTAATACTCGTATTTTTCTGGTCATTAATGATTACTAGTCAGATCCAGAGTAGTACGTGTATTTTCTTATTCTATTGTAGTAAATGTAGCAAAATATGTTTTCATTGACAACAAAATTGCTATGAATTGCATGAACGAGCATTAATGGTACCATACGTCCTGTGGTTCCTGCGTTTAGTTGAATACTGTGTAATTAAAGAGCTAAAATGTGCGATTTTTTTATACAACATATTTTTTTAACTGTATTATGATATAAATTGGCAGGGTACATGAAGCTGCGCGACAAGATCAAACTCATGTATAGCTGTGTGCATTAATTCACTGCAAGATGCACAACGCCAAGATTTGACATAGTCTTTTTGTTTCTTCCCAGCGAATACACATAACTAGGATGATAATGATAACCGTCTGAACAATGAAGTATTCTCTACAACTTTGATTTGGCAGAGTCAAGATAAAAACCATCTTAATAGAGGTGTTATCAAATGTGCCATCATACTTTTATTACAATAAACGTACACATGATACTGTTCATAATATTGTCACGTGAATATTGTTTGATTGATTGATTGATTTCATTGTTATTTATCCCGGGCGCGTCAACTGTTAAGGCCATTTATCCCGTAAGTTCATTGTATGTTTTTTCCTCGGGAAGTGAGGTAATCTTCCCCCACTAGATGGCGAGATTCGGCGCAGTCCTACCGTCGGCTAGAGGAGGTTTTCTCCAACCATGTATCTCCCACCAGGGGGGCACCGCTCCAGCCGGGACAAGCTCTAAGCTCCCGACCATTCTCCCGGCCTGTTGGTAGTGTAGGTCTCGTTGAATACACATCATTCACTCAGAGGCGTATCTAGGTATTCAGGGGCCCATGGCAAGCATCAAATTTGCGCCCTGTCAGAATTCTTCAAATGAGGGTTGTTGTTATTTGTTTTGGCGGGTATTCTCTAATTAGCGCCCTTTGTGAGTGGCGCCCATGGCACGTGCCATGTCTGCCATACCGTAGATATGCCTCTGCATTCACCCACTTCACCCCCTTAAACTTGTCCATTCAAGTATGATTTATTCAAAGAAACGACACACGTGGCTTCGACAACGCCATTTTTCGAACTGGTCACGTGGGTTCGCGTCATGTCATGTGTGTACAGTCGCTTGCTGATCTTCCGCGCCGCACCGCTTCGCTTTGCGCCGTGTTGTGCTGTATCGTGTCACGTTGCAACCTGCTGTTTGTAGTATACAGTAACCCCTCAACATTCCCGAGAGTTAGGTTCCCAAAAAGCATGGCGACTGTTGAATTTCAAAAATGTTAAGTATTTTTAATGAAGAAAGGTGGGTTAGGTTCCCGGATATAGAAAAACAATTGAAGAGCTTTTCACGAAACGACCGAGTGCAAAATCCACGCTTTTCAGGAGAAGCAAAAAACTCTCCCCCTTCGTTAGTATTATTAAAAATGGTCTGGAATTTGAAACACAGATAAATTGAATTTTATGGATGATAATTGAATGCTAGTTCTTACATTACTTGTGTAGAGACTACATTAATTGAGGTTTCAAAATTGAGTGTGGACTTTGGTGTTATTTTGTCAAAAAGTTTTAGTACTTTCCATGAAATTTGAACTTCTATATTATTTTAATCAAATTAAAATATCATATGTAAAATGGGTAAGGTCTCTTTAGCTATTTTACAATTTCAGAACCGAAATAAAAGGTTTCACAGATCTGCTCTATTACTTTCATCATATTCCTCCATTTTGTTTCAATGGTTTTTTAACTTCTATCACTCGCGTCTGCAAGTAATTTGTCATAGAAGAGTTTGTTTTTAGAGTTCCTGGAATACTGAGAAAGTTTCCGAATCTCTCCAAGTTTCTTTGATTTCAGCAGAAGAGGTTTCTTGTATACTGTCTGATAAGTAATTCATCAGGTAGCTGTTTCTTGCTTCTGGTATTTATCTTACTCAAAGGATCATGGCATTCATACTTATTTAAAAAGGACATGAGACTCTTCTTGCGTTATTTTCAGAATTCTAACTTGTGAACCCCAGAATTTACCTTTTTCAACGGTAACCCGACTATATCACCTGCCATTGTCACGGAAACGTAATCAACAGGCTGCCCTCACCCCTTACATGCACACTTACACTAACATGCACTACACTACCACACATGCCGAGAGACCGGTCGGGAGCTGAGAGGTTGTCCCGGCTGGGGCGGTGCCCCGCTGGTGGGAGATATCTTGTTGGGGGAAACACCGCTAGTCGACGGTAGGTCGGCGCCGGATTTCGCCATCCAGCGGGGAAAGATCCCCGCCACCTCTCGATGAAAAATACTACACGGACGGGACTAATGGCCACTGTAGTTGACGCGCCCGGAATCACGAACAATCAATCATTTTAGGAACAAAACAACCATAGTCCATTCCTGTCAATGGACAATGGCTGTTTTTACCGAAAACTGATTATTGATATTGAAAATTGGTTATTTTTGCTAAACTAGTGATATTTGAAAGCTCCATGTTTCCTGGACTATGGCTAATTATCCTACACTAGTTAGTACAGATGAAGCTCGAGGAGAGGTTTCGAAGAGGTTTTCTTCACTGATGATTTCCAGAAGCTCCTCTTTAGTGAGATCATTATAATGAGAGTGGCACAGATCGTGAATGGCTTTTCTGTTCATGTGGGCAAAACCGCATGAGGGCAAAACCGCAAAATTTGACGCAACTGAATTGAATAATTTTACAATTATGTTATTCTATTAATGATAATTGATATTCCAACTTCGACATTTTTGCAGAACGTGATACTTCGAGACGCACCTGCGAATATTAAAACCGGTAGAATTTCTCTAATCACGAATGTTCGGAACTCGCGAATAGCGAATTCGCAGACGTCGAGGGATTACTTTATTCACCTTGCGCAGACTTAAAACTTTCAATTTTCGCGACTCGAACCATTCATAATTGTCTTCCTGTTCCTTGTTGGATAACCTTTCGTGTTCGGAGTTACTGCATCGTTCATTCTTGTATCATTCATATCATTCATTCATTGTAGGCATTTTCTACTTTTGTAGGGAGAATTAACAGATCATTTGTACGGGTAAGACCTCACCTCAGCCATGACAGCTTTCGTTTGTTTTTCATTTAATCGATCCTAATCTTCTTATCTTTTACGTTATATTTATTGTTCGACAATGGCAGATTCTTACCATTTAAAATAACTGCATATCAAGTCCAGAATATATTAACCATAAAATGTGCAATAAAAGTCTTTGTTGCAAGTTCTCTGCACAAGAATTTGATACAAAAGCCCAGTCAAATTACATAAATTGAGTGAAAAAAAATCCCGAAGTTTTGAAAATTTGGCATGATTGTTGGTACCTACTGCATAACATACTAAAAATCCTGAAGTGTGGGGGTTGAGCCGGGGGCGGAGAGACAGTTTGAAGAGCTATTTCGAAGTTTTTTGCATATACCCCCATAATTATCAATCCCACAGAAAGCTATGTTCTATACAATATTAAAGTATATAAAATTTCCCACAGAGAAATTCCTATAAGATTTTGTTGAAAAATTAACCATTTTAGAGTTACAGCCTTGAACATTCTTCTTTTTATTCTTCGACAAGGCATTAGTTATCTCCTTTATAACTAGTGGTGCTATAGAATGGCACAGACTTTCCCGTATTAGTTTTCTCTTTCCTTGGGTCTTCGCTAGCTATTCGGAATTGCCACATACTCTTTCTTGCCAGCTACCATCCATCATAGCCAAAAGTACATTTTTGTCATTTTCTTAATTTTTCGGTTTCCTATTGGTAGAACGTAAACATTAATTTTAGAATATGAAAGAACACAAAATCCTAGTCATAAATGGCAATTTTCTTTTAAAAATTATGTGCCGTTTAAGAGAAAATGGCGTTTTAGCGCTACTAAAAATGCGAAATTTGAAGCTCATTTTCACAGAAAATATTTGAGTTTTCAAAATACTTTATTTAAAGTTATTTGAAGCACTTACACTCGCAATATAATCATGTTTACAAATTGCTGGTAACGTGCATATTAAAGATGTGAGAGATCTTTCAAAAAATTACAATTATGTAATTTTTGAAACAACAAAAAAATAACTGAAAATAAACTTTACGCTACACTAAAGAGTGTAATTAGCACTATCCGTTACAAAAGTTTGAAGAAAAAGTGTGCAGCCGTATATGAGAAAATGGCGTTTGTGCGTTTCTGAAAATGCGAAATTTTGAGCTACTTTTCACAGAAATCGGTTGTGTTTTCGAGAAACTTTACTTGACATTATTTAAAGCACATGTACTCGTAAATATAATAATATGAAAAAATCACCGCTAATGTAAATATTATCGACGTGAGAAACATGTGAAAAAATTTATATTTTTGTAATTTATGAAAAAAACAACCTATAGAGCAATATGGCTTTTATGTCATCTGATAGAGTACATTTACCACTATCCCTACCAAAGTTTAAAGAAAAAAATTGGAGCCGTTTTTGAGAAAATCTTGTTTTTGTAATATTTTAAAATTGCACATATTGCACGCAATATTGCACGAAAACTACTAAAATTTTGAAAAACATTTACATGACGTTTATGAGAGAACTCAATATGCAGAACAAATTTTATTTGAAGAAAAACTCTTATCTTCAATTTTGTAGTTGGATAGACGCCAAAAAAATTCAAACTTTCACAATTTTCGAAAATTCAGAGTTATTTGTGAAAATCGGACATATGCCATGTTAATAAGTGTATTTGACTCTATTCATACAAGAAATTTAAAGAAAAAATTTGGAGCCGTTTTTGAGAAAATTTTGAAAATCCCTGTGGGGCTTCATATAAAAGTACCCCCAAATTTTGAAGAAACTTTTTCAAAATCTCAAAACTTCGACTAGAATCGGATCGACCGGGGAATATTCATTTTGGAAGAAATCGTACGTATGGGTTAGGCGCTAGCAGTGTTCACAAACGGACAGATGGAGAGACGTTTTCCTTTCAATTGGTTTTTCGGTATCAAGGACCTACAAAACAGGGTTTCTGGCTACACCACGTGTTAGGGGATTTTTTTTCTTAATTTAGCAACTGGTTTTATCCACTTTTTCCTTTTCACGGCCCCGGCAATTAATTTTTTTCCGCCGAAAAGTGGCCATATTTTCGCGCAGCATTATATAACTTTCCGTATACTACGTATATCACTCCGTGTGTACGTACGTATACGGGAAAATAAAAATGGTGTTTGATAAGTTTAGTGCACGGAAGTTATTTCAATGTTTTTCATTGTCATTAATTTCATGTGTTGATCAAAAATATGTATTTGCATATTTTCTCAAGAAACAGGAATATTTTACATCTTTACAAATCTTATTTGTTATACAGACTTGTATCTGTGATCTTTGGAGTCCAAGATTACCTCGGGTACGAAAACTGATAATACATAGTTTATTTGATCAGGATCAAGTACAAACATTTGGTAAAGAATTGTGTACACTGTCAACATACAAATTAAGAATACAAATGGAATAATGACGTTTACTCTGAACATTGAGGGACAACTAAAACTGAGAGTGTCAGTGACGAACAACAGAGTCAATGTGTGGCGAGGGGATCCGATGAATAATGAATTGGGGAAGCCCCAACATTCCTAAAATCACTAACAGCATCGACAGTTTTACAATGAATTATATTGTTTTACCTAATGACTGCCTCGGTGACTCGGGACTATTGTATTGTTTTATGTAATTTGTATTTTGACAGTGCACACAATTCTTCACCTATTTATTTCCTTTGACGTGACGAACCTTTTTCCGTGCATTTCAACCACAGAATGCAAGAATATTTTACGAGATATCTTTGACAACTTTTTGAGCTCAATACCTATATAAACGAACTTCACAATCTGATATCTCACTGAACGATCTTGGTGTTCCCGGTGACGCCGCGGAGAAGGCTATGTTGCCGACGTTTCGACCATCTGTTTGTGGTTTTCCTCAGGGCTGGGCTACAACACTGTCACTGAACTTTGCCAAAAAACTCAGACAATTTGACATACACTTCACATTCAGCACACCAAACAATCTCCATAACACACTTTCTCACAGTGACCCTATCCCCAAGCCTCTATCATGTAGGGTGTATTCCATTTCCTGTGGCAGTTGCAATGCGCAATATATTGGCCAGACCGGACTATCCTTTAAACAAAGAATCAAAGAATGTACAAGCTCTCACCCACCCACGCACCCACACACACACCCACACACACACACCCACACACACACACCCACACACACACACCCACACACACACACCCACACACACACACCCACACACACACACCCACACACACACACACCCACACACACACACACCCACACACACACACCAACACACACACACACACGCGCACACACACACAAAATAACACAATAACACTTTGCTATGTCTTAGATTCTAAGACTTAGAACAAGAACACAAATTTAATGCAGTGACGTCAAACTTTGGGAAATGACAATATACACACTCACAGACTTAAATTAGATGCCATACGTATCAATCCCCTTATACAATCCCCAGCACACTATTTTCAATGAACAAACTCCTCTCTCTCCCCTCCTGAAGCTGGCCTCTTCCACGCACATTACTGCCCCCTGCCCCCCCCCCGCCCGCCTCTTTTCCACCACTGGGCCGGACCCTTTCCCTAATGACCATTTCTTAGAAAAACTCCGCGTTCTCCCCCGCTCCATTGAGAGCTTTTTTTAATAGAGTGCAATGACCTCGCCCTTCGCTGTCTTGCCTGAATCGAGGCTCCCAGCCATCTGAGAATCGGTATGTCAGTTTGCTCATCTACATTTATTTATTTACTTAATTATTTATTTGTCTATGCTATTTTTTATTTTATTTTATTTCACTTTAGAATTATAGAAGAATACATTTGCCATTGTATGTACTCTTGATTCAAAATTATGTTCCCATTTTCACATTTTATATTCCATTTTTTTATTTGGTTCAATTCTAATTTTATTCATGATAAAATTCTGTAATAGATGATGTTTTATTTGTAATTTACAAATATTGTAATTATTTTTGTAGCACTGAAGATGGCCGCAATGCGATCGAAAAAGCATTATGCCAAAATAAACACGTACGACCAAGCAACGCTTCAAATCTATTTCTAAAAATACAGATTTTTAACGAAGGACATGTCATTTATTATAAAGTGATTTTTTAGAAAAAAAATAAATGAGGAAAGGGTAAAAGTACAACAAACATATGACCGAAAGGAGAGGACAACCCTAGACCGACCTCCCTGGTCTCGTGTCAGAAGGGAAGATTCCCATACAGGCGGATTCTTTCCTGGGACGAGGTAGACAGTGTCAGCAGGAAGAAAAAATATCTTACATTCCTTTTTAATGTACTATAACATCATAGAAATGAAGACTTTATAAATTTATCTAACAGTGCTTCGGAGCGTGTGTGAAAGTTAGTCGTTCAGTTTTTTTCTATTTCGCGAACTCTTGTTATTTAACGATTTTCTTGATTCACGACAAAAACGTAGAAAAAAGCCGATTATGTGAAGGCCAGTTCCAGCGAGACTGAGAACGAGGAAGTCCCACATGCAGAGCACGTACAGCTAGCATGGCCGGCTGGTCGGGGCCCATCAAGAGGATGTGATATCAGCAAATTAACAAGCTTTGAGGTTTCAGCTTCTCTTTACAGACACGACAAGTGCGGTTGCGTTAATGAGGGCACAACGAGCCTTCATTATGTGCGGGGGGTCTACAGTAATTGGTGACAGGAAGATTAATATGACCGCTTGACACCATGTAGGAAAATATTATGGGGCCCCGAAACTCAAAGGAGAGAATTTTTAGTTAATGGCCGAGGGTTATTTGAGGGGACTAGTTAGCATATATTAAAGAGAATCAGCCACATCACCTTCTTGCTTCTGTTGTTCTGACGTTACTGACAATGTCCTATCACCCTTATCATATTTAACGTAAAAAAGAGTTAAAATTGTTTATGAAGTTTTGAGGGCAAATGTAAAATGTATGCATGTGTGTATTGATATACCTCAGGAATATGCAATATCCCACAGTACGTTCGTCGGCAAAAATTTATTATTCTCGACTCCTCTACATGCCCTAGAAGTATGTAATATTTATTCCGAGACAGCTTTATTATTATTATTATTATTATTATTATTAAAACTATTTTCTTTTATTATAAGGACAAAAGCACAGGTTATACAAGACCAAAGCATATTTATCAACGTCTTTTTGTTAGGAATTCACATCTACCCTACCCCCATAAACTTTTGAACTATTTCAGTTGTTGAGATGACCACAGCCTTCTGCGTAATCTTATAAATATTCATATTAATATTCAGATCTTTTAAGCTTCTAAACAGTGTCTTCAATATTACTGCAGTGCTAGAGATGACAATGGGGATGATTTTCACATGGTCCATATACCACTCTCTCTTGATACTTTCAAACAGAGAAGCATATTTTGTGATCTTCTGTACATACTTCTCTTGAAGGGTTTTTCGTGTTTGGTATGGCTATGTCGATCAGGTAGGCTTGTCTTTTCGTCTTGTTTACTAAAACCAAATCAGGCCGGTTGCGAGAGTTGGTCTGTGAGAATTGTTCAGTCCCAATAAAATCGGCATTCATAAGTTTCGAGAAAATTGTTAGGTACGTATATATATATACATATATATTTATATATTTATATATATATATTTATATATATATATTTATATATATATTTATATATATATTTATATAGAAGGGTACCTTGCATTCTATTAGCTGGTGTTGGTAAGCAATCTATTGATGCAGGATCTTTCCAACTGCTTCACTGTTTATAATCAGTTCCCGAGAAATGTGAAATGTGTGCATCCAGATATAATATGGTGGATGTTTTCCTGTGCCTGGCATCCATATCGACATCTGTCATCTTATACCTCAGGATCTCTTACTATTGCTTTCACATAACTTCTGGTGGGTATGACTTGATCTTGTATTGCTAGCATAGTGCTTTCCGTCTCTGGGAACATCTGACCTGCCATTAGCCAGTAGTTCGACGCTTTCATGTCGACATGATCTTGACTAATTGCATACAGATGCTTTCCATGCAGAGGCTTGCTCATCCACGTTTCCAGTGTTTGCTGTTCTTTATAATTATTTTCATTGTATTCTTGATGGATTATTATTATTATTATTATTATTATTATTATTATTATTATTATTATTATTATTATATTTTAAGATCTTAGAATGATTTGGTATAGTGATGTATTAGGATTTCTAGGACCAGTATGCACTCAAATATCGGTTTCTATCAAATTATGATAATATTCCAGAATTTCACTCGTCTTTATTTAGTAGTGGAAAAGAATACATAATTATTTATTTCTAGATAGAATTTCCATGAAAATATTTTTATGTAAGCTTAATTCAGCTTTCAAATTTTGTAAACACATTTTTCAAAGCGTGCTCAATTTTTTAAACAAAACTCTCCCTGTACGTTGCATGTTTTGACAATTTTTGGAAGAAATCCATATATGATGCTTGTTTATACGTTTGTCTATTTTGTGACATATGAAGACATTTTTATTGTCTACTAAGTGCTATAAATTAGGATTTTTGCATATATTATGCAAACATTAAAAGTAAATCATATAATACACAAATACAACATTCCTAGAATTTGACCTTAGATATTAGACCACTTTTGAAGCAAGATTGAAAATTCTCTGGAAAGTTGAAAAGTAACACCGAGCTGACTCCATTTTATGACACGAAATACTCAAAGTACTTCCTTCGTCGCAATGAACAACGTGCTCCTGCAGTGCAGTGGGGAGCGAAAGAGCCTTCACGGTCGGCTGCATGGTGGCGTCGGGCCGACCACTTTCTGTTTCACATATTCTTTGATTTATTTTCGTCTAAAACAGTAAAAAATGTATTTAACGTTGGGGGAGAAATGAACTCTGGGCATGTTTTCCTGAGCTCCATAATCTCTTCCTTACTCTTGTACTACACATTGTTGAATGCTAAATAAATGTACGAAGTACCTGTCCGGGGGTAAATGGTTAAGCTGAGTTTATGCAAGGGCGTCCTGAAGAGGCGGGGGCAGCTGAGGTAACTTGCCCCAGGCCCCATCTTAATTGGAGCACCGAATTTGTTTCATTCAAAAGAAATGAAAAATATTTTTATCTCAAAAACAAATTGAACACGACTTACTTCTGATGTATGGACAAATGTATTCTTTTTATGAATTAGGGAAGGAGCGAATTTTTCGTTTGAAATAAGGGACTCCTGAGGATCAACTTCTCCAGGCCCCTGGTTTTCCCTTTGCGCCCCTTGGGTCTACGCACTCGCGATAGAGTGTGCAGAGTGCGCGTTCATGCAATGACACTTCGCAGAATGACGCGAAATTCTCATGCATTAGTCAAAGATCATCTCACGAGGTGGGAAAGGCGTTTGCGGAGAAGACATTGCATATAAATTAATATTCTTCGGACTTTTGAAGAGTTGGCAAAGAGCATCAACTAATGTCACTGCAGTGCTTTTGACCGGGAGGTTTTAGATTCGAGTCCCGACGGCGGCGGGATTTTCGACACTAGCATGTCAGCTAGGTCAAATTGAATCGCCGTCTGGAGGAGAATTCTAGCGGCCGGCTACTCTGATCGGTAGTTTTCCGTGTTTTCTTCGGTCAACACCAGGCGAATGCCGGAGTAGTACCGTAACAAACTGGTCACGGACCGCGCGCGATCTTTTCTCCCTCTTCCTTGCCCTATCCTCACTCCTTACACACACACACACACACACACACTCTAACACTAACATGCACTACACTACCACACATGCTGGGAGACTTGTCGGGGGCTTACAGCTTGTCCCGGCTGGAGCGGTGCCCCGCAGGTGGGAGATACCTGGTTGGGGAAAACCCCACTAGTCGAAGGTAGGTAGGCGCCGAATCTCGCCATCCACCGGGCGAAGATCACCGCCCACCTCCCGATGAAAAACGTGCACTTACAGGACGAATGACCTCAGTAGTTGACGCACCCGGAATCACTAACAATCAATCAATCTTCGGACTTTTGAAATGTAGAGTGATAGAATGGCACATTCCATCCTTTAAGTATGCTCCGTTTATATTTTGTGATGTAGAAATGAAATTTTTGGCATTCAAAGCGATTCCTTTATACAAACTAATGCAACTAATGAAGAAAGTTTGGAAAAGTTGCCGATTGTCACTGAATAAAAAATTAGTAAATAACATGCTTTTTTGACAATGGTTATTTCATTAATTTTTACCTATAAAAGAGCATGTTTGACTATTTGCAAAACATGCAGGCAAGTATACGTTATCAGTGTCTTTATTATGCACGAAAACAGTGTCTTTATTTTTCACATATGCATACGTATTTCATACAGCCTCATTATAAAATCTTTCTTTCAAACAGGTCGCCATTTGATAAAATGAATTTCTTTACTATGCCTAGAATTCACATCATGGAATGCAGGTTTAATATGAAATTATCGAGGTAATATGATGTTTAATTTGGAAAGTTTCCCAAAACTCACACGCATATTTCTCATACGCAAAACTCACACCGGTATCTGCATATTTTCTAATACCGTTTTAGCTTCTTTGTTCTCAACAAGAATATATCTTATGTTTTGAACAGCGATCTGGTGTTCGGAACCCAGTATGACACTCTAAAATCTACACCAAAATCTTAATTTGGTACTAATATTTGTGATTTAGATCGTTACATTTCAAACGTGAAAAGTGAACCGGAGGAAAGCATTGTGAACATTTTCCGTAAAGGCTTTGTGCTGACGCCCAGAATGTCCGCCTCTATGTTTCGTCTCCACGCCTTTCTCTTTCCTGCTTAAACCATTTTGCTTCTCAGCATTTCTTTGACGCCAGCACCTGCTTTACGTTCCTTGTCACTGACATTCCCTAAGCCGTTTCAGTCAAGTCCCCCTCTCCTACCCTCCCGGAATCCACCGATGTTGCTCCCGCCTTTCCTTTATATCTCCTGCCTCAAACACCAACCCCCCTCGGCAAGTCTTCTGGCCACGTCTTGCTCCGGCACACTGTGGGACAAGATTTTCAAAAGCGGCCAAAATACAGAAATAAGTTTATTTTCACGTTTACCGTACTTATTTTATTTGCGATCTAAAACAATATGATCATTTTTAATTAGGCTGTTTGTGAAGTATTTGTTGGAAAAATTGGTTTCTAAATTGTCTTTAATGGATGCACAGAGTTGAAGAATGCAATTTATATCATATATAATCAACTAATGTTTAAATTAAACTATTTTTTGTAAGAAACTTTGAAGCATATTTTGTTAATGTTTTATTATATTATTTTCTTACCTAATATTGTCTTTTGAAAGTTTAATTATAAAAGTACTATCGGTGAGCTCAAAATATATCTAATAAAAATTGTGAAATTGTTAAAAGGCATTTTGAAATTCAAATCTCTATTCTATTCACTATTTTATTTTTTGGAACATTTTTATCCGAAATCATGATTAGTTTCTTCAAGAAGATTTATATCCAATTACTAGGTTTAATTTAGTGTTTGTTCTAGACTGAAACTGCTACATAGAATTCATCATTTAGCTAATAATTATTTCAGATTCATTTCCAACAAACAGAGAGTTTCTTCTAACACACTTTTTTCCCGAAATGATTTTAAGACCCCTCATAATGTGTTTTTAAAAACTATTCCACCATCCTGTATTTGCCATTATGATTCGCAATTATACATAGTTGTTACGTAACTTGCAATTTCTGGAACCCCCACACACTTAAGTTTTATGCGAATTGAGGAATTATTTCACACGTGTCTTTCCAATCATGGAGACGCCGCATTCTTAACCGAACGTCAGCCAATCATATGGCGTCTCATTGCCTGCGAATCTTCTGGACTCCGGGAGCGGAAGCGTTTGTCTTCAAGTACAGTCGGACGTTCATTTATCGAACTTCTATATATCGAAATTCTCTATAAATCGAATCTTTTTTGTCCCTTAAAAATTCCATTTAAAAACGTTTCCATAAATCGAAAATTATTTCTACTTATCGAAGTTATTTTCTGACATGACAATTTTACTCTCTTGCTACCGCTTACGCAGTAGAGAGAAAGTTACATAATGTTGCACGAAAAAAACGCGAATTTTCGGCTGAAAAACTCTTATTACACGGCACTGGTCACGAAAAAGTGGATAAATTCTGTTGCTAAATTCAGAAAATACCTTGTCACGTGATGTAGTCAGACTCCATGTTTTGTGGGTAGTCACTCCATTTCATACCAAAAAATTGATTGACGGCAAAACGTCTGTCTGTCTGTGAACAACGCTAGAGGCTTCACCGTTCATCTAATTTTCTCCAAAATTGATTTTCCCTAAGCGATCTGATTGATGTCGCGACCCCTTGAATTTGAAACCGATATTTTAATTTTCGGGGTACTTTACATGAAGCCCTCACGGGTAACTAATTGGTCAGCGTACTCTCTTTCTATGCCGCGACCCCGGGTATATCTGTGTGCTAACCACACTCCTATGGCCGCGAGGCCGGGACGCTGCTGGAAGGCCCTGGCCCGCAACGGGCTGTCGCGCCAAGTATATTCCTTTACATGAAGCCCCTGTGACATTTTCAAAATTTTCAAAAAAGTGGCTCCAACTTTTTTGATTATTTTTTTAATTGGATAGTGTGAAGGACGTTTAAAAGAATGGTGCAGATTTTTTGAAAATTCAAAAAGTTGAAAATTTTTTCGGAGTCTTCCTACAACAAAAATATTAAAGATAGAAATTTTGTCCCTTAATGAAATCTGTTTCTTGAAGATAGATTTTGAAATAAGACCGTGTACAATTTTTAAAAAGTTTGAGTACTTTTCGCGTACTTTTGCGTGAAAGTACAGGTGAGAAAGTTCATGCTGTTTTAGCACCACTAGTTTTCTGTGAAATAAAAATGTACAACACATACAATAAATAATCTTTCCAAAAATGAGTATTTAATTTGGAGGGAGAATATTACTATTGCGGAAAATATACTGCACTTCCTCTGGACGTTTGTATAATTGACTTTATATTGGTACACTTCCTATGCCCAGTTCCTACTTTTCTCATGACGGTAATTCACGTTTTGTATCCCTCCCGTGGGAACTTGTCAGTCGTGGGAATTCGTTTGCCAAAGCGTCCTGAAGGTCAATCGCGCACCCCTTTGTCTAATGGCCCTGCCCTATGATAATAGATCATTATAGGATGAGTTCATTTTGTTGTATTAGAACAAATGAGAAAACACGCTCCTAACGTAGTTCGTTCCAAAACCTGTACTCACACAATAAAGCTTAACATTATAAACTAATTGCATATACTACTATTCTCGAACACCTTGTGTAATGATAATCTAAAGCAGTGGCGTCAAGGTCTGCTACTGGTGGCAGTGGCACGCGTTGAGGCATCGTGCCATGCCACGAGCTTCTCTGCGAAACTAGTGTCGGGAAAGGGAACTAGTAGAAACCCCGCCGTTTTACAATAGGGATGGCGTTGTCTCTATTGGCGGGGTAATGAACTGCGTGGAGGGGCGCTTTCGTCGTGGCACTCGTGCCACGGACTCCCGCTCGTGGCATCGACCTTGACGACACTGATCTAAGGTTAGTGGACCTTTCCTATTTCGCCGGGCCCGCTCGGATATCGGCCCAGCGCGCGTCGCGTCGCGAGGTGTCACAGCGCGGCACGCGGACGCAAGGACAATGGGCAATGGGCGGGTGGTGGGTGGCGTTGCTGGGGAGACGATCGCCGCCTCCGCCGCCGCGTCGCCGTGAAAGACGAAGCGCCCCGCGCCGGTGGACGTCAGCCCGCGGGGGGCGCACGCTGACGTCAACGAGGGCGGGGGCGGCGCGGCGGTGGCGTCCGCAGCGAACGCCGCCGGCCGACCCGCCGGTCTCTACCCCTCCCCGCACCGCCGCCACCCGGATCTGTACCACAGATTACTCGCCCCATCTGTCATCGCCGCGGGTTCTTCGTTGTGATCTGGCTGGTTCGATTACTAAATCACACTGGAGGAGAGCAATTCCAATTAATTAAAATACGTTATTATTATTATTATTATTATCGTTTATTTTTCACAGCTTCCTGGTACAAGTTGTAGGAGTCATACAGATTTTTCTATCAAAGCATGACTTCCGTAGTACAATTATTTTAATTAAACTAATCAGGGAGTAAAGAATTCTACAAATATAAATTTTGACACTTAAATTAATTTACAAATTAAAAGTAAATAGTTCTTTAACACAAATTTTTAGAAACTCATAAATCTTCTGACTAAAGAACACGTGCTCAGGATCACAGTTTTCTGTAGATTTTATTATTATTATTATTATTATTATTATTTATTATTATTATTATTATTATTATTATTATTATTATTGCTCCATATCACGACTACAGTTGTTATGAGTCGGCTGAGTAGAAAATCTACTCTAGGTTGCAACCTAGGTACTCTCTACTCCAGGTTGCAACCAGCTACCTAAGGAGCGGATCTAGGGACTGTCGGTGCCTCTACAATACTTTGCGCAAAATGTGAGCTGTGCCAAATAAAGCAATTTCTTGCACTTCCCAGTCCTTTGAATGAATGTGGAACAAATCCCAGAGCTCCGATAACTATCGGGACGACCTGTGCCTTTACGCTCCACATTCGGCTGATCTCAATTTCCAACTCTTGTATTTAAGACGTTTCTCTGCCTCCTTGGTTACGACATTTTGATCGCAAGGCACAGCAACATCCACAAGTAAACACGATTTTTCTCAAATTACTATTACTATTATTATTATTATTATTGTTACTATTATTATAAAATTACATTTTAACTCGTTGAATGCCATGTTATTCACTTAGGAATGGCATTAATATTTCCAATAGTGCTTCGTTGATTATTTTGTGTGTCCGGGCGTGTCAACTACAATGGGCGTTAGTCCTGTACGTATAGTTATGTTTTTGTCGCGAAAGTTGGTGGTGGTCTTCCCCCGCTCGATGGTGAGATCCGTCTCCGACCTAGACATCGGCTTGCAAGATTTTCCCCCAAAGAGGCTTCGCCCCAGACGGGACAAGCTCTAAGCTCCCGACTGGTCTCATGGCATGTGTGGTAGTGTAGTGAATAAGTAAGTGTGCGTAAGTAAGGGGTGGAGATAGGACGTAGAAGAGGAAAGAAAGATACCGCGCAGTACGTGGCCCGTTTGTTAGAGGGTACTGCTCTGGTATTCGGATGGTAATGATCAGACAAACCTCGGAAAACTATCGATCAGAGCTACCGGCCGCTAGATTTCTCCTCGAGCCAGCAGCTGAATTCGACTAAGCTAGCTATCTAGCTAGTGTCAAAAATCTTGCCGGCGGTGGAACTCGAGCCTCAGGACCTGCCGTTCCGAGGCAATGCAGTGGCATCAGTTAATGCCCTGAACCTCCGTCATTCAGATACGAATGACGGCCAAAACCGGAAAAGGCCATCGCTTTCAGATATCAATAACAACGGAATTGTCTTGGAGGGAATTATACAGTGGCCTACAGGAAATAGAGAGGTATTTTTGGTTTGGTCTTACCAACAAAATTATGAAGATTAAATCAACGTTATTATAAATCATGCAAATTATCAGAAATCAAAGTTTTTAATAAAAACTATAAACTCTATAGATCAACGAAAATTAATAAATGGTGAAAAAATATTGAAGCATTCAAGACACAATTGAGGAGTATTTCAACAGTTATTAAAGAAGCGTTCACAATTTTTCGATGTTTCCTAGCTTCCTCATGATATTTCCCTTTTGAAGTTTTGCATAGCAAAGCGGATATTTTCTGTGTATTTTTTCCGTTTCCATCCACTCTTTCGGCTAAAATATGGGTCTGAATACTACTTCATGAACGTGATGCAGAAGAGAGACGTATATTTCTGTCTCCAACTTTCTGATGTTACGCAACCAATTACTCTCTAAATACACGAGGTTGGAATTTCCTCTTTTGTGCACTTTTATGCAAGACCCATTCACTACTGCCTTGTCCAATAATAATTCTATTTCTAGTTTTTTTGTACCATTTGACGTATTTACAGAAGTTGTAGCGTAGAATCCAATCTGACATGAAAGATCAATTCCAGATTTGCATTTATTTTACGCAGTGATCGCAAGCGGCTTGTCTGCAGTACGTTTACATTTCCTGTCCCGTTTTTCTTTCAGAGACCCGTCGAGGTGGGTTGGTCCACGTCCTGACGGGGGGATGCAGAGAAGGCTCTCAAGTGTTCCTTTCTCCATTTTTTTTTCATCGTCTTGCTTTTCATTTCATGTCACGTATATTCTTTTCACTCCTTTTTCTTCCTCACTGGCCTTCTCTGTATGCTGAACGCCCACCCATGTGTTTGCCATGCATGGCGACCCGTGTCGGAGGGAATGTGTGTCCTGGCAGTTGAGAGACCTGTTTGTTTCCCAACTAGTCCTGGTGCTATGTTTTTTTGGCTTGCACTAAGGGGTACGTCTACGTATTTTTGGGGAACATTCCTTGTAGGTGTCAATACACTCGCTTTGGCCTCGGACTCTTCTAGACGGGCGGTCGGGAGCTAACCCACTCCCGATCAATCGGCTCGGACTAGGTCTTGCACTGAACTCCAGGGTGAGCGGGGGGATCCACGGCGGTGCAGCGCTGTGACATTCCCCTACTATATCTTCGTGTCAGCCCTGGCACCCCAGTGGGGTGTCCCCTTGTTGGACTCCATGGTGGGTGGGGAGCACGGAGATGAATTTATATCCATCTCATGGATACTCAACAACCCCCCCTGCCCTCTTCTGCAAGGAAGAGGAGATGTGACAGAACAGTTGATCTAAATAGCTTCTTCCTCCGGGAAGAAGATAAACCAAGAAAGCCTCGTTTTCTGTTGATGTCTTGCTCGGAAACTGAAAAAACTTTCAAAAGTGTTAGTGCGGTCCGCCTTGCGCGAGCAATTGAGGAGAGTTTTGGAAAGCTTCAAGCGGTCGTGCGACAAAGAAATGGTACAATTCTCTTTGAAGCACGCACCGACGAACAAATAGAAAGATTTTAAAAACTGAACAGATTGCCGGCCTCCAAGTGGAAGTGACCCACTCACCCTACACTTAACCTATGTAAGGGAGTGGTCAACCATGAAGACTTTGCGACTGAAAACGAGGATGAACTTCTTTCCTTTTTCAAGAGCTACGGTGTAACGGAGGTGTACAGGATCAGGAGGAAGGAGAATGGGAAAGAGATCCCCACTTCTACCTTGATCCTGACGTTTAATCTCCCTTCTCTCCCAAGAGTATGTTAGCTGTGGTTATTATAACCTTCGCGTGCGGCAGTATGTGCCGAACCCCCTGCGCTGCTTTAAGTGTCAGAGGTTCGGTCATACACAACAAAGGTGCATGGCCGTAAGCCCTGCTTGCGCAAAGTGCGGTAATTCCGCGCACGATCCCAACCCTTGTTCATCACCAGCCCGCTGTGTAAATTGTGAAGGAGACCATGCGGCCAACTCTAACAAGTGCCCCACATATCTGAGAGAGAGGGAGATTCAAAGGATTAGGGTGACGGAGAAGGTATCTTTTCCGGAAGCGAAACGCCGATACCTGGTGAAGAACCCTGTGGATCTCAGGCGTTCTTTTTCTAGCACTCTAGCGAACACTGTCAAAGCGACGAGCATTCAGTCCTCTCGTGCTACTCCCCCAAGTAGCGAACTTTTGTTGCCAGGTATCCCCAGTGGACTTCCCTGAGGAGACATCGCCTCTGCAAGGTGGGAAAATAATAATCCCCACAAATTCAAGACACCACCCAAGAAGACAACAAAGACAAAGACAGAACAAGAATCCACTTCTCAGCCGCGCAAGAAGGCTGATGTCACACGGCCTGCTGGCCTGGACAAGAAAAACGATAGATCCTCCAAACTCCGACCACCTACCCCGACTCCTGAAACTCGCTCTGAGCGATCTCTCAGCCTGTCGAGCAGTGGTCAGGATGAGTCTGCCTCGGAGGAAACTTCAGCCGGGGTGGACACTCGCTCCTTCGGGCGGCAGAGGCGAAAAAAGGAAAAGAAGAAATCCTCTTAACTTTTTAAACAACGGCTCTCCTATCCTGGAATCTGAACGGATTTTCTCTCCGACGGGACGAATTAAAACTCTTATTGTCCCGTTATACACCATCAATTTTCTGCTTACAGGAAACGCATCTTTCTCCATCACGGTCCATACACTTTCGCGGTTTCACTCCTTATAGGGTTGATGTCGATGACGGCCTTCGCGCTCACGGCGGAGTTACTACTTTGGTCCAGGATTCGCTGCATTCTGCGGAAATCCCTGTTCACACTGACCTTCAAACAGTTGTGTGCGGGTATATCTGCCGTCCCTCTCACTCACCGTATGTAATGTCTATATTCCCCCAAGACAAACGGTGTCGGCTGATGACCTTCTAAGTCTAATAAACCAATTGCCCACACCTTTCTTGGTTGTGGGTGATGTAAACGCCCACAGCCCTCTTTGGGGTTCCTCTCGTACGTGTCAAAGAGGTGCTATTTTGGAATCAGTCTTCGACACCATGAATATTGGCTATTCTCAACACTGGGGAACCAACTCATTTTGCCGTAGCTACGAATTCTAGCACGGCTATTGATGTAGCCCTTTGCAGCTCCTCACTTGCTACTGCTATGCGGTGGACCATATTAGAAGATCTTTATGGAAGCGACCATTACCCCACGATTGTCCACATTGATCATCTTCGCCGTAGTTGTGCACGGCCCCCTCAATGGATCGTGCGACGAGCTGACTGGTCGACATTCCAGAATAATGTTAACCTATCAGACGGTCCCTTCGGAAATGTTGGATGAAATGACAGAACATTTAATAGCGCTGTACTCGCTGCCGCTTCCATCGCAATTCCGAAGGCAAGTGCTAAACCGCGACATCCTTTCGTTCCGTGGTGGAATGAGAACTGCTCGAGAGCGGTCAGTGCTCGAAAAAGGCCACTGGCACGCCTCAGATACTATCCAACAGTGGATAACTTAATCGAGTATAAAAGATGCAGGGCGAAGGCTAGAAGAACTATCTTAGAGAGCAAAAATGCATCGTGGAGAGCGTACGTTTCGTCTCTCAATTGTCACACGCCACCACGCCTGGTATGGAGAAAAATTCGACAGATAAGAGGACACTCTTTACCAAATACCGGTGGCCAGGTCTCCTGAAAAACGGAGAAATTATTACAATCCCCAGATATGATTGTAGAGGAACTCGCCGCGCACTATGAAGCCATGTCAAGTTCGGCGAACTACGCTCCTGACTTTCTTTTGATCAAGAAAGGATGGAGAGCCGTCCGTTGGATTTCTTCTGCAGAGCGTGTGAAGATTACAACACACCTTTCTCCATATCGGAATTGCGCTCTGCTCTTGCATTGGCCAGACGAACTGCCCCAGGTCCTGATGAAATACACAACCTAATGTTACAACATCTTCCTGATGTGGCGATGCAATTTCTCCTCCGCCTTTATAATCGCATCTGGGAAGAGCACACCATCCCTGCTGTATGGCGAGAAGCCATAGTTATCCCAGCTCTGAAGGAGGGAAAGGATCGGTCGCTGTCATCGAGCTACCGACCTCTCTCTCTCACCAGCTGCGTTTGCAAAGTGCTGGAACGGATGGTAAACCAGCGCTTGTCTGGACCTTGGAGTGCAGAAACCTACTGGCACCAATTCAGTGCGGTTTCAGGAAACACCAGTCTACCCTTGACCATCTCGTCGCTTTTGCAACGGAAATTTCAACCTCGTTCGTTCTGAGACAACACCTTGTCGCCGTACTATTCGATATAGAAAAGGCGTATGACACCACTTGGAGGTATGGCATTCTGCGAACCTTGCACTCGTGGGGATTCAGGGGGAAGCTCCCCTTATTCCTCCAAAATTTCTTATCGGACAGATCTTTCAGAGTTCGCATCGGTGACAAACTGTCTAACCAGTCACCCCCTTGAAAACGGCATCCCCAAGGCTCGGTACTAAGTGTCACTCTGTTTGCCATAGCCATCAATAGTATAGCGTCGGTCGTGAGGGAACCTGTGAAGGCATCGCTGTTTGTAGATGATTTTGCCATTTTTGTTCATCCAGCAGCATAAGTTGTGATCCAGAGGCACTCCAACTGGTGCTCAACAAGCTGCATGATGGAGCATGTCGACAGTTTCAAGTTCTCACCTACTAAATGCACTGGACTGCACTTCTGCAGAATATACCATTTGCATAGCGATCCAATCCTGTACTTGGAGGAAATCAGCTTCCATCCACTGACTCTGCCAGGTTTCTGGGGCTGACTTTTGACAATTCCCTCACGTGGCGCTCTCATATCCGCACATTGCAAACCAGATGCGTCTCCCCCCTCAATCTTCTTCGAATGCTTAGTGGCACTTCATGGGGACCGACCGCATTACCCTACTGCGTTATACAGAGCACTCATTCGCTCAGCATTGGATTACGGTAGTGAAGTGTATGGTTCTGCAGCTCCTTCCACCTTCGACCTATCAACAGCATACACCACGCAGGTATTCGCCTCTCAACAGGCGCGTATCGCACCAGCCGAATCGAGTGCATTCTAGCTGACGCTGGGGAGCCATCTTAAAAAATAAGGCGAGATATTCTATTAGCGTCTTATGGTGCTAAAGTGTCAGGTCTCTTTAATCATCCTTGTCGCCGAATAATCACTCGCCCAAAATATGAATCTTCTTATATTCTTCGAACATCGCTACCCCAGCCCCCAGGCATTCGATTGCGAAAATCTTTTGCGGGGACTTAATGTCGATCTTCCCACTCCTGTGAAACCCCCAAATGACCTGATTCCCCCCTGGAAACTCCTTACCCCCAATATTGACCTCAGACTCTCCAATCTTCCCAAACAAAATACTAGTCCTCTGGTTTACCAGAAGCATTTTCAGGATATGAGGAAGCCTATCCGGATCATCTATTCTTGTACACGGACGGATCATCGCACAATGACGCAGTGGCGTGTAGTTTTCATTGCATCTGGGCCACCAAATCATATCGTCCTTCATTCACAGTGCAGTACATTCACAGCTGAAATGTATGCAATACTCAAAGCCCTAATGTACATCGAGTCAACGACTCTGCAGCGAGTAGTTCTCTGTTCTGATTCTCTCAGTTCTCTTCAGGCTGTCTCCCGGCCTTCGTCAGACTACCTGACAAAATCAGTTCAAAACCTGATTCATAGTCTCATGTCCCGCAACTATGACCTGGTTCTTAGTTGGTCCCAGGCCATGTGGGAATCACA
>JAHLJT010008446.1:213677585-213733386 GCA_031308135.1 Acheta domesticus
ATTTATTATTTTTGTCAAAAACAGTAAAAACTGTATATGACGTGTGGGGAAAGAAATTTATCTGCGCACATTTTCTTGAGGGCCAGATTTATTTTACATAAAAAAAAAATAAAATAAAAAAAAAAAAAGAAAAAAAATTTAGAAAATAATTATTTTAGAAAAATAAAGATATTTGAAAAATGTTTTTTCCCGAGTTATAGAAAATCAATTTCAACTGTAAATGAACTACAAGCAAAAGGAGTGCTCAACAAAACGTGCGCACAGTGAAGCTACATTTACGTCCAGAAGCAAAACAAGGGGCCATCTCAGCATTTGCTCAATGGATCAGGGAAACTGGACAAAAACCTGATCGAGATGGGGGTCATTGACCCGGAAGCTGAAGTACATTACTTGTTACAGGCGTATTAAATATTTTTTTAAATGTATACAATGCAAACATAAACTAATTCATTATATATCTTTGTTTTGTTACATTAAACATTATTTTTCTTTTTCACGATCAGTATAGTCTCTAATTGTATAGAAACAGTTTTGCAGCAGAAAAGATTTTACTTTTAACTTAAATTTGTGTACCGACTTTAATTGTTTTATGTCATCTGGCAATGCGTTGTAAAGTAACGTACATGTATTGTATGTTGATTTCTTGTACTGAGCTGTTGATACTGACACTTGATGCACGTGATTTCTACGGCGTGTGTTGTAATTATAAATATCAATATTGCATGAAAATATGTTCCCTCCGTTAAGTAGGTCATTTTTGACAAATATTACAGATTCGTAAATAAATAGACAAGGCAATGGTAGGATTCCCAGCTCAATGAAAAGAGGCTTGCAGGAATCACGTGGAAGGCATTTTTTCATTATTCGAATAATTTTCTTTTGCAATCTGAAGGTCTGAATACTACAGGATGAGCTTCCCCAGAATATTATGCCATATCTCAGGCGGGAATGCACATTTGCAAAATAAACGCAACGAGCTGCATGAAGGCTGACAGAATTTGAAAGAATTCTGAATGCATAGCATAATGAACTTAATTTAGTGTTTAATTCTGTTATATGTACATTCCATTTGAGGTTTGATTGAATTGAAAGACCTAAAAATTTTGTTGCCTCAACATCAGCTAATTGCATATTGTTCATTTTCAATGGAACATGCGATTTCCGATTTGAGATGCAAAAATGCATTGAAACAGTTTTTCTTTCGTTAACAATTAATTTGTTATTATTAAACCAATTTGAAACTTCTGAAATTGTACTATTTACTGCTTCTTTTTTGCAAAGAACATTCGTGTCATCAGCAAACAGAACCGTTCTTCCATTTTTAATAGACGAGGGCATATCGTTTACATATAACAGAAAGAGAATAGGACCTAAGATCGAACCTTGCGGGACCCCATGCACAATTGGCAAAGAATTGGAAATATAAGTATGTAATGTCCTTTCCTGCCAGTATGGTATTTCTACTCTTTGAGTCCGATGTTTAATGGAAGAAGTTATCCAATCTAGGGCAATACCACGAATTCCATACGAAGGTAATTTTGAGAGCAAGATCTTATGGTCAATAACGTCAACAGCTTTCGAGAGATCTACGAAGAGAGTAAAGGGAGGTCACCGGCCGTGAGTTGAACAAATACCGAAAGAACTTTCACGAAATTTCAAATTAGAATTTCACAGAACAGTTGTCTTGGTAACTAATCGAGTCATTTCCTTTTCTCATAAAGTCGTAATTAGAATCAGATTCAGATATTTCTTGTGAATAATGTAAAAATCGTGTTCTTACGTAAAACCATTTAACTGAATTCACGTATAATTGATTTAAGGGTATACATACCACTTAGCAAAAAGTAAGCTGTTATGAAATCCTGAATGGGAGAAAAGCCGTCCGATTATTTATTTCATAATAGCATTTGAAGGACTGGCTAAAGACTTTGTTAAACGATTTTTTTTATACTGAAAGGCTAAGGATGAGCCAAATTCCAATTGTGAGAATTAAGTGTTATATTATTAATTGATTCAAAGGTGTTAAAAAATTTGGAACATTGTATGTGCATGTATTTCTTTTTCAGGATCATAATTTGAATTGTATTTCGTGTGTTTTATTAGTGATTTTTGTTATGTAAAGTGTATCTCTGTGTGTGTAAGTTATTATTTGAAAACAAGGGATCAAAGTTAAGATTACATTAGAAAATCATAACTGCAGTTTAGGTAGGATAGGTAGCTACCAGAATTTAATGGGAAAAATATTGAGAACATAGGTAAAATTTGTAAATACAGTTGTAGATTATATTTCATTCATCAGAATATACGTTCAATATTATTTCAAACTAATGAACTGTGTATACTTGTTAATTGGTAATTAGTTGAACCATGACGAACCCACCCCGACAGGGAATTTACCGTTCATTAGAAATACTCCAGATGTGCGTGACGGTTGTAGAAGCTAGTCACGGAATAAGTAAATTAAAGATTTACTTTGGTAACTAAGTAGACAAAGAGGAAAGCGGTTACAGCATAAACATATATCTCCATCCTTATTATTCTTTACCAAACATATTTTTTTCTACCACTCATCTACTTCGCATTTTTATTGCGATTGAATAACAAATACAAGAATAATATTTATTTATTATTTATTTAAATGTATAAGGTTGAAGAATTTGCCACTGCACGTAAAGCTCAAAGCAAATTTAAATAAGTGGTGCTACAGAATGGCACAGACCTTCAGTATTAATTGTCAGTTTTTTCTGTTGTTGTTTTTTTTGTCTCGGCTAGCTATTAGGACTTGCCACATACTCTTATCAGCTGCTATCTATCGCCAATCCACATACATTTTGTGACATTTTCCTAATTTTTTTTGGTTTGCTAATAGTAGAACAGAAATATTATTTTAAGACTATTAAAGAATAGTAAACCCTTCTTAAAAACGGCAATTTTCTTTTGAAAAATTGGGACCGTTTTAAAAAAAAACATTTAAATTCTACTGTAAATTCGAGATTTGAAGCTTTTTTCACAGAAAAGTTTTGAGTTTTCTAAAGCTTCATTAGAAATCATTTGAAACACTAACTCACAAAGACAATAGTGTTTACAAATTGCTGGAAATGTAAGTGTACTTAACTCTATCTTACTAAGAAATTTAAAGAAAAACTTGGAGCCACTTTTGAGAAAATTTGAAAATGTCCTGGGGCTTCATGTAAATAACCCCCCAAATTTTGAAGAAATGTTTTCAAAATTGCAGCGCCGCGAGTTGAACCAGTTGAACGCCTGGGGAAAATCAATTTTGTAAAAACTCCTACCTATTGTTTAGGCGGTAGTCGTGTTCACAGAAAGACAAACAGACAGACGGCGGACGAACGGATGACGTTTTGAAAAAAAAAACACTTTTTCGATATCAGGGGACCTCAAACCGTGTATTTCCGTTGAAATCTCGAAATCGATTTTCGGCAGCATACATAACTTTCCCTATAGTACGTATATTACTCCATATATACGTATGTATTTGGGAAAATAAAAATTATCTATTTTTAGGCGTTATATTTTAGCTGTTGGGCCTCCTTTCCAATTTGCACGACTCCCTATCGGGTGTCATTTTTGGGCACTTGAGAGACTTTCCAGGGATTGTGATACTAGTGAAAATACATTTTCGTGGAATTTCTCGCAACATTCGTGTATTTATACAAAAGCACGCCTGGGTGTCAAATTACACAAATAGTCCTAACATATAAACTATTGGAAAAGGTCAAAGGGGAAAGAACGTTGAAATGTCGCCCCCCCAAAAAACAGACTGCAAGCGTACTCCCTGGAAGTGAAAATGGTGATTAGGATTAAGTAAATGGGTGATGCTACCCTACGCCTCTCATCTGTCCCACGAGGCTCAACACGGCGCCAAGCGGGTTCCTCTCGGGACAATCGCAAGCCGCCCGTCCGCCCGCGTCTCCCCGCAGCGTGCAGTGGCGGCGGGGGATGGGGGGCGGGGGGCTGCGTGGGAGAGGTCGATGGCGGCAGCCACCCTTTGCGTGCGTTGCGTGTCGACGGCGGAAATTAGGCGCAACGATCGGGCGAGCCGCACGCGAAGGGGCCTCCAGAGCGCCCCCGTCCCCCCCTCGCCGTCGCCCGCGCCATCGCCCCCGCGCTCGCGCCCGGGGCCGCGCGCGCCCGCCGCCCGCGCGAAGGCCACCCCGCCCGCGACGCGTCTTCAGGGCGGCGCGGCGCTCGAGGCCCTTCCGGCACCCGCGGACGGGAGGACGAACGCCACTCAGAGGACAACGCCGACAAGGATTCGGCGACGACCCGCCTTTTGTGATAAACTGTCTCTTTTGTATCAAATTGCCTCCAATCAATTTACAAGTTATCTCAGTATTAATGAATTCGGTTAGGGCAGCAGAGATTTTGTGATAATCCGTGATAAAGTTCCAAGGATAAAGAGCTGTCAACCACAATAATAGATGGTCTCTACTGTGGTGGTCACTACTACTGTAGTTGATACCTCTTTATCCTTGGAATTTCAGCAGGTTTAATTGTTAATTTATCCATACGCTGCGTGATTGTAATGATAAAATTAAACTCACGTTTGTGGTATTCTGTCACTTTCTTTCAGTTTACTTTAATCGTTTGAAAAAATTTCTTATTTATAGGAATGTGCGTCATAAAACATGCGACGAACATTATTTCGCTTGGGGAATTTTATCAGCTTATTATCGACTTTATTAGCTTGGGAAATATTGAAAACCGCTTACTGGTAATGGCGTGTTCTCAACGCCTGATCTTGGGCAGGAATTAAAACTGCTTCCGATTCCGGCTTCATTCTTCCCCTTATAAGCCACATATATGATTGATCTTTTTATTGATCTTGAAAATAATAACACTAATAATAGTAATAATAATCAGCTTCCAGTTGACTCTCGTGCACCGTTGAGGAGAATATACGAAAATGCCAAATCTAAGAGAGTGATAGAGACAGCGAACTCTATCTTAAATGAGGTGGTACAGACCCCGGGTAGAGATATAGATATTTCTGAAATCAATCACATCGTGTATGCAACTAGATATCTGGTATCTCAGATAATTCTGGGGCCAGCCAAGCACACCGACGGCCGACAACAAACAGCCCTGTACCCCCATGGACGAAGAGAATTATGAAACGGAAAAAAACGGCACTCGGCGTGAAATATCACTCTTAGGTGAGGCATCTTCTAAATCAACGTACACCACTAAAGTTCAGCGAAACATATTCAATGCTGAACAAAAATACCAAATTGAATATGACAAGAGGCTAATGGTAGTTGAGAAGCTAAAAGAGATAATTCAAGCATGGGCTCAAAGAATTAGACGTTACAAACGTAGAATAGATTTCCGTGTGCAGAATCGGTTGTTTGAAAATGATGCGAAGAGATTCTATCGCAAACTGACTCAGAAACCGAATGGCAATGCTGTCACTCCTTCAAAAGATAAGTCGAAGTATTTTCGGCCGGAATCTGGGAGGAGAGCAGATCCTACAACGAAGACGCATCTTGGATTCAATCTGAAGTTGATGTTGCCGATGAACATGTGGAAACAGTGGAAGATGTTCGCGAATTCACGGAAAAGGATCTCTTCCAAGCAATTAAGGACATGGGAAACTGGAAATCCTCCGAGATTGATAAGATCCTGATTTATTGGATTAAGAAATTAAAAGCAATACATTCTCATCTAGCAAAGGCTGTTAATAAAATTTTAGAAAACCCAAAGGAACTCCCGGAATGGCTCACACGCGGCATCACGTATTTGCTACCCAAAGCGGGAGACAGCCCTTTGGCGAAGAACTACAAGCCAATTACTTGTTTGCCAGTACTGTACAAAGTTATAACAGCAGCCATAGCTGACAAAATGTACAGACATCTAGAGAAGAATCATCTGATGCCAGCGGACCAAAAAGGATGCCGTAAAGGCTCTTATGGCTGTAAGGAAATCTTGCAACTGAATGAAGTCATCTTGAATTATGCAAAGAAACGAAAACGTAATTTGAGCATGGCTTGGATTGACTACCAAAAAGCCTTTGATAGTGTACCACACGATTGGATTTTTAAGTCCCTGGAGATCTACCGATTTCATCCTAGACTTATTGAATTTTGCAAGACTGGCATGAAGTCGTGGAGTACCAGGTTACTAATACAGAGCAGAAAGGAAGGAGTAGAAACCAGAAGTATTCAGATCAACAGGGGTATTTTTCAAGGAGACTCACTATCCGCTCTGCTGTTTTGCATTAGTTTGATCCCACTATCTAGACAGTTGTCGCAAGCTGACTTTGGTTACAAGCTCCATGATGATGAAAGGTCAGTATCACATTTGTTTTACATGGATGGCCTTAAGTGTTTGCTAAGAATGAAGCGATTCTCTCCCAAATGCTGTCTGTCGTGAATGACTTTAGCAATGACATCTGCATGAAGTTTGGTCTTGACAAGTGTGCAAAAATCAATTTAGAAAGAGGCAAACTGACAAGTCAGAGAACATAGAAATTGATACGCACACTGTGATTCAAGATCTTAGGCCAGGTAAAACTTACAAATAACTGGGAATTGAAGGATATGAGACCATCTCGAACGACACAATGAAAGAGAGAATTTGCAGGGAGTATTGCAGAAGAATGAGACTCGTCTTGCAGTCCGCTCTGAATTCCAGGAATAAAATATCAGCACTAGGTATTTTGGCGGGGCCTGTAGCCGAATACAGTTTCGGACAAGTGGACTGGACTGAGCAAGAAATTCGGATCATGGATCGAAAAACCAGAAAACTGCTGACAATGCATCATGTTTCTCACCCTCGAGCTGATGTACATAGACTTTATGTGTCACGTAAGGTGGGAGGAAGAGGACTCAGACAAACTGAGGCCTCCGGGCATAACGCAATAGTCGGGATGGGAAAGTATGTATTCAGTCATCAAGATGACCCTCTAATGAGGCAGATCATGAAATCTTACCAAAGAATGGGAAACAGAGGCATTGTTAGTGTAGCAAGAAACATCGCAAAGAAAACTATGCAAGACACGCAGAATGACAGACACACTGAACTTCTGATGCTACTTAACATGAAGTGTGAGACCCAAAAAAATGTTAAAGAAATCGTGGAGAGACAAACCACTCCACGGACAATATTTGAAAGGAATGGACAGAGCACAGATCAATAAAGATCAATCATTTATGTGGCTTAAAAGGGGAAGAATGAAGCCAGAATCGGAAGCAATGCTAGTAGCTGCCCAAGATCAGGCGTTGAGAACACGACATTATGATAAAGCAGTTCTCAAGATTTCCCAAGATGATAAATGCCGCATTTGCCAGAACACGTAGAAACCATTGATTTCATTGTCTCAGCATGTCCAATCCTATCAAAGACCGAATACTTCAAAAGTCACGACAGGGTTTGTAGCTACTTCCACTGGGAGATCTGTACCGCCCTCGAAGTTGCAAACACATGTCCCAAGTGGTACGAACACTCACCAAAACCAGTGACGTCTGTTGGAATGTGTACGATATTGTACGACCAACAAATACAAACTGATGTCACGATAGCGGCAAACAAACCGGATATAGTTTATCCGGGATTTGGAGAACAAATCGTGTTTACTTGTCGATGTTGCTGTACCTTGCGATGAAAATGTCGTTACCAAGGAGGCAGAGAAACATCTTAAATATAAGAATTTGGAAATGGAGATCAGACGAATGTGGGGCCTAAAAGCACAGGTCGTACCAATAGTTATCGGTGCTCTGGGATTTGTTACGCAAAATATTTTGTAAGAACGTGTCTAAACTCCCAGGTAATTCAAAAGACTGAAGTGCAAGAAATAGCTTTATTTAGAACAACCCATATTTTGCGCAAAGTATTGTGGACGGCACCGACCGTCCCTAGATCTGCTCCTTAGGTAGCTGGTTGCAACCTGGACTAGATTGTATATATGCAGCGGATAATAATAATAATTATTATTATTATTATATTATGTGACTGTCCGGGAATTTTTCCAGGAATCCAAAGCTAGGAGGCCCTTACCTGAAGGGCTGTAATAATAATAATAATAATAATAATAATAACAATAACAATAACAATAACAATAATAACTGATCCATCCCGGGAGGGACGGACACTCAGACGTGAGGATCAGGGTCGAAGTAAGGATGATTCCCCTGCTCCTTCCTTTTGATATTATACACTTCAGTGAGGCCCTGACTTTTGAAAAATGTAAGATCTTCCTAACTCTTGGAAGCAAAATCCTTGTGGTTTACCGCCTTTGCAAAGGTTCAAGGTTGGATGCGTCGCCACTACCACCTGGAGGCTGGCCATCTGCTTGACTTTTAGCAATTTTTTGATTTACTCATCGGTACGTGCTTCAAAAGGAATCATTCCATTCCTCTGTCTCACGACCGCTTGGAGCTTCCCAAATGTTTCCTCTATGGCTCGCGACAGACGGACAGCACTTACATGTTTAACGTTTTCCCTTACTCGGCACATTCCATAAGGTGTAAACTCTGCTTTTGGGGTTTGTCATCCTGTTACAAAAAGACTGTTTAGATTGACAGTTCTTCTTATACATCTCTTTTCCTGGCGTAAAAGGGCGGAGTGTTGTTTCCATATGTGAGACCGTGATTCATCTCCGTGCTCCCCACTCACCATGCAGTCCAAGAAAGCACCCCACTGGGGTGCCAGGGCTGATACGGAGACACAATGGGCGGAGGACATAGCGCTGCCCCGCCGTGGATCCCCCCGCTCACCCTGGAGTTCAGTACAAGACCTAGTCCGAGCCGATTGATCGAGTGGGTTAGATCCCAACTGCCCGTCTAGAAGAGTCCGAGGCCAAAGCAAGTGTTTTGAAACCTACAAGAAATGTTCCATAAAATTGGTAAATAACGTATCCCTAGATTTAGAGCTACATCACAGGATAAGGGGAGTTATTGGGAAACACTCATCAACCGCCAGGACACGCATTCCCTCTGACACGGGTCGCCATGCACGGCAAACACATGGGTGGGTGTTCAGCATACAGGAGGGCAGTAAAATAGAAAGGGTGGAAGAAAAGTGACAGGATATTGTAAGAGAAAGAATGAACGATTGGGAAAATAAAGATGACTGGTGAAAAAAAGGAATACTTGTAAGCCATTCCCTGTATCTCCCAGACAGGACGCGGACCGATCCACCTCGACGGGTGAGTTTACGGTGGACATGCCTTGAGCTTATACTGTAGTGAACTTTAACGTAGAAGTCTCACGCACAATCTCCTAACATTTATTGATCATTTGGTGCAGCATTAAGGCAAACAAATCTAGAGAAAGGACTAAAATCGAATAAAATCAAAATCCTGGTCATAAAAGCAAATCAGGGACATTATGTCGTCTATTTTCCTTCATTTTAGAACAAAATGAACCAACTAATAATAAAGAAGCACAGAGTCAAAAATCGTGTTATCTATGCATTATTTAACAGATCTCTCCATAGAATTACATACTTCGTTCATTACTGTTCTAACAACTCATCAATACATATTATTTCTCAGATACAAGAACAGCAAAAACAAATTTTGATTGAAGAAATTACGAAATTTCGTATAAAATCCTCTATAAAAAATACGTCTTACGAAATTTTGGTATAAATTCCTCGACTTTTCAAATGTGATAAATTCTTAAACAAAAGTACAATTTATTACTTGATGAAAAGTGTCTACTGTAGATATATTCATGTATTTTATATTTATAATGTGCAATGTAGTACAAGATGTTGTAACAGCGAAATATTACACACCATAATTTGTTGGGCAAAATTAAAATTGAAATGTGTCACGGGTTTTCCTAGTTGTCTGACAAGTTGGGTTGATATATTGTTAGTGCTGACAAGGTGTTCACCTTCCTGTACTCTCGTTTCTCAGGTAATATGCTCGAAAAGCATTCCGGGTCACCGCCGTGGGTATTGTAGGTGGTATTAACACCTTCCTTCGGCAGATAGACGTTAATTACCTTTGATATGCTATGTGACCTTGAGGCCCGGTCGTTGGACGCCTGCCTAATGGTGTCCCGCATAACAACCTCTGTAACTGGACCTCGATGGACATGCAATTTCCCCAGATTAATGACAGTGGACAAGTAATATACACTTCAAACTTACCAATTTGTCTCCGTTCAGAGAAAGCGATGATACTCTTTATATTTTGGCAGTATTGATTACCGTTTTTATGACTTGATAATACATTGTGTTTGCTACTCAAAAATACTTTTATGAAAATTTTAAACAACCCAGATTTCGTCAGACCTTCATTCATGTAAAGCTATTTTTTTTCAAACTATGGAATCTTACCTTGTAAATTTGCACGTTTATTCACACACGCACACACCTTGACAATTTATTCCGGACATGCGCGAGACGTAGTATCTATTTCTGCACTCCGTATCAGCGGAATAATATATATGAAGCGAAAAAAAACCATCAACTACTTCGGTGTTGGCACCTCCATCATTCCAAGGCAGATCATCTTCCGTTTTGTCCTTTTCATTTGCTATTCCACCTGAAGAAAACTTGCTGCCATATCTCGACGGCAACATCATTACCGGGAGGTAACCGGATGCGAGACCGGGAGGTCCTAGGTCCGAGACCCGACTGTGGCAGAGTTTTTGACACCAGGTTAGGTCGAATTTTGTCACTGTCTGGAGGAGAATTCTAGCAGCCGGCTGCTCTGATATGTAGTTTTCCGTGATTTCTCCGATTAATACCAGGGTAAAACGCCGGAGCAGTAGCGTAACAAACGAGCCACGGACCGGCGCGCGATCTTTCCTTCCCCTTCCTTGTTCGTAACCTACCCCTCATTTACACACACTTACACTTACATGCACTACACTACCACAAATGCCGAAGGACCGGACGGGAGCTTACAGCTTGTCCCGGCTATGGCGGTGCCCCGCTGCTGGGAGATAACCTGGTTGGGGAACCCCGTTTGCCAATAGTATGTCGTCGGCGAATCTCACCATTCAGCATGATAATACAGCGGCCACCTCCCGAGCACAATGCGTGCACGACACTTACGAGACTAATGGCCTTAGAAGTTGACGCGCCTACAATCACTAAATCCAAAAAGTCCGTCCGGAACGGAAAAATTGGACATAACCTTACCTTACGTAAAGATCTGTCTTTGCAGAACAGACTTCAATCAGGAAAACCCCTCTCCCTTCAACATTTTAGTTCCAGAAAGACACTGAAAAAATATTGAACTTTGTAATTTTTGAAATTTAGGGAGTTTTGTCAAATATGAGACCTGCGTCTTTTTTAAGAGTCCATTGCTCAATCCGAGAAAACATGACCAAACATTTGAGACAATTTTGAAACCCATTTTTACGAGTATTTTGAAAATGTTCTTAAGGGCTTTATATAAAGTTAAATTTTCCAAAGAGCCCAAATATCAAAATATCAGATTCAAATATGCAAGTCGTCGAGTTGGGCTCAAAATATCAGATTCAAATATGCAAGTTCCTTTCTATCGCCCTTCTATCGTCCCTTTCTATCGCCCTTCGTTACATATGAGAAAAAAAAGAAAGAATATATTTCGGTCCGTTTTTCGAGAAAAGAATGTTTCAAACCTTCCCGTATGTTGATGGCTTTATGTTCCTTGTATCCTTCGCACTCTAAAACGATCCTTTAGAAAACTGCAAAAATAACTGAACCTATAGGATCTCAAAACTCCATCCAAATCGCAAGCTATTATTTTCTCATAAAAACCTTTACATCCAACCCTCATCTAACCGTAGTATGCACACACCTTTTCCGTGGAAACCCCAAGTTAAGTACTATCTCAGTCTAACCCTCTCCAGCAAACCTCTACCAAAGTCACCACTATAAAAAATCAAGCATATTAAAACAATATCGTCCCTATACTATCCTGTGCAGACTATTTGGTTCGCCACTTCCTCAGAACAAAAAACCAAGTTTTGCCTCTAACATTCCATCCCAACATATATATTCCATTTAACACCATTAGACCTCAGAATGCTATCCCGCGTATCCTAATACATCTCCATTACTCCTCGATTGCTCACATGCAAAAGTATATTAATAATCCATTTTTTCCGCAAACTAATGCTACCCCACTACCATGTACTAAGAAATCCGCCCGGACACACCTGCAGAAAACACCCACTGGATATCCTGTAACACCCTCCTTATTTACCACTAGGAAAACCCGGCAGACGTCTGTCCGCAGCTTTTCCACAACTATTTCTACTTTATTCCTGCTTCTCTATTTCTACTTATTTCTACTTCTCTATTTCTACTCTATTTCTTACCTCACATCTCTCAACCAACCCCTCGCACATCCTCACCTTTGGATAAGAAGAAGATAAGCCAGAGGGCAAAGAGAAATATAAAACACATAGAAAACAACACACCTTTAGTGAAAACAAGAGAGTCTGCAGGGTTTTCCTAGTATGTGCCGTCGCCGGCGCTTTAAAACTACCTTCGGTTGTTTGACTTCTTTTTTCTTTCTTCGGTTCAGAGTCCTGTTTGTTCAATTTAGATGTTTTGTCAGCGTTACGAACTAACCGCTTAAATTATGCAATTATTTTCTGATATTGAGCACGATTTCTACCTTCGGCTTTCCTGAACTTGGGTAATGTAATAATTTCTTAAAAGTGAGTTCGTCAGAAGTTATTTCGGAATGTTTTTCTTTCAATTCATTGTATTACATATTTTTAAGATCAATTTGAAAATCACACGACGTTCGCAATCACGCATTTATCTGCTGCGCCTCTGGGTCACTATCTTGACATCTCATATAAAAATTATCTTCTCGATGTTCTTTGAAGATACACTTATCCCCGCAGCCCAGATGCAGAGACCGGCTCGACGACACAGCTATGCTCTTCTCGGAGTTCCTGGCCGGCTGGTCAGGGCAACTCAATACCTCCAGTTATTTACTCCAGTTAGTTAATTACTTTGCGGTTGGGATATCTGTTATCTATCGAATCCTCAGTTTAACCTTGGCCTTCCTTTTTATATGTATTATTGCAATGGAGGTTTCCTAGTGATTTTTTTTGTAGGTTAACGTTAGAACAAAAAATTTGCAGTTTTACTGAATTTATAAAGAATAAATATTTTAAAACCTCGCAATGATACTTAGGACGTCCGCTAGCGATCTTTTTTTGTTAGAAAAAAGTCTGTTTGCATGCCCTTCCTGATCGAGAGGAAGAGAGAATGTAACGCGATTTCATTCCAATAATGCGTAGATTGAGCACATGTATACCGATTCAAATATTATAGAATAAAAACATCAAATTAACAGTTTTAGAATGATGATTCTGAATTATTGAATAATATATTGAATTGAAATTATCCACTTAAAGTTTATATACGTTCATTCAGAAATTTCTATACTTATGAAATAAAGTAGTATTTTCTGATGTGTGATCCTACTCGGGTGATCTTTCAACACACAAAATTGAATATTTCTTTATTTGAAAACCTTAACATTCCATTCATCCAATCCAATGCAGTTTACAGCAAACAGCTAATACTGTGTTTCCTATTTCTTAATGATAACGGTTAAACAAGAACAAATAGTTTCTGACTCTCGGTTTTAACAGGAGCCTTTGAAAAAAATTAATAATACAGTTATTCAGTTGCTCTGATAGAAAAGCAGAAACTATCGTTTCGACGTAATGCACCTTAAAAAATGGTTTATAATCAATTTCCACCCTATTTGATAAAGATATCGACTCGCACATTGCTGGTCTTAAAAGAGAATATAAAACAAAATAAAAGTTATGTTCATACACGCCGTAAAACAGATGGATTAAGCGTAATTAAATGGGCCACAGAATTTGTTTACAAGCGAAGAGCATTTTAAGTGTATGTGGCGGGCAAAAGCGTGACATTGGAGTACTGTTGTTTTTCTCAGTATGTTTTTTCAGTTTATTCATTTGCAACAATTGCAAATTTACAAATAATTTTCAACTTTTGCGAATCGAAAGGGGGAGAGTCTCCCTACAATTTTATAAACAAATTCGAAATATGCGTTAGAACGGCCGGGAAAGCTCCACAAATTGTGTTGATATGAACATTTTCAAATAGCAGTTTGACAGAAGTTATAAATTCATTGCTAAAAGTTAGTATAATAGTTCCTAAAATGCTAAATATTTACTGGTCGATTGGCAGTAATTCTGGACGGAAAACCCTCGCTCAGAAATATTTTTTCGTAATGGCGCAGGTAAATACGTGTAGGCAAATCCCTCCTTCGGCAGGAAATATGACGATATTTCAGCATCATACGTAAGCGAACTAGAACACCTCTCCCTGAGACAAGGCCGTTTCTACCACTTGGGACTTTGCACCCATTACACACAACAGCGGTCTACCTGCTGGCGATTGGTCAACGTGTTCCTCTCCCTGGCTGCAGGGTGTCCAAGTTTGTCGGCACAGTAGAGAAGAGAGCATTTCAGCGGCGGGTTCTTCTGAGTGGTAGTGCACATACTCATCATCACCACTCATGTCGGGGGCCCACTCGGGGGCTTAGCGCTTGTCCTGGCTGTGACGGGTTCACGCTGGTAGGAGATACCAGATTAGGGAAAACCCCGCAAACCGATGGGAATGTTGGCGCCGGATGTCATTTTCCAGAGAGGGAAGATCTCCGCCACTTCCCGAGGGAAAACATACACTACATTTACAGTACTAATGATCTTAGCGGTTAATGCGCCCGGAATTATTAATCAATCAATCGAAAACTCCTTCAAAATATCGCGCTGATATTCTGAGTAAGGATACTTTGAGGCTGGCCGATAAGGTCTGCGTACACAGACTAATCAAAGAAGTTACGAGGTTTCTATTTCTTATTATTTCTGTGCAATCGGTGTGTAATCAATATATCTCCGCAAGACAAGCGCCACTGAGGAGATTTGGCAGCTTAAAGTGATGCTCCTTAACCTGACTGATATTTGTTTCTTCAGTAGATAAAATTGTCAGAAGTTTAGTATTGATTAGGGTATTTAACCGGACACGTTCAAGATATGAAAGAAACATCAATACTAGAGGTCTGCATTCTCTGCGATTTTTACCGACCAGTGCTCGCTCGCCTCTCGAGACCAAGTGCTTGACTTTCTCCGCAGCTGGCTGGGGTCTCTAGGTCGCCGGTGACCGACCGAGACTCGGTCGGTTGTTGATATCCGGCGGACTCCGTTCAGGCTAACTGCGCCTCTTAACAATCGGCTACCATGTCGGAGTAAATATCGGATGCCAAGTTCCGGGAAAGGAAGGAGTATTGAACGGTTTTTAAAATAAATTACCAATAATTTCTGTTTTTCAAAATTTAATACACAAACGAAATGTAAATAATTTTAAAAGTAGAAAATATACAAAATATACTTCAAAATTCGTCTTCCCGACGCACTGGAGAACCTGAAGTGGATCTACTGCAGTTCTAGCTGTGAATTCAACCAAAAGAGTAGGTCCTATTCACAAGTTTTCGTTTTTGAAATTAATTCCATTCTTTGCAATGACTAGACATCGGATATTTGGGAAATTGCCTATTATTCTAATGAACATTGGTAAATGCTTTTGGTATCAATGCAAGAATTATGAAAAATTAACAATTCTGAGGAATATTTAATTTGCTTATTTTCACGTAAATGTATTTCAAGACATATTTAATTATCTAAGTTTTTCTTGGAATTTATTTATATTTTCTTCTGGTATTAGTTAAATATTTGTATTGAAGACATTTCCATTTTGCTAATGCCAGTCGATCGGTATCAAATCTTCATTTTTTTGTCTAGTCATACACAAGTCTAGTTATACACCGAAGATGTTATTTGTGTTCGAATTACATATTCTATATCTTCAGAGACCAGGAGCTCGTTTTTTTCTCACTTCTCCGCCCAAGGAAAAGAAACGGTAGATCGTAGGTGACCGGTAGGTCATGGGCGAGCGCTGGGCTCAGATTAGCAATATAAACATATCACTCGCATCATAAGGGGCAAGTCGATAACCTCGACTTCCGACATTGATATCTCAAGTGTCCCAGATGTTCGTACATGAAAATAATGGAAGGGAAGGAAGGCTCTGTTAATTTAAAGAATTACATGTCTTTCGTAAGCCAGTTATGAAAATTAAAGGCAATTAGAATATTCATTTTTCTAATTTCTAGGCTTACATTAATTTACAATATTAGGCATTTTTCTATTGCCCAAGTATATTATAAAATTATTAATTTCCCTCATTTTACATAGTGTAAATACAAATGTTCTGCTAAATTTAGATACAAGTGAAATGAAATGTACTTATGCCTTTCCTTTCCAATTTTTTTTTTATTTTTGTTGCCTTTTTCATGTTTATTTCTAATTTTTGAGCTTTTCAAGTATCTAAAACACAGGTTTTAGTTTCTATATAATTTTTGTTTCTTATTTTTAGTTATAGCATTATTTAGTATTCTTTCGTAGCATTCTACAGTATTCTTTGCTTATTTGAAAATATAATGCAGGTCCATATTTACATTATTAGAGATTCCAATTACTCTGTAATAAACTTTGCTTTTCAACATTGTGTAATAGGTTACAATGTAAATAGAATTTATGAAAATTTTAGTTTTTTTATTCCGTTTTATTGATATAGCTAAAAAGTTTGTTTTAAATTTATTTTCAGGCTCGTTTACCTTTAATTCTTTCAAAAATTGTATTCTTTCGTCTCTATAAATTAATTCCAATAAATTCATAAGTTGTTACTTTAAAACCAAATAATCGTTTAATTAAAATTATATTTCTTTCGATTATAATTAATTATTTACAATTAATTGACAGTTTTGCGATCACTACCGCGGCGACTTTAAATCCAGTGCATTCGTTCAACGGCTGAACTACCGAGCGTTCGGCGGAGGTCGAGCGCTCGAGCGCTCGGCGACTCCCAAGCCTCGCCGACGCTCGACTCTTCTGCAGATAAGCGGTAGCCGCAAGACGGCTGGTCGAAATGTCCGCTATCTCTTTCCCCCCCGCTTCAGCTGCGGGCCAGAGCAGTCGCTCCGCTAATCGTAGCTAGAATCGCTTGGTGTGAAAGTGCAACTCAACTTCGCTCCGAACTCTAGGAAACAGTGGTGACTAAGTGTTCGAAATAGTGTTTAGTGGCCATAATTATTCACTACTAGTGTTTTAGTAGTTGAATGAACAATAATGATTTATCCAGCACAGGGCGAGTGGTCAGTGAAGCCCTAAATTCGATATATCATTCAGAAGAATCATCTGACGTGGACCCCGACGAAGCCAACGTGAATTTCACGGACAGCATGGAATACTCCGTAATACCTCAACAACTTCAGCAACACGCAATTAACAACAACCACTTCGGGGCTGAATCAACAGGCCATCCCGAGGAACAAATGCAGTCACAACAGCCTGCTGCGGCAGCCCAACTACATCAGAACAAGGTAATGTCCCAAGGAAAGCGAGTCAGCGATAACGACATCGATAACAGAAACCTAAAACGTGTAACCATAGACAGTCAGCCTTTGGCAGGGTCGAACTTACAAAACCAATACAATGTAGAAATCAAAAACAGATTTAGTTGGCTAAACGAGGAGATTCCTGATAATCTAAGTGAAGACAATAAAATCCCACCAATTTTTATTACTAATTTTGAAAATCAAGTTACCCTCGTGAATGAAATAAATCTAACGTCTCACGCAATTTCACTACAGAATTCAAGAATCAAAAGATTCGAATTCAATTCCAGTCAGTGACCGACTTTCGAAAAGCAGTTAAATATTTTCTGACCACCGAAAAACAATTTCATACGTATTCGGATAAAATCAGCAAAAAATTCTCAATAGTGATCAAAAACATTCATCCTTCAATCACAGAAAATGAAATTTTAGCTGACATCAATAACCAATTCAACTCAGCTACAAAAGTTACTCGACTGTATAAAAACAAATCCCCCATCCCAGTAGTGGCAGTAGACTTTGATGGAACCCACAAAATCGAGGATGTGTTAGAAATAAAACAAATAGGTAATAACATAGTGAAACCAGAAAGAAGAAAGAAAACCAAGGGCCCCCTTCAATGTTACCGGTGTTTAGACTTTGGACACAGTAAAAATAATTGTAATCATTCAATTTCATGTGTGTTTTGTGCAGGTGATCATCTATCAGCAAACTGTGAACAAAAGAACTCATCTCCAACGTGTAAACTTTGTCTCGGGAACCATAGGGCTGACCTCAGATCAGTAGAATGTACATATTATCGAAAAATTTTAGAAAGTAAAAGAAATAGTTCAAATGGCAGACATAGGAACAATCCTAATCCCCCGCAGTTCAATTCAACAAACTTTCCAGACCTACCCCTAACTAACAATATACCTAATTTCACTCAGGCAACAAATAACAACCAACAAAACACAACTAACACAAATCACCAACATCGTAACAACCAACAGACAAACAGAAACTACAACTTCAATATAGGTAACTCATTCATACATAACATCACGCAGTTTATAACCAATCACATAATTAATTTTATAAATTCATTGATACCAACAATCATACAGAATATCCAACACTCAATTGCAGTGTCATTAAACAACAATTATGGATCACCTTAATGATTTAATAATTCTAAATTGGAACGCCAATGGCATTCTCAACAAAAAAGCTGAATTACAACACTTCTACATGCTAACAGAATAGATATAGCATGCATCACAGAAACACATCTCAATTCCGAATCCACATTTTTTCTACAAGAATACAAAACTATCAAAGCAGATAGACAAAATTCGAAAGGAGGAGGAGTCATATTATTAATAAAAAACAGTATACCACATCACCAGATTACCCTACCACACACACCCGGTCTCGAAAAAGTAGCAATAAATGTAAAGTATAATAATAACAGGACATTAACAATAGTGACTGCATATAAACCTCCAAATACAAAAATCAATAATAGCAACATCTCCACATTATTACAACTACCAACTCCATTCATTATTGCAGGTGACCTAAACTGTAAACACATCTCATGGGATGTCGGTCTACGAACCCCGCAGGTAACTATTTATACAACGTAAAAAGAAACCTGAATCTCAACATATTATCACCAACCGAACCCACTTATTTCCCATATGATCCAACAAAAGTCCAGACATACTTGACATAGCGATCACAAATATTAAAACTCAGTTTATGTCTACAACGTATCATGAACTAGAATCAGATCACTTGCCAGTAATAATATCAACTCGCGTAGAAAAACCTCCCCAACCCCCCCACCCACCTTAAATACTTATAACATCAATTGGAAGTACTTTAAAGATTCAATAAGGAAATCCATACCGTCATTTCACAATCTGAACTCTCCCCAAGAAATTAACCAAGCCATTACGACCCTCAACAACATAATAATCAATACTATTAACAACAGTCATATTCAAAAAATTTTAGATGTTAACAAAATACTACATAACCGCCTCCCGCCTAATATAATTAACTTAATTCGAATAAAAAATAAAACAAGGCGACTTTGGAATTCTTTAAGAATTCCCTCATTAAAAAAAGAACTAAATCTCTTAAATAATATTGTAAAAAGGTTCTCAACAGATATAAACAAGAACAATACAATACCTATATCAATAACTTAAACACTAAAAATAACTCACTATGGCAATTTTCTAAGAAACTCTTGAAAAAAAGAGCTAGTATTCCCCCATTAGCAACTAGTGATGGCAAAAAATACTCCCCAATGGAAAAGCTGAAGTATTAGCCTCCCACTTCGTAGACCATTCACCCCTAATAACTCCCCCAAAAATCCCAAACACGACGAAATTTTGACTGTGTTTAATGCTCCACTATATAATGTTCCCCATCAAATTCAATTCATATCCCCTAATGAAATAAGAAAAATAATAAAGGATATGCCAACAAAAAGCACCAGGCCATGATCGGATCAACACAGTCATTTTAAAACATCTACCGGAGAACGCCATTGCTTTTCTAAACAATATTTACAATTCTATTTTGAGAACAGGATATTTTCCTCAATATGGAAACACTCAGTCATTCACCCAATAGCAAAACCAAACAAGAATCACTCAAAAGCAGAAAATTACAGGCCTATCAGCCTGCTACCTATAATGTCAAAAATCTTAGAGAAACTAATACTCATCAGATTGAATAAACACGTCAAGAAAACTAACAGTATACCTCAGCACCAGTTTGGTTTCAAATCACAATACTCTACCACCCATCAACTACTAAGACTTACGGAACATATTCATTCTGCATTCCAAAAGGGACAACATACAATCGTTGCATTCGTAGACATCTCGCAAGCTTTCGACAGGATTTGGCATCCAGCTCTCTATTTTAAATTAATTTCAATAGGCACACCCAAATATCTAGTGTTTTTTATTCTTAGTTATATCACAAATAGAACATTTTCAGTATCTGTCGAAGGACACTGCTCTAATCCAAGGAAAATCACTGCTGGGGTTCCTCAAGGTTCACCACTTTCTCCCCTATTGTTCAATTTATACACTGCAGATATACCGACTTCAGCACAAATTAACACCGCTCAATTTGCCGACGACACTGCACTCTACATCTCAGGGAACTCTTTAACAACTCTTCAATCACAACTTCAAAATCACTTAAACTTACTTGCAAATTGGGCTAATATCTGGAAAATAAAGTTGAATCCAACAAAATTCCTCAGCAAAGATATTCACTTTAAGACCATTCACACATCCTCTTCCACTTTTCATAAATAATGACATCATCAATTGGACACCAACAAATAAAACAATAAAATATTTTGGGCTTAAATTTCGACACTCGACTCAACTGGAAGCAGCATATAGAGGTAAAAACTCAGCAAGCCAAAATTAAACTAATTCAATTACGACCCTTACTGAACCAACATAGTCAACTCTCCACATCCAATGCTTTATTACTCTACAAAGCAATAATCAGGCCTACACTCTTATATGCTTGCCCCATTTGGACCAATGCCGCCAATACCAACCTAAATAAAATGCAAGTGATCCAAAATAAATTTTTAAGATTAATTACTAAAGCACCATGGTTCATAAGCAACAGTCAACTGCATAATGATTTAAATATGAACACAATAAAACACCAAATAGCCTATCTTGCACACAATTTTTACACAAACCTTCCCCAAATCCAAGCATCATCCTCCTATAAACTGGGCAAATCCCCCAAGCATCAAACGAGAATTAATAACAGATATCCCCTGCATTCATTCTATAAAATATTCGCAAACCTGGAATAATTACTTATCTGAGGTGCTCCCTGCTTCCTCTCTCACTTTATTTTTTTTAATATTATTTTTATAGAATTGTAGTGTGTATAGTTTTAAGTTAGTTAAGTTAGATTAAGTTAGATTAAGGTAGATTAAGTCCATCAAACATTTGCACAGTTAAAATGTAAACTGAACAATGTAATATCAACTGAAAATAAATTACAATTAATAAAAAAAAAAAAAAAATCTCTTTCCCCCTGAGCAAGGTCCCAACCGTCTGCCGAGCGTCGGCGCGAAGCCCGTGAGTCTCGAGCGGCTGTTTTTCGCCTGATTGCAGAGCTCTAATCAATACACGAAATGGTGCTGGTGACGTTTCTTGATTTATAGGAAGAAGCTGTTTTCGTAGATCTCTCTCCTGTTTATTAAAGCAAATGTTTTCCCACCTTTCCCAATAATCTGGTATTTTTACAATGATAATCAAAGAGCCTGATTAGTGAATAAGTCAGAAGAGTAAGTAGGGCAGAAATCGTGTAAGAAGTGAGGGGCGAAAAATAATTGATATTTCACTCTATATATTCTCTGTTTTTAGCAATCCTGATAACAAGTTTGCGACTCTTTTTCTAGATTCCAGAATCGACTTACTAACCTTTACATATCTCGCAAGGAATATTCACAGGTACATAAAAGAATGTAATGCACGGTTTTTAGAAATGAAGAATAGAAGTGAAAAATACAAAATTTTCCACTTCTGTTTAATTTCCTGTTATATTGCGTTCATATTGTAACGAGCGATCTTTATATAATATAAAAAGTTAATTTATTTTGGTGTTAGCACATACTTCTATTTACGCGTAACCGCTATTTAGTGCTTTATTTGTTCCATTCTACTTTATAATTATTGCGTACTGGTGAATATCATCTAATGGAGGATAACACTCTCCATTACCGTCAGCTTTTCTTATACTTCGGAAACCTATGCAAAGAGAAAATGAAGAGATATATGTTTGTTATTAAAAAGGTTTAAAAATGATGCATGCTCTTAACTGTGTCATGCAATTTGTCAAATAATAACATTCATAAATATTTCATATTTGCTCCCTCTGGATCAGGATTTTCGTCTTTGTTCTTTTCATTCATTGAACAAATCATAAAATGGCCCTCGTTTTATTTCTATACGGTAAATATAGTTTTACTTACACCCACGCTTCACGAGGTTATTGTTTTTGTCGCAAAATAAATAAGTAAAAGGGATTATAATTTAATTTGTTTACGGGAAAAGGTTTTAGCAACTTAGTTCTGTTGTATATGAGTTGCGAGTCCAATGGAATCAATGTTAGTAAGTGGCATTGCTAAGTATTTATAATCATTAAGATTATTATGATTACTTTGTAGAGATGGCGAAAGGGCGCCTTCCTCTGGATTCCAAGAGATTACCACTAGCGCCATCTACCAGCAAATATACGCGCTGCTTTCTACTGCTGCTTCGTTCACCAGCCGCGCGGTTCATCAACGTCAATATTCGATGCCAATAGGTTCACCAGGACGATGAGGAAATTTAAGGATCTAACATGCAACACTCTCATGACGGACATTCAGGATTTTATAAGACTACATCAACAGATGTGTAATTTAAAATATAGAAGACAAATTTGAAATTGCTTTTGATTACACTAGGGAACATGATTTTTTACCTCCAGGAAGGTAGAGCGCACAACATACTCAATTTTATACGTAGATTCACGATCACAATAAAAAACGTCATACACGTTACAGTTTTTAAATATACCGTATCATACCGTAGTTTGCTATTAATGCTAATACATCTAAATTGCAACTGGAAGATATTTAGAATCAATACGCATAAAATCTATTTAAAAATAAAGCATTTGCTCCGTTCATCTGTGCCACATTCATGAGATATCAACAAAATTTGGCTTTCATGTTTGCTTTTCTACCTTCTGTATTCGAAGATTGCCGTCTTTATTCTCGCGTCTGGTAGTCGCGCTCAATTACGAGTAGGTCTTAGTAGCCTTAGTAGATCTTGGTGGATGTTTTGAAAACAAGTCATGGGTACCATCATATTTCCTATTGCGCATCAGTCACCGAAAGGAATTATTTTAGCCCCTCACCTTAGCGCAAGTATAAAAGTATCCATCTGTTGGGGTGACATATCCTCAGTCAGTCGGTGTCATACGGAACTGTACTCGCAGTGCACATGAAGTTCGTGTCTGGTTTGCGTGCGTCTCAAATACATTAATACAGTGCAGTTTTGTGTTTTCTATGAAGTGAAATTCGGCACATGATCTGTAGAACTGAATAGCTTCGATTAAATGCAAATCGTCATTACGCATTGGAAGTGTACGAATGAACCCGATAACTTCTGTTACGTATACGCAACAGACATACATGTGGAAAATTTACACGCAAACTTCAGAAGGGAAAAATATTAAATTACAAAACTTGCGTATTCTTTATACTTTGGCTGTCGTGTTTGTGACCAGAACAAACAATGGGCTACTCACCAGTGTTGTGTCTACTGTACAGCGAACCTTGGATTGTGGTCGTATAGAGAACACAAATCATTGTCATTCGCTATAAGAATGTGGCGAATACTAACAAACCATTTTAATGTCTGTATATTATTGCACGAATATGCGTATCCCATTTTTTAACTTGTTCCTACCTCATACGAAGCATGTTCATAAAATATTGTTGTAAAATAATCGGAGTGACAATGCGGAAATTACGAGTAATATAGAATTTTTTAAATTTCAAATATGAGTATGTTCGTATCTTCTGAAACTTCCGTGATTAAAACTTTTTATGATGATTTTCGAAATCAACGTGATCGTTTACTTTGAAATATCTTACTTTAATCCTAGAGGTATGAAATTTTTGTTCCCTACTGTTATTAGAAGAGGCGTGCGCAACCTAAAACACGAAGAGCAAACAATTTCCCCCTTATCCCACGATTTTTTTATTTGCATGTACGAGTAGTATTTTTACTCGTAAAAAATTAGTACATTTTTGAATTTTTAAAATGTAGTTTTAGGTGGTTGTAGAAGGAATCGCCCCTGACTTAGCTGCTTTTTTGGGGGGTAGTTTCGTAAGGTTTTGCAGCATTGTTATCTGTTTAGGCGGAATTTTTTACTTTTCGACTTTTTTAGGCGTTTCTATGGGGGATTTTAGAGTTTAAATTATCTACCTTTCGAGGATATAATTGTATGTTTCTTCATGTATGTTTCTTCAAAATGTGACATTATTTGGGGCACATATATACTACGAGTATATTGCAAAAGTTAAAAATGCTTAAATAAACACGAAAAAATTAATTATTGAAAAATAGCGAATCAACGAGTTAATGACTACAGCATAAACGTTTTCAATTTATATGCTCATTAATTCAGTACAAACTCATAACAATAAAGAAATTGCAAATCAGTTTTGGTCATTCTCTATTTAGCGACGTTACATAACTATCATCGATTATAAATTGCAAAATTTATAAAATAAGATAACTAATTTTCATATTCAATCATTTATTGTATACTAATAAACACAATAAATGTTTTTTATCTCGCACGATCAATACCTAAAATGTTGAATTCCTTTCTCGTCATTCTCCAATTTAGTAACTTTCCCTAACTGGAAGGTGTTATGCATCAACCGGCTAAGCGCCTTTTTTGAAAAAAATGAGATATGGATTCCATCAGTTGAATTGGACTATGTTCTGAGTGTACGCAACATTTTGACGCCAAAATTTGTAAAAAAAATAGCCTTATAATTAATGAAAAATGTAAACGCCATCAGTCACATTAGGGATTTTATGTTTCGCAACAATCGGCTATAAACCTAGATCTTCAAATCTGCTGTTCTTAATTTCACATTATGCAGGTAAGCGCCAGATATTCCACTCATGTTTGTGTAGTTTGGCGTTTCAATGAATGAAATAATTAAATTACAGTTTTTAGTGCTGAAAATGTAATGCAATCTTTGAACACGATTATCTCAAAACTTATATGATGTCGTATAGCCGGTTGATGCATAACACCGTCCAATTGACGTTTGTAACCATTTTTTAACAATAAAGTCTCAATTTGAATATATAATTGTTTAAATAAAATTAATGGTGCTAGAACTATTCTGCAAATATCTATCCCTTGGCATTCACGAAAATACACCCTCTTTAAAATGTTTTTTCACAAATTATTGCAAGAATATTTTTTCTTCTAAGAATAATTGGGTCATGTCTAGAAAAGTATTTAATGTAACGAATAGTAAGTGGATGCCTGCTATATTTGGAAGTGGTTTTGAAAGAAAAACTAATAAACAATTTTCAACCATGTACTAATTTAAATAACCTCTTACAACAATTTCTTCTTGCTTAATTTTATTGAAATTCATGAACAATGACATCTCTGGAATATTATAGATTCCACTGACACTTCTATGAATGTCTATAAAATTCTGTCAGAATACCAACTAGTAGGCAATATTAAATACATACCAAACAATAGTGATATCAAAAAAGAGATTACAATTCAGTTACATATGGAAATGACTTCTTAGTGGATAAATTAAATCTAACTCAAAAAAGTCTGAAATTGGCCATAGGTGCATTTCATACCAGCGCTATTAGAAATATACTGGCCGTATTTCGAGAAGTACTAATCTACGGAAGAGAAAACTATTTTTTGTGCCTTCATATTAGTGTCAAACTCAAATAACCCAATGGACAAAATCATCTTTGATAAAAAAAATACATTAATGAATTCCACACATAACCATCATGTCAAGAGCATAGGTGTGAGCAATCTATAATAGGGGGGGGGGCGAGCTATATCCCTGGGCCCCACTGCGTCCCGTTTTTCATTTTTTATTTAACTATGCTATTTTCCTAGTAAATATATAAAACACAAGTAGAATTCAATTATAAATTTAATGATACCATTAACAATTACAATTACAATTGATTTTATATTGAAACATTTAACGTGTTGACAGATGGTTTGGATAGCTGATTTCCCAAATGCGTACCGATTCCCCAAAACATCAGCTTAAAATAGGGGAAAAGTCAGGAATTGAACTTATTTACGTTGAAAATGTATCACGTAGGGGTTAAGGAGCCCCATTTCAAAATTTTCAGGGGACGGGGGAAGTCCCTGACATCCCTCCCCCGTGTACGCCTACGCTCTTTTCTCTCCTAATTCACATATACTAATCATTTATACTGACATTCCTCAGTATACCAATTTAAACAACTTTCTGAACCCTAAGAACTCAAAATATCGGAAATAAGACAGTGACGGAATATATTAAGAAAAGGACTAATCCCATAATATACCGAGCACTTTTCTATGACGACCCGAGAAAATATCAAAAAATGTTTTGTCTGATAACATACATTATTTTCTTATTTTTCAATTGTATAAAAGTGCAAAGTTGACGAAAGAAATTACAATTAAAAAAACACGTTTTGACTGTAGAGGGGTGTGAGTGGTGGGACGGGAGCTAAGAAATCTTTCAAAAGTATTATTTTTATGTTAGAGTTATAGAGTAACTAGTCAAATATCATTGGGTTTAGGGGAACTTAATACCATCATAACCGGAGGGTACCCTTCGACCTAGTACTGTCAAAAATCCACCATCGTCGGAAACATGAAGAATAGCACCTGCAAGTCAGCGACGCTGCAAAATGCTGCCACTAAGCCAGTGGAGCCATTTACAGAAGGCGAAATGTGCATAAAATTTTACATTAAATTAATATTAAAACACCCTTTCCCTTCTATTTTATTTCAAAACAGTCTCTAAACAAAAATAGCAAATGGAATGCTACGATGTGTCAAATTCAAATCTGCCGTAATTTTCTTTTGTTTCTTCGAAAGTATATGACTTTTTACCTCGTGATCAACATACTACACATTATTTTAAAAAATTCCCGAAATAGCCCACATTTTCCTACCGACTTTCGTTTCTACTGGGAAATTGGACAGCCCTCGCAAGGTTAATGACGAGCGCACAGGCACAGAGACTAGCGTTGTGGAGGGTTGTTTCCCCAAGGTTAGATAATCGATCGAAGGAAGACATTAAAAGACACTCGATGCTTTCCTTATCATTCAATTTCCATTTCTTTTGAAATACTTATTTTTATTGTCATTTCTCGTTGACTTTTAATAATTTTTTCATTACCTTGATTACCAAGACATTATAGTTATTAAAATATTTCAATTATATAACATGTAAATATTGTATCAGTTTGTATTTAGTTATTGCAGTTCTATAATCAAGATATTTTACACTTGTTTTGTGAATAAAATTGGCATGTCATGTCCTCAATTTAGATTCCGAGCATTCAAAATAACTGACTTATTCTCGTGTTTCCTTTCTGGTCCTTATTTCGTAAGAAGAGAGTATTGTAATCGTGCGCGAAAAACTACGATTTCTCGACAGAAAACCTTTTTGTCGGGCCCGGGTAACAAAAATGTGGATAAATCATGTTCCTATATATAGTAAAATCATTCCCCTAACACGTAGTATAGTCAGAATCCATGTTTTGTGGATTTGTGTTACTGAAAAATCTACTGACTGCAGAACGTCCGGCCGGCCGGCGGCCGGCCGTCCGTCCGGCCGTCCCAACGCTAGCGCCTAAAACGTTCAACCTATTGTCTCTAAAATTTATATTCCCTGATGATCTACGCGAACTCAAAGCTTTGCGAGTTTGAAACTGATATTTTGATTTTTGAGGCTACTTTACATGAAGTCTTAATAACAGTTTTAAAATTTTCTCAAATAATGGCACCAAACTTTTATCTTAAACTTTGTCCTCCGATAGTATAAAGAACGCTTAAGAGAATGGTGCACGTCTCATTTGGTTGAAATCCCTGTTTTTTTTTGAAAATAGTAAAAGTGCAATTTTTTTCGGCGTCTTCCTACAAATACAATATTGAAGATAGATTTCTTCCCTGATTAAATCTGTTCTTTGTAGACAGATCTTGAAACAAGATCATGTTCACTTTTTCGAAAATATGAGTAGTTTTCGCGTCAAATACAAGCAATTAAAAATTCTAAACTTTTTTCTCAAAAGCGGCTCCAAATTGTTTGCCGTTAACCAATTTTTCAGTATCCGACTCACAAAACGTGGATTCTGCCTACACAATGTGTTAGAAGAAGGAATTTACTACAGCTAGAAACATGTATTAATTTTTTCTATACCAGGTCCCCACATTACGAATTTTTTCTGTCGAGTTTTTAAGCAGTTTTTACCTCAGCATTATAACGTACACTACGTACGTAGTAAGTCGAGACAAAAAAAAACATGAAAAATATATTCTCAAGATCACTGACAATAGAGTATCACACCTAGGGTTACATACCTGTTTGCATCGACAATCAATTATTAATATCCGATTCGAAAATTCAAAAACTTATAACTTTACTGCACTGTTGACCTCTTGCGTGTGACTAGGCAACTGAACTATTCCGCAACAAAATCAAAAAACTGTTCCGTATTAGGGGAGGGGCGCTAGGGGGGAGAGATAGGGGTCGGGCGCGAAGGGAGGCAGCTCGTGCTTCGTCAGAGGGATGGAATGCGGCAAGGGGTTTCATGAAATGTTCTTCTTACCAGTGGCGTAGCGTCAGGGGACGCTAAGATGCTGAGCATCCCCACGTGAAATATTAATCCAAGAAGCCTAAATTGATAATCTTCGAAGTGAGTGAAACACATTCAGCGAAACACGTTTCGTATTAATTTTAAAGTGATTTCCTATGATTGAATTCCGCGCGTTTATACAGCTGGCCTCTGATTGCTTGGACGCTAAAATGCTTCTAGCGTCCGCCGCGAGATTGCGACGAGCAATAACGCATGCGCAGACGGTGAGGTTCTCCTCTTCCTACTTCACCCCTGCCCCAGGATTCTCGAGTCCCGAAAAGCTAACATACGGGCAGCATACTGCTGGTGACAAAGGCTTATGTGAGCATGTTGCTCGTTTGTGCAGGAGAGCGCAGCACACTGAGGTTATCAGAGAAATATTTTTCTTTCTCACTCGTGATTCCGTGCTTGGTAATGAGCACAAATAGTAGATATAGTGCTTGCCTACTAATTCTCAATTAATATCTAAGAAGTTGAATTCTGACTTAAATATATTACATTTTATTTTCAATTCACAAGTGATATTTTATACAAGTTTTATACAAGTTTATACAAGTTTTATTTTCAAATATATCAATTCACAAGTGATCTCATTGTCAATCGCGCGTGAGAACTAAAGCGGAGCTATTTCATAATTTGCTTTCAAGAAGTCTCCTGACATAACTCTGTTTAAGTAGTATAACATTTGTTTCAATAACCTAGGTTCTAAAGAACATTAAGAATCACGATGTCTTCAGTTCGCATTATTATTGGGCATCCCCAAACGCACGAGACACGCTACGCCACTGCTTCTTACGAAAAATAACGGGGAAAACTAGAATTGAGAAAAAAGAATTAGTAGTTTTGACTCATTTATTATTATAAATAATAGCGTTATTTGGAGGAGGGCAGCTGCCTTCTCTATCCCTCCCTGGACGCGCCCAGGGCAGCCGAGTCTTTTGTTTGCTGCGGGAGGTGGCCCCCAAATCAAGCGTGAGTGCGGCTACCCGTTTCGTAGGGTTGGCCATCTTTACGCTGTCAAAAGCAGAACCCATTCGACAAATTCAGAATTTTTTAAACAGACTTCTAGTGTGTAGCGGCAACCAAAATTTTGATCCTGAGATAAAAATGCATGTACTTTCGAAGAAAAAATATTAAGTAATATTCCTTGTAAGAACTACAGAAATTTTCTGCTAAATCGGTCGAGTAGTTTTCGGTCTATATGGCACACTCATTCAAATATTTTAGTCACAGAGAACACTCAATAATTGAAAACCCATTGGTTATATTAATTTTATCAAAGGCGGTGTTCGACCTTGAACTGGTCCAAGGTGCTACACTTGCTCATATTTCACAAAAATACAATTAGCCATTTTAGATTAAACTTAAACTTGGTTTAAACCGACATTTTTAGCCAAAATAATGCTGTAAATCACTGAACTATAATTAAATAATGAAATAATAATGGGGTAGTTAGAAAAGAAAAAAAGTTGTAGAAGCAAAATACTTTGAGGGGAAAATCATATTTGTGGTTCTTAGAAAAGTCTGCAACTCCCATTAACTACTATAGCACTTAATTATTTACTAATAACTAACCGATCCAGTCGCGGCTCGTGGTTTTACAAATGGGGAAAGCTGCAAATGTATTGCATTGCATTACATTACATTATATTACATTACAGTACAGTGCATTGCATAGCCTGTATTGTATTTCTATTGATAATAAGTCTGAAACAGACTTAAAGGAGTAGCGCTCCTACCGCATATTGGGAAAACTAGCTGAAGCGCAAACCTAGTCGCTGAACTGCATAGTAATGCTATATATTGAGCACGCCCTTCTTCTTCTGACCCTCACCTATCATATACTCTCTGCCCCTACCATTGAAGGCTGCCTCGCGGCAGCCTTCGTCCGCCGGTAAGCCTGTGCAATGAATGCATGACATCGTTTTACACAGGCCTTATGGCGGAATGAAGTTGGGAGCCTAACGCTTCTCTCTTCCCTGTCAACAGCTTCAAATGCGTTACGGACGGCCGTTAACGAACCGACAAAGAGTTTGATATGATTGTTATATAATACACCTCAGATATCCATTATTAATAACTAAATACATGTATAAAACATTTTAAATTTCTTTTGGAGGGCGATTTCTCTAGGAGAGGCTCCGCCTTTCAGACTTTAATGACGATCCGCGCGTGAACGGATCTCTGACATGAAATGGATTCACCACATTATCCAAAATGTTCTCTCTAAAGCCAGGAACTACACGTGCGTGTTATTAATGTGATAAAAATTCTTTCGAGATCAATTATATTCTCCCCCTGCATTTTATAGCCAATTGTTTCAAAATGATCAGTACCTTTACGGAATACAGGTGAGCACGACAGTTATCACAAAATTATTTCTTTGATGCCAATCAATTTACACAGGCAATTTTACATCACAAATCTTACTGTACTTCATTACCTGCCTCTTGCGGAAGTAGTCAAACTGGTAGTTTTTTGCAATCATGGCGGACCAAGGCGAAAGAAACTATGAGCAACTATAGAAAGACATCTGTACCGACTTCAATTTACGACTCACAGACATGGGCCTCCCACAGGCTCACTCTTCCTCGTTGCTGCCTCACCATCCCTCTCCTTGGCATTCTAAAAACTTCAATATACTTCTCTTGATAGAGGTAGTTAATACCCATCACTGCACCGGCACTTGCAATACCATCCGGTCCCCTAGAGTTCCACCACGTGTCTCCTCTAAAATCACGTTCCCTCTCCTCGCATGTACTTCCATGTTTCTTTTCAACCCCTACCACTCCTTCTCCTACCTCATTAACCACACCGAACCATGCTCCTGTTTATTCTCTTCCCTCGGTCGGGTGCGCCAGTGCGGCAGTTTTCTAATAGGTGGCATTCACATTTGTCCACATTTCAGCGGCCGTCGCGCGGGTATTTTAAGTACCTCGCGTGATCATAATGTGATGTGTCACACTTCAAGTTAGTGTGTGTCCCTAATGGCATGTTTAACTATTATGAATGGTTTAAATTACCCCAAAAGTGAAGCCTAAATCACTATATGACGAAGGTTCACCTTCCTCTGCCATTTAACTTAAAAATTCTTTACCTTTTTTATCTCTTTAGACTTCAAGATGAAAATTGTCTGGGTTACTTCCTCCGTCTTCTTTTTTAATGTTTGCTTTGACTAAATAAGTCCTCTTTTTCTGCCATTAGGAAATAAGGGTTTGAGGTGTTTCTCAGAAGAGTATTATCCTCTTATATCAACTTACCTTCACCAGAATCTTGAGAACTTCATTAAAAAAATATTTCTAAGAAAAGGTAAAAAAGAATACATTTTCGGAATATTTTTATTCGAATTGTTTGGCACAAAGTAATTGTATTAAATAGATATCTCAAGAAGTAACACTCAAATAAATAATAGAATGAATTCTTGATATTCACATAATGAACAGTGGTTGAGGAATTTATGTGCGTTAATATGCATTTTGAAATTGAACACAAGAGATTGAAAGTTTGTTCAGTAACATTCTTTCGTTTTTCTTTGTGTCTGCCAACACAATGATCTGTGATGTCACAGAAATCTGCTCTCTTTCTCCGAGCTGAGCTCCGAGCTGCCCGAGGAACAGAGTGCCGTTCGGACAAACGTACGAGGCCAGCACGGAGTCGATGCTACCTCAAAGGTGATAGGCCTGAAACACGAAATGACAATACGCAAAATCGTTATACTGAGGTTTAGTACTTTCTAACAAGATAATAAAATACTGCAGTGATAACGTACTGGATTCCTTCAGTAATCGGAAAAGAAGATGACTACCTGGAATTGGAGAGAAGGTATTTTTACGATTTTGAGGGAAGAAAAATGGCAGGAGTTATCTGTTACGTCAGAAAATAATTACATATAAATGAAAAGGATTTCTTTTGAATATTCAAGACATGTTTTGTTTGAAATATTTCAAACTCTTATAATTTGTGTGTGCTATTAGAAGTATTTGGATAGTTAATAGTTGTCGGAACGAGACGTGGGTCACATCAGTTTGTCTTTGCTAAGGTATGTAATTCGTACACCACACGGAGATGTCTCTAATACGTGGGCATTCTTTGGAACAGCATAGTGTCAAACATCTTGAGAAAGTAATTATGAAGGTTAATAAGAAAAACTAGCTCGGTTTCTGCATGCAAATTGTTTTTTCCAGAATTTCAAAATAGTTGCCATGTATCCTCAATAATACCAGGAACTATTTACCCCTTCTGATTAGGATATCAGTAATAGTATCCACAAAGAAAGCATTCTGTATTAGGTGAACAATATTCAGAAGGAGAATAAGCATTATCGAAATCTGCCAAACAAATATGTCGGAATTCTAAAATATGGAAATCATATTACTTGGATCAACAAAATCTGGAAATATAACTTTTCAGAGATAGATAATTCGCTAGATAGTAGAATAATAAATAAAAAAATGTGGTTTCAAAAATATTATAGTAATTCATATTGAAAATATCTGACAGTTAAAATAAAACATTCATTGCGGTATTTGATAACACGTATTAATCATACTTTAATTTATATTTTATAATTTATAATTTGTAACGTTGCGAACAATACGTACATTGATTCCGATTTTTGTGTAACTCAGAACTACGTTAATTCTATCGTTCGTATGTTAAATTAATTACTATTGTACATTTTGCCTTTCTGCATCCTTCAGGATATTTACTTCATTATAATTGACTAAAAATGAGTTTTTATTATTACTATTATTATTATTATTATTATTATTATTTATTTCTTCGTCAAGTTTTGAAAGATTTCAGTAACGTAAGTAGCCAATTGCCGTTTCTGACCAATTATTCATGTTCCGGAAATGTTAAGTACATTCTGTTTAGTGTACCATTGCCTGTGCCTCAGGAGCTTTTAAACTCACATTTTGAATAAATGGTTACTGGATATGCATATTCTGATTGTAAATAATACCTTAAGAATTTTACAAAATCGATGTATTGTACTACTATTCTCAACAGAATTTAAATTTGGAGTGCCAATTTTTCTATTGTAAACTGTACACGATTATTGCTAACAGTCATTTTTTTCACCTGAAATCAGTGAGTCGGTTGCAACGACGTTGCACTTACAAAAGGCAGTTATGTTGCGCACGTGTCGCAAGATTATATGTCCTGTCAATGATTTTTTTTTCTTTTCAAAATATATTTGCCGACCAGGGTGGCAGAGGTGGCTAAGAACATGTACTAACTCAGCGCTTCGATCCAAAGGGTCGCGGGTTCGTGTCCCGCCTTGGGCATGGTTGTCTGTCCTTTGAAGCCTGCAAATGTGTTGGTGTAAGTGTATGGTGGAATATGCGTTCCATCGGGACGTAAAGGTGACCGGCTGGATAAAATCACTAGAAAAAAAATTTCATTTTATTGAAATTTCCCTATTTATTCTTTATTCTTGTATCTTTCTGTGCTTTAATACTGCCTGGCCTTTGTTAGACCTTTGAAAATTATGATGTCATGACGTGATTCCACTAACTCAATTTTACCAGTTATCTATGGCGGTAAATATTGGTTCCTGGAAACTATTTGAAAACAACATACCAATCTGAAGAAAAGTGCATTAAACTTTGGCGGTGTCGCAAGTTTTAGTGGTGTCTATGCATTCAATTTTTAGAAGAAGTTTTAGGTTCTATGGAAAATAAATAATAAAGGAAAAATAAATAATTTGAAAGGGCGGCAAAATTCCAGAAACTGTACAACAAAAATTGAAACTTATGAGCGACATATTAATCCAGGAAGGGTCTAAGGAAGTGGTAAAATTAACCCAGAAGCCAAATGAAGTAAAATAGTTTGAACCATGATTCTGGGTCAAAGTATTTTTTCCACCGACTTCCAACTCCGTAATCCCGCCAACCAATACGGGTTTTTGTGTTCTAGAATTTTAGATAGGAATCTTTACTCATAGAATGTTTTCAAGAAAAAATTACAAAAGCAAATTTACAAATACATTTACTTATTTGTAAAGCAATTTTGTACATTTATGCTATATTCAACTTTTTTAAAACTCATAAATAACTCACAACAAAAAGTTAACATTTTTAAGAATCTATTTCCTAAACTGTTTTGACCTAATTTCCAAGATCGTTCGATCTATAAAATAATCATAAGTAGAAAATTAGGTTTACATAATTTCTCGTATTTTTCTTCATGATCCCAGCCTTTCAACAATGAAACAAAGTTTTCAATGTTGAAAGTACTTTATATACAATTTTTGTGAAATTCCTAAATTCTAGGACATTATTAACAGCAATATTGCGAAACAAACCAAAATCACTACTCACTACAAATAAGGTACAGTATATACAAGTACATAAATAGTTATGTTGACTGTGAGAGCTTATGTAGAAGCGAGTCCACAACTAAAGCGTGATTGACCGGGAGGTTCTAGTTTCGAGATCTGTTGGTATAGAATTTTCAATGCCAGAAAAACAGCTAGTTCGAAACTTATCACTGCCTGGATTACAAATGTAGAGATTGAGTTCTGTGACCGGTCGTGCACATGGTTTCCTTGAAAATATACGTGGCGAATCTGGGAACTGTATACGTCAATGGGACACGCAACGCCTCATACTTCGTTTCCCATCACTCCCATCGTGCTTCCATTCCTATCCTTAGGGCTGAACGGTGAGTGGATTCCCCATTCTCGTACGACCTATCCCTTGAATGAATTGCTTTCCTAAAAAAGCCACGCCACTGATGTAATTATTCACAGTCTAAAGTCTCCTAAGCGAGTTTCTTATAACGATAAAAACACTAATGAAGATATTACTAGAGTTTGGTTGGTGTAGTTTATAACTCCTACATTGGTAGATTCTCTCCACATAACGAGAACTCTATATCACGAAAGAAAGTAATAGTCCCTCGAGTTTATTAATAAAAAAGCACCACAAATTAAACAATTCGACTCCTTTTTATTTCTGAGTTAATTTTTTCCTTTTGAACAAACATATTCATTTATTTTGTAAATAATAAACAATTTACATGTTCCTGAAGTGTTTATATGTTTCTACAATGCAAATATTTGCGTAGAAAGTATTATTTCAAACCAACTTTTCAATGCTTATTTCGGCTCAGCCTTTTGGAATATCCAAGTTTATTAGACAAAATATGCGTAAATTGTCTTAATAGCTAATTTTCGAAGTTTCGACGTTTCCTCCCTGGACACCCTGTACAACATAAACGTGAAATATTGCCTAAGTATCTTCTTCACAGAATAAGTATACGTATTATTTCCAATTGTGACACTCAAATTCGACATTAATGTTTTTGTATATTACTATTCAGTCAATGAATGCCGTAAAAAACTAGTTAAACCCAATGCACAAAAATATTCGGGAGAGATATGTATTAGCTAGTATAAAACTGATAATATTAACAATTAACATCAATCATGTGATATTTGTACGGTTAGTTCCATCACGACGACATCAAAGACCCCTGAGAACTCCTTGACGCATATTTCCAACACAGGGCTCCGATTATAAGCTGTCGAGACCTACTTATCCCGTAACAGTACGTAGAAAGTCCTCCCGCTGGCAGTCGGTTTATCGGTACTCTTAATACGACAGTTGCAATGACGAAGCGAGAAGCGATGATGTGATGCCAAGGGGATTATCGATCTATCGGGTCCCCTTGTGCTCGGTCTCCTGTGCACAGATCACTCCACAACCGGCAGACTTCGTTATTCGACCTCACCAAGCTTCAGAACATATGCATTTTGCTTGCAGTTAATGCAATTTAGATTTTTCTACAAAAACCGGCTTCAAAGGTTTCTTAATTTTTTCCTCGGATAGAGCAAATGACGTTTAGGAATAGGCAGGTCTCATGTTCAGGGGACTCTTTACTTTCGAAAATAGCAAAAAAATTAACATTGCAAAACTACAATATTGAGCCCTAAGTCACCTAAGCCGGTAGTACTGAATAGAGTGTAACATGTTTTTGTAACCTGTGGGGCGTGGATCCTTATTCGCGTTGATTGATACAATTGCATTTACATTAGAGCAATTCAAATATTGGGCCCAATCAAGTATTTTACCATATATATAAACATTTCACGATTTTATGCTAAATATAGGAATGAAAAAATTGCTAGAATACCTTAATTTACACAGAATTCTCTTAAATATTCATGTAGACTGTTATCGTTATTTGAGGAAGTATGATGTAATCTGTTTCCCGTCAATTTTTTAATATTTTTTTCCATTTTGGAGATAACACCACTTCTTTGCTATTGATGGGCGCGCAATTCAAATACACTAGGTTACTCATATATGAAATGCATCTCTTCTGCCTCAAATGGTTGAGGAGAGGTAATGTCGGCCGTCATAAGCACAGCACAGCGGGAGCACGATGTCCCTGCCTCGAGCCATGCGGGTTCGCCACTTTCCTAGCTGTCGGGACCGGTACGCTACACAGCGTCGCGCGGAGACGTTTGCTGTTCGACACGCCACTCACACCAACCTAATCAACGCAGCACGGCTGCAACAGTTGACCCTGCACGATGATACACATTTAAATTGCTCGTCTGGAAGCGGCAAAGAACACTCGTTTCCTAACGAAAATTTTCCGACGGCACTGAACTTCCTCAAATAACGATAAATACCGAACATGATTTGTTGTGAGTATACTTAAAAGTTACCTACATAGAATAGAATAGAATATTTATTACGCTACTTAGGATACATGAAATACTTCCGGTGGTAGCTTTTTTCCAATCAATTAATCTACATAAAACAAACATCAAACCACTACATATATACAACAAATATACAAAATGAACATCAAACAACATTACTGAATACAATTTTACAAAATTAATGTATTAACCCTATGCTAAAGGTAACCTTAATATAAAATAACAAGAATAATACAAAAAAATAAAAATTTTAATGTTAACATATTCTAAAAAAACAAACAAAAAACTTACAACTTATTTAATCTAATTTTAAAATTTTTGACATTCTGAGGGAAAGTCTCTAGCACTGCTGCAGGTAATTTGTTCCAATTTTGTATGGTTCTATTAATAAATGAGAATTTACCTACATCTGTTCTCTGTTTTCTTTGCCGAATTTTGAAGCCATGATCTTTCCGCGCGACGTCTGTTGGTTTTGATAGTCTTGCCCGAACTTCACCCCATTCATTCAAGTTAAAACGAAAAAGTGTGATTGTTTCTCTGATTGCAGGTATCATATCCCACCTGGCAGCTGGCGGCGAGGTCGGGTTGCAGGCCGGCGGCGCGGCCCACGCACGAGAAGCCCGTGGCGTGCGCGGGGGCGCGACGGCCGGCAGCGGCGGGTGCAGCGGCGGGTGGCGCGGCACGTGCAGCCAGTGCTAGGGGTGCTAGGCGGGTGCAGCAGGTCCTGCAGGTGCATCTGGGCGTCTACGCCGCCGCCCACCAGCTGCAACATGTACAGCAGAAGCCAAGCCGCCGCCCTCGCGTACACTGCGCAACACAACTCATGCCGGGGAATTTGGACAGACGGCGGAATCCGGGCGCGAGCGCGGGCGCGACCCGCTCTTGGCCATGTGGCAAGTAGGCCACCATGACGGCGACCCACTCTCCAAAGGACGGGCGCAAGGGCGGAAGGAGGCGGGAAATAGGCAAGCGAAGGAGACGTTACAATGGTTTTGATTGATTCGTGATTCCGGGCGCGTCAACAGCTAAGGTCATTAGTCCCGTAAGTGTAGTGCATGGGTTTTCCTCGGGAGTTGGCAGTGATCTTCCCCCGCTGGATGGCGAAATCCGGTGTCGACCTACCGCTGGCTAACGGGGTTTTCCCTCAGCCAGGTGTCTCCCAACTGCGCGGCACTGCACCAGCCGCAAAAAGCTCTAACCGACTGGTCTCCAGACGTATATTATTGTTGTGCATATAAATGCAAGTGTGGGAAAGTAAGGAATGAGGAAAAAACAAGGAAGAGGAAGGAAAGATTGCGCGCGGTCCGTGACCTGTTTGTTAAGGTACTGCTTCGGCCCCTGGTGATGATCGGAGAACCCACGAAAAACTACCGATCAGAGCAGCCGGCCGCTAGAATTCTCCTCCAGACAGGGACCAAACTAGACTTAGCTATATAGCTAGTGTCAAAAATCCCGCTACCGTCAGGACTCGAACTTGGGATAAACATCTTACCGCACCTTAAATACGAATGCGAGGGCGCAGAGAGGCGGGAAATAGACAAGCGTAGGAGACTTTAGAAAGGTCGACCGGGGTAGGTGAATGGGGTTTAAACTCCCAAACTAGTGTTAATACATGAGCTCTTCAAGGAAAAGCTGTTATACACGAATATCAATGATCAGCATAAACAGTACATGTATCTGAAAGAAATAAATCTTTAATTGTTCACAAGCGAACAAGATAGTAGTGTACTGTTGTGGTTCTTCCGACAACACATTGCATAAAACCCGTGTCACAGGTGAGAAGATATTCTCAGGGGGATTGGAAAGGGGCGAGAAGATATTCTCAGTGGGGAAAACACAACCATGTTCCTCGCTCGGATTGCGAAGCATAATACAATGCAAACATGAGAGGCACGGACCTTTTAGATCGAGGAATTGCGCACTATAGATTCGGAATACTATCTAAAAAGCGGTACTGGCCCATTCTCACATGGTTCTTGGACGCCTCTGTGATGTATGCCACCTTTTTGTTCAATCAAAATAACCTAACAAGTCAAAATTCTGTAGAATGGTGGCTCAAACATATCATGGTCGTTATGGCATTCACACTAAACGTATAGAACGGCCTTCCACCTTTCTGCTGCGGGCAGTCGCACAGTACAAATCTACACGCAAAGCGCTGCGTCTCGCCTCGTACCTGTGTTCCAGTGAAGGTTAAAGTGCTACAATAATAGTTATCAACAATATTTACTGTGTGGTGCTAATACTATATGAAATTAGTACAAGGGCTTCAGCCGACAGCACTGGCATACGCCAGTGCTGCCAGGGGGCCAGTACTATCCGATCGAGGGCGAAATGGAAGTCGCTTACCAAGAAGGTGACGTCCATGAAACATCATTCCAACACATTCCAGAGCATCTTCTAGTGCAACATCAACTAAATCAACAGTTATCTCATCCCCCATCGTCTCAGCATCACATGTGGAGTACAACAATGTCGCATGTCAATGTTAATGGACAATTAATTGAAGTCAGTACTTATCAGCCGGCTGATGGCACTGCGAGTACTTCAAAGTGCAACGGTAATATCAGTGCAAGTGCCAAAACACGTTTTCAAGAGCCCAGTGGTAAGCGAGTGCATAACGATTCAAATTTAAACGAGCAACCAAACAAAAAAACGTGTTTAGCGATTCTCAAGAATATGGTATACCCCTTCAAAACAGATTTAACCCTCTAAGGGGACCTGCAAAAAGTGAATCTAATTTCATATCCCAAAACACAATCGTTCCAGAAAACTCCGAAAAAATTAGAATCCCTCGCATCTATATTAAAAATGTTGAAAATATTATAGAAATTAAACAAATAAATTAAAACGCACATCACTAATCAGTTTACCTCAACCTATAACAATAGCAAAGCAAAAATTAACTTTAAGAATAGATTTCAGGAAAGCAATTAAATATTTTGGAAGTGCTAATAAACAGTTCCACATCTACAAGGACCCAACTAACAAAAACATTCAATGCGGTTAACAAAAATATTCATCACAATATTACTCAAGAGGAAATTTATCAAGATCTAAAAGCTAAACATTATTTCCTCATTAGTGTCGCCAGATTACACAAGAACAATACACCAATTCCAGTGGTAGTCGCTGAATATTTAGAAGAGGATATTGAAATCATTATTAAAACAAATGAAATATGTAATCTAAAAGTAAAAAACTCAAAGGAGGAAATTAAAAGGAATGATAGTGTCTCCGATGTTTGGATTACGGGCATTCAAAAAACAACTGTAACCATCTAATTTCTTGCATTTATTGTTCAAAGAATCATTATTCAGTTTCATGCCCTCTAAAAGAACCACCCTGCAATATGTAAAAACTGCGATGGGGCTCACAGAGCTGATATCTTAACATTAAAATGATTGTATTTTTAAAAAAATTGGAAAATAAGCAAAAAATTCCCACCAAAATTTACCGAAGTCGAGAAATAACCATCAATCCCCACCCCCCAATACCACTGACCATTTTCCCAACTAACGTAACACCACCCATATACCACACTTCACCTATGTATCAGCAACCAACCAGCACCCAAACATCCCCCGAAAGCAATTAGTTACCAACTTCCAAAACAATCTCCCACATAATAACTCATCTCCATACAGTTTCTTAAATTCTCCATTCCCTCACAATATCATTATCTCCACATCCACACATTTAATTAATATCTTAAACTATATTATACCAGTCACTGTTGAAAATATCCAACCATGGTGCGTCCTGAATATAATCACTCATTACTTCTAATGAATTGGAATGCATGTAGCATCAGCAATAAAAAGTAGAATTGCAATATTTTTTACAAGTCAACAATATTGACACGGCTTGCATCTCTCAGCTGCAGCTAAAACTTTCTTCTCCGTTTTATTTTCCAGGATAAAATATTGTTAGAGAAGATAGAAAACACTCACCAGGCGGCGGGGTTCTTATATTAATCAAAACCACTATCTCATACCACCAAATGCCTAATGCCCATTACTGCTGCTGGAGAATAAAAGTATTATCAGATAGTGTAAATTGATGTGAAAAGTCAGGAAGTGTAATGTGCTCATTAATTTTTCTTTGGAAGTTCAAGAATTATTGAAGTGCTTTGAAAAGAGTTCAGCTTTCGTTTTGTGAATTTGCTAATCATTTATTTCCTTTGAAAGTAAATGTGCTTGTCACTATACGCTTCCCTCTTCATTGTAAGAGATTTGAAAATTGTTATAAGTTTTTTCCTTTCCATGATATTTTATGGTAAATGTTTCATAAACAGAGTCAGCTAAAAGGACATGAACGAGGTCATCATGCAACATATGCTCCATTTTCTTGTCCACAGTGTGGTTTGAGGTTTAAAAGAAAGTTCATTTATCTATCCATGTTGGTGGCCCCGGTGACGGTCCTTTGGAACCACACATTTGTCAAGAAAAATCATTGGAAACGGAGCCTCTTGACAACATTTAGAAACGCTCGTTGTAAGAAACCTCATTCTTCTCTGTCAAAAGAAATCGATAACATTTTGGGGCAGAAAGAATCTACCAAACTTATAGCACCTTCTGTTAATCATACTGACTCAAATGGCGAAAATGATATTGATGGTGTTCCAACAATAGAAAGTATTGAGATGCCTATGTCTATGAAAGAGAGAAATGAACAGAAAAAAGGAGTTTTCATGTAACATTTCCTTCATATCCAAACAGTGGTGAAATGCAAACAAAATCTGTTCAAAGCAATGTAAGTAACGCTTTGGATAATTCCTATGCACAAAATGCACCTGATGGAAGGTGCAACTAATACAGAATCTAGTGGTATGAAACATCTTACAGATGGTACAAACAATTTTGCCGGTGCTAGCCAAACCATAATATTAACTAAGGGTGCCTCGTGGCTCATGAGCGAAGTCACTCGCCTATCACCGAGGAGGTCCGGGTTCGATTCCCGTCGATCTCATGTGAAATTTGTTCCAACAAAACGAGTCTACCTGCTTCACAAGGGCTAGTCCAACCCCTGTGAAGTGCCCTATACCCTGTCCACATCCTCATTCCTTCCAAATTCTGGCCGCTGGGAAGTGACGCAGGGGTGCGCGGTGTGAGGCGCGTGTGCGGAGATGCTATCTGGCGGTCCTCTTGACAACTTACGAGTGACAATGACATGTAATGGAGGGTTACTCCCAGCAGTGTGCAGTAATAGAGAATAACTCTGAAAAGCGCAAAGCGCTCAACGTACCGAAAGGGGCTTAGGGACGCCTTGCGTCAAATGTAGACGTATTACAACAAATGAAAAAAACTTCTCAATCAGCAATTCTCATCTGGATTGCCTTGTATTCAACAAGTAGCCTCACAAGGTCAATTAGAAATGTAAGCAAGGTAAATGCTCTGGAGTTTCATGTGATAAACATGTTTCCCAGAACATTAACATTTTGGCAACATGTCCTGAGAGGAATCCAAAAGGTTCCAAGGTTTTAATGCGAAATATAGATTAAATTAAAGAAACTGATAACGGGGCTTTATTATTAGAATGTGATAAAGCATCTGATAAATTGTTCCCATATGGAAATGGAACTGTAGAAATTGATGGAATAGTCCTTCTGATTATTGTGACGGTGATGCTAGAAAAACTTGTAAGGTGCTCTAGAAGAATACACTGAAACTAGTATAGAATATATAGATAACACAATTGATTTCTGTGAATATTCAAATATCACTATATATATATATATATCACTATATATACAATATTCAAATATCACTATATATATATATATCACTATATATACAATATTCAATATCATTATATAAAATTTGTGAGAATGGTGAAGAAGTTTGCGCCCGAAACAGTATCTGTGAGCTTTCTTGATGTGTTTTTCCCTGGTTTCAGCACCATACGTTTTCAAGGAAAGGAAAAACTTCTAACAATTTTCAAAACTCTTACAATGAAGACATTAGAAAGACGGTCCTAAAAATTGAAGATACAAATAAACCCTACCAAATAATTCGCCGTTAAATATTCACATCCAAAACACACTGTCCTCCCATCCAATTAAGAATAAACAATAATACCATCCCATGGACTCCAAATAACAAGGAAGTTAAGTATCTAGGACTCCATTTGGACACCACTCTCAACTGGAAAATTCACGTAGATGACAATGTTCAGCACGCCAAAATCAAAATCCTTCAACTGAAACCGCTCATAAATAAATCTTATAAACTGTCATTAAACAATGCCATTATTATTTATAAATTCATCATCAGACCCCTCCCCCTGTACGCCTGCCCAATATGGACAAATGTTGCCAAATACAACATACAAAAATTGCAAGTCATCCAAAACAAATTCTTATGATCCATCACACAACCCCCTGGTTCATCTCCAACAAGAAACAGAACAAGGAATTAAACATTAAACATATCACTCATCATAATGTCTATCTCGACAATAACTTTTACTAGAATCTGCACTTGATCAACCAAAGTAGAAATCTCAAACTGGGTAAAAACACAGAATGTCAGTCTCGAATAAAAAACCGATATCCGTTACATCCATTATTGGACAATTTCAGCAACATGGAATAAATAATTTGAGGTGCTCTTTGAGACCCCTTGTCAAATATAGTTGTGTTAGTAGAAAGTTTTAATTCACTTGTAAGACATAAAATGCAGAAATCTTCTACAAAGGGCATTCAAAAAGGTCTCGGAAATGCCTTGCCGCCGCCAAACTAGCGATAAGACAGGGTTCACACATGTGTGGTAGGGGGCTGAGCATGTTCGCACGCGGACAAAGTTGGTCGGGACAAGTTTCAGAGCGCAGTGGTGTCACTGCTCCGTGTCACGTGGAGGTGAGTGGTAGTAGGTCGGCGTAAAGTTGCAGTTCGAACAGCGTGCGAATCTAAAGTCCAAGTACAAACTGGAAAAATCAACTTCACAGACACTATCGGTCCTGTTGCACACTGGCCTGGGCAGACTATAACTGAAAATGTATGTGTGTACGTTTTGGAGAGTTTGCATGATGCGGTTCGAAGGACGCGACTGGCCAACTGGCAAGGAAAGGTACGGGTAAGTTTTTACATTACTATAACGCGTCAAACCACACACAAAAGAAGCCTTCTACCGCTAATTCTAACAATGGCAGGAACGACGGAGCAACTACAAGGGTGCGCACGTGTCCTACTTCGAAGGTGATTACGTTACCATTGCCACAGGTTATAACATTGAGAAGCTGAACCACAATTCCGGGAACTTTTTGAAACGCCCCTCCTATATGGACTAAGATTCGATGCGCTTAATCATTATGTCATCCCGTGCAATAATATGTGCAGGTGAAGGTTGCTTTTTGTGGAAGAACCATGTAAGGAAAATGCACGGTTCATTTTGTACTCTCATTTAATTTATAATAAAAGTTTTAAAATGAAACTTTTTTAATTAAGCCTCCGTAAGCACTCAGTAATACCATATTCTATCAGCAATTATTTCAAAAATTAAAAACGTAAATTTCATAAAACTTTCAGATTTACGTGTTTTAGGGACCGTTATTCCAATATACATGAAATGACGTTCGAACTATAAAAAACTGAATTCGGGACCTAATGGGTTAACACTGCTTAGATATATATGAAGAAGTGTACCATGGCATAATAGTTTGCACGGAATAATTCTGTTAATAGGAGGAATCATGGATGTATGATAAACTGGCCATCTAAAATGTATGGTTGTAATACAATGATGTGAAGGACGAGTTTCTTGATTTTAAGTTTTTGTTTTGAGATTCGTGCATTACTAAGTTGTTAGTTGGCAAATGTATAGAAAAGTAGAAAATCTTTAGGCAGGTGTTAGTTGAGAATTTTATTTTTACAGCAGGGAGAGTAATGCTAGGTTTAAAAACAGCAATAATGTTCATTTGTAATGATTCAGAAAGTAGTACACTTTGCGGTCAGGTGCAGTGGTAAACTCTCGTTTAATTTATAATAAAGTTTTAAAATGAAACTTTTTTTTAATCAAGCCTCCGTAAAAACTCAGTGATACCATAAGGTATCACCAATTATTTCATAAATGAAAAACGTAAATTTTAAAAAATCTTCAGATTTAAGTGTTTACGGACAATTTACTCCAATACACATGAAATGAAGAACGAACTATAAAAAAATTCGGGCGGTAATGGGTTAACACTACTAAGATATATATGATCAGTGCACCATGCCATAAAAGTTTGCAGAGAATAATTCTGTCAATAGGGGGAATCGTGGATGTACGATAAACTAAGCATTTAAAATATATGGTTATAGTACAATGATGTAAAGGGTGAGTATCGTTTCTTGCAGTGCTATGTTTTATCTTTCCGTTTAAAAGATGTGTGCATTATTCAGTTGTTATTTGGCAGTTGTATAGAAAAGGACAAAAATCAGAGGGAGATGTTAGAGAATTTTATTTTCAAAACAGAAAGATTAATGCTAGGGGTAAAAACGGCAATAATGTTCATTTGTAATGAATCAGAAACTAGTATATGTTGCGGCCAAGTGCACTGTCTGGGGATAGTTACTTATACATGACATTTAGGTTTTCGCAGCACATGGTATGTGCATCTGTTGCCGCAGATGCGCAGGGAGCAACAGCAAGCCGTGGCGCCATCAGGGCGACAGTCATGAGGGGCCGTACTCCACCAGTACAGAGGGCAAGGAATTGCGATGAATAAGCAGGCTATTTAGCGCTTTTAAGGGCGGAGGTGTAGTGTGTGGCGAACATTCAAACTCGCCGCGCGCTGGAGGCTGCTAGAAGCCGCGAAAGGGACGATACACGCGCCAGCAGCGCTGAGGCGGGGCGCTAGCCTTTGCTTGAGGTTGCGCCCAGTATTCATTCGGGCCCGCAAGCGCCACACAAGTTAGGGTTCAATTAGTAGGGTTGCCACACGAGGACTTGAGTAGTACGATTAGATTGCTGAAAGTAGAAGAGGCGTCGCGCGACTACGAACGCAGTCATTCAGGGCGCCTAGTCGCTCTAATATGGTGTAAAGTAGTGGCGAGAGTATCGAGTCTTATCGATTCGACTAGTGAACAGTGAGTCAGGAGACGGAAGTAAGTTCAGAGACAGTGACACTCGGAGTTCATCCAGAGTCACTGTGAGACTTGAGTTTTTAGTGTTTCGCTTAACACAACCGAGAAAATAGACTACAGTTAATATACATCATCAACATTGAGTACAATATCCATCCAAGCATAGGGTGCCATCCTTAGGAATGCAAATTCTCCCATGATCACTCCGTCTTCATCAGAGTAGCATATGGATTTATCTAGACAATGCATAGATTTATCTATACCGCATGATTTATCTAGACAATCTTTGATAAAACCCAACTGCCACTTTAACATCCAGCTGCAGGAGGGATTTATTTTTTTTAAAAAAGGAATAATTGTCGATCCCACGTGGTGGACGCAATGATATCATAAAACATCTGTACACCCAAAACCTTAAATTGCAACACAGTTACAAGTATTGGTAAAATTCTTCAAAAGTTTCCAAACAACGGGAACTGATTTTCTGCGTTTGGGGAAAGATGTAACATTTACCTATGAAACACAGCAACATGAGATTAGTTTTAACACTACTAAATGGCAGTCAAAGTTATATTATTATCTTACGACACTAAATTGTCATGCCAGAAAACAAAATAAGATGCGCTTGCTTGATATGTAATAACAGTTTTAATTTTTGAACAAATACGCTTTGTTTACTTAAATCATTTAAGCAAATTCAAAATTTCATACTTACATTCTTAATTACAGAGGAAAAATGTACGAAATATCATGAAGAACTGGGAGAAATAGTACATATCCGATGCAGGAAACTTGTCGGTTTCCTTGCAAGAAAGTACGGTAAAAACTTATCGCAGACATACACAGAAAAAATTAAGAATTGTTTAATCCTTTTGGAAAACGTATGGCGATGGAATTAAGACATACTGAGAGAAATGGTTTTATGTCTATGGAAAAGTCAATGCTTTGTATACCCGAATATAAATCGACAATGAATATCAGACGATGCCAAATTCTTGACAGGCATCCTGAGATTTTTTCTTGTAGCAAATTCCTACTATTTAGTCAAAATAAAATTGCAAATTGTATTTCGCACTCACTGGGAGAAGTTTATTTTGCACATTTGCACTCTAACAAGAGATTTCTGGTAGCAAAATGATTAAAAAAAGCGTGGCATTCACCGTGAAAGTTGGCTCAGGCACATGGATTCATATCTCCTGATATAGGAAAAGAAGCAAGATTCTTAGAATATCGGAAACGTACTGAGATCGAAGAGCGTTGCATCAAAAATTAAAGAGAATCGACATGACACACTGTTAATAAATGAACCTTTAGAAAACTACTGTGAATGCAATGTGACCAAGGGAAGTACATATCCTCAGAAGTGTTCATTCCAACACTACTCAATACGGTCTTGACTGCCCGATGGGAAGAGAGTCGAAAACAATAACTCATTTCTTAACACATTGCATGTAGCAAACTAAGCATGTCAGGTACCAAAATAATTCGGATAAACGAGATAGAGATAATAAAAGAACCAAAAGAAATTTATGCCACACGTAACGTGTGTTACGTGGAGGTGAATTACAGTAGGTCGGTGTAAAGTTGCAGTTCGAACAGCGTGCGAATCTAAAGTCCAAGTGCAAAGAGGAAAAATCGACTTCACAGACACTACCGGCCCTACTACACAGTGGCCTGGGCAGTCTGTAACTGAAAATGTATGTGTGCACGTTTTGGAGAGTTTGCATGGTACGGTTCGAAGGACGCGACGGGCCAAGTGACAAGGAAAGGGACGGGCGAGTGTCTGCATGACTATAACGCTAGAAACGACACATAAAAGAAGCCTTCTACCGCTAATTCCAACAATGGCAGAAACGACAGAGCAACTGTAAGGGTGCGCAAGGGTCCTACTTCGAAGGTGATTAGGTTACCATTGGCATAGGTTATAACATTAAGAAGCTGAACCACCGGAAACTTTTTGAACGCCCCTCGTATATGGCACTGTGTAGACTATTCCGCATTTAATGTATGAAATAACGAGCTTTTTTTTTTAACTCAGAAACGCCCGACCTGGGGAGCGGATGTACGAAGATGCATGGGATCGTAGTGTACAACTCGATCATTGAAACATTAACATTGAACGTAGGAAACTAATAAGTACAAAGAAAATCGCTTCGAAAATAATAGTAACAGAAAAAGGAATGTTCTTAGGTAACGGGAGAACTTCGGCTACCATTAATTCAATTCATCTGTCAAATCAACGTGCAAAAGTTCAGGGGGGAATGACAAACATCAGACGACGAAAAAGGAAAACAAATAATGACGCACGTAAAGATGAAGGCGGTAGTATAAAAATATGATAATTATATGAAAAAATAAAACATTGTTAGATCATGCTATAAAATTAACCTTCTCAACAACAAGAATACTTTCTAGTCAATTAGACACAGGAATCTATAGGAAATTAAAAGTGTAAAAGTAGACGTGCGTGAGTTCACAGTGATTTTACCGACTCATTTCATGTAGCAAACTAGCGATTTCAGGTACCAAAATTATGCGAATAAACAAGATAGGTTATAAAAGAACCAAAAGAAATAGTCATAAAGCCAGTGTAAATTTACGGTACCATTAAAAGTTTGCGCAGCACTGATAGCCGCTTAATATTTGTCAACTCGTATTCCCCGACACTCATCAGCTTAATGGAAAGCTGCTTGGTGCAAAGCGTCATCCGCGAGCAGAAGATTTCAGACTGATGAGATTTACATCAAACATTTTTAATAACACGTTAATGGCGAAGGTTTCTTTGACAACATATACGCTATGCGGGCGTTATCGAAAACATTTGTAATAATTAAACGTATATATTCTTGAATTAGAAAATGACAAAAATCATTCAATCCAAACATTTAGTTGCATGTTGTGGCATATGTAAAAATTATTCGATTCATTTTATCTCTTTCCCGAACTACGGCCATTACCAGCGAGTCCGGAACAATAACAAACGAAGTCAGAGTAAAGGCGAAATTTGCATTCACCATAAAAGTTTGCACAGGCACATGAATATCTCCTGATATACAAAAAGAAGCAAGATTCTTAGAATTTTTCCAGTTAACTGAGATCAAAGACCGTTGCATCAGAAATAAAAGGTCCTTCAGAAAAAAACTGAAAGCAATACGACCAAGGGCAGTACATGTCCTCAGAAGTGCACTTTTCAACATAACTCAATACGGCCTTTACCGCTCGATGGGAATGGAGTCAGAAAAATAACTTATTTCTTAATGAACGAGTCAAAATCGCCGGACTTCCGCAAGAAACTAGAGTAAGGCTACAACGCGCCGGGCCGGTCGCATTTATAACATCAATCTGCAAGGTCCGGAAACGCTAGGCTAGGCCTGTTCAACAACGACACAGCGATTACCCGGCCTTAGCTTATCTCAAAAAAAGTGTCTCCTTCATAAGTCACCAACTGTTTTTAAGGTTTTTTGATGAACATAATCAAATAAATAAAAATCGAAATATTTGAGAGTAATAAAGATATTACATTTTGGCATGAAATGATCGGAGCTTACAATAAGTCCAATATTATGCATGCATATAGCTGAAGTGTAACAATGATTAAAAATGGATGTAGAGAATTTACACACAACAGAAGGAAGAATTGTTGAAGATATGTTTAAGGTTTATAAAATAAAGATGAAATTAATTTTGGTAAATGCACCCAAATATTACTAGAACTGATTAGGCTTTAGAGGACGCTTCAATTACTGAGGTCATTAGGTCCATGTCAAAATATTTTTTAAATAGATTTAGTGTTGCAGATATAACTTATCCGCTCATTAAAAGCATGTATTTAACCTAAAAAGGAGGCTTGAATTCCGCGTCAATTATACAAGTAGATAAGGCAGAAGGAAAATATTAAACGAACACGTAAAAATTTATCATAAAAGGTAAAATTGGCTGTAAATGGGGCCAAGAAAAAATAAAAAATTGTCCTTATCTATCAAATAAGATAATGTATTCCGCTTTCTCTCAAGAAACAAAAAAGTATTAAGAGCGCAGAAACCTCATCTCCGAGCACATTTCGTAGCGATTTGCCCAGGCCATGTCTTCGTCGGCTGCCAATAAATTTAGTGTAGGAAAGCGTGTTCCACAGAAAGAACCGTCCTGCACGAGTCACAAAGAGTTTCATCACGAAGGAGGAAATCCACACTGCCACCAGAAAAATGTCCGACACGAAGACGGGTTTAAAATGACTTCTCACGCCTAGAGGAGCGGGATGAGGAACGCCAGGGATTGACAGAATACTTTACCGCACTTCGTTTAAAAGTGGTATTGTGCCACTTCGTTTTCCACGCTCTAAAGACGGATCTTTCCAAGAAAGCCATAACATTGAACAATGATACAGAAGGAATCTCAGTGCAGGTCTTCCATGTCGCCGATTTCACCACCTGGTCGGCTAGTTCTTCCCTAGTGATTCTCACATGGACTGCAACCTAACTAAAAACCGCGTCATAGTGGCGGGACACAAGAAGATGGATTAGGTTTTAAGCTGATTTCGTCAGATAGTCTGAGGAAGAACGGGAGACAACTTGAAGAGAGCTGATACAATCAGAACAGAGAACTAATCGCCGCAACGTCGCTGTCGCGATGTATTTTAGGGCTTCGAGAATTGCATGCAGGGTTTCTTCTTTCCCGTACTAAGGCCGATACCAGCACGTCGGCGTACGCTGCTGGGCCGCCGGCGAAAGTCGGGTCCCCGAAGAATATAGGATGTCGGGCGGCAGCTCTGCGAAGAAATACTTCGGGCTAGTTTGCATAGCATTTCTTCTCATCTGCTCCCTAAGGCCAATACCACCAAGTCCGGAGCGGTCGCGGATACTGCTACGCCCCACAGTGGGCTAAACGCACGCATTGAGTTTCACGAGTAATTATGTTAAGATAATGCGTTGAAAATGTTGCGAGCCACAGATCTTTAATATAAGACTAGCTCAATTTTGTAAACAATTGAAAATTACAAATTGCGCTGCCCTTATTTTGAATAATTTGTTTTATGCGGTTGGGAAGAGTTTAGAAAGGCACACAAGCCTGGCAGAGATAGGCAGATTCAGGAAATATAGTAAAGATAGTATGTGTACCTTTGGGTTGTAGTTGCTAAATTTGAATTTGCTGTCAAAATACTAAAATTTGAAATGACGAGTCCAAAAATTGAAAAAGGTCTTTGAAGATGTCATTCAATTTTAGCAAAAATAAATATGCTAGGAGGGTCAATCCATCCAAAATTTTAGGAGTTTGTAGTGTTGGGTCTTGAATGTTTTTCATATTTCAGTACTTGATTAACATAGTAATAGATAGTTACATGGCATATTTAAAGACTCCTAGCTTGAAAGGATTGGCTACAACAATGAGAAAAATATTCAGGTATCGCACTTGCAAGACTTTCGAAAATAATTCATAATAAAAACAGTTTTGTTCGTAACAGAACAAACGAAGAACCAATTTAAAGTTAGTACATACACGTTGAAATGGAGGTAAATTAATGGAAATTATTGTCAATACTATTTGCAAATAAGATGTAAAATAACAACAAACATTAATAATTAAAAATGCAATGTTTTGAATAAAATGATTTTTTACTCACGTAAATATCACCTAATGATTTATTCATGGTTCAAATTTGATCGCGGAACTACTTGATGTTTTTATGTTATAAATTAATTAATACCGGACTTGTTTGTCTTTAAGGCTCATAATCGCTCGCACACTAGCTGCTCTGTCCAACACTAGGCCTGAGTGTGTGATGGGCGCTTTTGGATCACTTAAGGTCGGGTACAAGGGGGGACCTTCAGGAAGGGCTGATGAGGTGTATAGCAATAAGTCTTTGTCCATTACATTTTCGTCACTCTCTGGATGTTGTCGTGCGATTTCGTTGCGTAAGGGAGCTTGCATTAGTCGAACGCAGGCTATTGGGCAAGTAAGTCGTATTCATTGTGATACAACTGTGTATTGGATAGAAAAGAAATTGTACGTTAAAAGTTTTATTTAAAATGCCGAAATCAAAAGAACGGTGGAATACTTTGTGGTGCTGCAACACTTTTGAACTTCAGATGCATTCCAGTCAAATCGGGAAAAGGAAGGTGACCGAGGAAATGCGAAAAAAGATTCTACACTTAGTGGTTGGTGATTCAATTTGTGATGGTTGTCGTCTTAAAATATCGAAAATAACTGTATTCATTTCTGTTGAAAATGAAAAAGAAAAAACGAGGTGAGCAAATCTACAAGTGACGACGAATATCTGCATGAAAATCAGCAAGATGCGAGTGTTAGTAGTTTAAACCAACTTTTAACTGCTTTTGGTCATTCCCCCGTTTCAAAATTCAAATTTTCACGGGTGAAATCATATGCTAGATGAAAAGCTAGTGCTGTTAGCGATGTGGTAAGCGGAATTTTTAATGTTGATGAGAAAAATGATGAAGAAGAAATGGTATGCCAATTTAAAGATAAATTTTCAAATGTCCAAACGGCGAATGAAAAATACACAATTCTAACTTGCCTACCAAAAAGCAAGAGTGAAGACAAAATAAAGACTGAATTCGAAGTTTCTACTCATGCATCCAAATAATACAATGGGTTTTTTCAACTTTCGCATCTGTAAGCCCAAAGAATTGTGTACTTGCAGGAACTCCAGGAACGCATAATGTTTGTGTGTGCGTTATTTGCGAAAACACGAAAATAATGCATGCAAGTGTACAACCAATCATCGAAAGCATTAGCGCTCTTGTTTTGAAAATTGTGGAAAGCAATGCTTCATCAAGTTGCTACGTAAACACTTGTGAGAATTGCTCATATATTTCAAATCTTCGTGAAATGTTAAAGTCATGTCTACAGACGAATCTCATCGAAGAAATAATTTACAAGGAGTGGACTACAACTGACAGGGCCCAGATTATTTTAGTAAAAGGTTTATCAGAGTTGTTTTTGAAAAAATTACATCATCAATATTTAAACATTCAAGTCTCAATTTTATAGCTAAGACGCAGAGAAGCTATTTGCAGCATCTGAAAACTGTCATCCAACAAGGAGAATTTATTATTCTTGGTGATTATTCAGAACACTTCAGTTTTGTTACCCAAGATGCTATCTAGGGCTGTCACTGGAGTAATGTGCAGACTACAATTCACCCATTTCTTGTTTATTATAAAATTCCGAAAACGATGATTTATCAAATTTTTGCTTGTCAATAATATCAGATTATTTAATTCATGACAGTGCAGGAGCACATCTTTTTCAAAAGAAACTCATTGAGGACTTGAAAGAAAATTTTTCTGAAATTAAAAAAATGTATTATTTCAGTGATGGAAGCCGCAAGGCAATATAAAAACAAAAGAATTTCTCAAACATTGCGAATCGCAAGAAAGATTTCGGCATCTTGGCAGAATGGCAGTTTTTTGCTACCAGCCATGCAAAGGCGTAGGTGGTACTGTGAAGAGATTAGCTACGTACGCTAGCCTCCAAGGGACTCATATCTCCACTCTAAAAAGAACTTTATGAATGGGCAAAATGCCATATTCAAGGAGTTGTGTTGCGTTTCACAAACAAAGATGAACATGAGGAGGAAGCCCAAATCTTTTGTGGGAACTACAGACTATTCCGGTAACACGAAGCTTTCACTGTGTTGTACCAGTTAGTAAAACTTGCATTTCTCTGAAACATTTTTCATCTTCATGTGAAACTCCCCAGACAAGTTGTAATTCGACGCAAATGTCAGCACGAGGACTCATTAGCCAGCGTGCAAGTGATGCGGCGTGCTGCACTGTTGAACGACGGGGCGGCGCGCTAATGTAGCGGTAAGTTTTAATTTTTTAACGGTCTTAATTTTCATTGTTCCGTCTTGAATGTTTTAGGATTGCCTACAAACATCCATCGTTGTTCACTGATTTTTTTTCGTTTGAATAAAAATATATCATTTTGAGTTATTAAACTATTAATGGTTTGAGTTTAATTATTCACAACAAATGTACGCTAAATATCAATATGAAGTGAAAACATTCGTCTATCTAGCTCTAACAAACAGGGTTTTTAAAATCAAATTATTTCTTCCTAACAGGAATCAGGAAAAATAAATAATACAGACGTGCAATGCGAATGCGTAAATATAAACCATCCATTGTGAGTAACAATGGGCAAACATTGATTAATATTTCACAGAAAGCATATTTACTCTAAGAAGAAACAAATATAAAAAATTAGCTAATTTTGGGAGGTCGAGTTTTGATGCCCCCCTATTTTCCGCGGAATGACCCAGGAGGATGTGAAGGTAATTGACTGCGAAACTGATCTCGGAATTTTAATATGAAAATAATTGATCCAATATATTAGACATATTTTTATAAATTACATCCAAATATACCAAACATACGATTTACAGTGTTTTTTGAGATCATTGATTGCAAATTTGTTTCCAAATTGTAAAATTATGAATGTCAAATCCTTACACATGACAATTTTTTGAAAATGTCATTGACATTCTCCAAATTACGAATTTACGTTGTATATAAAAGCAGTGAACTTATGATGCTGATTTTTTTATTTATTGCGTATTTTATCTATTGAAATAAAGTGAAAAACTGTCTGAAATAAAAAGGGATCATACATAAACTAATTCAAACAAGAAAATGTAATTGTAAGAACAGAAAAACTGAAGAGCGACTTGGCGAGTCTAACGTATTTCGCCGGTGCTTTGCTGGAATTGTTCAAACAGAATTCAACTGTTTTCACATGAACTCCAACAATCAAGAATAAAATTTACATTGTAAATATTAGGCATGACAAAAAACGTAACTTTTCTCTTCGTTTGCTGTTCAAATTGTCTCTTAAACATTCTTCAAAGCAAAGTCACAAGTTTTTAATTTGCCTGGATGCATACAAATGATCCACTTTTTGACTAAACAATCCATAATTGGTGTTAGCACAACAGCACACGCATTCGGGGAATTACAACCAGTGACACACACTACAAACATTATGGGACTTCCCCAACTTGGACATTGACGAAAGACTTTGAGAATCACTCAGTGGAAAAGACAGATGGAAAGGGGGACCACTTTGAGAGACACAACATTCGGGCACGGAGACTAAAATCCGGGATTCAACTTGGAACGTGACTAGACGGACAAATTACAATGAATTTA
>JAHLJT010008446.1:213733486-213791621 GCA_031308135.1 Acheta domesticus
TTGGCGTTCAAAACTCTTCGAAAGAATGTCACAACACTTCAAAATAAAAATAATTTATTTATTATATTATATCACGATTGGGATATAATTTCGACTTGACAGTGTCGAAATTAACTGAGGAGTAAATTCGCAAGAAAATCAGGACATTTCTTGCAAAGCGTTGGAAACAGTTTCACCGAGCAGAAACAAAGCTGTCTAGTAAATTCTCTGCATGGCTCTGTGAAGAATTCAGTGTATCGGAATGTTTAAAAGCCCCCACCACGAGAGGAGGAAGACCAAAGAAGCGAAAGAGGAAAGAAGCGAAAGGTCAGCGATATGTTCTCAGAAAGAAGCTCATCTGAATTGTCATTTGCCGTTCAAAGTAAGTTTTCGGTTAAGTGGCCAAAGGAAGGTTGCCGATGTCATAGAACACACATCAACTAGTACTCTTAGAACCCTGGGTAGAATGAAGCGCGCAGCAGAATCCAGTGTAGCAAAGCAGGAATGCTATTCTCCTGAGAAAACGCTAGGTTTAATATTAGACATGAAAATGACTCGCAACGCGAACATAACACTAAGGTGCGCTCAGAAAACAATGTACACTCTATCCTCCTTTCTAGAAAATCTTGGAAACAAAAACTCAATGTTATCCTGATAATTCGGCTGTTACTCGAACTGATACTTTGGCTCAATTAAGCTTCAGGATATTTTAGATCTGACTTTAACGCGTTTGTGCAAAATCCAGGAAATCATTCCCAATGCTTTGAAAATATGTGATGGAAAATTTGAGAAAAACTTGCAGATGATTTAGAAATGTGGTTGTGACGGAAGTGGAGATCACAGCACCTACAAGCAACATTTTTCGGAGGGATTTTTTTTGCCAAAGATGATTATGGTAAAAGTTAAAAAATGTTTATTTAGTATTACCTCATTCTGTTTGGCCAAAAAATGACTGCCTTTTATAATTGCGACAAACATCTATACTGAGATTTTTTCGATAAATATTGTTATTGTACAACCGTCAGAATAGACGTTACACATATGTCAGTTCATTTTGATTGATGTTCTAAGTATCTCAGCCAAATTTCGCTTTTCTATGACCTCCAGATTTCGAGAAATGATTTTTGTCCACCTAGCGAAGCAAAATTGATCATGGTGCATCGGTTGAGTGCTACTGGTAGCGTACTATCTGTGACTGTGTTTCACTTGCGTTCCATGTGACTGCATGTGATTATAAAAAAAGATACGTAATTCTCTGTGAAAGTGGAGGATGACCCGTGAGACCGTGAAAGTGGAGGATGACCCGTGAGACCGTGAAAGTGGAGGATGACCTCAGCACAGACATGAGAGAACGTGGTTGATGAAGATAAACATGGACAAATTCAAATAGTTCCCCTTTCTTAACTAAAAAGGTATTAGTAACTGAACGGAATAGTGAGTTGGATATTCACAACCTCACACAAGGCTCCAAAGCACAGCGAAGAGTTTTCACGTCGGTAACAGACAGCTTATCAACAAGTCCTCCAACAGATCCTCAAACTCAGTGGTGCAGGTAACAACCCTGAAAGAGAGCTATCGGCCTTTCATACGGCATCTGTGAGCGTGTTCGTGCTTTCTAGAAATATCCCAGGTAAAGACTTGAATGAAAATTGATAACGAACTAAAACAGGACAAGAGTCCGATGACGAAAGAGCCCATAAATTAAGAGAAGACACAGCTAAATTCGAAAAAAGATTACGTACTACGGTTACGTACTATTCTTTTGAAACACGAACTCAAGATACTGAAGTAACTTGAAAGAATAAAAAAGGAAAGGGAATTGGACTGTGATCAAATAAATTCTTTAGTTAATTCGGTCGTTAGTGATTGGAACGCATATGCAATGGCGTACTTCGAAAAGAAGAGAATGTTTTGTTTCCAGATATTTTGTTTTTAACTAGAATGGCACGTAATTATGTACAAATGATTGGCGGTATTTTGACACTATTCTTGCAGAAGCTTTTGAGAATTTCATGTGAGGCCAGCAAACAAATAAGCATACGACAGAATTGCAAACAATAAAAATCACTTCTGTCAGAGAGGAGTCGTTCGTAAACAGATTACATATTTTGGAAGAAAACGAAGACGGATTTTCCGGTTCAGGTAGAAGAGCGAGGAGCAGTCAGTGGCTTCCCGTCATCAGAACACATTGGCGGAAAAGCAACTGGAATGAGTCTTGTTTTTCGAATCCCGGCACTGTCACTTAAACACTAAAGAAGTGCATTGTAATAGAGGATCGAACACAACAAAACCCGAACACACAAAAATGTTCCGCCGGAGTGCATTGACTGGATATGGAATGGATTTTTTCTTCGACATTTTATATGAAGTTCAGCCTCCGGGTGATGACCTCAAACTTGTCATTCTAGATGTTTTCCATTGCTTTGATTTCTTTTTCCAATATTTTTTATTTCCCCCATCGTTTGTCGTTATTTTCTAAGAATTTAACAATTTCGAAATATTTTTTTCTGATTTATTCTCGCATTTTTTTGTCATTTTCACTTTCTTTGGTTTCATGTTCATCCGAGCAAATCAATTTCTGTCGCACACTTCCAGGCTCTGGATACTTCTCTAAATCTTTCGTTTTCTTCATAATCTTCAGTCCAGGTCTTTTCTTAATTGTGTAAGTTCTTCTTTTGTTTCTCTTTTCAGATCATTATTGGTTAGTTTTAGTTCTTCAATAGACACCCGAAGTTCTGAAAGTGCCGTTAGCATGGATTCATGTTCACTAACTTGGTTCTTTCTGGTATTCTTCGCATTACGCCTATTAGCTCCCGAAACCATTGTTTAATGTTTATTTGTGCCGGTTTTTAGTTGTGACTTGTCACTTTTGATGCCACTCACGGAAGTTTTTATATTGTTTCTTATTTTGGATTAATGTGTTGCTTACCAGAATTCGTTGTGATTTGTTTACATTTGGTTCTTTGATCACTGACGACAGGGTGCTGTTACCGCATTTAGTTCTTTATTTACTCACGAGAGGGTGCTGTTACTCGAATCGTGCGCAGACGCGCTCAGAAAATTGAAGAAAATGAGAGGAGGTATGAAATGACCGGCAAACTGACCTTGCCATACAAGTTCTCAGGCACAGTGATACCGACGCCTTAGAACTTCCCGACAGTTGGCCGGGTGGGGCCCCCTCAACCACAATAAAAAACTAGAAATAGCCGAGAATTCGTCGCCTTACAAATGAATTATTTCAGTGTATTTAGGAATTCATCTAAAACGTTTCTAAATTGTTAATACAAATAAAATCGTTCTTGCTTTCTCTGTGTAGAACTTCTGCTCTCATTAAGCAATAAAAAATTCGAAATTCAGTAATATCGTGGAGAAACAAGTTATATTCTGTCAGTTTCGACGAGCAAAAAGAAATGGTGCGCTTACGCAGCAAGGTTGCAGCGACACCTGGTCTGCCGGAATGACGCGGGCAGCAAGCGCTCATTTTTCTCACGCATTTCTAACAGTGAGCAATACGAGTGATTACAAAAGCTGAGCTCACATGGAGCAATAGAGAATTTGAAATTCAGTGAAACTGTAGAGAAACCGAACATGTTGGATAACAAAGAACCTCATGTATTAGCGGCCCTGTACAAATTGAATCAGAAAAGAAAACAGCCTAGACAGACACCGCGCAATGGGTAGTTCATAAAGAAGGGTATAGTCACATATTGCTTCAACTTGCGCATGTCAGAAGTTATATACGGAGAGCCTCATTAGGGATGTGATGGTAGGACACACCCGAAAAAAGAGACATGTATGAAGATTTGCAAAGGAATAATCTCCTATCAGAGGAAGTAGGTAACTAGAAATGAGTGCAACAGGTGACTACGTCAGTAGTGCAACAAATGGAGGCTGGCCACGCCCGTAATGCAAGTCAAAAAATATTCAGAACATATACTAAGTCCGGTGCCAAGGACAGCAAAACGTGCAATGAAGAAGACAATATGAGGCAGTGAACTAGGAAGATAGCAGATACGGTCGTGTCCAATAGTGCTGTATATTGCACGACAGAGAGGAATGCAGGGTCATGAAATAAGTGTTTCAAAGGAGAGAAAATGTTTTGCATATGCACAACCGTCAATTACGCTAAACTTTAAGAACGTAGAAAGCGCAATTAAAGAAACATGACGAATGTATTAAAGTATAACAGATTAAAGCAATTCTGAACAGTGCGGGTAACGAGGTGAGTTTAGAGTTGATTGAATTGGGAGACCCAAAAATGTTAACTAAAAAAATTTAGCTAACACAAAGAGTGCCAAGGACATGGAAACAAAATTGGTTGGTATCATTATCTTAGGACAGCGTTGTGAACTTCATAAATTCAGAAAGGAGGAATTATTTTCTTGAAAATGGGAACGAAATAGAGGGCATTATTTTCATGACATTTTTTGTACGATCTGCAACTGTCAATTGTCGATAGCACGTCGTGGACGTCAAGATATCCTTAAACATCTTCCATCCAGAAGCATCGAAAATACCACACAGTTGCAACAAGACGTTCTCTATTGACAAATTCTACAAAAGTTTCCAAACAATACTGGCAGATTTTCAATGTGAAGGAAAAGATGCAACATTTACCTATGAAACAGAATTTTACTAAAAGCCAAACATAGTATTAAAACCTTACGATTTAAAATTCTCTTGTCACAAAATAAAATGTGAAGTGCTTGCTTCTTATGTAATAGCACTATTCATTTTTGGACAGGTAAAATCAACTTGAGCAAGTATCTTGTCAGCATGTCTGTAGATAGTTCAAACAGACTTGGTACAAAATGAGTTTTAGTTGTGGTAAAACATTGTGTTCTAGTAATAGGAATAGCAGTGAAATTATTAGACTTTGGGGCAAATAAGTGAAAGTGAAACTACTATTATACTCCCTCAGAATGGGTATTAAGTGTTGTAGCAAAGAGTGGCCTAATGCCAAATACTATTTGTTCTTGTGCTGACATCACCAATACTAACTTTGGAAGAGTTAAATGTCAGGGTAATATTAATATTTTCACAAAGATACATGACACGTTAGGACAAAAGTTGCTGGGATTGAGTGTGCTGTTCATATATTTCATGTTTCCAACATGGTTCTGATCAACTCCCAATTGATATAGATGTTTTGCTATTAAGATTTATAAATATTTCTTTATATACACAGAAATAGTTACAGAATAGATGGAATTTATTTCCATCATTTTTAATTTGCATTAATTAAATATAAAAAGGTTTCGTCGCACAGTTCCACTATATTTCTGAGTCTTCAAGATATCAGTAGGAATTTAGAATATATAATGTTTGAAGTCAAAATGTTGTTCACATATCAGTTGTTCATTTAGACATTCTCAATATACTTACATTCATAATTACAGAGGAAAACATACCAATTATCAAGAAAAACTGGGGGTACATTTCAGGTGCAGAAAACTTGTTGGTTTCCTTGTAAGAAAGTAATGTAAAAATTTATCTAGTCTACACATAGAGAAATCCAAAAAAAATTGGCTAACCCTCTTGGAAACCGAATGGGAATGCAATTGTGACATATTGAGAGAAAATTGTTTGATGACTATGCAAAATCAATACTTTATTTATCCGAATATAAGTCGACAAGGAATACAGACGATGCCAAATTCTGAACAGGCATCCTGAGATTTTTTTTACTTTTAACCAATTCCTACTATTTAGACAAGATAACATTGATCCTCAAGGTGGCTGTAGCAGTGATCGAATGGATTTCAAATTAATTTTCAAGATTTATTAGAATCTATCTATTTCAAGAGGGTTAATTCATAAGATTTGCAATCTGGTAATTATAAAAAAATATTCTGCTGATAATTAATCAACATTACAATAGTCATTTTCAATCAAGAAGGAAGAAACATCAAAAAGCGGAAGAGGATATTACAAACTGGTACATGGAAAGTCTGAGGAATAGCGAACAAATATCCAGATATTATATTTGAACTTAGCAGAATGAATCAGGTATAGTAATTTTAAGAAAAACCAAAAATTGCAAAGGAACTGAAATGGTTAATGAATTTACACATATGTATAGTGGTGTGTGAATAATATTGAAGAAAGAAATTTTGAAAGGTACATATTTGGAGGCGAGTTCAGAGAACATATTGATGTATAAATATAATATTATAGGTCATGGATATGTATACTGAGTATATATGGAATAAGTGAGGACACAAATAGTATATTAAAAGATGAATTTTATAATTTATTGAATATTACAATACAAAAAATAGGAATTAATAGGGAAATACTTTTGTTTGGTGATCTCAATGCAAGAATTGGTTGCAAGAATTAATGATTATGTGGTGGGTCTAAAAAGTGAAAATAATTCTAATGAAAATGGTCAAAGATTAATTGATATATGTGAGCAAAATACATTGAAAATTTGGAATGAATTTTTTGAGCACAAACAAATCCATAATTACACTTGGTGTACAGACTCTTTGAATTTCGAGATGTACAATTGATTAAGGAGTTTTAAAACAATCTACAAATTTAAAAGTTCATGATATTAGAGCCATTTAAGGTTATACTTGAAGTAAATAGTAGAATCACCTTTTTTTACAGAAATTTTTATTTATTGTGTATTTTATCTTTTGAAATGTAGTGAAAAACTGTCAGAAGTAAAAAGGATTATACATAAATTAATTCTAACGAAAAAATGTACTTGTAAGAACAGAAAAACTGAAGAGCGAATTGGCGAGTCTAACGTATTTTCGCCGTTGTTTTGCTGGAATTGTTACCAACAGAATTCAACTGTTTTCACATGAACTCCAACAATCTAGAATAAAATTATCATTGTAATTATTAGGCATGACAAAAAACGTAAATTTTTTTTTCGTTTGCTGTTAAAATTGTCTCTGAAAAATTTTTCAAAGAAAAGTCACAAGTTTTTAATTCGCCTGTATGCATATAAATGATCCACTTTTTGACGAAACAACCCATAACGGGTGTTCGCACAACAGCACACGCATTCGAGGAACTACGACCAGTGACACACACGACAAACAATATGGGACTTCCCCAACTTGGACATTCACGAAAGACTTTGAGAATCCCCTCAGTAAACAAGACAGATGGGAAAGGGACCACTTTGAGAGATATAACATTCGGGCAAGGAGACTAAAGATCGGGGATTCACCTGGAACGTGACCAGACGGACAATTACAACGAATTTACAAAACGCAGACCAATTAGAATGACGAGACGGAACATGGGACGAGGGAGGGAGGAGACATCGGCAGGCAAACTCGCCCACAGCGAAAATAGAAAGGTACGGGCGCGTCAGACGACAGACGGGCGAGTGAAGCCTGTGGGAAGCGACCGGAGACAGACGTGTCCGGGAGATGTCCAGGGTAAAACGTGTGGCTAGGAGAGACTTATGAAGTGTGAGAGAGACAGAGCGAGGAAAAAGACGCGTGTGAGGGAGCAGGCATGTGTGAAGGGTCCTTAAGAGTTACCCGGACGCAAAACAAGTCGGGTGGCAGCACAGAGAAGAACATTTCGCATCAGTTTGCGTTGCGTTTCTTCTCTTTTCCGTCCTAAGACAAACACCAGCGTGTCCAGAGCAGTTGCGGACACTGCTGCGCCGCCTGCGAAAGTCGGGTTCCCGACAAAGAGCAAGTAGGATGGCAGCGCAAAGAAACATTTCCCATCAGTTTGCGTTGCGTTCTTCTCTTTTCCGCATCAAGGCAGATACCAGCGCGTCCGGAGCAGTTGTGGAAGGATGTCAGGAAGCGTGGAGGTTCACCCCTTCAATCCATCAAAAAGTACAAGGCCGGATAATTACACGGTGGATTTCTACAAGCACGCGACGTTCATCAAAAGTACTTGAAGTCACCCGTCTGCACTGGCGACTTCATGCAGATCAAAGGCAAGGGGGCATCTGGGCCCTTTAAGCTGCCGGCTTCAGCCCGAGCGACGAAAAGGCTGAAAAGAAGCGCACGGCGTCCGCTGCAAAGCTGACGAAGAAGGGGTCGCTACCAAGGCCAGAACAAAGGCGGCGGCCGGCAAGCGCAGCGCGACTGTAGCTGCGGCGGCCGCTAAGTGTAGCCCCGCCTCACCCAAGAAAGCGCCTTCCATGCTGAAGATGCCTAAGGCGCTACCAAAAAGCCAATGGCGTCCAAACCAAAGAAGGTCGCTTCTTTCCTATCTTCTATTTCGTCTTTCCTGTATTCTATTCTTTCCTGTCTTCTATACAACTTTTCTGTGGTCACGGCGTAAATATTCTTAAGTCAATTTTTGGCAAAATTTGATTAAGTATTGAAACTACAAGTTATCCATATTTTATTTTAGTAATACAATCGAATAAAAAAAGCGTTTAGAATGTGAAAAATCGTTCGCTCAATAATGCTTAACTCTAGTTTTCTCCAAACTAAAATATTTGACTTAAGAACTTTTACGCCGTGACCACAAAACTGTTATTAGCGGCGAGAAAAACTAAAAGCAAGATGGCGAGTTAGCACCTTATGAATGTAGTAGTGCGTTAGCTGCAGCAGAAAGATGAACAAAAGCAACAACGAGAGAAAACTCGGCTCTGCCGTCTTGACGTCGACAGCAAACGCTCATTTTTCTCACGCATTTCTAACAGAGAGCTATACGAGTGTTTACAAAAGCTGAGCTCACATGGGGCAATAGAGAATTTGAAATTCAGAGAAACTGAAGAGAAACCGAACACGTTGGATAACAAAGAACCTAATGTTTTGGCCACCCTGTACAAATCTTATCAGAAAACAATGCAGCCTGGACAGACACAGCGCAATGCGTAGCTTATCAGAAGGGTTTAGTCACATACTGCTTTAACTTGCGCATGTGAGAAGTTATATACGGAGAGCCTCATTAGGGATATGATGGTAGGACGCACATCTGAAGAAAGAGTCAAGTATAAATATTTGCAGGAGAATAATCGCTTAATAAAGGAAGTGCGTAACATGGAGTGAGTGCCAGAGGTCACTGCGTCAACAGCGAAACAAACGGAGTCAGGTCGCGCCGTATTGCATGTCAAGGAAGGTTCACAACATTTACTAAGTTCCGGTGCCAATGACAGCGAAACGTAGTGCAGTGAAGCAGACGATAGTAATTGCGAATTTTATTTTGCACTCGCCGCGCGAGATTCGCACTCGCCGATCGTCGAATCGTAATTCCGCGCGGCCTTATTTACAACTCACGTTATTTAAGGCTCCATTTCTTACACATAATTTCGCATAAAAATTCCTTTATAAATCCTTAGCATCATTTCAAGGATATATTATTCAAATCACGTGGTCTAGAGAGCGAGCTTCAACCTCAAATTCGGAATGGGTATGGGATAGCGTGGCCGTAAAATTAATATATGATAGAAATGTGAGGGAGAGTGGCGAGAGTGAAGTGAATGTGGTGAGAAAGAAGCGAATGAATGATATGGATTCCTACAGATTATTACATTTTTGAGGTTCAAAATAAGAAGACTCAAGTCTCGAAAACTTCCGGATTGGGTCGGGATTCACCCAATTCTTTGGTATAAGTACAACAAATAAACCCCTCTCCTTTCCCCCACCCAATGCACACAAAAATACACTATGGTATGATACCGTCTTTTCAGACACGAACTCAAGACTCTGAAGTAATCTGAAAGAATGTGGAAGAAAGGAAGAGAATTGTATTGTGGTGAGTTAAAACCTTTTGCAAATTAGGTCATTAGTGACTGGAACGCAATTCCAATTGCGTACTTCGAAAAGGAGACAAAGTTTTGTTTTGAGATATTTTGTTGTTGAACTAGAATGGCACGAAAGTATGTACAAATGTTTCCATTCCAGTCAAATCGGGAAATGCGAAAAAAGATTCTACACTTAGTGGTTGGTGATTCAATTTGTGATGGTTGTCGTCTTAAAATATCGAAAATGACGTATACATTTCTGTTGAAAATGAAGAAGAAACCGAGGTGAGCAAATCTACAAGTGGCGACGAATACCTGCATGAAAATCAGCAAGATGCGAGTGTTAGTAGTTTAAACCAACTTTTAACTCCTTTTGGTCATTCCCCGTTTCAAAATTTAAACTTTCACGGGTGAAATCATATGCTAGAAGAAAAGCTAGTGCTGTTAGTGAAGTGGAAAACGGAATTTTTAATGTTGATGAGAAAAATGATGGAGAAGAAATGATTTGCCAATATAAAGATAAATTTTCAAATGTTAAAACAGCGAATGAAGAGTACATGATTCTAACTTGCCTACCAAAAAGCTGGAGTGAAGACAAAATAAAGACTGAATTCGGAGTTTTTACTCATGCATCCAAATAATACAATAGGTTTTTCAACTTTCGCATCTCTAAGGCCAAAGAATAGTGTACTTGCAGGAACTCCAGGAACGCATAATGTTTGTGTGTGCGTTATTTGCGAAAACACGAAATTAATGCATGCAAGTGTACAACCAATCATCGAAAGCATTAGCGATCTTGTTTTGAAAATTGTGCGTAGCAATGCTTCATCAAATTGCTACGTAAACACTTGTGAGAATTGCCCAGATATTTCAAATCTTCGTGAAATGTTAAAGTCATGTCTGCAAACGAATCTCATCGAAGAAATTATTTACAAGAAGTGGACTACAACTGACGGAGCCCAGATCATTTTAGTAAAAGGTTCATCAGAGTTGTTTCTGAAAAATTACATCATCAATATTCAAAAATGCAAGTCTCAATTTTATAGCAAATGCGCAGAGAAGCTATTTGCAGCATCTGAAAACTGTCATCCAACACGGGAAATTTATTATTCTTGGTGATTATTCAGAATATTTCAGTTTTGTTACCCAAGATTCTATCTAGGGCTGTCACTGGAGTAATATGCAGACAACAATTCACCCATTTCTCGTTTATTATAAAAATTCCGAAAACGATGATTTATCAAATGTTTGTTTGCCAAAATATCAGATTATTTAATTCATGACAGTGCAAGAGTACATCTTTTTCAAAAGAAACTCATTGAGTACTTGCAAGAAAATTTTTCTGAAATTAAAAACATGTATTATTTCAATGATGGATCCGCAGGACAATATAAAAACAAAAAGAATTTCTCAAACACATTGCGAATCACAAGAAAGATTTCGGCATCTTGGCAGAAAGGCATTTTTTTCGCTACTAGCCATGGCAAAGGCGTAGGTGGTACTGTGAAGAGATTAGCTGCGTACGCTAGCCTCCAAGGGACTCATATCTCCACTCTAAAAGAACTTTATGAATGGGCAAAATGCCATTTTCAAGAAGTTGCTTTTCGTTTCACAACAAAAGATGATCATGAAGACGAAGCCCAAATGTTTGCGGGACTACAGACTATTCCGGGAACACGAGGCTTTCACTGTGTTGTACCAGTTAGTGAAACTTGCATTTCTCTGAAACATTTTTTATCTTCATGTGAATCTCCCAAACAAGTTGTGATTCGACGCAAATGTCAGCACGAGGACTCATCAGCCAGCGTGCAAGTGATGCGGCGTGCTGCACTGTTGAACGACGGGGCGCCGCGCTAATGTAGCGGTAAGTTTTAATTTTTTAACGGTCTTAATTTTCATTGTTCCGTCTTGAAAGTTTTAGGTTTGCCTACAAACATCCATCGTTGTTCACTGATTTTTTTTTCGTTTGAATTAAAATATATCATTTTGAGTTATTAAAATATTATATATTAAAAATGTCTTAAGTTTAATTATTAACAAATACGCTAAATATCAATATGAAGTGAAAACATTCGTATATCTATGCTCTAACAAACAGGATTTTTAAAATCAAATTATTTCTTTTAACAGAATCAGAAAAAAATAAATATTACAGACGTGCAATGCGAATGCGTAAAACATAAACCCTCTATTGTGATGTAACAATGGGCAAAAATTGATTAATATTTCACAGAAAGCATATTTACTCTAAGAAGAAACAAATATAAAACAATTAGCTAATTTTTGGAGGTCGAGTTTTGATGCCCTCCTGTTTTCCGTGGAATGACCCAGGTGGATGTGAAGGTCATTGACTGCGAAACCGATCTCGGAACAATATTAAATTGAAAATATTTGATCCAATATATTAGACTTATTTTTATAAATTACATTCAATTATACCAAACATACGAATTACAGGGTTTTTGAGATCATTGATTGCAAATTTGTTTTTCCAAATTGTAAAATTTTGAATGTCAAATTCCTTACACATGACATTTTTTTTGAAAATGTCATTGACATTCTCTAAAATACGAATTTATGTTGTATATAATAGCAGTGAATGGATGATGCTGATTTTTTATTTATTACGTATTTTATCTTTTGAAATAACGTAAAAAAACTGTCTGAAATAAAAAGGGATCATACATAAACTAATTCTAACGAGAAAATATAATTGTAAGAACAGAAAAACTGAAGAGCGACTTGGCGAGTCTAACGTATTTTCGCCGGTGCTTTGCTGGAATTGTCACAAACAGAATTCAACTGTTTTCACATGAACTCCAACAATCAAGAATAAAATTATTATTGTAAATATTAGGCATGACAAAAACGTAACTTTTTTCTTCGTTTGCTGTTAGAATTGTCTCATAACATTCTTCAAAGCAAAGTCACAAGTTTTTAATTTGCCAGGATGCATACAATTGATCCACTTTTTGACCCCATAACGGCACACGCACAACCAAACAACCCATAACAATCGCACAACTGCACACGCATTCCGGGAACTACGACCAGTGACACACACAAGAAACAATATGGGACTTCCCCAACTCGACATTGACAAAAGACTTTGAGAATCCTCTCAGTGGACAAGACAGATGGGGAGGGGGACCACTTTGAGAGACGCAACATTCGGGCACGGAGACAAAGATCGGGGTTTCACCTGGAACGTGACTAGACGGAAAACTTACAAACGAATTTACAAAACGCAGACCAATTAGAATGACGAGACGGAACATGGGACGAGGGAGGGAGGAGACATCGGCAGGCAAACTCGCCCACAGGGAAGACAGAAAGGTACGGGCGCGTCAGACGCCAGACGGGCGAGTGCAGCGTGTGGGAAGCGTCCAGAGACAGACGTGTCCGGGAGATGTCCGGTGTAGAACGTGTGGCTAGGAGAGACTTATGAAGTATGAGAGGGACAAAGCGAGGAGCGAGGAAAAAGACGCGTGTGAGGGAACGGGCGTGTGTGATGGGTCCTTAGCAGATACCCGAACGCAGAGAAAGTCGGGTGGCAGCACAGAGAAGAAACATTCGCATCAGTTTGCGTTTCGTTTCTTCTCTCTTCCGTACTAAGACAAATACCAACGTGTCCAGAGCAGTTGCGGATTCTGCTGCGCCGCCTGTGGAAGCCGGGTTCCCGACAAAGAGCAAGTAGGGCGCAGCGCAAAAAAAACATTTCGCATCAGTTTGCGTTGCGTTTCTTCTCTTTTCCGTACTAAGAAAAATACCAGCGCGTCCCAGAGTAGCGCAAGAGCAAGAGCAAAAGCAGGTCGGGCGTCAGTGGAGCGATGTTACAGTGTTCAAAACCCGCCCAACCTCGCACCTTCATGATAGTGTACATCGCCCTCTAGAGCCTCAAGAAGCGTGGAGGTTCACCTCTGCAACCCATAAAACAGAACATAGGCGGCTAATTACACGGTGGATTTCGACAAGCACGCGACGTTCATCAAAAAGTACTTGATGACAATGCTCTGCACTGGGGACTTCATGCAGATCAATGGCAAGGGAAAGTGTTTCCCCTTTAAGCTGCCGGCTTGAGCCCGAGCGACGGGAAGGCCGAAAAGAAGCGCACGGCGCCCGCTGCAAAGCGGACGAAGGCGGTCGCTGCCAAGCCCAGAACAAAGGCGGTGGCCGGCAAGCGCAGCGCGACTGCAGCTGCGGCGGCGCTAAGCGTAGCGCCCCGCCTCACCCAAGAAAGCGCCTTCCAAGATGAGGATGGCTAAGCCGCCTACCAAAAACCAACGGTGTCCAAACCAAAGAAGGCCGCTTCTTTCCTGTCTTCTGTTTCGTTTACAACAATTTTGTGGTCACGGCATAAAACTTCTTAAGACAATTTTTGGCAATATTGGGTTAAGTATTAAAACTAAGAGTTATCTGTATTTTATTTTAGTAAAACAACCGAATTCAAATGTTGCCTCCTTAACAAGAAAAAAACATTGGGAAATAGCGTTGAGCACACGTAAAATCATTTGCTCAAAATTAAACTCTTGTTTTCTCGAAACTAAGATATTTGATTTAATAACTATTTCCCCGAGACCACAGAATTTTTACTAGCGTCGAGAAAAACTGAAAGGAAGATGGCGAGTTAGCACCTTATGAATGTAGTAGTGCGTTTGCTGATCGGCAGGATGAACAACAGCAACGACGAGAAAAAACTCGGCTTTCCTATTAGCGCTGACGGCAATTACCGCGTCGGCGGCCCAGCGCCAGTCAATACCGTTCTTCTAGTTTCGACGAGCGCAAGGAGAAATGGTGCTCTTACGCACCAAGGTTGCTGCAACAGCTGGTCTCCCGGAATGACGCGGGAAGCAAGCGCTCATTTTTCTCATGCATTTCTAACAGTGAGTTATACTAATGTTTACAAAAGCTGAGCTCAGACGGGGCAATAGAGAATTTAAAATTCAGTGAAACTATAGAGAAACCGAACATGTTAGATACCAAAGAACCTCATGTAATGGCCGCCCGTACAAATCTTATCAGAAAAGAACGCAGCCTGGGCAGACAACCGCGCAATGGGCAGTTCATGAAAAGGTTTTAGTCACATACTGCTTCAAGTTGCGCAAGTGAGAAGTTCCATTCCACATAATTTCGCATAAAAATTCCTTTATAAATCCTTAGCATCATTTCAAGGATATATTATTCAAATCACGTGGTCTAGAGAGCGAGCTTCAACCTCAAATTCGGAATGGGTAAGGGATAGCGTGGCCGTAAAATAATTATGTGATAGAAATGTGAGGGAGAGTGGCGAGAGTGAAGTGAATGTTGTGAGAAAGAAGCGAATGAATGATATAGATTCATACAGATTATCTCATTTTTGAGGTACAAAAAAAGAAGCTACTTTCTTGTAAGTCTCGAAAACTTCGGGATTGGGTCGGGATGTGCCTAATTCTTTGGTACAAGTACAACAAATAAACCCCTCTATTTTCCTCCACCCAATGCTCTCAAAAATACACAATGGTATGATACGTCTTTTCAGACACGAACTCAAGACTCTGAAGCAATCTGAAAGAATGTGGAAGAAAGGAAGAGAATTGAACTGTGGTGAGTTAAAACCTTTTGCAAATTAAGTCAATAGTGACTGGAACGCACATTCAATTGCCTAATTCGAAAAGAAGAAAAAGTTTTGTTTTGAGATATTTTGTTTTTGAACTAGAATGGAACGAAAGTATGTACAAATGTTTGGTTGCTATCCGGCATTATTCGTGCGGAATTTTTTGCGAATTTCATGTGAGGTCAGCAAACAAAATAAGTATAATACAGAAGTGACAAGAATGAAAATCACTTGTGTGATATATGTGTACAATAAAGCAGCAGTTTAAAATATGTCAATCACTGAAAACAGATGTAAGAAAGATAAATGTAAAGAAAGGAAGAAGGAAAAATATGAATACGTTTTTCACAATTTGTTGTAGTAAGAAAAATATGCAATTATTGTAGAACAATTAATCCACTTATATATGGAGTCAAATGAAACTCCCGCTTGGCTGGTGCATATGGGCAAGTATATACAAGTCAAATCAGAACAAGTTCAATTATGAAATTCAATCAAATCTCTAGAATGGAAATTGCTGAATGTTAAAGTTTCCAAAGGAGATGATAATAGCAACAGTAAATAATGTATAGCTCCTCTTAACTCTTTCAATAAACTACTGCACTTATGTAATTGTTTTAAAATATTCTTTTCAAATTGTCAAACATTTCTAGTAACCGAATGATATTGTTGGAACGGCAAAGGAATTTTTAATCATTTAGATTTTTGTTAATTGAGAGAAATCGGTGATCTTAAGTAAGCCGTTCAAATGAATAGTACACCAACAAGGTACACTTTCAATAACGCGAATAAGGAGAAAGTTGAAAGGTTTCGCGGGAATGTACGTGATGCTCAGGAGTAGCTACGTACGTTGTCTTCAGCATGTTGTGTGTAAAGCGTTATGGAAAATTTTGAAGGTTTTTTAGTGAAATGCCACGAAACATTTAGAACAATGTAAATGAATTGAGCGTGTCATTGTTTTTTTTTTAATAAAAGATATCCGTTTTTATTACTCCTCTTATTTGAGGCAGAACTTCCTAAATGCCTTGTTCCTAAATGCGTTCGTAAATTCATTGCATAAATTTACGGATACTTTATGTAAATCACAAGATGCGGAGACCTGAGCCTGGTCCTTAACTTGCACACGCACAGCGACGCGTTAAAATTTCCGCAAAATTAATTTGGATAAGAAATGAGATGGAAGTGACGTGTGTGAAGAGAGTGCAATACGAAGGGCATTCAAAAATTTCCGGAATTGCCATGCCACTGCCAAACTAGCGATAAGACAGGGTACACATTTGTGTACCAGGAGGGCTGGGCATGTTCGTACGCGGGCAAAATTGGATGTATGATAAACTGGGCACTTAAAATGTATGGTTGTAATGCAATGATGTAAAGGACGAGTTTCTTTATTTTAAGTTTTTGTTTTAAGATTCGGACATTACGCAGTTGTTAATAGGCAAATGTATAGAAAAGAAGAAAATCTTTAGGGAGGTGTTAGTTGAGAATTTTAATTTTATAACAGGGAGAGTAATGCTAGTTTTAAAAACAGCAATAATGTTCATTTGTAATGATTCAGAAACTAGTACAGTTTGCGATCAGGTGCACTGTGGTAAACTCTGGTGTAATTTATAATAATAGTTTCAAAATGAAACTTTTTTAAATTAAGCCTCCGTAAGCACTCAGTGATACCATATAGTAGCACCAATTATATCAAAAATGAAAAACGTAAATTTTAAAAAATCGTCAGATTGATTGTTTTAGGGGTAATTTACTCCAATGAACATGAAATGAAGTACGAACTATAAAAAATTTCAGGCGGTAATGGGTTAACACTAGTGAGATATATATGACATGCCAAATTAATTTTCACAGAATAATTCTGTCAACAGGGGTAATCGTGGATGTACGATATACTAAGCATTTAAAATATATGGTACAATGATGGCGAGTACCGTTTCTTGCAGTGCTATGTTTTATCTTTCTGTTTTAAGATGTATGCATTATTCAGTTGATAGTTGGCAGTTGTATAGAAAAGAACAGAAATAAGGGCGAGGTGTTAGTTGAGAATGTTATTTTCAAAACAGAAAGATTAATGCTAGGGGTAAACACGGCAATAATGTTCATTTGTAATGATTCAGAAACTAGTATATTTTGCGGTCAAGTGCACTGCCTGGGGATAGTTACTTATATATGGCATTTAGATTTTCGCAGCACATGGTATGTGTATCTGTCGCCGCATTTGCGCAGAGAGCAACAGCGAGACGTGGCGCCATCAGGTCGACAGTCATGAGGGGACGTACTCCACCCGTACAGAGGGCATGGAATTGCGCTGAATAAGCAGGCTATTCAGCGCTTTTAAGGGCGGAGGTGTAGTGTGTGGCGAACATTCAAACTCGCCGCGCGCTGGATGCTGCTAGAAGCAGCGAAACGGACATGTGTTTGCATCAGGTGGCGCCCGGTAAACATTCGGGCCCGCAAGCCTCACACAACAAGTTAGGGTTGACTTAGTAGGGTTGGCTCCAGAGGAGTTGAGTAGTACGATTAGATTGCTGAGAGTAGAAGAGGCGTCGCGCGACTACGAACGCAGTCATTCAGGGCGCATAGTCGCTCTAATATCGTGTAAAGTAGTGGCGAGAGTATCGAGTCTTATCGATTCGACTAGTGAACAGTGAGTCAGGAGATGGAAGTAAGTTCAGAGACAGTGACACTCTGAGTTCATCCAGAGTCAGTGTGAGACTTGAGTTATTAGTGTTTCGCTTAACACAACCGAGAAAATAGACTACAGTTAATATACATCATCAACATTGCGTACAATATCCATCCAAGCATAGGGTGCCATCCTTAGGAATCAAAATTCTCCCATGATCACTCCGTCTTCATCAGAGTAGCACATGGATTTATCTAGACAATGCATAGATTTATCTATACCGCATGATTTATCTAGACAATCTTTGATAAAACCCAACTGCTACTTTAACATCTAGCTGCAGGAGGGATTTATTTTCTTTAAAAAAGGAATAATTGTCGATCCCACGTGGTGGACGCCAAGATATCCTAAAACATCTGTACACCCAGAAGCATAAAAATGGCAACACAGTTACAACAAGTATTAGTAAAATTCTTCAAAAGTTTCCAAACAACGGGCACAGATTTTCAACGTGTAGGAAAAGAGGTAACATTTACTATGAAACAAAGCAACATGAGATCAGTTTTAACCCTACTAAATGCCAGTCAAAGTTATATTATTATCTTATGACACTAAATTGTCATGCCAGAAAACAAAATATGTAGCGCTTGCTTTATATGTAATAACAGTTTTAATTTTTGAACAAATACGCTTTGTTTACTAAAATCATTTCAAGCAAAATTCAAAATTTCATACTTATATTCATAATTACAGAGGAAAAACATACGAAATATCATGAAAAACTGAGAGAACTATTACATATCCAGTGCAGAAAACTTGTCGGTTTTTTGCAAGAAAGTACGGTAAAAACTTATCTCAGACATACACAGAAAAAATTAAGAATTGGTTAATCCTTTTGGAAAACGTATGGCGATGGAATTAAGACATACTGAGAGAAATTGTTTTATGTCTATGGAAAAGTCAATGCTTTGTATACCCGAATATATGTCGACAATGAATATAAGATGATTCCAAATTCTTGACAGGCATCCTGAGATTTTTTCTTGTAGCCAATTCCTACTATTTAGTCAAAATAAAAATGCAAATTATATTTCGCACTCACTGGGAGAAATTTATTTTGCATATTTGCACTCTAACAAGAGATTTCTGGTAGCAAAATGATTAAAAAAAAAGCGTGGCAGAGGGAACAAAATACACAAAAGGAGTTAGAGTAAAGGAGAAGGTTGCATTCACCATTAAAGTTGGCTCAGGCACACGGATTCATATCTCCTGATATAGGAAGAGAAGCAAGATTCTTAGAATATCAGGAACGTACTGAGATCGAAGAGAGTTGCATCAAAATTTAATGAGAATCGATATGACATACACTGTTAATAAATGAACCTTTGGAAAACTACTGTGAATGCAATGTGACCAAGGGAAGTACATATCCTCAGAAGTGCTCATTCCAACACTACTCAATACGGCCTTGACTGCCCGATGGGAAGGGAGTCAAAAACAATAACTCATTTCTTACCACATTGCATGTAGCAAACTAAGCATGTCAGATACCAAAATAAGTCGACTAAACGCGATAGAGATAATAATAGACCCAAAAGAAATGTATGCCACAGGTAACGTGTGTTACGTGGCGGTGAATTACAGTAGGTCGGTGTTAAGTTGCAGTTCGAACAGCGTGCGAATCTAAAGTCCAAGTGCAAAGAGGTAAAATCGACTTCTCAGACACTATCGGCCCTGCTACACAGTGGCCTGGGCAGTCTGTAACTGAAAATGTATGTGTGCAAATTTTGGAGAGTTTGCATGGTACGGTTCGAAGGACGCGACGGGCGAGTGTCTGCATCACTATAACGCGTCAAACCACACACAAAAGAAGCCTTCTACCGCTAATTCCGACAATGGCAGCAACGACGGAGCAACTGTAAGGGTGCGCAAGGGTCCTACTTCGAAGGTGAATAGGTTACCATTGCCACATTAAGAAGCGGAACCACCGGGAACTTTTTGAACGCTCCTCGTATATGGCACTGTGTAGACTATTCCGCATTTGGGGTATGAAGTAACGAGCTTTTTTTTAAACTCAGAACGGCCGACCTAGGGAGCGGATGTACGAAGATATATGGGTTCGTAGTGTACAACTCGATGATGCAAACATTGAACGTTGGTAACTAATAAGGCGTAGCCTACCAAGAAAATCGCTTCGAAAATAATAGTAACAGAAAAGGGAATGTTCTTAGGTAACGGGAGAACTTCGGCTACCGTTAATTCATTTCAACCGTCCAATAAACTTGCAAAATTTCAGGGGGGAATGGAAAACATCAGAGGAGGAAAAAGGAAAACAAATAATGACGCACGTAAAGATGAAGGCGGAAGAATACAACTATGATAATTATATGGAAAAATAAAACATTGTTAGATCAGACTATAAAATTAACTTCTCATCAACAAGACACTTTTCTAGTCAATTAGACAAATTTCCATTAGACTTGATTTATCAACGATATTTTAGCTCAGGAAGTTCCATAGCAAACTTTAAGATACTATGATAAATCTCTTCACCCATACGTCATAAACAGTTTTTACTATGATTGTGACCAAATAAATAAATAAAAATGATTGCACCTTAGGATAGTAAGATAGACATTTCTGAATTTTGATATTTTAAATCGGGAATCAGCACTCAGCTGTGAATTCCCTCAAGAAGGTATGTGCCTCGAGAAGGATAAAGATGGAAGACTACTATAAACTAAACTAATATACACATAAAAAACACTTCAAGCTATATTTTGCGATTGACTTGCCGTGGACCTGTAGCCATCAGAGAAGTCGCATTTGAAGGATGGCGCGAGGAACATGAACTCTTCAGGGCGCGGCACTGAGATGAGATAAAATAAATAAGAAATAAGAAAATTATGGATAATTTCCAATTCCGCTCACTCCTGCGCGGACACTCAGTCCGTACCAAATTATTTTCTTTTGCTTTTTAACAGATAAGAACATACCCTTATCTGTAGTAACGGCAGAATTTCGGCTACCGTTAATTTAATTCAACAGTCAAATCAACGTGCAAAATTTCAGGGGGGAATGAAAAAAATCAGAGGACGAAAAAGGAAGAAAAATAATGACGCACGTAAAGATGAAAGCAGTAGTATAAAAATATGATAATTAAATGGGAAAATAAATATTGTTAGATCAGGCTATAAAATTAACCTTCTCAACAACAAGAAAACTTTCTAGTCAATTCGACACAGGAATATATAGGAAATTAAAAGTGTAAAAGTAGACGTGCGTGAGTCACAATGATTTTACCGACTCATTTCATGTAGCAAACTAGCGATTTCAGGTACCAAAATTATGAAAATAAACAAGATAGATTATAAAAGAACCAAAAGAATTAGTCATAAAGCAGTGTAAATTTACGGTAGCATTAAAAGTTTGCGAAGCACTGATAGCCGCTCGATATTTGTCAATTCGTATTCCCCGACACTCATCAGCTTAATGCAAAGCAGTTTTGTGCAAAGCGTCATCCGCGAGCAGAAGATTTCAGACTGATGAGATTTACATCTAACATTTTTAATAACACGTTAATGGCGAAGGTTTCTTTGAAAACATATACGCTATGCGGGCGTTATCGAAAACATTTGTAATAATTAAACGTATATATTCTAGAATTAGAAAATGTCAAAAATCATTCATTCCAAACATTTACTTGCATTTTGTGGCATATGTAAAAATTGTGAAATTATGAAATTATGAAGATGAAATTAATTTTTGTAAATGCACCCAAATATTCCTAGAAGTTTGACTGATTAGGCTTCAGATTGACTGATTACGCTTCAATTACTGAGGTCATTGGGTCCATGTCAAAAATTTTAAAAATAGATTTAGTGTTGCAGATATAACTAATCCGCTGATTAAAAGCATGTATTTAACTTAAAAAGAGGGCTTGAATTCCGCGGCAATTATACAAGTAGATAAGGCAGAAGGAAAACATTAAACGAACACGTAAAATTTGTCATAAAACGTAAAATTGACTGTAAATGGGGTCAAGAAAAATAAAGAATTGGCCTTATCTCTCAAATATGATTATGTATTCCGCTTTCTCTCAAGAAACAAAAACGTTTTGAGAGTGCAGAAAACTCATCTCCGAGCACATTTCGTAGCGAGTTGCCTAGGCCATGTCTACGTCGGCTGCCAATAAATTTAGTGTAGGAGGGCGTGTTCCACAGAAAGAACCGTCCTGCACCAGTCACAAAGTGTTTCATCACGAAGGAGGAAATCCACACTGCCAGCAGAGAAATGTCCGACACGAAGACTGGTTAAAGTGACTTCCTCTCGCCTAGAGGAGCGGGATGAGGAACGCCAGGGATTGACAGAATACTTCACCGCACTTAGTTAAAAAGTGGTATTGTGCCACTGTTTTCCACGCTCTAAAGACGGATCTTTTCAAGAAAGCCTTAACATCGGACAATGATGCAGAAGGAATATCGATGCGAGTCTTCCGTGTCGCCGATTTCGCCACCTCGTTAGCTAGTTCTACCCTTGTGATTCTCACATTGACTGGAACCCAACTAAGAACCGGGTCTTAGTGGCGGGACAGAAGAAGATGAATTAGGTTTTAAACTGATTTCTTCAGATAGTCTGAGGGGACGGGAAGACAACTTGAAGAGAGCTGATACTATCAGAACAGAGAACTAATCGCCGCAACGTCGCTGTAGCGATGTATTTTAGGGCTTCGAGAATTGCATGCGGGGTTTCTTCTTTCCCGTACAAGCACGTCCGCGGACGCTGCTGCGACGCCGGCGAAAGTCGGGTCCCCGAAGAATATAGGATGTCGGGCGGCAGCTCTGCGAAGAAATATTTCGCGCTAGTTTGCATAGCATTTCTTATCATCTGTTCCCTACTAAGGCCAATACCAGGGGGTCCGGAGCGGTCGCGGATACTGCTACGCCCCTCAGTGGGCTGAAACGCACGCATTGAGTTTCACGAGTAATTATGTTAAGATAATGCGTTGAAAATGTTGTTGGGAGCCACAAATCTTTAATATAACACTAGCTCAATTTTGTAAACAATTGAAAATTACAAATTGCTGCTACCCTTATTTTGAATAATTATTTTTATGCGGTTGGGAAGAGTTTAGAAAGGCACACAAGCCTGGCAGAGATAGGCAGATTCAGGAAATATAGTAAAGAAATGTGTACCTTTGGGTTGTAGGTGCTAAATTTGAATTTGCTGTCAAAATCCTAAAATTTGAAATGACGAGTCCAAAAATTGAAAAAGGTCTTTGAAAATGTCATTCAATTTTAGCAAAAGTAAATATGCTAGGAGGGTCATTCCATCCAAAATTTTAGGATTTTCTAGGGTTGGGTCTTGAATGTTTTTCATATTTCAGTATTTGATTAACATAGTAATAGATAGTTACATGGCATATTTTAAGACTCCTAGCTTGAAAGGATTGGCTACAACAATGAGAAAAATATTCAGGTATTGCACTTGCAAGACTTTCGAAAATAATTCATAAAAAATACTGTTTTGTTCGTAACAGAACAAACGATGAACCAATTTAAAGTTAGTACATACACGTTGAAATGGAGGTAAATTAATGGAAATTATAGTCAATACTATTCGCAAATAAGATGTAAAATAACAACAAACATTAACAATTAAAAATGCAATGTTTTGAATAAAATGATTTTTTACTCACATAAAGATCACCTAATGATTTATTCATTGTTCAAATTGGATCGCGGAACTACTTTAAGTTTTTATGTTATAAATTAATTAATACCGGACTTGTTTGTCTTTAAGGGTCATAATCGCTCGCACTCTAGCTGCTCTGTCCAACACTAGGCCTGAGTGTGTGATGGGCGCTTTTGGATCACTGAAGGTCGGGTACAAGGGGGGACCTTCAGGAAGGGCTGATGAGGTGTATAGCAATAAGGCAAGTAAGTCGTGTTCATTGTGATACAACTGTGTATTGGATAGAAAAGAAATTGTACGTTAAGAGTTTCATTTAAAATGCCGAAATCAAAAGAACGGCGGAATACCTTGTGGTGCTGCAACCCTTTTGAACTTCAGATGCATTCCAGTCAAATCGGGAAAAGGAAGGTGACCGAGGAAATGCGAAAAAAGATCCTACACTTAGTGGTTGGTGATTCAATTTGTGATGGTTGTCGTATTAAAATATCGAAAATGACTGTATACATTTCTGTTGAAAACGAAGAAGAAACCGAGGTAAGCAAATCTACAAGTGGCGATGAATATCTGCATGAAAATCAGCAAGATGCGAGTGTTAGTAGTTTAAACCAACATTTAACTCCTTTTGGTCATTCCCCCGTTTCAAAATTTAAACTTTCACGGGTGAAATCATATGCTAGAAGAAAAGCTAGTGCTGTTAGTGAAGTGGCAAGCCGAATTTTTAATGTTGATGAGAAAAATGATGGAGAAGAAATGATATGCCAATTTAAAGATAAATTTTCAAATGTCAAAACAGCAAATGCAAAGTAGTCATGTCTACAGACGAATCTCATCGAAGAAATAATTTACAAGAAGTGGACTACAACTGACAGGGCCCAGATCATTTTAGTAAAAGGTTCATCAGAGTTGTTTCTGAAAAATTACATCATCAATATTCAAAAATTCAAGTCTCAATTTTATAGGAAAGGCGCAGAGAAGCTACTCCCAGCATCTGAAAACTGTCATCCAACAAAGAGAATTTATTATTCTTGGTGATTATTCAGAACATTTCAGTTTTGTTACCCAAGATGCTATCTAGGGCAGTCACTGGAGTAATATGCAGACTACAATTCACCCATTTCTCGTTTATTATAAAAATTCCGAAAACGATGATTTATCAAATTTTTGTTTGTCAATAATATCAAATTATTTAATTCATGACAGTGCAGGAGTACATCTTTTTCAAAAGAAACTCATTGAGTACTTGCATGTAAATTTTTCTGAAATTAAAAAAATGTATTATTTCAGTGATGGAGCCGCAGGGTAATATAAAAACAAAAAGAATTTCTCAAACATTGCGAATCAAAAGAAAGATTTCGGTATCTTGGCAGAATGGCATTTTTTCGCTACCAGCCATGGCAAAGGGGTAGGTGGTACTGTGAAGAGATTAGCTGCGTACGCTAGACTCCAAGGGACTCATATCTCCACTCTAAAAGAACTTTATGAATGGGCAAAATGCCATATTCAAGAAGTTGTGTTTCGTTTCAAAACAAAAGATGATCATGAAGAGGAAGCCTAAATGTTTGCGGGACTACAGACTATTCCGGGAACATGAGGCTTTCACTGTGTTGTACCAGTTAGTGAAACTTGCATTTCTCTGAAACATTTTTTACCTTCATGTGAATCTCCCAGACAAGTTGTGATTCGACGCAAATGTCAGCACGAGGACTCATCAGCCAGTGTGCAAGTTGTGCGGCGCGCTCCACTGTTGAACGACGGGGCGGCGCGCTAATGTCGCGGTAAGTTTTAATTTTTTACAAGTCTTAATTTTCATTGTTCCGTCTTGAAAGTTTTAGGATTGCCTACAATCATCCATCGTTGTTCACTGATTTTTTTTCGTTTGAATTAAAATATTGCATTTTGAGTTATTAATATATTAATATTGTCTTGAGTTTCATTATTAACAACAAATGAACGCTAAATATCAATATGATGTGAAAATATTCGCCTATCTATGCTCCAACAAACATAATTTTGAAAATCAAATTATTTCTTTTAACAGAATCAGGAAAAATAAATAATACGCACGTGCAATGCGAATGCGTAAAACATAAACCCTCCATTGTGATGTAACAATGGGCAAAAATTGATTAATATTTCACAGAAAGCGTATTTACTCTGAGAAGAAACAAATACAAACAAATTAGCTAATTTTTGGAGGTCGAGTTTTGATGCCCCCGTTTTCCGCGGAATGACCCAGGAGGATGTGAAGGTAATTGACTGCGAAACTGATCTCGGAATTTTAATATTGAAAATATTTGATCCAATATATTAGACATATTTTTCTAAATTACATTCAATTATACCAAACATACGAATTACAGGGTTTTTTAGATCATTGATTACAAATTTGTTTTCCAAATTGTAAAATTTTGAATGTCAAATTCCTTACACATGACATTTTTTTGAAAATGTCATTGACATTCTCCAAATACGAATTTACGTTGTATAAAATAGCAGTGAATGTATGATCCTGATTTTTTTATTTATTGCGTAATTTTCTTTCGAAATAAAGTGAAAAACTGTCTGAAATAAAAAGGAATCATACATAAACTAATTCTAACGAGAAAATGTAATTGTAAGAACAGAAAAACTGAAGAGCGACTTGGCGAGTCTAACGTATTTTCGCCGGTGCTTTGCTGGAATTGTTACAAAGAGAATTCAACTGTTGTCACATGAACTCCGACAATCAAGAATAAAATTATTATTGTAAATATTAGGCATGACAAAAAACGTACAATACAAAAGTACATTACAATACAAAAAATAGGAATTAATAGGGAAATACTTTTGTTGGGTGATCTCAATGCAAGAATTGGTGCAAGAATTAATGATTATGTGGTGGGTCCAAAAAGTGAAAATAATTGTAAGGGAAATGGTCAAAGATTAATTGATATATGTGAGCAAAATACATTGAAAATTTGGAATGAATTTCTTGAGCACAAACAAATCCATAATTACACTTGGTGTACAGACTCTTTGAATTTCGAGATGTACAATTGATTAAGGAGTTTTAAAACAATCTACAAATTTAAAAGTTCATGATATTAGAGCCATTTAAGATTATACTTGAAGTAAATAGTAGAATCACCTTTTTTTACAGAAATTTTTATTTATTGTGTATTTTATCTTTAAATGAAGTGAAAAACTGTCAGAAGTAAAAAGAATTATACATAAATTAATTCTAACGAAAAAATGTACTTGTAAGAACAGAAAAACTGAAGAGCGACTTGGCGAGTCTAACGTATTTTCGCCGTTGTTTTGCTGGAATTGTTACCAACAGAATTCAACTGTTTTCACATGAACTCCAACAATCTAGAATAAAATTATCATTGTAATTATTAGGCATGAAAAAAAGTAAATTTTTTTTCGTTTGCTGTTAAAATTGTCTCTGAAAAATTTTTCAAAGAAAAGTCACAAGTTTTTAATTTGCCTGTATGCATATAAATGATCCACTTTTTGACGAAACAACCCATAACGGGTGTTCGCACAACAGCACACGCATTCAGGGAACTACGACCAGTGACACACACCACAAACAATATGGGACTTCCCCAACTTGGACATTCACGAAAGACTTTGAGAATCCCCTCAGTGGACAAGACAGATGGGAAGGGGGACCACTTTCAGAGACGCAACATTCGGGCACGGAGACAAAGATCGGGGTTTCACCAGGAACGTGACTAGACGGAAAACTTACAACGAATTTACAAAACGTAGACCAATTAAAATGACGAGACGGAACATGTGACGAGGAAGGGGGAGACATCGGCAGGCAAACTCGCCCACAGCGAAGACAGAAAGGTACGGGCGCGTCAGACGCCAGACGGGCCAGTGAAGTGTGACGGAAGCGACCGGAGACAGACGTGTCCGGGAGATGTCCGGAGTAGAACGTGTGGCTAGGAGACACTTATAAAGTATGAGAGGGACAGAGCGAGGAGCGAGGAAAAAGACGCGTGTGAAAGAGCGGGAATGTTAGATGGGTCCTTAGGAGATACCCGGACACGGAACAAGTCGGGTAGCAGCACAGAAGAAATATTTCGCATCAGTTTTCGTTGCGTTTCTTCTGTTTTCCGTACTAAGACAAATGCCAACGTATCCAGAGTAGTTGCGGATTCTGCTGCGCCGCCTGCGAAAGCCGGGTTCCCGACAAAGAGCAAGTAGGGTGGCAGCGCAGAGAAGAAACATTTCGCATCAGTTTGCGATACGTTTTTCCTCTTTTGCGTACTAAGACAAATACCAGCGTGTCCAGAGCAGTTACGGACGCGGCTGCGCCGTGTGCGAAAGCCGGGTTCCCTAAAAAGAGCAAGTAGGGTGGCAGCGCAAAGAAACATTTCGCATCAGTTTGCGTTGCTTTTTTATTTTTTTCGTACTAAGACAAATACCAGCGTGTCCAGAGCAGTTGGGGATGATGCTGCGCCGCCTGCGAAAGCCGGGTTCCCCAATAAGAGCAAGTAGGGTCGAAGCGCAAAGAAATATTTCGCATCAGTTTGGATTGCGTTTCTTCTCTTTTCCGTGCTACGACAAATACCAGCGTGTCCAGAGCAGTTGCGGACGCGGCTGCGCCGTCTGCGAAAGCAGACTTCCTGACAAAGAACAAGTAGGGAGGCAGCGCAAAGAAACATTTTGCGTCAGCTTGCGTAGCGTTTCTTTTCTTTTTCGTATCAAGGCAGATACCAGCGCGTCCAGAGCAGTTGCGGACGCCGCTGCGCCGCCTGTGAACGCCGGGTTCCCCAAAAAGTGCAAGTAGTGTGGCAGCGCAAAGAAATATTTCGCATCGGTTTGCGTTGGAATTCTTCTCTTTTCCGTACTAAGCCAAATACCAGCGTGTCTGGAGCAGTTGCGGACGCTGCTGCGCCGCCTGCAAAAGCCGGGTTCCCGACGATAAGCAAGTAGGGTGGGAGAGTAAAGAAACATTTTGCGTCAGTTTGCGTTGCGTTTCTCTCCTTTTCCGTATCAAGGCAGATACCAGCGCAGACGGAGCAGTTGCGGTCGCTGCTGCGCCGCCTGCGAAAGCCGGGACCCCCAAAAAGAGCATGTAGGGTGGCAGCGCACAGAAATATTTCGCATCAGTTTGCGTTGCGTTTCTTCTCTTTTCCGTACTAAGACAAATACCAGCGTGTCTGGAGCAGTTGCGGACGCTGCTGCGCCGCCTGCGAAAGCCGGGTTCCCGACAAAGAGTAAGTAGGTAGGCAGCTCAAGGAAATATTTCACGTCAGTTTGCGTTGCGTTTCTTTTGTTTTCCGTATCAAGGCAGATACCAGCGCGACCGGAGCAGTTGCGGACGCTGCTGCGCCGCCTATGAAAGCCGGGTACCCCAGAAAGAGCAAGTAGTGTGGCAGCGCAAAGAAACATTTCGCATCAGTTTGCGTTGAGTTTCTTCTCTTTTCCGTACTAAGGCAAACACCAGCGTGTCTGGAGCAGTTGCGGATGCTGCTGCGCCTCCTGTGAAAGCCGTGTTCCCCAAAAAGAGCAAGTGGTGTGGCAGCGCAAAGAAACATTTCGTATCGGTTTGCGTTGCGTTTCTTCTTTTTTCCGTACTAAGACAAATACCAGCGTGTCCAGAGGAGTTGCGGACGCGGCTGTGCCGCCTGGGAAAGCCGGTTTCCCGGCAAAGAGCAACTAGGTAGGCAGCGCTAAGGAACATTTCGCGTCAGTTTGCGTTGCGTTTCTTTTCTTTTCCCAATCAAGACAGATACCAGCGCGGCCAGAGCAGTTGCGGATGCTGCTGCGACGCCTGGGAAAGCCGGGTTCCCCAAAAAGAGCAAGTAGGGTCGCAGCGCAAAAAAAATTTCGCATCAGTTTGCGTTGGGTTTCTTCTCTTTTCCGTACTAAGGCAAATACCAGCGTGTCTGGAGCAGTGGCGGATGCTGCTGCGCCGCCTGCGAAAACCGGGTTCCCCAAAAAGAGCAAGTAGGGTGGCAGCGTAAAGAAACGTTTCGCGTCACTTTGCGTTGCGTTTCTTCGCTTTTCCATATCAACGCAGATACCAGCGCGTCCAGAGCAGTTGCGGACGCTGCTGCTTCGCCTGTGAAAGCCGGCTTCCCCAAAAAGAGAAATTAGGGTGGCAGCGCAAAGAAACGTTTCGCATCAGTTTGCGTTGCCTTTTATTTCTTTTCCGTACTAAGCCAAATACCAGCGTGTCTGGAGCAGTTGCGGACGCTGCTGCGCCGCCTGCAAAAGCCGGGTTCCCGACGATAAGCAAGTAGGGTGGGAGAGTAAAGAAACATTTTGCGTCAGTTTGCGTTGCGTTTCTCTTCTTTTCCGCATCAAGGCAGATACTAGCGCAGACGGAGCAGTTGCGGTCGCTGCTGCGCTGCCTGCGAAAGCCGGGATCCCCAAAAAGAGCAAGTAGGGTGGCAGCACACAGAAATATTTCGCATCAGTTTGCGTTGCGTTTCTTCTCTTTTCGGTACTAAGACAAATACCAGCGTGTCTGGAGCAGTTGCGGACGCTGCTGCGCCGCCTGCGAAAGCCAGGTTCCCGACAAAGAGTAAGTAGGTAGGCAGCGCAAGGAAATATTTCGCGTCAGTTTGCGTTGCGTTTTTTTGTTTTCCGTATCAAGGCAGATACCAGCGCAACCGGAGCAGTTGCGGACGCTGCTGCGCCGCCTATGAAAGCCGGGTTTCCCAAAAAGAGCAAGTAGTGTGGCAGCGCAAAGATCATTCGCATCAGTTGGGTTTCTTCTCTTTTCCGTACTAAGACAAATACCAGCGTGTCCAGAACACTTGCGGACGCGGCTGCGCCGCTTGCGAAAGCCGGGTTCCCGAAAAAGAGCAAGTAGTGTGGCAGCGCAAAGAAATATTTCGCATCAGTTTGCGTTGCGTTTCTTCTCTTTTCCGTACTAAGGCAAATACCAGCGTGTCTGAAGCTGTTGCGGATGCTGCTGCGCCTCCTGTGAAAGCCATGTTCCCCAAAAAGAGCAAGTAGTGTGGCAGCCCAAAGAAACATTTCGTATCGGTTTGCGTTGCGTTTCTTCTTTTTTTCGTACTAAGACAAATAGCAGCGTGTCCAGAGGAGTTGCGGACGCGGCTGCGCCGTCTGCGAAAGCCGGTTTCCCGGCAAAGAGCAACTAGGTAGGCAGCGTTAAGGAACATTTCGCGTCAGTTTGCGTTGCGTTTCTTTTCTTTTCCGTAACAAGACAGATACCAGCGCGGCCAGAGCAGTTGCGGACGCTGCTGCGCCGCCTGGAAAAGCCGGGTTCCCCAAAAAGAGCAAGTAGGGTGGCAGCGCAAAAAAATATTTCGCATCAGTTTGCGTTGGGTTTCTTCTCTTTTCCGTACTAAGGCAAATACCAGCGTGTCTGGAGCAGTGGCGGATGCTGCTGCGCCGCCTGCGAAAACCGGGTTCTCCAAAAAGAGCAAGTAGGTTGGCAGCGTAAAGAAACATTTCGCGTCAGTTTGCGTTGCGTTTCTTCGCTTTTCCATATCAACGCAGATACCAGCGCGTCCAGAGCAGTTGCGGACGCTGCTGCTCCGCCTGTCAAAGCCGGGTTCCCCAAAAAGCGCAATTAGGGTGGCAGCGCAAAGAAACATTTCGCATCAGTTTGCGTTCCCTTTAATTTCTTTTCCGTACTAAGCCAAATACCAGCGTGTCTAGAGCAGTTGCGGACGCTGCTGCGCCGCCTGCGAAAGCCGGGTTCCCGACAAAGAGTAAGTAGGTAGGCAGCGCAAGGAAATATTTCGCGTCAGTTTGCGTTGCGTTTCTTTTGTTTTCCGTATCAAGGCAGATACCAGCGCGACCGGAGCAGTTGCGGACGCTGCTGCGCCGCCTATGAAAGCCGGGTTTCCCAAAAATAGCAAGTAGTGTGGCAGGGAAAAGATCATTCGCATCAGTTTGCGTTGGGTTTCTTCTCTTTTCCGTACTAATACAAATACCAGCGTGTCCAGAGCAGTTGCAGACGCTGCTGCGCCGCTTGCGAAAGCCGGGTTCCCCAAAAAGAGCACGTAGGGCGGCAGACGAAAGAAACATTTCGCATCAGTTTGCGTTGCGTTTCTTCTCTCTTCCGTACTAAGGCAAATACCAGCGTGTCTGGAGCAGTTGCGGAAGCTGCTGCGCCTCCTGTGAAAGCCGTGTTCCCCAAAAAGAGCAAGTAGTGTGGCAGCGCAAAGAAACATTTCGTATCGGTTTGCGTTGCGTTTCTTCTTTTTTCCGTACTAAGACAAATACCAGCGTGTTCAGAGGAGTTGCGGACGCGGCTGCGCCGCCTGCGAAAGCCGGTTTCCCGGCAAAGAGCAACTAGGTATTCAGCGCTAAGGAACATTTCGCGTCAGTTTGCGTTGCGTTTCTTTTCTTTTCTTTATCAAGACAGATACCAGCGCGTCCAGAGCAGTTGCGGACGCTGCTGCTCCGCCTGTGAAAGCCGGGTTCCCCAAAAAGAGCAATTAGGGTGGCAGCGCAAAGAAACATTTCGCATAAGTTTGCGTTGCTTTTATTTCCTTTCCGTACTAAGCCAAATACCAGCGTGTCTGGAGCAGTTGCGGACGCTGCTGCGTCACCTGCAAAAGCCGGGTTCCCGACGATAAGCAAGTAGGGTGGGAGATGAAAAGAAACATTTTGCGTCAGTTTGCGTTGCGTTTCTCTTCTTTTCCGCATCAAGGCAGATACCAGCGCAGACGGAGCAGTTGCGGTCGCTGCTGCGCCGCCTGCGAAAGCCGGAATCCCCAAAAAGAGCAAGTGGGGTGGCAGCGCAAAGAAATATTTCGCATCAGTTTGCGTTGCGTTTCTTCTCTTTTCCGTACTAAGACAAATACCAGCGTGTCTGGAGCAGTTGCGGACGCTGCTGCACGGCCTGCGAAATCCGGGTTCCCGACAAAGAGTAAGTAGGTAGGCAGCGCAAGGAAATATTTCGCGTCAGTTTGCGTTGCGTTTCTTTTGTTTTCCGTATCAAGGCAGATACCAGCGCGACCGGAGCTGTTGCGGACGCTGCTGCGCAGCCTATGAAAGCCGGGTTTCCCAAAAAAAAGCAAGTAGTGTGGCAGCGCAAAGATCATTCGCATCAGTTTGCGTTGGGTTTCTTCTCTTTTCCGTACTAAGACAAATACCAGCGAGTCCAGAGCAGTTACGGACGCGGCTGCGCCGCTTGCGAAAGCCGGGTTCCCCAAAAAGAGCAAGTAGGGCGGCAGCGCAAAGAAACATTTCTCATCAGTTTGCGTTGCGTTTCTTCTCTCTTCCGCACTAACGCAAATACCAGCGTGTCTGGAGCAGTTGCGGAAGCTGCTGCGCCTCCTGTGAAAGCCGTTTTCCCCAAAAGAGCAACTAGTGTGCCAGCGCAAAGAAACATTTCGTATCGGTTTGCGTTGCGTTTCTTCTTTTTTCCGTACTAAGACAAATACCAGCGTGTCCAGAGGAGTTGCGGATGCGGCTGCGCCGCCTGCGAAAGCCGGTTTCCCGGCAAAGAGCAACTAGGTATTCAGCGCTAAGGAACATTTCGCGTCAGTTTGCGTTGCGTTTCTCTTCTTTTCCGTATCAAGACAGATACCAGCGCGTCCAGAGCAGTTGCGGACGCTGCTGCGCCGCCTGGGAAAGCCGGGTTCCCCAAAAAGAGCAAGTAGGGTGGCAGCGCAAAAAAAAAAATTTCGCATCAGTTTGCGTTGGGTTTCTTCTCTTTTCCGTACTAAGGCAAATACCAGCGTGTCTGGAGCAGTGGCGGATGCTGCTGCGCCGCCTGCGAAAACCGGGTTCCCCAAAAAGAGCAAGTAGGGTGGCAACGTAAAGAAACGTTTCGCGTCAGTTTGCGTTGCGTTTCTTCGCTTTCCATATCAACGCAGATACCAGCGCGTCCAGAGCAGTTGCGGACGCTGCTGCTCCGCCTGTGAAAGCCGGGTTCCCCAAAAAGAGCAATTAGGGTGACAGCGCAAAGAAACATTTCACATAAGTTTGCGTTGCCTTTTATTTCCTTTCCGTAATAAGCCAAATACCAGCGTGTCTGGAGCAGTTGCGGACGCTGCTGCGCCGCCTGCAAAAGCCGGGTTCCCGACGATAAGCAAGTAGGGTGGGAGAGTAAAGAAACATTTTGCGTCAGTTTGCGTTGCGTTTCTCTTCTTTTCCGTATCAAGGCAGATACCAGCGCAGACGGAGCAGTTACGGTCGCTGCTGCGCCGCCTGCGAAAGCCGGGATCCCCAAAAAGAGCATGTAGGGTGGCAGCGCACAGAAATATTTCGCATCAGTTTGCGTTGCGTTTCTTCTCTTTTCCGTACTAAGACAAATACCAGCGTGTCTGGAGCAGTTGCGGACGCTGCTGCGCCGCCTGCGAAAGCCGGGTTCCCGACAAAGAGTAAGTAGGTAGGCAGCGCAAGGAATTATTTCGCGTCAGTTTGCGTTGCGTTTCTTTTGTTTTCCGTATCAAGGCAGATACCAGCGCGACCGGAGCAGTTGCGGACGCTGCTGCGCCGCCTATGAAAGCCGGGTTTCCCAAAAAGAGCAAGTAGTGTGGCAGCGCAAAGATCATTCGCATCAGTTTGCGTTGGGTTTCTTCTCTTTTCCGTACTAAGACAAATACCAGCGTGTCCAGAGCAGTTGCGGATGCTGCTGCGCGTCCTGTGAAAGCCGGGTTCCCAAAAAAGAGCAAGTAGGGTGGCAGCGCAAAGAAACATTTCGCATCAGTTTGCGTTGCGTTTCTTCTCTTTTCCGTACTAAGGCAAATACCAGCGTGTCTGGAGCAGTTGCGGATGCTGCTGCGCCTCCTGTGAAAGCCGTGTTCCCCAAAAAGAGCAAGTAGTGTGTCAGCGCAAAGAAACATTTCGTATCGGTTTGCGTTGCGTTTCTTCTTTTTTCCGTACTAAGACAAATACCAGCGTGTCCAGAGGAGTTGCGGACGCGGCTGCGCCGCCTGCGAAAGCCGGGTTCCCAAAAAGAGCAAGTAGGGTGGGAGCGCAAAGAAACATTTCGCATCAGTTTGTGTTGGGTTTCTTCTCTTTTCTGTACTGAGGCAGATACCATCGTGTCCCAGAGAAGCGCGAGAGCAAGATCAAAAGCAGGTCGGGAGTCAGTGAAGCGATGTTACAGTGTTCAAAACCCTCCTCAACCTCGCACCTTCATGATAGTGTACATCGCCCTCAAGAACCTCAGGAAGCGTGGAGGTTCACCTCTGCAACCCATCAAACAGAACATAGGCGGCTAATTACACGGTGGATTTCGACAAGTACGCGACGTTCATCAAAAAGTACTTGATGACACTGCTCTGCACTGGCGACTTCATGCAGATCAATGGCAAGGGAGAGTGTTTCCCCTTTGAGCTGTCGGCTTGAGCCCGAGCGACGGGAAGGCCGAAAAGAAGCGCACGGCGCCCGCTGCAAAGCGGACGAAGGCGGTCGCTGCCACGCTTAGAACAAAGGCGGTTGCCGGCAAGCGCAGCGCGACTGCAGCTGCGGCGGCGCTAAGCGTAGCGCCCCGCCTCACCCAAGAAATCGCCTTCGCGTGAGGATGGCTAAGCTGCCTACCAAAAAACCAATGGTGTCCAAACCAAAGAAGGCCGCTCTTTTCCTGTCTTCTATTTCCCTATACAACAATTCTGTGGTCACGGCGTAAAAGTTCTGAAGGCAATTTTTAGCTAAATTGTGTTAAGTATTGAAATTACAAGTTACCTACATTTTATTTTTAGTAAAACAATCGAATTCAAATGTTGGCTCCTGAAGAAGAAAAAAGCACTGGGAAATAGCGTTGAGCATAGGAAAAATCGTTGGCTCAATAATATTTAACTTTGTATTCTCCAAACTAAGATATATGATTTAATAAATTTTACGCCGTGACCACAGAATTTTTTCTAGCGGCGAGAGAAAAGGAAAGCAAGATGGCGAGTTATCACCTTATGAATGTAGTAGTGCGTTTGCTGCAGCGGCAGGATGAACAACAGCAACAACGAGAGAAAACTCGGCTCTGCCACGAGCGCTGACGGCAACGACCGCGTCGGCGGCCCAGCACCAGTCAATACCGTTCTTCTAGTTTCGACAAGGGCACGGAGAAATGGTGCTCTTAGCAGCAAGGTTGCGGCTACCCCTGGTCTGCCGGCAAGATGAAGGACAGCAAGCGCTCATTTTTTTCACGCATTTCTAACAGTGAGCTATACGAGTGTTTACAAAAGCTGAGCTCTCATGGGGCAATAGAGAATTTGAAATTCAGTGAAACTGTAGAAAAACCGAACACGTTGGATAACAAATAACTTCATGTGTTGGCCGCCACTGTACAAATCTTATCAGAAAACATTGCAGCCTGGGCAGACACCGCGCAATGGGTAGTTCATCAGAATGGTTAAGTCACATACTGCTTCAAGTTGCGCAAGTGAGAAGTTACATACGGAGAGCCTTATTAGGGATATGATGGTACGACGCTCACCCGATGAAAGAGCCAAGTATGAAGATTTGCAGGAGAATAATCAACAAATAGAGGAAGTGCATAACTTGGAGTGAGTGCAAGAGGTCACTACGACAACAGCGAAACAAATGGAGTCAGGTCGCGCCGTGATGCAAGTCAAGAAAGATTCACAACATTTATTAAGTTCCGGTGCCAATGACAGCGAAACGTAGTGCAGTGAAGCAGACGATAGTAATTGCGAATTTTAATTTGCACTCGCCGAACGAGATTCGCACTCGCCGCGCGAGATTCGCACTCGCCGCGCGAGATTCGCACTCGCAGCGCGAGATTCGCACTCGCCGATCGTCCAATCGAAATTCCGCGCGGCCTTATTTACAACTTATGTTATTTAAGGCTACATTTTTTACACATAATTTCGCATAAAATGCCTTTATAAATCCTTAGCATAAATTCAAGGATAGTTCATTTAAATCACGAGGTCTAGAGGGCGAGCCTCATCCTCGAATTCGGAATGAGTAGATGATAATGTGGCCGTAAAAGTAATATCTGATAGAAATGTGAGGGAGAGTGGCGAGGGTGAAGTGAATGTGGGGAGAAAGATGCGAATGAATGATATAGATTCGTACAGTTTATTACATTTTTGAGGTACAAAATAGGAAGCTACATTCTTGGAAGTCTCGAAAACGTCGGGATTGTGTCGGGATTTACCATATTCTTTGTTATAAGTACAACAAACCCTCTCTTTTCCCCGACCCAATGCTCACAAAAATACACAATGGGATGATACCGTCTTTTCAGACACGAACTCAAGACTCTGAAGCAATCTGAAAGAATGTGGAAGAAAGGAAGAGAATTGAAATGTGGTGAGTTAAAACCTTTTGCAAATTAGGTCATTAGTGACTGGAACGCACAGTCAATTGGGTACTTCGAAAAGAAGACAAAGTTTTGTTTTGAGATATTTTGTTTTTGAACTAGAATGGAACGAAAGTATGTACAAATGTTTGGTTGCATTCTGGTATTATTCGTGCAGAAGTTTTTGCGAATTTCATGTGAGGTCGGCAAACAAAATAAATATAATACAGAAGTGACAAGAATGAAAAGGACTTTTGTGATATGTGTGTACAATGAAGCAGCTGGTAAAGTATGTCAATCACTGAAAACAGATGTAAGAAAGATAAATGTACAGAAAGACGAAGGAAAAATATTAATACGTTTTTACAATTTGTTATTGTAAGAAAAATATGCAGTTAATTTAGAAAAATTAATCCACATATATGTAGTCAAATGGAACTCCCGCTTGGCTGGTGTTTACCGCCAAGGATATACAACTCAAATCAGAACAAGTTCATTTATGGAATTCTTTAAAATCTCTAGTATGGAAATTGGTGGATGTTAAAGTTTCCAAAGGAGATGAAAATAGCAACGGTAAATAATATATAGCTCCTCTTCACTGTTTCAGTAAACCACTGCGTTTATGTAATTGCTTTAAAATATTCTTTACAAATTGTCAAACACTTCTAGTAAAAGAATGATATTGTTGGAACGGCAAAGGAATTTTTAATCATTCAGATTTTTGTTAATTGAGAGAAATCGGTGATCTTTAGAAAGTCGTTCAAATCAATAGTACACGCCGCTTACAACAGGGCGAATAAGGAGAATGTTGAAAGGTTTCGCGGGAATGTACTTGATGCTCAGGAGTAGCTAAGTACTTCGCCTTCTGCTCGTCTACTGTAAAGCGTTATCGAAAATTTTAACGTATTTTTAGTGAAATGCCACGAAACATTTAGAACAATGTAAATGATTTGAGCGTGTCATTGTAAGTGTTTTTTTTTTAATAAACGATATCGGTTTTTATTACTCCTCTTATTAGAGGCAGAACTTTCTAAATGCGTTCGTTTTTATCATTGCATATATTTACGGATACTTTATGTAAATCACAAGATGCGGAGACCTGAGTCTGGTCCTTCACTTGCACACGCACAGCGATGCGTTAAAATTTCCGCAAAAGTAATTTGGGTAAGAGATGTGATGGAAGTGACGTGTGTGAAGAGAGTGCAATACGAAGGGCATTCAAAAAGTTTCCGGAATTGTCTTGCCACCGCCAAACTAGCGATATGACAGGGTACACATTTGTGTGCTAATGGGCTGGGCATGTTTGCACGGGGCAAAATTTGTCTGGACATGTTTCAGTGCGCAGTGGTGTCACTACTCCGTGTTACGTGGAGGTGAGTGGTAGTAGGTCGGCGTTAAGTTGCAGTTCGAACAGCGTGCGAATCTAAAGTCCAAGTGCAAGCTGGGAAAATCGACTTCAGAGACACTATCAGCCATGTTACACAGTGGCCTGAGCAGTCTGTAACTGAAAATATATGTGTGCAAGTTTTGGAGAGTTTGCATGGTGCGCTTCGAGGAACGCGACGGGCCAAATGGCAAGGAAAGGGACGGGCAAGTGTCTGCATCACTATAACGGTGTCAAACCACACACAAAAGAAGCCTTCTACCGGTAATTCCAACAATGGCAGGAACGACGGAGCAACTGTAAGGGTGCGCAAGTGTCCTACTTCGAAGGTGATTAGGTTTCCATTGCCATAGGTTATAACATTAAGAATCTGAATCACCATTCCGTGAACTTTTTGAACGCCCCTCGGATATAGCACTGCGTAGACTATTCCGCATATGAGGCATGAAGGAACAAGTTGTTTTTTTTTAACTCAGAAGCACCCTACCTGGGGAGCGGTTGTCCGAAGATACATGGGTTCGCAGTGTAAAACTCGATCATGCAAACATTGAACGTTGGGAACTAATAAGACGTAGCCTACAAAGAAGATTGCTCTGAAAATTATAGTAACAGAAATGGGAATGTTCTTAGGTAACGGCAGAACTTCTGCTACCGTTAATTCTATTCAACCGTCAAATCAACGTGCAAAATTTCTAGGGGGAATGAAATAAATCAGAGGACGAAAAAGGAAAACAAATAATGACGCACGTAAAGATGAAGGTGGAAGAATAAAATGATGATAATTATATGGAAAAAGAAAACATTGTTATAACAGGCTATAAAATTAACCTTCTCATCAACAAGACAATTTTCTAGTCAATTAGACAAATTTCCATTAGACATGATTTATCAACGATATTTTAGCTCAGGAAGTTCCATAGCAAACTTTTAGATACTATGATAAATCTCTTCACCCATACGTCAGAAACAGTTTTTAATGCGTTTGTGACTAAATTAATCAATAAAATGATAGTACCTTAGGATAGTAAGATTGACAATTCTGAATTTTGCTATTTTAAATCGGGAATCAGCATTCAGCAGTGAATGCCCCAAGACGGTATGTGCCTCGAGACGGACAGACATGGAAGAATACTATAAACTACTATACACATAAAAAAACACTTCAAGCAAAATTTTTCGATTGACTTGCTGGGCCCTGTAACCATCAGAGAAATCGCATTAAAGGATTGCACGAGGAACATGAACTCTTCAGGGCGCGGCATAGAGATAAGACAACATAAATGATGAGAAATAAGTAAATTATGGATAATTCTTAATTCTGCCCACTCCTTAACACAATAGTCCCCACGGACGGACACTCAGTCCGCACCAAATTATTCTTATTTTGTTTTTTAACAGAAAACGGAATGTTCTTAAGTAACTGCAGAACTTCGGCTACCGTTAATTCAATTCAACCGTCAAATCAACGTGCAAAATTTCAGGGAGGAATGAAAAAAATCAGAGGACGAAAAAGGAAAAAAATGTAATGACGCATCTAAAAATGAAGGTGGTAGAATGAACCTATGATAATTATATGAAAAAATAAAACATAGATCATGCTATAAAATTAACCTTCTCAACAACAAGACAATTTCCTAGTCAATTAGACACAGGAATCTATAGGAAATTAAAAGTGCAAAAGTTGACGTGCGGGAGTTCATATTCGTTTTACAGAATCATTTTGTGTAGCAAACAAGGGATTTTAGGTACCAAAATTATTAGAATAAACAAGACAGGTGATAAAAGAACCAAAAGAAATAGTCTTAAAGCGAGTGTAAATTTACGGTACTATTAAAAGTTTGCGCAGCACTGATAGCCGCTCGATATTTGTCAACTCGTATTGCCCGACACTCAACAGCTTTATGGAAAGCAGCTTTGGGCAAAGCGTCATCCGCGAGCAGAAGTTTTCGGACTAATCAGATTTACATCTAACATTTTTAATAACACGTTAATGCCGACGGTTTTTTCGACAACATATACGCTATGCGTGCGTTATTGAAAATATTTGTAATAATTAAACACATATATTTTTGAATTAGAAAATGTCAAAAATCACTTATTCCAAACATTTACTTGCATTTTGTGGTATATGTAAAAATTATTTGATTAATTATTAACGATGCATTTTAATTGCCCTTCAACAACATTTCGAACGCCATAGCTTCGCAACTGACAGATATCCCGAGCAATATCACGCCCGAGCAAGACTTCGCGTCAGTTTGCGTTGCGCTTCTTCTCGTCTTCTCCCTATTAAGACGGATACCAGCGCGTTCAAAGCAGGCAAGGATGATACTGCGCTGCCTGCCGAAGCGGGGTGTCGGAACAAGAGAAAGTCGGGTGGGGGCGCAGCGCTAACATACTGCGCATCAGTCTGCGTGGCGATTCTTCTCTTTTCCCAACTACAGCCAATACCAGCGAGTCCGGAACAATAACAAACGAAGTCAGAGTAAAGGCGAAATTTGCATTCATCATATAAGTTTGCACAGGCACTTGGATTGATATCTCCTAATATAGAAAAATAAGCAAGATTCTTTGAATTTTGCAAGTTAACTGAGGTCAAAGACCGTTGCATCAGAAATAAAAGGGCTTTCAAAAAAAACAACTGGAAGCAATATGACCAAAGGCAGTACATGTTCTCAGAAGTGCACTTTTCAACACTACTCAATACGGCCTTGACTGGTCGGTGAGAACGAAGTCAGAAATAATAACTCATTTCTTAACGAACGAGTCAAAAACGCCAGACTTCCGTAAGAAACTAGAGTAAGGCTAGAATGCGCCGGGCCGGAGCGAATACAATGGTGTCGCATTTATGACATCAATCTTCAAGGTCCGGAAACGCTATGCTAGGCCTGTTCAACAAAAACACCGCGATTACCCGGCCTTAGCTTATCACAATAAAAGTGTTTATACCACTCCTTCATATGTCACCAACGGTTTTTAAAGTTTTTTGATCAAACAAAATCAAATAAATAAAAATTCGAAATATTTGATAGTAATAAAGATATTACGTTTTGGCATAAAATCATTGGAGATTACAATAAGTGCAATATTATGCATGCATATTGCTGAAGTGTAAAAATGATTAAAGATGGATGTATAGAATTTACACACACAGAAGGAAGAATTGTTGAAGATATTTTTACGTGTTATAAAATGAAGATGAAATTTATTTTGGAAAATGCACCCAAATATTACTAAAAGTTTGACTCATAAGGGTTTAGAGGGCGCTTCAACTATTGAGGTTATTTGTGCACATGCCAAAATATTTTTTAAATAGATTTAGTGTTGCAGATATAACTTATCCGCTGGTTAAAAGCATGTATTTAACCTAAAAAGAGGGCTTGAATTCCGCGGTATTTAAACAAGTAGATAAGGCAGAAGGAAAATATTAAACAAACATGTAAAATTTATCATAAAACGTAAAATTGGCTGTAAATAAGGTCAAGAAAATTAAAAATTGGCCTTATCTCTCAAATAAGATTATGCATTCCGCTTTCTCTCAAGAAACAAAAAAGTATTGAGAGCGCAGAATTGTCATCTCCGAGCAGATTTCGTAGCGAGTTGCCCAGGCCATGTCCTCGTCGATTGCCAATAAATTTAGTGCAGGAGGGCGTGTTCCACACAAAGAACCGTCCTGCACGAGTCACAAACAGTTTCATCACGAAGGAGGAAATACACACTGCCACCAGAAAAGAGTCCCACACGAAGACGGGTTAAAATGACTTCCTCACGCCTAGAGGAGCGGGATGAGGAACGCCAGGGATGGACAGAATACTTTACCGCATTTAGTTTAAAAGTGGTATTGTGCAACTCTGTTTCCACGCTCTAAAGACGGATCTTTTCAAGAGAGCCTTAACATCGGACAATGATATAGAAGGAATCTCAATACGAGTCTTCAGTGTCGCCGATTTCGCAACCTGGTCGGCTAGTTCTTCCCATGTGATTCTCACATGGACTGGAACCCAACTAAGAACCTGATCATAGTGGCGGGACACAAGAAGATGAATTAGGTTTTGAACTGATTCCGTCAGATAGTCTGAGGAAGAACGGGAGACAACTTGAAGAGAGCTGATACTATCAGAACAGAGAACTAATCGCCGCAACGTCGCTGTAGCGATGTATTTTAGGGCTTCGAGAATTGCATGCGGGGCTTCTTCTTTCCCGTACTAAGGCCGATACCAGCACGTCCGCGGACGCTGCTGTGCAGCCGGCGAAAGTCGGGTCCCCGAAGAATATAGGATATCGGGCGACAGCTCTGCGAAGAAATACTTCGCGCTAGTTTGAATAGCATTTCTTTTTATCTTTTCGGTACTAAGGCCAATACCAGCGGGTCCGGAGCGGTCGAGGGCACTGCTACGCCCCACGGTGGACTGAAACGCACGCATTCAGGTTCACGAGTAATTATGTTAAAATAATGTGTTGAAAATTTTGTTGCGAGCAACAGATTTTTAATATAAGACTAGCTCAATTTTGTAAACAATTGCAAATTAGAAATGGCGCTAAATTTATTTTAAATAATTATTTTTATGCGGTTGGGAAGAGTTTAGAAAGGCGTACAAGCCTGGCAGTGATAGACAGATTTAGGAAATATAGTAAAAAAATGTGTACCTTTGTGTTGTAGAAAGCGCTAAATTTGAATTTGCTGTCAAAACAGAAATTTGAAATGACGAATCCAAAAAAATGAAAAAGGTCTTTGAAAATGTCATTCAATTTTAGCAAACATTAGTATGCTAGGAGGATTTGAATGTAAATGACTGCAAAATTCATCTCGGAATTTGAGTGTTAAAAATAATTCATCCAATATATTAGACATATTTTTATAAATTACATTCAATTATACCAAACATAAGATTTACAGGGTTTTTGAGATCATTGATTGCGAATTTTTTTTCCAAACTGTAAAATTTTGAATGTCAAATTCCTTACATATGACATTTTTTGGAAATGTCATTAAATTTCTCCAAAATACAAATATACGTTGTATATAATAGCAGTGAACTTATGATGCTGAATTTTTGTTTATTGTGTATTTTATCTTTTGAAATAAAGTGAAAAACTTTCTAAAATGAAAAGGGATCAACCTAAACTGTACTGAGAAAATGTACTTGTAAGAACAGAAAAACTGAAGCCCGACTTGGCGAGTCTAACGTATTTTGGCCGGTGCTTTGCTGGAATTGTGACAAACAGAAAGCAACTGTTTTCACATAAACTCTACCATTCAAGAATAAAAATAACATTGTAATTATTAGGCATGACAAAAAACATAACATTTTTCTTCGTTTGCTGTGAAAATTTTCTCTTAAACACTTTTCAAAGCAAAGTCACAAGTTTTTAATTTGACTGTATGCATATACATGATCCACTCTTGACAAACCAACCCATAAAGGGTGTTCGAACAACAGGACATGCTTCCGGGGAACTACGACCAGTGACATACACGACAAATGATATGGAACTTCCCCAACTTGGACATTCACGAAAGACTGAAAATCCCCTCAATGGACAAGACAGATGGGAAGAAGGACCACTTTGAGCGACGCAACATTCGGGCACGGAGACAGAGATCGGGGATTCACCTGGAACGTGACTAGACGGACAAATTACGATGAATTTACAAAACGCAGACCAATTACAATGAAGAGATGGAACATGTGACGAGGGAGGGGGGAGACACCGGCAGACAAACTCGCCCACAGCGAAGACAGACGGGCGCGTCAGACGCCAGACGGGCGAGTGAAGCGTGTGGGAAGTGATCGGAGACAGACGTGTCCGGGAGATGTCCGGTGTACAACGTGTGACTAGGAGAGACTTATGAAGTGTGAGAGAGACAGAGCGAGGAGCGAGGAAAAATACGCGTGTGAGGGAGCGGGCATGTGTGATGGGTGCTTAGGAGATACCCGGACTCAGAGCAAGTCGGGTGGCAGCACAGAGAAGAAACATTTCGCATCAGTTTGCGTTGCGTTTCTTCTCTTTTCTGTACTAAAACAATTCCAGCGAGTACTGAGCAGTTGCGGACACTGATGCGCCGCCTGCGAAAGCCGGGTTCCCGACAAAGAGCAAGTAGGGTGGCAGCGCAGAGAAGAAACATTTCGCATCAGTTTGCGATACGTTTTTCCTCTTTTGCGTACTAAGACAAATACCAGCGTGTCCAGAGCAGTTACGGACGCGGCTGCGCCGTGTGCGAAAGCCGGGTTCCCTAAAAAGAGCAAGTAGGGTGGCAGCGCAAAGAAACATTTCGCATCAGTTTGCGTTGCGTTTCTTCTTTTTTCCGTACTAAGAAAGATACCAGCGCGTCCCAGAGTAGCGCAAGAGCAAGAGCAAAAGGAGGTCGGGCGTCAGTAAAGCGATGTTACAGTATTCAAAACCCGCCCAACCTCGTACCTTCATGATAGTGTACATCGCCCTCAAGAGCCTCAAGAAGCGTGGAGGTTCACCTCTGCAACCCATCAAACAGAACACAGGCGGCTAATTACACGGTGGATTTCGACAAGCACGCGACGTTCATCAAAAAGTACTTGAAGACACCCGTCTGCACTGGCGACTTCAAGCCGATCAAAGGCAAGGGAGCGTCAGGCCCGTTTAAGCTGCCGGCTGAAGCCTGAGCGACGAGAAGGCCGAAAAGAAGCGCACGGCGCCCGCTGCACAGCCGACGAAGAAGGTGGTCGCTGCCAAGGCCAGAACCAAGGCGGCGGCCGGCAAGCGCAGCGCGACTGCAGCTGCGGCGGCCGCTAAGTATACCGCCCCGCCTCACCCAAGAAAGCGCCTTTCAAGGTGAAGATGCCTAAGGCGCTACCAAAAAGCCAATGGCGTCCAAACCAAAGAAGGTCGCTTCTTTCCTGTCATCTATTTCGTATACAACATTTCTGTGGTCACGGCGTAAATATTCTTAAGTCAATTTTTGGCAAAATTGGATTAAGTATTGAAACTACAAGTTATCCATATTTTATTTTAGTAAAACAACCGAATTCAAATAGCGTTGAGCATATGAAAAATCTTTGGCTCAATAATACTTAACTCTTGTTTTCTCTAAACTAAGATATATGACTTCAGAACATTTACGCCGTGACCACAGAATTTTTACTAGCGGCGTAAAAAACTAAAAGCAAGATGGCGAGTTACCACCTTATGAAAGTAGTAGTGCGTTTGCTGCAGCGGCAGGATGAACAACAGCAACAACGAGAGAAAACTCGGCTCTGCCACGAGCGCTGACGGCAACGACCGCGTCGGCGGCCCAGCACCAGTCAATACCGTTCTTCTAGTTTCGACGAGCTCAAGAAGAAATGGTGCTCTTAGCAGCAAGGTTGCAGCGACACCTGGTCTGCAGGCATAACGAGAAAAGAAAGCGCTCTTTTTTCTGACGCATTTCTAATAGTGAGCTATACGAGTGTTTACAAAGCTGAGCTCACATGGGGCAATAGAGAATTTGAAATTCAGTGAAACTGTAGAGAAAACTAACACGTTGGATAACAAACAACCTCATTTATATAGAGAATTTCATAGATAATTTAAAATTCAGTGAATTTGTAATAACGAAGAACCTCATGTATTAGCCGCCCTGTACAAAGCTTTTCGGAAAAGAATGCAGCCTGGGCAGACACCGGGCAATGGGTTATAGAAGTTATATACGGAAAGCCTCATTAGTGATATGATGGTAGGACGCACCCCCGAAGAAACAGTCATGAACGAAGATTTGCAGGGGAATCATCCCCTAATAGAGGAAGTGCGTAACTTGGAGTGAGTGCAAGAGGTCACTACGTCAACAGTGAAACAAATGGAGACAGGTCACGCCGTATTGCAAGTCAAGGAAGATTCACAACATTTCTAAGTTCCGGTGCCAATGACAGCGAAACGTATTTCAGAGATGCAGACGATAGTAATTGCGAAATTTATTTTACACTCGCCGCGCGAGATTCGCACTCGCCGATCGTCGAATCGAAAGTCCGCGCGGCCTTATTTACAACTCATGATATTTAAGGCTACATTTCTTACACATAATTTCGCATAAAATGTCTATAAATCCGTAGCATAAATTCAAGGATAGTTCATTTAAATCACGACGTCTAGAGAGCGAGCCTCATCCTAAATTCGGAATGGGTAAGGGATAGCGTGGCCGTAAAAGTAATATGTGATAGAAATGTGAGGGACAGTGGCGTGAGTGAAGTGAATGTGGTGAGAATGAAGCGAAGGAATGATATGGATTCGTATAGATTATTACATTTTTGAGGTACAAAATAAGAAGCTACTTTCATTTAAGTCTCGAAAACGTCAAGATTGGGTAGGAATTTACCCAATTCTTTCGTAAAGGTACAACTAATAAACCCTCGCCTTTCCCCCACCCAATGGACACAAAATCACACAATGGGATGATACCGTCTTTTCAGACACGAACTCAAGACTCTGATGCAATCAGAAAGAATGAGGAAGATAGGAAGAGAATTGAACTGTGGTGAGTTAAAACCTTTTGCAAATCAGGTCATTAGTGACTGGAACGCATATGTACAAATGTCTGGTTGCATTCTGGTATTATTCGTGCAGGAGTTTATGCGAACTTCATGTGAGGTCAGCAAACAAAATAAGTATAATACAGAAGTAACAAGAATGAAAATCAGTTTTGTGATATATGTGTACAATGAAGCAGCAGGTAAAGTATGTCAATCACTGAAAACAGATGTAAGAAAGATAAATGTAAAGAAAGGAAGAAAGGAAAAATATGAATACGTTTTCACAATTTGTTGCAGTAAGAAAAATAAGCAATTATTACAATAATTGCATATTAATCCACAAAATTAATCCACATATGTGTAGTCAAATGGAACTTCCGCTTGGCTGGTGTTTACGGCCAAGAATATACAACTCAAATCATAACAAGTTCATTTATGAAATTCTTTAAAATCTCTAGTATGGAAATTGGTGGATGTTAAAGTTTCCAAAGGAGATGAAAATAGCAACGGTAAATAATATATAGCTCTTCTTCACTGTTTCAATAAACCACTGCATTTATGTAATATTTTAAAATATTCTTTACCAATTGTCAAACATTTTTAGTAAATGAATGATATTGTTGGAACGGCAAAGGATTTTTTAATTATTCAGATTTTTGTTAATGATAGAAATCGGTGATCTTTAGAAAGTCGTTCAAATCAATAGTACACGCCGCTTACAACAGGGCGAATAAGGAGAATGTTGAAAGGTTTCGCGGGAATGTACTTGATGCTCAGGAGTAGCTAAGTACTTCGCCTTCTGCTCGTCTACTGTAAAGCGTTATCGAAAATTTTAACGTATTTTTAGTGAAATGCCACGAAACATTTAGAAGAATGTAAATGAATTGAGCGTGTCATTGTGAGTGTTTTTTTCTTTTAATAAAGATATCTGTTTTTATTACTCCTCTTATTTGAGGCAGAAATTCCTTTATGCCTTTTTCCTAAATGCGTTCGTAAAATCATTCCATATATTTACGGATACTTTATATAAATCACAAGATGCGGAGACCTGAGTCTGGTCCTCAATTTGCACACGCACAGTGACGCGTTAAAGTTTCCGCAAAAGTAATTTGAATAAGAAATGAGATGGAAGTCACGTGTGTGAACAGAGTGCAATACGAAGAGCATTCAAAGAGTTTTACGGAATTGCCTTGTCACCGCCAAATTAGCGATAAGACAGGGTACTCATTTTTGTGCTAGGGGGTTGGGCATGTTCGCACGCGGGCAAAATTGGCCTGGACATGTTTCAGTGCGCAGTGGTGTCACTGCTCCGTGTCACGTGGAGGTGAGTGGTAGTAGGTCGGCGTAAAGTTGCAGTTCGAACAGCGTGAGACTCTAAAGTCCAAGTGCATGCTGGGAAAATCGACATCACAGACACTATCAGCCATGTTACTCAGTGGCCTGGGCAGTCTGTAACTGAAAATGTATGTGTGTAAGTTTTGGAGAGTTTGCATGATGCGGTTCGAAGGACGCGACTGGCCAACTGGCAAGGAAAGGTACGGGTAAGTTTTTACATCACTATAACACGTCAAACCACACACAAAAGAAGCCTTCTACCGCTAATTCCAACAATGTCAGAAACGACGGAGCAACTACAAGGGTGCGCACGTGTGCTACTTCGACGGTGATTACGTTACCATTGCCACAGGTTATAACATTAAGAAGCTGATCCACCATTCCGGCAACTTTTTGGAACGCCCCACGTATATGGACTAAGATTCGATGCGCTTAATCATTACGTCATCCCGTGCAATAATATGTGCAGGTGGAGGTTGTTCTTTGTGGAAGAACCATGTAATGAAAATGCATTGTTCATTTTGTACTCTCAATTAATTTATAATAAATGTTTTAAAATAAAACTTTTTTTAATTAAGCCTCCGTAAGCACTCATTGATACCATATTGTATCAGCAATTATTTCAAAAATTAAAAACGTAAATTTCATAAAACTTTCAGATATACGTGTTTTAGGGACCGTTTACTCCAATATACATGAAATGACGTACGAACTATAAAAAACTGAATTCGGAAGTTAATGGGTTAACACTGCTGAGATACATGTATGAAGAAGTGTACCATGGCATAATAGTTTGCACGAAATAATTCTGTTAATAGGAGGAATCATGGATGTATGATAAACTGGGCATTTAAAATGTATGGTTGTAATACAATGATGTCAAGGACGAGTTTCTTGATTTTCAGTTTTGTTTTGTGATTTGTGCATTACTAAGTTGTTAGTCGGCAAATGTATAGAAAAGTAGAAAATCATTAGGAAGGCGTTAGTTTAGAATTTTATTTTTAAAAGGGGAGAGTAATGCTAGATTTAAAAACAGCAATAATGTTCATTTGTAATGATTCAGAAAGTAGTACAGTTTGCGCTCAGGTGCAGTGGTAAACTCTCGTTTAATTTATAATAAAAGTTTTCAAATAAAACTTTTTTAATCAAGCCTCCGTAAGCACTCGGTGATACCATATGGTATCACCAATTATTTCAAAAATGAAAAACGTAAATTTTAAAAAATCTTCAAATTTAAGTGTTTTAGGGACAATTTACTCCAATACACATGAAATGAAGTACGAACTATAAAAAAATTCGGGCGGTAATGGGTTAACACTACTAAGATATATATGATCAGTGCACCATGCCATAAAAGTTTGCAGAGAATAATTCTGTCAATAGGGGGAATCGTGGATGTACGATAAACTAAGCGTTTAAAATATATGGTTATAGTACAATGATGTAAAGGGCGAGTATCGTTTCTCTCTGTGCTATGTTTTATCTTTCTGTTTAAAAGATGTGTGCATTATTCAGTTGTTAGTTGGCAGTTCTATAGAAAAGGACAAAAATTAGAGGGAGATGTTAGTAGAGAATTTTATTTTCAATATAGAAAGATCAATGCTAGGGGTAAAAACGGCAATAATGTTCTTTTGTAATGAATCAGAAACTAGTATATGTTGCGGCCAAGTGCACTGTCTGGGGATAGTTACTTATACATGACATTTAGATTTTCGCAGCACATGGTATATGCATCTGTCGCCGCAGTTGCGCAGGGAGCAACAGCGAGCCGTGGCGCCATCAGAGCAACAGTCATGAGGGGCCGTACTCCACCAGTACAGAGGGCACGGAATTGCGCTGAATAAGGAGGCTATTCAGCGATTTTAAGGGCGGAGGTGTAGTGTGTGGCGAACATTCAAACTCGCCACGCGCTGGAGGCTGCTAGAAGGAGCGAAACGGACATGACACGCGCCAGCAACGCTGAGGCGGGGCGCTAGTGTTTGCTTCTGGTGGCGCCAGGTAAACATTCGGGCCTGCAAGCGCCACACAACACGTTAGGGTGGAGTTAGTAGGGTTGCCTCCAGAGGACTTGAGTAGTACGATTAGATTGCTGAGAGTAGAAGAGGCGTCGCCCGACTACGAACGCAGTCATTTAGGGCGCCTAGTCGCTCTAATATGGTGTAAAGTAGTGGCGAGAGTATCGAGTCTTATCGAGTCGACTAGTGAAGAGTGAGTCAGGAGACGGAAGTAAGTTCAGAGACAGTGACACTCGGAGTTCATCCAGAGTCAGTGTGAGACTTGAGTTATTAGTGTTTCGCTTAACACAACCGAGAAAATGGACTACAGTTAATATACATCATCAACATTGAGTACAATATCCATCCAAGCATAGGGTGCCATCCTTAGGAATCGAAATTCTCCCATGATCACTCCTTCTCCATCGGTGTAGCATATGGATTTATGTAGACTATACAGAGATTTATCTAGACCGCATGATTCATCTAGACTATCTCTGATAAAACCCAACTGCCACTTTAACATCCAGCTGCAGGAATTATTTATTTTCTTTAAAAAAGGAATAATTGTCGATCCCACGTGGTGGACGCCAAGATATTCTAAAACATCTGTACACCCAGAAGCATAAAGATGGCAACACAGTTACAACAAGTATTGGTAAAATTCTTCAAAAGTTTCCAAACAACGGGAACAGATTTTCTGCGTTTGGGGAAAGATGTAACATTTACCTATTAAAACAGTGCAACATGAGATCAGTTTTAATACTACTAAATGCCAGTCAAAGTTATATTATTATCATCTTATGACACTAAATTGTCATGCCAGAAAACAAAATATGAAGCGCTTGCTTTATATGTAAAAACAGTTTTAATTTTTGAACAAATACGCTTTGTTTACTAAAATCATTTAAGCAAAATTCAAAATTTCATACTTACATTCATAATTACAGAGGAAAAACGTAAGAAATATCATGAAGAACTGGGAGAACTAGTATATATCCGGTGCAGAAAATTTGTCGGTTTCCTTGCAAGAAAGTAAGGTAAAAACTTATCTCAGACATACACAGAAAAAATTAAGAATTAGTTAATCCTTTTGGAAAACGTATGGCGGTGGAATTAAGACATACTGAGAGAAATTGTTTTATGTCTATGGAAAAGTCAATGCTTTGTATACCCGAATATAAATCGACAATGAATATCAGACGATGCCAAATTCTTGACAGGCATCCTGAGATTTTTTCTTGTAGCAAATTCCTACTATTTAGTCAAAATAAAATTGCAAATTGTATTTCGCACTCACTGGGAAAAATTTATTTTGCACATTTGCACTCTAACAAAACATTTCTGGTAGCAAAATGATTAAAAAAAGCGTGACTTTCACCATGAAAGTTGCCTCAGGCACATGGATTCATATCTCCTGATATAGGAAAAGAAGCAAGATTTTTAGAATATCGGAAACGTACTGAGATCGAAGAGCGTTGCATCAAAAACGAAAGAGAATCGATATGACATACACTGTTAATAAATGAACCTTTAGAAAACTACTGTGAATGAAATGTGACCAAGGGAAGTACATATCCTCAAAAGTGTTCATTCCAACACTACTCAATACGGCCTTGACTGCCCGATGGGAATGGAGTCGAAACAATAACTCATTTCTTAACACATTGCATGTAGTAAACTAAGCATGTCAGGTATGAGAAATGTGCATGTGCATCAGAAATAAAGGGCCTTCAGAAAAGAACTGAATGCAATACGACCTAAGGTAGTACATGTCCTCAGAAGTGCACTTTTCAACATTACTCAATACGGCCTTCACTGCCCGGTGGGAATGGAGTCAGAAAAAATAACTCATTTCGTAATAAACCTACCCGGCCTTAGCTTATCTCAAGAAAAGTGTTTATATCACTCCCTCATATGTCACCAACGGTTTTTAAAGTTTTTTGTTGTAACAAAATGAAATAAATAAAAAATCGAAATATTTGAGAGTAATAAAGATATTACGTTTTGGCATGAAATCATCAGAGCTTACAATAAGTCCAATATTATGCATGCATATAGCTGAAGTGTAACAATGATTAAAGATGGATGTATAGAATTTACACACACAGAAGAAAGAATTGTTGAAGATATGTTTAAGTTTCATAAATGAAGATGAAATTAATTTTGGAAAATGCACCTAATTATTACTAGACGTTTGACTGATTAGGCTTTAGAGGTCGCTTCAATTACTGAGGTCATTGGGGTACATGTCATAATATTTTTAAAATAGATTTAGTGTTCCAGATATAACTTTCCCGCGGATTAAAAGCATGTATTTAACCTAAAATGGGGGCTTGAATTCCTCGTCAATTATACAAGTAGATAAGGCAAAAGGAAAACATTAAACGAACACGTAGAATTTATCTTAAAACGTAAAATTGGCTGTAAATGGGGCCAAGAAAAATAAAAAAAATTTCTTATCTCTCAAATAAGATTATATATTCCGCTTTCTCTCAAGAAATAAAAAAGTTTTGAGAGCGCAGAAACCTCATCTCCGAGCACATTTCGTAGCGAGTTGCCCAGGCCATGTCTTCGTCGGCTGCCAATAAATTTAGTGTAGGAGGGCGTGTTCCACACAAAGAACCGTCCTGCACGAGTCACAAAAAGTTTCATCACGAAGGAAGAAATCCACACTGCCACCAGAAAAGAGTCCCACACGAAGACGGGGTTAAAATGACTTCCTCACGCCTAGAGGAGCGGGTGATGGACGCCAGGGATTGACAGAATACTTCACTGCATTTAGTTTAAAAGTGGTATTGTGCAACTCTGTTTTCCACGCTCTAAAGACGGATCTTTTCAAGAAAGCGTTAACATCGGACAATGATGCAGAAGGAATCTCGATACGAGTCTTCCGTGTCGCCGATTTCGCCACCTGGTCGGCTAGTTCTTCCCATGTGATTCTCATATGGCCTGGAACCCAACTAAGAACCGGGACATAGTGGCGGGACAGAAGAAGATGAATAAGGTTTTGAGCTGATTTCGTCAGATAGTCTGAGGAAGAACGGGAGACAACTTGAAGAGAGCTGATACAATCAGAACAGAGAACTAATCGCTGCAACGTAGCTGTCGCGATGTATTTTAGGGCTTCGAGAATTGTATGCAGGGTTTCTTCTTTCCCGTACTAAGGCCGATACCAGCACGTCGGCGGACGCTGCTGCGCCGCCGGATAAAGTCGGGTCCCCGAAGAATATAGAATGTTGGGCGGCAGCTCTGCGAAGAAATACTTCGCGCTAGTTTGCATAGCATTTCTTCTCATCTGTTCCCTACTAAGGCCAATACCAGCGGGTCAGGAGCGGTCGCGGATACTGCTACGCCCCACAGTGGGCTGAAACGCACGCATTGAGTTTCACGAGTAATTATGTTAAGATAATGCGTTGAAAATGTTGTTGCGAGCCATCGATCTTTTATATAAGGCTAGCTTAATTTTGTAAACAATTGCAAATTACAAATGACGCTACCCTTATTTTGAATAATTATTTTTATGCGGTTAGGAAGAGTTTAGAAAGGCACACAAGAATGGCAGAGATGGCCAGATTTAGGAAATATAGTAAAGAAATGTGCCTTTGGGTCGTAGGAAGTGCTAAATTTGAATTAGCTGTCAAAACACTAAAATTTGAAATGACGAATCCAAAAATTGAAAAAGGTCTTTGAAAATGTCATTTAATTTTAGCAAAAGTAAGTATGCTAGGAGGGTCATTCCATCCAAAATTTTAGGATTTTTAAGGGTTGGGTCTTCAATGTTTTTCATATTTCAGTATTTGATTAACATAGTAATAGGTAGTTACATTACATATTTTAAGACTCCTAACTTGAAAGGATTGGCTACAACAATGAGAAAAATATTCAGGTATCGCACTTGCAAGACTTTTCGAAAATTATTTCTAATAAATACAGTTTTGTTCGAAACAGAACAAACGAAGAACCAATTTAAAGTTAGTACATACACGTTTAATTGGAGGTAAATTAAGGGAAATTATTATCAATACTATCCGCAAAAATAGATGTGAAACAACAATAAATATTAATAATAAAAAATGCAATGTTTTGAATAAAATGATTTTTTTCTCACATAAAGATCACCTAATGATTTATTCATGGTTCAAATTGGATCGCGGAACTACTTTAAGTTTTTATGTTATAAATTAATTAATACCGGACTTGTTTGTCTTTAAGGGTCATAATCGCTCGCCACTCTAGCTGCTCTGTCCAACACTAGGCCTAAGTGTGTGATGGGCGCTTTTGGATCACTGAAGGTCGGGTACAAAAGGGACCTTCAGGAAGGGCTGATGAGGCGTATAGCAATAAGTCTTTGTCCATTACACTTTCGTCACTCTCTAAATGTTGTCGTGCGATTTCGTTGGGTAAGGGAGATTGCTTGAGTCAAACGTTGGCCATTGGGCAAGTAAGTCGTATTCATTGTGATTCAACTGTATATTGGATAGAAAAGAAATTGTACGTTAAAAGTTTTATTTAAAATGCCGAAATCAAAAGAACGGTGGAATACTTTGTGGCGTTGCAAACCTTTAGAACTTCAGATGCATTCCAGTCAAATCGGGAAAAGGAAGGTGACCGAGGAAATGCGAAAAAAGATTCTACACTTAGTGGTTGGTGATTCAATTTGTGATGGTTGTCGTATTAAAATATCGAAAATGACCGTATACATTTCTGTTGAAAATGAAGAAGAATCCGAGGTGAGCAAATCTACAAGTGACGACGAATTTCTGCATGAAAAACAGCAAGATGCGTGTGTTAGTAGTTTAAAACAACTTTTACTCATTTTGGTCATTCCCCCGTTTAAAAATTTAAACTTTCACGGTTGAAATCATATGCTAGAAGAAAAGCTAGTGCTGTTAGTGAAGTGGTAAGTGGAATTTTTAATGTTGGTGAGAAAAATGATGGAGAAGAAATGATTTGCCAATTTAAAGATAAAAATTCGAATGTCAAAACAGCGAATGAAAAGTACATGATTCTAACTTGCCTAACAAAAAGCTGGAGTGAAGACAAAATAAAGACTGAATTCGGAATTTCTAGTCATGTAGCACGTGTTGCCAAATTAACTCAAATGCAAAAGGGCAATATGGCAACTCCAGATAGAACATATCAACGGTATCTCTCAGATAATGTGATAAAACTCGTAACAGATTTTTATCACGAAGATTATATGAGCAGAATCATGGCTGGTATCAGAGATACGAAATGTGTTAAGGTAGGAAATAAAAAAATTAAAAAGCAAAAGAGACTTCTTGTAGCTAATTTGAGAGAACTTCATAAAGAATTCAAGAAAAGGCATCCAAATAATACAATAGGTTTTTCAACTTTCGCATCTCTAAGGCCAAAGAATTGTGTACTTGCAGGAACTCCAGGAACGCACAATGTTTGTGTGTGCGTTATTTGCGAAAACACGAAATTAATGGATGCAAGTGTACAACCAATCATCGAAAGCATTAGCGACCTTGTTTTCAAAATTGTGTGTAGCAATACTTCATCAAATTGCTACGTAAACACTTGTGAGAATTGACCAGATAATTCAAATCTTCGTGAAATGTTAAAGTCATGTCTACAGACGAATCTCATCGAAGAAATAATTTACAAGAAGTGGACTACAACTGACAGGGCCCAGATCATTTTAGTAAAAGTGTCATCAGAGATGTTTCTTAAAAATTACATCATCAATATTCAAAAATTCAAGTTTCAATTTTATAGCAAAGGCGCACAGAAGCTATTTGCAGCATATGGAAAAACTGTCATCCAACAAGAAGAATTTATTATTCTTGGTGATTATTCAGAACATTTCAGTTTTGTTACCCAAGATGCTATCTAGGACTGTCACTGGAGTAATGTGCAGACTGCAATTCACCCATTTCTTGTTTATTATAAAAATTCCGAAAACGATGATTTATCAAATTTTTGTTTGTCAATAATAACAGATTATTTAATTCATGAGAGTGCAGGAGTACATCTTTTTCAAAAGAAACTCATTGAGTACTTGCATGTAAATTTTTCTGAAATTAAAAAAAGTATTATTTCAGTGATGGAGCCGCAGGGCAATATAAAAACAAAAAGAATTTCTCGAACATTGCGAATCGCAAGAAAGATTTCGGCATCTTGGCTGAATGGCATTTTTCGCTACCAGCCATGGCAAAGGCGTAGGTGGTACTGTGAAGAGATTAGCTGCGTACGCTAGCCTCCAAGGGACTCATATCTCCACTCTAAAAGAACTTTATGAATGGGCAAAATGCCATATTCAAGGAGTTGTGTTTCGTTTCACAACAAAAGATTAACATGAGGAGGATGACCAAATGTTTGGGGGACTACAGACTATTCCGGGAACACGAGGCTTTCACTGTGTTGTACCAGTTAGTGAAACTTCCATTTCTCTGAAACATTTTTCATCTTCATGTGAAACTCCCAGACAAGTTGTAATTCGACGCAAATTTCAGCACGAGGACTCATCAGCGAGCGTACAAGTGATGCGGCTCGCTGCACTGTTGAACGACGGGGCGGCGCGCTAATGTCCAGGTAAGTTTTAATTTTTTAACGGTCTTAATTTTCATAGTTCCGTCTTGAAAGTTTTAGATTGCCTCCAAATATCCATCGTTGTTCACTGATTTTTTTTCGTTTGAATTAAAATATTGCATTTTGAGTTATTAATACATTAATGTTTGGAGATTAATTATTCACAACAAATGTACGCTAAATATCAATATGAAGTGAAAACATTCGTCTATCAATGCTCTAACAAACAGGGTTTTTAAAATTAAATTATTTCTTTTAACAGAATCAGGAAAAAATAAATAATACAGATGTGCAATGCGAATGCGTAAATCATAACCCCTCCATTGTGAAGTAAAAATGGCAAAAATTGATTAATATTTCACAGAAAGAATATTTACTCTAAGATGAAACAAATATAAAACAATTAGCTAATATTTGGAGGTCGAGTTTTGATGCCCCCTGTGACTGCGAAACTGATCTCGGAATTTTAATATTCAAAATAATTGATTAATATATTAGACATAATTTTATAAATTACATCCAATTATACCAAACATAAGATTTACAGGGTTTTTGAGATCATTGATTGCAATTTTGTTTTCAAAATTGTAAAATTTTGAATGTCAAATTCCTTACACATGACATTTTTTTGAAAATGTCATTGACATTCTCCAAATTCCGAATATACGTTGTATATAAAAGCAGTGAACTTATGATGCTGATTTTTTTATTTATTGCGTATTTTATCTATTGAAATAAAGTGAAAAACTGTCTGAAACAAAAAGGGATCATACATAAACTAATTCAAACAAGAAAATGTAATTGTAAGAACAGAAAAACTGAAGAGCGACTTGCCAAGTCTATAGTGTTTTCGCCGGTACTTTGCTGGAATTGTTTCAAACAGAATTCAACTGTTTTTCACATGAACTCCCAAAATCAAGAATAAAATTTACATTGTAAATATTAGGCATGACAAAAAACGTAACTTTTTTCTTCGTTTGCTGTTAAAATTGTCTCTTGAACATTCTTCAAAGCAAAGTCACAAGTTTTTAATTTGCCTGGATGCATACAAATGATCCACTTTTTGACTAAACAATCTATAACGGGTGTTAGCACAACAGCACACACATTCGGGGAATTACGACCAGTGACACACACGACAAACAATATGGGACTTCCCCAACTTGGACATTGACGAAAGACTTTGAGAATCCACTCAGTGGACAAGACAGATGGGAAGGGGGACCACTTTGAGAGACACAATATTCGGGCACGCAGACTAAAAATCCGGGATTCACTTGGAACGTGACTAGACGGACAAATTACAAAGAATTTACAAAACGCAGACGAATTTGAAGGACGAGACGGAACATGTGACGAGGGAGGGGGGAGACATAGGCAGGCAAACTCGCCCACAGCGAAGACAGAAAGGTACGGGCGCGTCAGACGCCAGCCGGGCGAGAGAAGCGTGTGGGAAGCGACCGGAGACAGATGTGTCCGGGCGATGTCCGGTGTAGAACGTGTGTCTTGGAGAGACTTATTAAGTGTGAGAGAGACAGAGCGAGAAGCGAGGAAAAAGACGCGTGTGAGGGAACGGGCGTGTGTGATGGGTCCTTAGGAGATACCC
>JAHLJT010008446.1:213791721-213968130 GCA_031308135.1 Acheta domesticus
TGGGTGGTGTGAAATTAGTGAAAGTAATGGTGATTCTTTGGCAGAGCACACTAAAGGATTTTCTCATTGCAATTTCTTTTTAAATTCAAATTATTTTTCGAAGTTTTGGATCAATTCATATCAATTGTCAATAGTTCTTCAGATCTAAACAAAATATTGATTGAAGACTCAGTTCTTTGAAGTTGTTCTATCTTAATTTCATTTTTATCACGGGCTATATGTTAAGTTATTGTAAATTATTGCTATGTCCAGTTTAACACATTTTGTATAACATTTTCAAATAACAGGAATTGAATTTTCAAGTGCATTCCTTATTTACAAATATTTAGAAACTTATATCTGATAAAGTATGCATTTGGGAAACAAAAAGTCATTGCAATATAAATAATATACAGTAATTCTTATTAGAGGGCCTATGTGACTATTATGCAATATTTTTATATATTTTGGGAAAGGTTACAAATTTACCTTATTTTTACTAGAGTAGTAGTAGTAGTATCTACTATCAATGTACAAATTTGAATGAGCAATTATTATATAGAATCTTTTCTAAATCTTATCTAAAAATAGAACCTTTTTGATAAAATTAGAATTTACAATTATTTTCACGCATTGTAATCTAAAAATTAGATTTTTCTACTTTTTTAATGGTACGTATTGTAATTAATGCAATATTGTGAATATTGTAATTGTACTTGTCACAAATCCTGAAATAATGGAGAAAGTTTTATATTACTTGTCAATTAAAAAAATAAAAAAGTCAACAGCTGTATATGAACTATAAAACAAATCCCCTTAATTTACTTAATAGATTTTTTAAAACACTAAAAATTTATTTTCAAATATCATCACAAACTGATCATCAGTAGTATAACCTGAATTTTTCTATGGGAAAACTATAGTAGTAGTGTTAAGACAATGTGTGCTTTTCTTTCAAAGCATTTTTTATTACTGCTCAATTTAAAAGTTATTTTTATTTGTTGATATATAATTATTTATAATGCATTGAACTGAGATATGAATAATTGATTGATTGCTAAAGAAAAATAATAAAAAAATATTTTTGTAAAATTTTGTCATGGGCTTCTTGTAGGAGCTGAAGTCTCCCAAGGCCCCCCCACCTTTGGTCTGCTACTGATGACCATGTTTAGGTTAGAGAAATAAAATTTTATGCTATGTTAATTATTTTGTACTTATCCATTTTGTAGAGTCACAGGTTCTCGATGATATTTTCATTGGTTTCCTTAGTCAAGTAGAAATAATAGTCTCATCTCTCAGGTTTAGTCCACTCGAGAAGTATAACAATTTATTAGCCACAATACATGAAAAGCTGAAAAACAAATTGAAATTAATTCCTATGAATTCCAGCTTATTTATTCCAATTAGGTGGAGAATTTACCTTCTTTATAATTACTTACTAATTTCCCTTTGTTAAATTATATTCGTATAATATATGAATGATTCAGGTGTAAAACATGGTAACCCACGTGGAAACATTTGCAACATATAAGCAAGTGAAAATTTTTACTAGAAATCTTACTAGAATTTAAATGGGGCACATAAAGAAGACAACATCCAAGAAAAACAATGTTTGGCCGATTTGAGAATAACAGGGCACAGACAGAAGATGAAAGCGTATGAAAATTTTAATATCAAAAAAACCACAACTTTGAGGGTTACCATCTTTTCTTCCATCTACCAACTTTCAAACCCTTCAAACACTGATTTTCAATTGGCAACCAAATAATTTCTCATATTTGGTTGTCCTCCTAGCTGTTGTTTCTGTTAGTGCTTTTCTGCTCACCTGACTAATAGTAGTACAAAAAATGAAGAACTTCGGGGGTCTTTTCCTCTTGAGCGAATGTAGGTGAATATATTACTACTTGTTTGGTGTACCTGCAAAAATAAAGTAATGTTACTGTATATCCACATCATTTGAAATACTTCTAAATATCACAACTTTTGAGTAAGTAATTGAAAATGTCTTTAATCATTAATGAAGTAAAACCTGCTCTGAATAATTTTGAATATGCTGGTAGCAAGTTTATTTTTGTATTCACTTACAATTCTCTTTTCTCCATTTGTAGAGGGAAATAATTTCCAAAAATGAGTAGCTTGAGTGATTATTAAATTAGACGAAAGTGGTGGATTAAAATAATGTAACAATTATCCTTTTTTAATATCAACTATATATGAAGATATGAATGGTAAAGATGCCAATCATTTGTAATCTGAATCTAAGAGATTTGATTCAGGAAAAAGACTAAAAGTTCACATACTACTGCTGCAATTTTATATACCTAAGAAAAACGAAGTATTAATTGATAGATCTGATAATATAGCATTATTGATTGATGTGATACCATTTTTAAGCGCTCAAAATTAACACTGCAGCAATTCACAGCTGTTAAAACATGTGTGATAACAACTTTTCTTAATGCTTATGATTTATTGTTTCTTTATGATTAAATTTTGGATTCATGTGGGTTACATACTAATGGATATGAACAAAGATGGCTTTAGTTACCCTGAATAAAATTTTGCCACCTTTCCAGTTTACCTTCAATATCACGGGTTTTGTTTGTATCCAAAAAACTCTAGTTTGTTCATATTGCTGGTTAAAATCACTCTTATTTTAATGCAGATGTATAAAGTGTAGAAGCTTTATAGAATATTTATTTACATGTCTATCTCACTCAGTAGATACCGGAAATTTTATTTTCAATATACATGTATTATCAGCTAAAATACTTCATTTTTACTTTATCTTAATACATTATCTTCCTTCATAAGAAGAAAAAATATTGTAATAGTGCGCCCGGAAAATGGCGAATTTTCAACAGAAAAACTCTTATTGTCAAGCCCTGGCAAAGAAAAAATGGATAAATCATGTTCCTATATACAGTAAAATACTTCCCCTAACATGATATGTAGTCAAAATCCATGTTTTGTGGGTCCTTGATACCGAAAAATTGATTGATGGCAAAACGTTGGTCTGTGTGTCCATGTGTGATGAAAGCTAGTGCCTAAACCATTCAACTGATTTTCTCCAAAATTAATATTTCCTGATTGATCTGAACAAACTCGTGGCTTTGCAAATTTAAAATGAATATTTTGATTCTTGAGGGTACTTTACAGGAAGCCTCAAAAATATTTAAAAAATTTTCTCAGATATGGATCCAAATATTTTTATTAAACTTTGTCCTTGGATTACTTAAAGGATGTTTAAGAAAATGGTGCAGGTCAGATTTTTCAAAAACTGCAAAAGTTCCATTTTTTCAGTGTCTTCCTACAATTATAATAAGGAAGATAAAGATTATTTTCCTTCTTGAATTCTGTTCTTTAAAGACACATCTTGAAATAAAGTCAGGCACAATTTTTTGAAAATGTGAGTATTTTTCATGTAATTTTGGGTGAAATATAAGCAATTTTTATATTTTTTCAAACATTTTTTTCTCAAAGGTGAACCCAAAACTTTTCTTTAAATTTTTTCCTTGTATGTACCTTGTTGTAGTTGTTGCCTAATTTTGCAAAAAAGCATATTTTCATGGATGAAAAAAATCTTTACTTCGGACTGTTGGTGCATCTTTTCTTCAGTACTCAATAGAATTTATTTATTTTATTAATTTCACAACAAAAAAAGTTTAAGACAGTTTTTAACTTTTTTACCTAGGAGAAAAGTGAGTACCGAGGAGAAAGGTGTCTTTGCACATTTTCCTAAATTCCAGGATCTCTATCCTAACCTGTATACAAGTTGAATTATGAACACAGGTAGAAATGAGTGTTTTTGTCCAAAATTGATAAGAAAATATTAGCTCCTCGTAATAAAAGTTATTTGCAATGAAAAGAAGCTACAGATTTTGACTATTATCTCTCATCATGCCCTTCATGAAGGAATGAATCTACTGCCACAAGAACATGGTGAACATTAATTTGAATAACTCAAGAAAGTAGATTTAATATTTTACACGAGGTACATAGATGATACTTTAATGTTCATGAATGAAAATGACATTAGTGACATACTTAATAAGTGTAACTACCAAGGAAATATTAAGTTTAAGTTATAAAAAGAAGTAATACATAAACACTGTAGATACTACAGTATATAAATGTGATAGTAAATTATTGACTAATTGATATCTGACAGGGGCAGACTCAGAGACAAATTTTGGGAGGAGAAATTAAAAATGTTTTGGTCGAATGTATCATATTATAGATTTGTACAATGCCGCAAGCTACACTCAGCTCATGCTGTGATACGATTTTATTTGCTTCAATTATTATCCAAAAATATTTCTGTTTGAAGGTTATTACAAATTGAGACAAGTTAAAATTAATAGTTACTGAAAATTTTTAGGGGCGGGGGGGGGGGGGGTAAATTCCCTCATTTCCCTCCCCGTGGATCCACGCCTCTATCTAAAGTTTACACATAAAGGAGCTATACTTCACTTCAAAACTAAATATCTAGTTCCTCACAATACAGGAAAATTTATGGTTCATACTCAACTTCAAAACTAATCATCCAATTTCTCACAACCATTTATGCTTTAGTAGTTTGGGCAATGTTATTGTCAAAACAAAAATTCCACTGTTAGAATTTAAACAAACTCAGAACTATGCTTTCCAAGAATAATTATTCTGTCGAAGATTTGGAATTTTTTTCAATGATGTGTTAAATATAATTCTGATATAAAACCAATAACTGACAAACAAGTAACAGAACACAGAACACCACAAAACAAAATTTTCCCTTGTGTACCCAAGATAACTAATAGCATCAATGTAGTTAAAACCAAAACAAAAATGATGTTCAAATAATAGGCTACATAAAATTACAAATAAAATGGGGTAAGAAATATCAAAGATACACGAAACAAAATTAACCAAGGGAACTAATTTATCTGATCAAATGCAAAATGTAACTACAGGTACGTATTGGACAAATCGAAGTAAAAAAAAGTAAAAAACAACAACAAACATAAAAACAATATACTGGACCTTCTTAACTGCAATAAATCAATTATTGTACATAGGAAGATAAATTGCATACATTTGATTTTGATAATGTAAGGATTATTGACACAGAATATAACCAAGATCGTCTGGGAAACTATTACCATTAAACTTTATATATTTTATATTTTAATTTTACGGTTGAATGTAATGAATTCACTACTACACACAAAAACATTTTTTATCAAATAAAACAAGAGTATATGTAGGTAAAACTCATTCCAAGTTTCTATTGAGTACTAGAAATGACACATCAACCATCTCCCTTCCCCCTTTCCCCCATCCCTTCCTTCTATAGAGTAACTCTTGTAGTTGTTCCTTCATATTGAAATGTTTCATTGTCCATGCCAGTTAGACTCTTGCGATACACTGCACCAAACCATTTAAAATTTTGATGCATTAATGCCAACAATCTGTACATCACAAAGATGTTCTATCATTATTTAGTAGAAGGAATTTTACCATATTCTCTTTTCTGGTATATATTATTGCAGATGGCTTGAAGGTGAAGAGAAAAAAAAATCTCCAAAACACTACGGAAATCATGGACTCAAAGATTGATTATTTTTTACAGTAGGCCGTATCTGTAATGTACAATTAATAACAAATTAAGAGGAAATAAAAACAGCTAATGTCATTATTAAATTATCCCCAATAAATGCAAGAACAATCTTCATTGAGTCAATGGATATTAATAAAATAAAATCAGTCATTAAGACTTGCATGGAAACTTCATTTTTATAACGCAAAGAGACACATTCGTCTGAGAGACCGCCATTTGTTATTGGGCGTTTAATGTGGGATGTAAAGGTAAAATAAATTAAAGACCTGTTTAAAATCATTTTTTAACATTTCTTTAGAGTTATTCTAAAACATATTTTTTACGATAAAAACATTAAAATAATTGAAAAAATATCGAAATTTTTGAAGAACATTGAAATTGGGGAAAACATTGATATTGTTGAAAAACTTTTTAAATTGTTGTAAAACATTGAAATTGTCTCTAAATCCATACAGCTTCCTCTGTTTAAATCCATACAGCGTTGATACAACTGGTCTTTGTGAGCTAGCAAGGAATCCCTCAGGAACCATTTTTGTCCTTTTTTACTGTCCCAACAAGTTAATTTTCTCTTCATCAGTTTAACAATAACTTCTGCAGAACTAAATCAATTGTCTAAAGTGATGTTCCTGTTAGACCCTTCAATAGATTTGCATACACAAAGCATAGCTTGAGTAGGTACTCAATTTTTCTCTTCTTCAGCTGGGATCGTCCGAACGAATTGGGCAATCCATTACAATATTTGAAAGTAACAATATTAAATATTTGAGAAAGTCACCCAGGAGTGTATATGGAAACACCCATCTTACAGACCACTTACACACTAAGAGAAGCAAACGGTCTCACATATCGCTACGAAAAATATGGAAAGAAAAACTACTGGTCTCACCCCCCCCCCCACACACGATATCCAAAAATGTCCCTTATATACCGGCTGGTTCAGCAGAACTAAACAAAACTCCACCATGTGATAGAAGAGGGTCAGGGAGGAAGCTACTATGACCGTCAAGGTTCTCACCCACTAATATCGGCCGTTATTGCATAAACCAATTTCACTTGGTGCCTGTGAGACCGATGTTTCCATATGTGTTAAAAATATGAAAGATAAGGTAGAAGGTGTATATAACATAATTACCAAAACACTAAGAGTGTTAATGGAGTACATTGCTGAACCTAGATATAACTTATGTACAGGCAGTATAAACAAGTGCATTAAAAGAAGCTCAGGTAGTCCCTATATTCAAAGCAACTTTAAAACACATAACTTAGAATTACCAACCAAATTCTTTAAACTCTACTAAACTTGACTTTTCAACATGTAATAAAGGAAAAGCAGAGTAATGGGAACCATCAGGGAATGGGGGCCTCTATAAAATAACTTGAATTATGCACACTAGAAAACTGAGGTCAATGCTGGTTGAGGTTCCTTGGAAAGCTTTGTTCTTCCTCTACTCGAGCAGTGACACAGAGTTCCTCCATTCTCTGAGGAGAACAAATGTGATGTTTTCAATTGGTGCATTATAATTTCTGCTGACATCAATCTTACCACGTGAAATCTCTTTATAGTTTCTAAACTGATTTCATGTATATCATATTACACATCATAGTACATCACTGAACTGGGTATAGGTAAAAAGTCATTTAAAATTTGTTTACTATTTTCTAAAAATTGTTGAATAAAAATGTTTGGGTAATAAGAGCCATTTCAGTGGGGAACTGGAGCCTGACTGATTACCCCAAAAATAATTCCATTTATCCTTTTTCTGATTTAAGATGTCAGATCAACATTATCTACATGAAAGAAATGTAAGTGAATATGAAACATCAAGAGGGCAAAATGGACCCTAGAAGATCAATAAGCAGCATTCTAGCATATCAACAAATGTAGATCAATCCAAAAGACTGCTAAATCAATGGAAATTTCATAAACCAACATTCCATACAGGGAATTGACAGATGACACTTCTTTGCATTCAATTTGCAATGAAAGCAATGATGATATTTGGAATGATCACTTTGGTGTAATTTGCTCCAGTTTTCTTAATGCACTGCAGTTAATGAAAACACTATTCTACTGTAAAAGGTGTAAGGATCTGGCACATCTTGACTGCAAAAAATGTTTTGAAAGAGATTCATTTTTATACTACTTTTGAGTAAAAAAAATGAGTCATTCTAAAGACAAAAGAAAACTATGGTCAATTTTTGCTATACAAGTACCTGTTGATTTATTGTTTGTTTCTATAAGCAATAATGTTTTTGTGAGTTCAAAGGAGAAAGATATAGTTCTTAATACCTCACAGGGGCTCTCATTACCTGATGCATGCAGTACTGTGAGCCTGCTCTGTCAATGCAGACTTTATTTTTTAGTCTTGACAAAAATGTGAAGAACTTTTAAGAGAATGTCGTGTTCATTAAAAACTGATTTTTCGAAAATTGAAATTCAAAATTTTTTAGGAGTCTAAAATATTAAAGATAGAGATTTTTTTCCCTTAACGAAATCTGTTCCTTATAGATAGATTTTGAAATAAGCTCACGTACAATTTTTCGTAAATTTGAGTATTTTCGCGTAATTTAGCGAGAAAATACGGGCGAGAAAGTACATGCTGTTTTAGCATCACTAGTTTACAGTAGATTCACAAAATTCATGACGGCAAAACTTTTTTTCTTCACTAGTGAGACATTTTTCATTGCTGTGCCTCAGAAAGTGCGGGGCCCGTCGCACGTGGTGCATGTGCTACTAGGATAAACTGGGTCTGCATCTAACTAAAATTAAAAGTGCTGCACGTTCCACTAACGAAGTTTTTTTGAGAGCCTCTTTCATTGTTGGACCGACTGATGTTACACAAATTAACACTGACCACAATAACCATATAACCTAATGGCATAATATCACAACAATATGAGTAAAATATACACCGTTTCTGGCGAACTTGGTTGCAATGACTCACGTTTTGCCGTCACTCGACTTTTCGGTATCAAGGACTACAAAACATGGATTCTGACTACACCATGTGATAAAGGAATTTTTGTTTGTAAATTTAGCAACTGGCAATATACACTTTTTTGTTTCCAGGGCCCTGTAATAAAAGGTTTTCTGCCGAAAAATCGCAACTTTTTCGCGCAGCATTACATAACATTCTCTCTACTCCGTAACGAGAAAGTAAAAAGGACCAGCTGAGTGAATGTTCAGAGTCGCCCACGTATGCCGCGACGGTCGAAGATTCACTATCGCAACGAAGGAAACTCATTCGCGGTTGATGAAGAGCCCCAAGTTGCTCGTGATGCAAAAGCGCGAGTGATATTAAGAATGTCTGTATGGCACAGTTACAGGCCCTAACATCGATGTTGCGGAGTGATGAGGCCTAACACTTCATGGAAAACTCAAGTGCCAACAGCACTCGAAGAGCACACGTCAGTTCACACCGGGAGTACAACCGTCTGATCGTAGAAAGAAAACTGAACGGAGCGATATGACAATGAGAAAACATTTCGTAGAATGAAATCTAGGGGGGGGGGCGTGATTGTTGTGGGGCAACGGCGCTGGTCGGTCGGCGGCAGTGGGGTTCAAAGATGCTGACAACAAAGAAAGGAAACTCGACCGGTCGAGGAAGGGGGTGAAGACGGTGGTGGGCCAATATTCCCGGCCAAAACGCAAGTAGCACATGTAAAAATTCTTCTCCATAAGATTGGTAATAATGTAATCATCGTTAAAAGAGAAAAAAAAACAACTATTAAAAACGCAAGCTATATACATATAAGTAATATTATGTACACTATCCTTTTTCTGATGTATTTACGAAATACTAATATGTACATTAATAAGTGCGCAAAGGCTGGATACAATGCATGAGTGGCAGGGACAATTAGGGATGAATTTTGATCACATAAAAAACATCACCAAAAATGATCAATAAAATGCTCTTAAAATGCCCTAAAAACAACAAAAAATGACGTATAAAATTCGATCGAAACCAGTTCAAATAAATGAACAACACAAGGTGTTGGATTCGTTACTGCTGTAATCGAGGCTTCTTACTTTCATTCAAGTGAACTCGGTGAGCAAACTTTGGGTTTGGACTGTTCTTTACCAGGAAAGCCCTGTCAGCCATACAGACAGTGGCGCTCACAGGCGTCACAGGAACCTTAGAATACACACAACGAGCGACATTACAATTTGTAAGCGAAGAAATGGAATAAGCTACTCAGGAATTCTGTGGAGAACATTTGTTGCACCTCGTAAATATTTGAAGCAAGTACCATTAAAATGATATTAAAATCTATGAAATTAGCGAAAAATGCTTTAAAAATGAAGGGAAAAGGGAAAAAATGACATGCTAGAAGAAATGGATGAAAAATGACATAAAAATGGATCATTTCCTTTTGTCAAAACATAAAATTAATGTCTACACGAAAGGTATTGTTCTGAAATGAAAAGAAAAAAATGTAATTTCATTAAAATCCGTCCCCTAGATATAACCTTCCACAATGGCGGGTGGGGATACTTACCGATTGAGGATCATCATAACCTGACGCTGTCCTATTGTCCCCTCCTCGTACTCTGCTTTGTTTCCAGGCGAAAGTTGCAGAAAATTCCCTAAATTCTTACGTATTTCACTATCCGAAGTTCCTACAGGCGGCGAATCAGGTAAATGATTCACTTTGGTAATGTACAGCCTTGTTGAATCAAGTGACATAATTCTCAAGTAAATATTATCATGAAACCGATCTTTAAAAGAAAATTATGATTTTTAAGGGATTCAATTCCACAAACGTGTTTATTTGATTTAATTTTGGCAATTGTGTTAGACTTACACCACAAATAGCTAATGATTAGACCCCGAAACTTCATGCACTAAATAATAATAATAATAATAATAATATGCATACATCCACGCTTTTAAAATTGCCAATTTATGCGCTTAAAACTAATAGTATGTATTAAACAAAAATATAGTAAGCAATAGTTACTTATTTATACAAACCTGTAGTACAAAAATCACATTGTACACTGTAGTACAGAACGCCACTATAATAACTACCTGTATATGTAATAATCACTTGTTATCATTTCACTTATACAAAAATTACTCCTTCATAAATAAAATTATGAATGACGGCCGCTATAACCACTCACACAAAGAGCACCAGCTGAGAGAATATTTAGTTTCTGCGTGTGCCGCGGTGGTCGAAGATCACAATCGCACCGCAGGAGACAAATTCGCGGCCGATACAGCACCAGTTGCTCGTGATATTAAGAATGTGACAGTATGGCACAGTTGCTAGGCAGTTTGTAATCCTATAATTCGTGAATATTGTTCATCCGCCGCGGCGTGATGAAGCACAACACAGCACTAAAAGGCAGAAACGCAAGTGCCAATTGCGCGCGTCGAGCACACGTTAGAGTACACAGCGAGTTTAGATCCATCTGATCATAGTAACAAAAACGAGCGGAGCGATGTGACAACAATGAGGAAGCATTCCGCAGAATGGAATCGCGAGGAGGGGGTGATTGTTGTGGCCCAACGGCGCTGCTCGGTTAGCGGCAGTGAGGTTCAAAGATCCTGACAACAAAGAAAGAAAACTCGACCGATCGAGGAAAAGCGTGAAGGCGGTGGGTGGGCCAAAATTCGCGACCGAAACGTTACTGGCGTGCCAAAGCGTTCTTCCCGACCAGTTTGACGATAATGAAATGAACTTTAAACGAGAAAAAATAACAATGTTAGAACATGCGAACTACGTGCCTATTAAGTCATATACATCTAACAACTTTTACAATTGCTGCACATTCCACTAACAACGTGCTTTTGACAGCCTCCTTCATTGTTAAGCCGATAGATGTTACACAAATTAACACTGACCACAATAGAACAAAGAACATGATAACACTATCACAGCAGTATTAGGGTAGTAAGAAAAAGTTTTTTGTGTGCACCCCTACAATGAAAATTTATTAGAAAGAAAATTTTTGAGGTAGGTGTCGTCAAAAAATATTGATATTAATCTGTGCCCCATTCAATTTGAAGTTTAAATGGAATTTAACATTTCTTTTGGACACTTTCAGATATGGGGCGCTATAACTGCCGCGTTTCTTAACAATCGTTGAAGAACGATTTTTATAGTCTATTACGATCACGGAATTGTAGTGTTTTATCGATTTTTACTTTCCCGTATACTATACGTACGTATAGTAGAAGGAAAGTTATGTAATGCTGCGCGAAAAAACGGCGGATTTTCGGCAGAAAAACTCTAATTACAGGACCCTGGAAACGAAAAAGTGGATAAATTCAGTTGCTAAATTAAGAAAAAAACTCCTAACACGTGGTGCAGCCAGAATCCCTGTTTTGTGGGTCCTTGATACCGAAAACCCAATTGAAAGTAAAACGTCTGTCTGCCTGTGAACAACGCTAGCCACTAAACCGCTCAGCCGATTTTCTCCAAAATTGATTCTCCCCGATCGATCTGGCTGATCTCGTGGCTCCTTGAATTTGAAACCGATATTTTAATTTTGGAGGGCACTTTACATGAAGCACTCCGGACATTTTCAAAATATTCTCCAAAACGGCTCCAATTTTTGTGTTTAAATTCCTTGTAAGAATAGAGGAAAATTCACTTATTACGGTGGCATAGGTCCGATTTTCACGGTTAACTGAATTTTAAAAAGTTGTGAAAGTTTGAATTTTATTCGGCGTCTTCCTCCAACTACAAAATTGCAGAGATTTTTCTATCAAATAAAATTTGTTCATCATAGTGAGTTCTTTCTTTAAGGCCATGTACATTTTTTTGAAACTTTTAGTAGTTTTCGCGCGATATTGCGTGCAATATGTGCAATTTTTAAAAAAAATTACAAAAACAAGATTTTCTCAAAAACAGCTCCAATTTTTTTCTTTAAACTTTTGATAGGGGTAGTGATAAATGTACTCTATTGGATGACATAAACGCCATATTGCTCTATTCTTTTGTTTTTGCAAAAATTGCAAAAATGTAATTTTTTGACTTGCCTCTCACGTCGTTAATATTTACATTAGTGGCGATTTGTTGACATTATCATATTAATGAGCACATGTGCAATTATAACGCGCCATATCAGAAAGAGTCCAAAACCTTTGTTAAACTCCAAACTTCAACTGAGTGGCGCACGACTTAAAATGTGTTTCTCTGAGTGAGGCACGGGTTTCTTTTTTTTTTAAAAGAAACGTATCTGAAAAATTTTCTTTTTTAATACATTTTCATTGTAGGGGGTGTACTACATTGAATTCGAAAATTTACTTTTTGCGGACCACCCTACAGTGCGATTTTTATAACTTTGCCTCTCGAGCCCCTATAGCCACGATGGAATATCACACGGTATTTCGCATCTTTCTCGGTCGTGCCGCTAAAAATCGCATGATCGCAAGCACTGCTTGGTAAGGTCGTGATAGTGCGAAATCTAGGGGCACGACTGAGAAAGACGCGAAATACCGTGACGTATTCCATCGTGAAGACGGGCCTTGAGAGGCAAAGTTATAAAAATCGCACTATACTAAGTAATAATATTATACATACCGTTGCTGCCGGAACTGCAACTGGAGACATTCTGCGATGTGGATGGAACGACATAGGTTTCCTGCTGCACCAGCGAGCCCGCGGCCGCAGCGAGCACTCGCACAAAAAAGCACCAGCTGAGAGAATATTCCCCGTGTGTGCCGCGGTGGTCGAAGATCACTACCGCACCGCAGTGGACAAATTCACGGCCGATGCAGCACCTATATTGATTGTGATGATATTAAGAACATGCTATAGTTGCCGAACAGCTTGTAGGTTTAATTAGTGACCAACTTTAATGCCATTGCAGCGCGATGAAGCATAACAGAACAATATATTGGCAAACACGGAAGTGCAGACCGCGCGTAGAGCACACATCAGAGTTCACTGCAGGCGTAGAGCCGTCACAGAGAAAAATAGGTGGAGCGATGTGACAATGAGAAAACGTTTCGGAGAATGGAACCCCGAAGGGGAGGTGATTGTTGTGGAGCAACGACGCTGGTTTGCTGGCGATAGAAGGGATCAAAGATCCTAACAAAGAAGAAAGAAACCTCGACCGGACGAGGAAGAGCACGATCGCTGTGTCTGGGCCATGTTGAATCACATGAACTACAATACTGTGGATTACATACAACTAATATTAAGTACATCAACTTATTTTATTTACGAAATACCACTACTATGTAGCACATTAATAAGTACGCAGAGGCCGGATGCAACGCACGCGTGGCAGGGACACAACCTTCATGTGGAGGCGGGCGTTGATTGCTGATAGGTAGATTATAATACCCTAATGCTGTCTGATTGTCCCAATACATACTCTATCGTTGTTTCTAGGTGCACTTAGCAGAAAATTATCCAGATTCTTACGTATCCTCCTCTCCAAAGTTCCTAAGGGCGCCGTGTCAGATAAATGACACTTTGGAAATGCACTTCTTAGTAGAATCAATTAGTTTTTGCCTAAATATTCTCATGAAACCGAACTTTAAGAGAAAGTGATAGTTTTGAAGGGATTTTCTTTAATTTTACAATCCTATTTAATTGCTTTAATTTTGGCAATTGTGTTCGACTTACTTCACAAGTAACCTAGCTCCAGTCCCTGTTAATCAGAACATGTACAGTGGCGTAAAGTTCGAGCCTGCTAGGCCCAAAATGCGGGCGGGTCCAGATAAAAGAGGGCCTATTTTTAGGCTCAAGGTTTTGCAATTGTAAGATATTAATTACTTGATATTTTGCGACAGTTTACACCATAAAAGATTAAAAACAGCATCTTTCAGAAGAACGACTTTTTCCCGTTTCGATAACTTATGTAACCCTGTTTCTAAATCAATAAAGGTAAGCAATTAATTTAGGTCTTAATTTCATAAACATGCAGATTTTTCCACTATTGGTTATAAGGTCTTTACTACTGTTAACAATAAACGACATACAAACTCTTTCGATTGTTTATTTATTTATTTATTTGTCAAAAAACAGTAAAAACTGTATATGACGTGTGGGGAAAGAAATTTATCTGCGCACATTTTCTTGAGGGCCAGAATTAAAAAAAAAAAGAAAAAAGAAAAAATGAATTTAGAAAATAATTATTTTAGAAAAATAAAAATATTTGAAAAATGTTTGTTCCCGAGTTATAGAAAATCAATTTCAACGGTAAATGAACTACAAGCAAAAGGAGTGCTCAACAAAACGTGCGTACAGTTAAGCTACATTTACGTCCAGAAGCAAAACAAGGGGCCATCTCAGCATTTTTGTTTGGGTTTGAAGCTTGCCATCTTATGTGATAATTAGACGCCGGAACTTCATGCACTTATAAAAGTTAAAAATATGCCAGCAACCATGCACTTAAAGTTGGCAATATATGCACTTAAAATAGCCAATATATGTGCTTAAAACTAAGAATATGTGTTAAACAAAAATGTAGTTAACAACAGATAACATTTATTTACAGAATCTTCATTTTACACTGTAGTACAAAACGCGTAGAATAAAAATATACTTTAAACATTATAATAAACAAAAAATATTAAGCGAGAGAACCAATAGCATTGTTACAAGATGCCGTAACATCAAGTCCAGTTTACTAAGTTTATGCGCACGAATGAAGTTATAGGAAGTAAGCCCTAAATCGATTGAAGCGAAAACAGGCTGATCAGAAGACTATCCGAAATATTATTTGGCATTGTAGGGTTGACATGGCATAATTTACTTTCTTTTTTTTAAAAAAAAAGAGAAATACACGAAAATATCTTACTTGGACCCACTCTTCACAAAAAACTGCAATACACGCACTTAAATATGTCATATAAAAAATGCAGCTAAAGAAAAAGTCTCAGAAATATGCAAAATAAAAATGAGCTCTGTTTGTTTTATTTTTGATGATAATAAAAGTTATTAACCATCCCTTTTGATATGTGCATTTAGTAAAAATATGCAATTGCATAAAGTTCCGCGGTCTTGTGATAACGTTCAGGCGAGAGCGTTGCTGACGAGGCTTTTCCATAAACAGCAGTTAGAATTAGGGGGTTGATAGCATCGTCTTGTTTTGTACCGCCCTGTTTAATGCTTCAGTTAATGAGAACTGAATGAGATTATGCGTCGCTGAAGTATAGTGTGTGTTTAATGAAAATATCCACAATATTAATTATATCGTGGAGCTATGAATTTTCAAAGGGGGCTCGGATAACGAATTTCCATACTTGGAAAATGGATAATGTATTTCGGGCTAAGATAGTGAATTCCCAAAAGCTCCATAAATTTTATAAAACGGGTCCCTCATTTCGTTACGCTATTGCACATGTAGCACGAGCTACGGACCCCGTGCTTTCTAAGGCACAGCATTTAAAATGTCTCACTAGTGAAGAAAAATAATTTTGCCTTTTATGAATTTTGTGTCTAATGTAGAAAAGGGCTGAAACCAAGATATATGTACAATGATGTTAAAGGTGATGTTTTCAGTGCTGGCTAACGGCATTGTTTTAGTTTAAAATGCAACACTTTGATATTTATTTGTTGAATGCACTATTACTGCTTAAATTACAATCCGAAAAGAATCAGCTGATTCTCTTATGTTCGTATTTAAGGTTTCTTTGAGTATTCAAGCTTTATCAGCACGATTTCAATTACGATACCGAATTTATCACTCTCACTCTTAATACAATCACATATCAAATGACGAAAACGAAATAAGAGTGAAATAAAAGTATGAGCCAAAAATGCCTGAAGAATCTTTCTTTGATGAGTACTGAACACCAACTTCTCAAAAAAATATATACAGCAAGAATAATCGATGAGTTTTCATCTGCACAATTGCATACACATTTGATTATAGAAAAAAGAAGTTCAATCAAAATTGAAAATTTATCACACTGTCATTTTATAAAGCGTTTATAATTTAATATGTTGAAAAATTAATATATTTCATTTGCAATATATAAACATTTTGAATCATCCGGAAGAATTTGACCTGATTTAGTTTATGATATGTATCTTCCGATAATACTTCAAATAATGGATTCTTTGGGATAAAGATATTGTTTTCAAACTTGTTTGTAAAAATTAACAAATAAAATTAAATAAATCATTTAAATAGTACTCACGCATTTTTTGGACTTTAATGTCTACTAGACACTGAATTCATTTTTCTCTTTCTTCAAAATAATATTTATGTATTAGAAAATGTACAAATGCCCCAATATTGACCCACCACGAGAGTACTCGTAACTAGATTCGAGTATTTATATACTTTAATTTTAGATTTTTTTACAGTGTACAGTATTGCCTGGATATTGATTCACAAAGCCATTTTTAGCTAAGGATCGATTTAAAAAAAAATTATTGGAAATGGGTTGAAGTTCTTTCACACACCACGCGCTTAACTGTGTCTTAAAAAAGATTAATAAAAGGGGCCCCACGTGATAAAAGTGCTACCGCTTGTCGTTGAACCGGCCTATCATTTGCATTTCGTTACTTTCCTGATACGACCCTTCCTAATGATGTTTCCTGTAATAGCAGATGGTCGTTGACACGCAATACTTTACCTGGACGAAGAATACTGAAGAACATTCTCCTGCTAACAGCATATCGATACGCTTCAAATAATTAAAGCATGGATATACGGAATCGACGTGCAGGGCAAATTCCATGAATCGCATACGAATGAAGCGACTGAGAGTTCATGCGTGATTCGCGACACAACTAAAAATATTGATTTTTTCATTCATGATACGTCCTTTGATGACACCGTAACTTGAAGCCGCAACTGAAACAATGCCTCGCTTCATGAAATTGAAATCACTGGAATGAAAATCGCAATAATGGAATCGCTGAGGGGCGGCGATTGTTGTGGAAAAACGGTGCTGGTTGGCTGGCGGTGGGGATCAAAGATCCTAGAAAGAAAGAAACCCAACCGAACGAGAAAGGGCGTGGATGGGCCAAAATTCGCGACCGAATCCCAACTACCATACATAAACAAATACTGAAATAATATCATTAAGAGAGGAGTTTCGATCTTGTGGAGCTCAAAGACTAAAGAAAGAAATAGTATCTTTAACTTATTAAAAGCTGGGTGCTGTCTGATAGACACAATTTAATGCACTTTTAAAATATAAGCATAGCAGTAAAACACCTACTTGTAAATCCAGAACATGGGAAGATTGCTTCACAGGAAAAAAAACACGCCACAAGATTATGTGGTTGACAATGTTGGTCACATTGAGGAATTTGCTTCAGTTTAATTAACTAGTGGTGCTACAGAATGGCAAATACTTTCCCGTATTAGTTTTCTATTTTCTTTGGTCTCGGCTAGCTATTCGGACTTGCCACATTCTCTTGCCAGCTACCATCTATCACCGCCCAAAGTACATTTCTTTGACATTTTCTTAATCTTTCGGTTTCCTAACCGTAGAACGGAAATATTAAAGAAGAGTCAAACCTAGTTCTAAATGACAATTTTCTTTGAAAAATTTGAAGCCGTATTTAAGAAAATGGCGTTTAAGCGCTACTGTAAATGCGAAATTTGAAGCTCTTTTTCACAGATAATTTTTAAGTTTTCGAAAAACATCATTAGAACTCTTTTGAAGAACATCAACTCACAAATACAATATTGTTTACAAATTGCTGGAAATGTGCATATTAACGGTATGAGAGATCGTTAAAAAAGTAACATTTGTGTGTAATTTTTGAAAAATGAAAAAATATCCCAAATTGAACTTTACGCCATATTAAAAAGTGCAATTGGCACTATCAGTTCGAATAGTTTGAAGAAAAAATTGGAGCCATTTTTGAGAAAATGGCGTTTGAGCGTTTCTGAAAATGCGGAATTTTGATCTAGTTTTCACAGAAAACGGTTGAGTTTTCGAGAATGCGAGAATGCGGTTATTTAGAATACATGTACTCATAAATATGATGATGTGAACAAATAGCCGCTAATGTAAATATTACCGACGTGAGAGACAAGTCAAAATAATTAAATTTTTGCAATTTTAAAAAAAATAAAAGAATAGAGCAGTATGGCGTTTATGGCATCTCATAGAGCACATCTAGTGCTATCCCTAACAAAAGTTTAAAGAAAAAATTTGGAGCCGTTTTTGAGAAAATCTTGTTTTTGTAATGTTTTTAAATAGCACATATTGCATGCACTGTTGCGCGAAAACCACTGAAATTTTCAAAACGTGTGCTTGACCTTAATGAAAGAACTCACTACGGACAACAAATTTTATTTGAAGAAAAATCTCTATCTTTAATTTAGTAGTTGTTGGAACAGGCCGAAACAAATTCTAATTTTGCAATTTTCGAAAATCCAGAGCTAACCAAGAAATTAGGACCTATGCCACCTTAATAAGTGTATTTTACTCCATTTTTACAAGATATTTAAAGAAAAAATTTGGAGTCCTTTTTGAGAAAATTTTGAAAAATGTCCGGGGGGGTTCATGTAAAGTACTCCCAAATTTTACTGAATCTTTTTCAAAATCTCAAAGCTTCAGGTCGAGCCAGATTGACAGGGGGTTCTTCAATTTGAAAAAAAAAAATCCTACGTATGGTTTAGGCTCTAGTAGTGTTCACAGACGGACGGACGTTTTGCATTCAAATTGGTTTTTCAGTATCAAGGACCCACAAAAGAGTGATTCTGGCTACACCACGTGTTAGGGGAATTTTTCGTAATTTATGAACTGGGTTTATCCACTTTTTCATTATCGGGGCCCGGTAATGAATTTTTTCTGCCGAAAATCCGCGTTTTTTTCGCGCAGCATTACATAACTTTCCGTATACTACATATATTACTCCGTATATACGTACGTATACGCGAAAGTAAAAAGAAGTATTATGGATGCATTAATTACATGTAATATTTTTGAAAAGATACAAAGCTATAGGCCTACCATTAAAACTAGTATATTAACGTTTCTGACTTAAGAATTAATTTTCACCTCACATAATGCAAAGCAGTAATAAAAAAATGCCTGGCTGTTTCAAATATTTTGGTTTTGGGTAGTAAAATATTACAATTTCAGTGCTTTTAGACAAAATATTTTGGTTTCAGTTTCAATTCTGACACATTTTTTCTTTATTTTTATTTAATTCTAATTATGAAAATAATATTACCAACTATAGAATTTTCAAATATGAAAGTTTTTGATAATTTCTAATCTTTTCAGTGTAAAACCCTTGATCATTTAAAATAAAGAAATACACATTGTCATCTCTCTGAAAAACTCACACATCTGTTTACTACTTTTCATTGCATAAAACATTAACTTTGCATAGCATGTTAAACAGAATTATTATTTATAGAAGAAAAGAATAATGGATTCAGCTTTGTACTCATTATTGATAATATTTTTAATTTTTGGTTTAATGCCTAGCTTTCAACTCATTTTGGTACAAAAGTATTGAAGTCAGTAAAGATAAACATTAAAAACTTTACTTTTGTGATCAGGAAATAAATTTGTTAAAGACTTTTGAGGGGTAATAAATAATGTGTAATGACAATATAAAATAACCTGTTATCAATAATAAAAACTCTTTAAAATGTTGCTTAAGTATGAGACAGGTTATTAGCAATTCAAAGAGTTAGTAGAAAAAATAATGGATATTATTTTATATTTATATTTTTGTTAAAATAGAATTAAGAATGGCAATTCATAGCTTCAGACACGAAAAATGTATATATACAGCAAGAGCACTCTTAGTTCTGTAGTAATGCTCAAAAAATTATCAATTCATGGAAACATCAAAGGATTCTAAACCTTCAATTGCATCTTCTGAAAATTACTTCCAAACCACTGCTTATTTTTCCATTGATAATTCAATAGCTTTCCAGTCATTGTGTTTAATTTCATATTATTGAATCCTGAAATTTCATTAATTTTTGCCAAAATTTGGAATAAAAATTAAAATCAAAATAATGTGCCATCAATTTATCCAATTCAAAACACTTTTAACTTTGAATTTGCATTCAGCTTCTCCAAAACAAGATACACATTGAAAAATGTAAAGAAGTATTCTAAACAAGATTTCTATGTTGAGGGCATGGAGGTTTCATTTATTACTACCAACTGATTAAAAATTGTTTTCAGCCTTTCAATGATGTGTAATGTAATTTGTAATCTTTATTCTCTATTTGTATTTTGATAACAGTGTCCCATCTCCCAATACATCATGTGTAGAGACATTTTAATTACAGAATAATCATCCCCTAAAGTAAGTTTTTCATTAGACGCAGAAAGCACATGTCCTACAGGAAAAAAAATCGGAAATTTAAGAATTTAAAATATTTAGGCAACTTCTAATTTATTATGATTTTTTTTCCCTTTCTCGCCTTACTTCAAAAGATGAGAAAATGTAATCATGCGCCTGATCTTGCCAATTTTTCACCAGAAAAACTCTTATTGCCAGGCTCTGGTAATAAAAGACTGGACAAACCTTGCTCCTAAATAGTAAATTACCTCTAACCCGCTGTGTTCTCAGAATCCATGTTTTGAGGCTGTGTGATACCCAAAAATTGATTGATGGCAAAAAGTCTGTTTGTCAGCGCTAGCTCTGTGGTCAATGCTAGCACCTAAACATTTCAGATGACTTTCCCCAAAATTAATATTCCCCAATCGATCTGAACAAACACAGCGACTGCGAGTTTTAAATTAATATTTTGATTTTTGGGGGTTCTTTTCATAAAGCCTCAACAAAATTTTCAACATGTTATCAAAAGGGTTCCAATTAAAAACAAACAAACAAACAAACACTCCTTTCAGATAGCCTAAAGCACACTTCAAATGGGGAGTATCTAATCTTTCATTGAAATCCTTCAGTTTTCAAAAATTGCAGAAGTGCAAATTTTTTGCGGCATCTTCTAACATTACTGAAGACTTTTTATTCTTAATGAACTCTGTTGTTAAAAGACAGTCTTGAAACTAGTGGTACTCTACAGCACATATTTCTCATATTATTTCTAAATTTGCAGTTTTCACAAATGAGAGTAGTCAACAAAAATGAGACCTGTGCCATTCTTTTAAGTGTTCTTTGTTCTATACGTGGAAAAATAAATTGAAGAAAAAATTGAGAGTGGTTTTTGATATATTTTTAATGGCATAAATTTCAAGCACAAATTACGCAAAGACTACTTCATTCTATTCCAAACAAAATTAGACATGACCTTTCATAAAGAGCTCAATTTTCAGAACTGATTTTGCTTAAAGCAAAAATTAACTACATGAAAACTCATTTTTCAAAAATTTGGCATGAACTCTTTCAAGATTTTTTTTTTTAAGTACAGATTTCATTAAAGAAAGCAATCTCCATCTTCATTATTGTAGTTGTATAAAGATGCCAAAAAAAATTCGAACTTTTGCAATTTTCTAAAAATTAGGGATTTTAATGAAAAGAAGACCAGCACCATTCTCTCAAGCATTTATTACACAATTTGAGAACAAAGTTTAATGAAAACGCTTAGATTCCATTTCTGAGAAAATTTTGATAATGTTTTTAAAGCTTCTTGCAAAGTACCCTCAAACAACAAAATATTCATTTCAAACTTGCAAAGCTTCCAGTTCATTCAGATTGATTGGGGAATATCAATTTTGGAATAAATAAGCCAAACGGTTTTGTTGCTACCGTTGATCACACACTGACATGGAGATGTTTTGCTGTCAATCGATTTTTCAGTATCAAAGGCACACAAAACATGGATTCTGACTACCCAACGTGTTAGAGGAATTAATTTACTACATGTAGGAACAGGACATATCTACATTTTCGTTACCAGGCAAGAAGAGTTTCTGTCAAAAATTTGCCATTTTTCAGCGCATGATTTAACTCTTCTTACAAAGTAACAGCGAAAAAATAAAAGGTCATTTACAATCTTTCAAAAGTTTCAGTAGTTTTTGGTAATTTATTGCAAAATATACACAATTTTTAAACAATTATCGCAAAAAACGGCTCCAGATTGTTTCCAGGTATTCTCCTTGTATATATTAAAGAAAGGTCAAAAAGTGAGTTTTTTATGAAGGAGTCATTAAGACATACAGACCATGGATATGGCACAAGATAGAAACGGCTGGAGAGCAGTGATCCGAAAAGCCAACCCCAAGCTAACTGAAATAAGGTTTAGAAGAAGAAGAAGATTAAGACATACAGAATAAAAAATGGAGAATTTTCGTTTTTTGTAATATTAATTTTTTATAAACAAAATATTTAAAAAAATATAATTGGAAAAACATTTTTTATTACTCACAAGTTTCTGCTAACTTTCAGAAAAATATATCTTACAGATTTCATTTTTTTTTTCTTCTTCCATTTATGTGACAAGTATCCTATGCATACACAATAAGTATGTAACACATTGAATTATTCTCCAGTCACTGTTGAAATTTATTATATTTTTACCCTACTCAATATGGATAATTACTGCTCTGCACTAATAGTGGTGAATGGTAGAGAAGGAGAAATGTTGCTTTGGAATTCATTTTAGAAAAATTAATTTAAAAAATTATATAAAGTATAGCCAGGGGCCACTGCCCCCTTTCCTAAGCCCATGTGTGTTTATTTACAAAAGATTAAATTTTCAGAGATATTTTCAGACAATTTGAGTAACCAAATAAATATAATAATTATAGTTACTTAGACTTAATAGTGGTAGTGAATTATTTGAATGTTAATATTGCAAGACAAACCTTTAAGTTTATTTCGAGACCGTAAGTCAAAACCACACATAAAATCAGTCTTCATGCAGCATAGAAAAGATAGGGTTTACTGAGAAAGGTGGGTAATTTCTTCAAATCTTACCATGAAAGTGGTTCACATACCACCCGACCACCTCTTTATACTATCTCTACCATAATAGTATACACATTTACAGAGGTGGCCAAATTATTATGGTAGAGTTATTGAATGAGAAAAAATATATTTGTAGCCATAGATCTTGGCAATAACTTGTTTGTACAGATTTTTAATGTTTCATAAACATATTTCACATTCATAATTAACCCTCTGAGTACCATGGGGTCGTTGACGACCCAAGTTTCACGGACATTTTACGGAAACTCATTAAAAATCCGAATGGATTTAATTGTGGCTCAATGAATTTTTTATCCTATTTCATTTACATTTTCATTGAATACATTTATATACACCATACATTATGTAATGATTCCTAAAAAATATGCTTGGGATCCTTATGAGACCCCCATGGTATTTTCTGTAACTGTTTTCAGAATAAAATGCTTGGTTCTCAGAAGTGATTATCCCTTAATTCTATTGTTGTAATCATGAGGTTCATGTAAATTAGGAGTCTAATTCAGAGCCTGTTCTTCTCGTTCTGTAACAACCAAGTTCAGTTCGAAATGGATTTTACTACATGTGCTCAAGAAAGAGTGATATCAAAGTTAACACTTTTTGTTCAGTGTGTAAAATGTATAATTGCAAGGAACATCACTTAAATCAATCAATATGTTTAAATTGTAAGTGATTTAGAGTTGTTTTATACATCTCTGCATTTATACACCTCTGAATTTGTTACTTTTCAAAATAAATATTTTTGACCTAGAAAAATTTATGTTTATATTTTTTAAAACTTGATCTTCTTTTTCCTATCGGTCAAAAAATGTCAGTGAAAGGGATTTTTACATTCAAATCACACAAAAAAATTGTCAAAACATGAAATTGGAAATGGGGTCTCAAAAGGACACCCATGGTATTTTACGTTCCAGTAGACTGTGGTACTCGGAGGGTTATCATATTTAGTGTGAGTCATGTTGCAAATCCTTTCTTTCAATTTATGAGTCTTATTGCCAGATATAAATGAGTTGTTTAATGAGCTAGTTTGTACAGCATTCTTTTCCTCAGTTTCTTTTTACTATATTAGATCAAACATTGTATATTGGATTCATGACAGAGTTTCTTGCAGCCCATTGAACAGAGACTGATCAATTTCTTATATTTTTCAACTTTCTGTCATATTGTAGCATGAAGCGCAGTTATGAATGAATAAGCATGGAATTTTTTCCACACCACTACTTTGAGGGGATCACTGGTTCTTTGCGACCTTAGGTATTGGTCATGCCTCATTATACCATTCACTGGTCTGTACACTTCCAGTACCATGAACAGGCGTTACACTTCAAACCATTGTCTTTTTCATTGTCCCAAGATACATTGTAATCTTTAAAGTCAAGAAACACATATTTACTATAATAATTTGGCCACCTCTGAATATGCGACAGTTTGAAAAGCACTACCCTATATTTCCATGTATCCTTTTCCATTCTAGAAAGAAGGTAGAAGAAGTTTTCGTGCCATTTTACAGCAATACATGATTCTATTTCTTACAAATATTTAATTGAAGTATGAAATTTCATTATTGAAGTGAAGTACATAAAGTATCAAATTAATTTGTGATCAAAATATTAAAAATTAAATCAACATGCAACATGCCAGACATGCCCCAAATTTCTGGATGTGAATGATATTGGTCTGTGAGACCCAGAGGCATCTTCTTGTTTCTATGGGAAACTAAGGGAGATCTAAATAATTTAAATAAATACATGTAATTTATATGGTTGTTGTAATGCATTTATTATATTCGATTGTCAAGAAAATATATATAAATTTACGATAATTAAAGCCCAAGTTAGAGTATAAAATCAATAGAGAAGTTTAATACTTTTGCAAATCAATACAAAAATTAGTTAACCCTACAACTTTCTAATGGAAATATATCTTAATCTATTTCTAAAAGCATAAACAAAGATTGGTTTACTAACATTTGTTATAGAGACATTATTTATTTTGGCTCAGGCAACTCTGACCGAGAACAGATATGTATTCTTAGGGGAGTAAATTGGGCAAAAACACTGAGTTATCTGTTTTTTCCTTTACATTCTTAACATTGGCCTTTTAACCATATCTCTGAAATTTGCAATTTCTTTAATTGATACCCCACTAAATGTTGACACTTCCCCTCTATTAAACACTTGGATTTATGCTTGATACTGCACAACTGGAAAGCTCACCTTAACTTTCAAGATGAGCTCTACAGATAAGATCAAGACTCAAGATTCTTAAGAAATAGAAACATCTAAACTTCTTAGTTACTGATGCAATTAGAAATCATGAAAGAATTAAACTCACTGACAATCATCATAGTATAAATTATGTCTTGAATTTTTGGCCAACTGTAAGTAGCACACTTTTTTACAATGCCAACTTATTTCTTCGTCACTACTACTTATCCACTGCTCAGGATCTATGCCACCTCTCCTTTCCCAAATATCATTTTCACATTCATCTTCATCTGTTGAAAGCCTACTTTTTGTATTCAGTTCCCACTTAAAATTATCTGACTCCATTTGCATCTTCTTCGTGACAAGATTCATCAATTTCACAAAAATATACTCAAAATAAAAATTTGGTTAAAAAATAACTCAGGAAATGATTCAGTTAGTGCAACAATTGATATGGTTAAATCTCAGTTTAATAATCTTATTTGGACCTTTGCTCACATTGTGTTGCACGAATGCCTGCAGCAGGTCTACAGGACCTGGCACGTCACAAAACATTTATTCATCAAAAACTATTAGGAAAATTGCATTGCTTATAATTAGGGAGAGGATTTTCATGCCCTAAAAAAACTTGAAATATGCTTTTAAAAATATGCATTTATGACCTAAAAATTCTGATAATATGCACTTCAATATGGAATTAAAATTAACAATGTTTCATTTCCTGTATAAATCTTTCTTGATAAGATTCAGGCGAAGTAAGCTTGGAATGAAAATATATAGTTTTTTGCGAACACAATATAATCTAGCTTACTATTCGGGATTTAATTTTTTCTGCTTGGTTTAAAAAATATATCAAGAAGTATCCTACACACAAGTATGCTATCATCTACAGAAAATTTTTAAAAATGCCCCCTGTGACAAGCTATTTCTAATCAATGATTGCTCACAAGTAAATAGATTCTATGAAAATATTTTACAGATAAGTCTCTATTTTAATGAAATATGCAAAACATACTCCTATAATTACAGGAAAATGCACCAACAGGAAAAATCGGCCAAATATGCACAAACATATTAATCTAAATAGCATCCAATTCCAACCAAATGTCAAGAAATTTCACTTAGCTATGTCCTGAAGCAACGAAAAAAAATATGCAAAATCATAGAAATCTGCTCCCTACTTATAATGTTCTAATAAAACTAGACATAACATCGGAAGGTACGAGAAATAACAGGTCTTTATTGTGCTGCCTTCTCCTGGCAAAACAATGGAATTTGGAAAATACTTGAATCATTTAATTCGTCACATAATCATGCTGTGCAACCCAATACAAAATAATGAATTTGATATAACGTCTCAATGTTTGAACGTTAGTAATATTTAGTAAATTAGTAAAATAGTAAATTAATTGCTATTACTTTTTTATTGAATAATGATTAAAGTTGTATAGCAATGAATTTTTTAAGTTCTTTTAATGAAGAAAGAAGGAGTGTGTATTGAGCACTAAACACATGGCAAATAAAAGCATTTCGGCAAGATAGAGTAATGTACAATAAGTAGGTCTACAAATAAAAAAGTATGAATAACACAACAAAAAAAAGTAAAGCACTGTAATGAAAATACTATCAAGTTGCTAATTGGAAGTGTGAAAGAAAAACATTTATTGCAGAGAAAGAGTAAATAAAAATGAAGTAAAGGATCACAGTATAATTCATGGCTGTAAAATTTGGTTAATATCTAATTTGTTTCCCTTTATCATTTGAAATATTGCATGAAACTAAATCATAAAAAAATTAGCAATAAAAAGCTGGTAATACAAGCTTTCAATTTAAACATGGGAAATACAATTTCGTTGCATAGCCTATTTATGTTTTTGAATTATAATAGAGAAATTATGTTTTATGTATCAGACATCTTGTCATGTCAATGTTATCTACATCAATGTAGAAAAAATTAAAGATTTTAAACACAGTTTTAACTACATAAAATCAATAGCATTATGTTACATATGTTAAGAATGAGAAGCAAACAATATCTCTGCGTATAAAATAATGTTGTAATGCCAATATTCTACTACTTTGTTTACAGTAAGTAAATTGTTCTGTGCAAATAAACCATGCTCATGAAAATGGTATTATTAGCATAAAAAATATAGGATATTAACGAACTCACATTAATGTTCTCGAATCTCCAAGCAAATGGCACAATATGCGAACACTACTTCACATGTCAACAAAAGGTTATCAATTTAAACACACGATTCTATTTAAAATACCATTCACATGCATTCGCATTTTTAAAAAATACGAATAAAATTAGAATGCTTTCACTTAAATTGAAAAAAATTAAGAAATTTGCCAGGACGTTGCATACGCAACAATGTACTGGAAATATTACGTCTTTTTATTTCAAAGTTTAAAATGAACAGAAAGAATCTTTACGTACCATTGAAATGTTATGTCGTCCGAACATTCACTTAGAGATGACACAGAATCAAAATCGTTTTACAAGATGTCTTGAAATTTGTATTCACATCTATCCACCGCCCTTCCCGGGAATCTAATCGTATGGAGTAAGTTCATTTGTTTCCGACAGCGGCGTTGCCAACGATGACGTCCAACTTCTTCTGAGAAACGCACCTGGGATTAAACAAGGATTGCCAGACACTTCGTACAAACATCCGCCGTTAAATGGCTGTAAATCCGCCCAATATAAAAAAAATTAACTTTCCAAGCGAGAAATTTGAATATGAATTTTTATTTTTAGGTTGTGACCCTATGAAATGCTCGATTAGTTTTAGAGTTACCATCTTTTCATTTTGGACAAATAAAATCAGTGCCAATGGGGTTTTATAAACATTCCTATAGAAATACAATGTAATCTAGCCCCTGTTATATCTGGGCATTACAACAGTTCTTTTGAGAAGGTTTTACCAACGGAACATATAATTAATAAAAAACAAAACAATGGACAGTAATATTAAACATTATTTTAAAAAATAATGGAGGGTACTTTTAAACAGCATTTAATAAAAATAATGGAGTGTAATATTTAATCACCATTTTGAACAAATTTACATGAATCAACATATATAATTTTTATTCTGTATTGAACTTACCAAATTACCTGTATTGAACTTTTCGTAAAAATGGCTCCAAATTTTTCAACGAAAATTTCCATTTATAACTAAGTTTTACTCTTCAATAATATTCTTAAAGTAGTTTTCGGTTCTGCCATTAGGAAACCGAAAAATCGAGCAAATGTGAAAAAATGTTCGGACGGCGATAGATGGTAGCTGGCATAAGGATGGGGCAAAACCAATGATGTATATAAATATATGTTTATGTTTATGTATACATCATTGGGCAAAACCGAAAAGTCAGCCCCGACCAAAGAAATTAGGAAACTAACTATAAAGTCTGTGCCATTCGGTAGCTCCACTAGTTCCTTTTTGTTTTGGCCCTAGAATCTTTGGTGGCATCAAAAACAAAAATAGTACGAACACAAGTTGTAGTGTATGTAATATAAGCCAGTTGAAGTTTGGGGCTCATACGTACTATATTTACGCTCGTATACACACCACACTTCGGGGCTCTTTTACGACCATTGCCATATTAAAAGTCTGCAAACTAAAACTGGTCTTTGATAGTTCAAAATTACAGATTGAATGCATAAAAACAATGTTTAAAAATGTTGTATTTAATTCGTTAAGAATCAGAATCGGTCTACGCGAACTCAAACTCTAATTAAAAGCCAAAGGCATACCTTCGAAAGCTTTTAGAACCGAGAAAACACGAACACTTGTTTCACATCAGCTCGCATATACAACTGAACCACAGAGTTATATTGGCAAAAGGAGTTAGTAAACTAGTTGTTAAAATCGTTCCTGCTAGAATGTTTGCATATATGAAAAGATACCAAGGGGGCTCATATTATATAAATGGCTTATATCACCACCATTAACTCTATCTATATCTGTAATAAATGGGAAATTCTCTTTCTTTTTGAGAGTGCAAATTTGAGTGTTATGACTAGACCTCGGAATTTTACGCACAAATAAGGTTTGATTTCGGCACCTAAAATAGGCAACAAAATTACGAAATTAGGCACTAATAGGCATTAAAATCGACGTTTTGGGCACTTAAAATAGGTTACAGAATGACTAAGCCGGACAAAAAAATAGACATGAAAAAGTTATATTTCTGGCTTATAGAACGTATCTCAAAAGGGTTAAATTAAGCAATTTTTATTATGCAGGAAAAATTATTTTTACATTTACGAGAGACTAAAAGCATATTTTATTCCCTTTCATAATTATCAGTTTTGTATACAATTCATATTTCTCCAAATTTACACAATCTCTTATCTCTTATCTCTACAATAAGGTTGTCTTGTCTATTAAAATCATTTTTAAGGCTGAAAATGAACTTTTCACTGACAGATTTATAGGAGCAAATAAATTTACTTACATTTCTCATGCTCACTTCTGGAACTTTTTCGCTCGTCCCTTCTCCCCACTCCCCCAAAAAACATGTACCACATGACCCGTTTAAACACTGAACAGTATTTTGTAATACACGCCTGTGCTAAGGGCGCAGATGCATCAGGAATGGGTGCAATTGCCCAAGAAGTGCGTGCTGATCGGAAACGAGAGTGAAACATCCTTATTATGTTGACTTGCAGGGCTCCTTTTGTTCGGTATTTTGGGTGAAAGATTTTGGTGTGGTGTTCGATCACACAATATTTGCATTTTGGAAAAGTTTTTGCATGTCAGTAAAACGAATTTCAAAATTTAGCATTTAAAATACGATCGTTCTTGAAAATCACTTGTTTTAGGTAAAAACGTATTGAAATAGACATCAACCGCCCTTTTTAGAACATTTTAGTCATATAAGACGCTTTCAGTACATCTATTCTCTCATGATTCGTAAACATCTGCAATTACTTTTCACATCCTAAAAGAACTGAAGAGGCATTTGTCCTAAAATCAGAGGTCTAGTTATGACTCATGATTTTAGGCATTAAACTGTTAAACTTACAAGTAAATAACGTTTAAAAGCAATATACAATTTATAGTGGATTTATTAATAATGAATATTCAAAATAACGCTGAACACTATCCCGCGCGTTTTATAATACTGAACTAAAGTTCACCAATTTATTAATCCTTAAATATAACACTTATTTAATTATACGTAAATATAACGGTGGGGTCTGTGAGATTCCAATTAAAGTATGTATATTTTTACCTGAAGGTTTTCGAAAGTGCTGTGAATATTTTTTAATAATACTTTTAAGTCCTTTTAGTAGAGCTAACACTGTTTTGAGGGAAATTAATGATATTTTATTAATATTTTATTAAGATATTAGCACCGTTCATAAAAAGTTACACATTTTTTGACAAATGTGTAGAGATTTGGATGAATATTTTTTTTGTTTTTAAAACAAAATATCACTGTTAAACTTTATATTTTATTAAAGGCCATAAAAGTGCTGTAACTCAGTATTATCATTATCTTAAAAACGTTCACAGTTTTTCTTATAATACCTTAGCAAATGAGACGTTATTTAGATAAAAAACAACTGAATAATACTTCATTAGAGATTTGATAGAAGTAATATTTGAATAAAAATGAAAACAAATCAAATTTTAACTATTATTTTTAATTTACACACTTACAAATAACATTTGTGTAAAAAGTAAATTAAAACTATTGAAAATCGTGTTCTAAAACAAAATAAGGATCCAAATCTGAGTGATCACCAAACAAGCTCTCCGATGTTTCTTCCTTATCATTCCCATCTAGTAAATCTCGTATTAGGTGTAAATTATCTTTAATGTTTAATGTTATTTTGTCTCGAAAAAGTTTTAAAAACAAACAAAAATCAAAATTGCAACTTTGAAAAAGACGCACGTAAATATAACACTGGGGTGCAGCAAACCCCAAAGACACTTCGGCACTCTACTGCGAGGTTAGTAGCAGACTATTAGAAGGCGGAAACTGTGCAAACCCTTCCCAAACGTACTAACTGAATTTACGTGGGAGTAAAATATCCCAAATATTTATTTTCGAATTAAACGTACATAAAGAAATTTGGTTGGGGTCCAATAGACCCCAGGGTTATATTTAAAGGTTAATGTATATTGTTCGCTCATCTTAATAAAATTATTGTTCCCTTAATTATTATTACATTTCTTCACAAAATGCAGAAACAAGTAAATCTTATATATATATATATATATATATATATATATATATATATATATATATATATATATATATATATATATATATATATACATACCATACAGGGTGAGTCACGTAACTTTAGCTCCTCCTGTAACTTTTGAACGGTTGAAGATATTGCAATGCAGTTTTCACGGAAGTGAATGAGGGAATGGGGCTAATTGATATGTGTATTGATTTCTCTTTTATCATTTGTATTTTACGAGATATTTGAGGTAACTTTGTTTTTCCAAATGGGACTATACATATTTTTTCAGTCTATCATGACAAGCGTAAAAAGACAAATCCAAAGATATAAATATTGTTATATGTTAGATAAGCATTTTTTTGAGTAATTGTGATTTTTTTGCGACTAGTGTTTAACGGATATTTTCATTGTAACTGTCAGCCCCACAAGGTCACGCAGCGCTCCCCCAGCAAACGCGGGGTCGGGAAAGGGAAGGGATTTTAGTACTTGAGGATACGAAAAATATTCACAAAACTGTTGCATTTTTTTCTTGAACTCTCCTTTCCATCCTGATCCATTTTCAGATATTTTGTGTTTCTTAGGGATTGAAAATACGGATTTTCCTTAAGTAGTATTTATTGAAATAAGACTATTTCTATCCCTAAGTTATTATTATATTCTTATTAACATTGAAATTGTTTGCTCAAAATACGCAATATTTTTTGTACAGTTTTTAATTATTTATTCTTATTGTGCTTTGTATCAAGATCCCATGAATACGTATCTTATGAAACCCCATTAAATGGAGTTGAAGTTATAAACAATTTTATTACGATACAAACTTATGACAAATCCTTATTTTCCATCCTTTAATTCCTTCAATCAAAGAAAGTCGAAAATCTGAAAATGCGGAAGGATGGGAAGCACAGTTCAGGAAAAAACTGCAATGGTTTTGTGAATATTTGGAATATATTTCGTATCTTCAAATCTCCCTTCCCTTGCCCGGCCGCGCGTTGCTGGTGGAGCGCTGTGTGACCTTGTGTGGTGGACTATTTAAAATGTCCGTTAAACCCCAGTCGCAAAAATCAAAATTAATCAAAAAAATGCTTATCTAACATATGACAATATGTACATCATTGGATTCGTCTTTTTATGCTCGTCATGGTGGACTGAAAATATGTATAGTGCCATTTGAAAAAACAAAGTTACCTAAAAAATCTCGTAAAATACAAGTGATAAATAGAAATTAATGCACGTATCTATTAGCCCCTTTCCCTCATGCACTTCCGTGAAAACTGCATTGCAATAACTTCAATCGTTCAAAAGTTACAGGAGGTGCTAAAGTTACGTGACTCACCTATATATATATATATATATATATATATATATATATATATATATAAATAAAAATTTGAAGATCTTCGAAATGAAATTAAATATAGTTTTTTTTATTTGACCCAAGATTGGGGGCAGTTGCCCCCCTTGCCCCCCTGAATCCCGCCTCTGACAAATCCTCAGATTGAACTTGCCGGCATTCATACCACTACGCGACGTAAGCGCCTATGAATCGAATTCAGGCAAAAGTATAAAAACCTAAATGTCGGATTCATGAAAAAAACAACAAAAAAACAACAAATAATTCGGGACAAGGTATAAAAAATTCCATCGTAGATATATTTTTTCCTTTCTCATTTTATTCAAAACGTCAAATTTAACACGGAGTGCTACCAAAGCACATATATTTTTATTTTTTTAAATGCTCCACAATAACATACACCTACATGAAACTGCAAAGTGTTTTCAAAATGCAAGTTTTTTTTTCATTCCGACACCCGAACCCAGTTCCTCAAAGTTGCTCTGATACCACTACGTACTGGTCTAAGTATACTGCTCTGATACCATTACGTCTCACGAACGCAGTTCACTGGAAAATTCGTTGTCCGGCGCACGATTACGTAACTTTCTCTTCTTACAAAGAATTCGTCAGGTGAGAAAGTAATAATAATTTCGGAACTGCAAGGGATATGTAAGTTGATGGCATGGGTTCTTGTATTTCAATTTAATGTTGAAATATTCATAATTTTACTTAAATCAGTTCATACAGATGTACACAAGACAACGATTGATTTGACGTGACGTTTCAGAAATCGAATAGCAGAGTTGAAAAAATGTTTATAATTGCAAATTGGGAAAACACAAACAGACAAGACCTGTATATTTATCTGCATTGATTCTATTTGTGAGTAGAAGTAGTTTAAATGATTTTCAATAAAGTTTCTACAATACTTAATAGTTTTTCTGCAACCACACATTCATCAAATTGAAATCCCTGTCGGGGATTCGAACCTGGCCCATTCCGAAGCGAAGCGCTCAGTCTCAGTATGCTTTAACCACCTCGGCCAGTCAAGTGAGTTGCGGACTGAATACTTACGTAGTAGTCAAATCGTAATTGTTTCAGCTCTAGCATTAGGAAGCCGGTAATTGAGACAAAAATGAAATTCAAAATTATCGGCCAATTTCTCTTTTGTCAGTATTTTCAAAAATATTAGAGACTTTTTTATGTGCGAATGGAAACCTTTCTCAATAAACACGACGCGTTTTCAAATTGCCAACATGGATTCCGGAAATCAAAATCCACGGAAACAGCCATTTTTTCTTTTCTTAAGGATGTTTCCTCATCATTGGATCAAAACGAAGCAACTATTGGAATATTTTTAGATCTTTAAAAAGTTTTTGACGTCATTGATCATAACATTTTACTTTCAAAATTACCTTCGTATGAAATCCGTGGTATTGCTCTAGACTGGCTATGTTCGTACCTTAAACTACGATCTCAGAGAGTAGAAATACCTTACTGGAATGATGGAACTTTATGTACACACGTTTCCGGTTCTTTGCCAATTGCACGTGGAGTCCCGCAAGGATTGATTTTAGGCCCTATTCTCTTCCTATCATACGTAATGACATGCCCTTAGCGATTCGAAACGGAAGAACAGTTCTCTTTACGGATGATACAAATATTCTTTGCAACAAAGAAACCGTAAATAGTACAATATCAGACGTTTCAAATTGGTTCCGTAATAACAAATTAATAGTAAATGAAAAGAAAACTGTTTCAATGCAGTTTTCCATATTAAATAAAAAATTCTGTACTCCATTGAAAATGAACGGTGTGCCATTGACTGATGTTAATGTAACAAAATTTTTAGGTCTATCAATTCAGTCAAACCTCAAATGGAATGCCCACTTAAATGAATTGAACACAAAATTAAGTTCATTATGCTACGCGTTCAGAATTCTTTCAAATTCCGTCAGCCTTCATACAGCTCGTTGTGTATATTTTGCCAATGTTCACTCCCGCCTGAGATATGGCATAATATTCTGGGGAAACACATCTTATAGCTCCCAGACTTTCAGGTTACAAAAAAGAATTGTACGAATAATAAGCAAATCCAACCCACGTGTAAGTCTCTCTTTATTAATCTAGGAATTTTACCATTACCTTGTCTCCTGATTTACGAATCAGTAGTTTTTGTCAAAAATGGCTTACTTAAGGGCGGGAATATATTTTCAGCAAACGCCGATGTCTATAAGTATAACACACGACGTAGTAATCATATTCACCAGGAGGCAGTATCAACAGCCCACTACAAAAAATTCACATACAATTCATGTACATTACAACACTTTGCCAGAAGACATTAAACGATTAAATTCGATAGAAAAGTTCAAGTCCCAAGTAAAATCTTTTCTGCTGCATAACTGTTTCTATACAATTCGAGACTATACCGAGCATCAAAAAGGAAAGTAGCATTAATTTTAACAATGATAGTTAATGTAATTATTTATCATTTGGACTGTATAATTCTAAAGAACCTGTAACAAGTATTGTACCACAGTTTCTGGGTTGATGGCCCCCATCTCGATCAGGTTTTTCGTCCAGTTTCCCTGATCCTTGAGCAAATGCTGAGATGGTCCCTTGTTTTGCTTCTGGACATAAATGTAACTTCATTATTTGTGCACGTCTTCTGAATTTAAGTGGGAAATATAGTTATTCAAATTATCGTTTTTCATATTATCGCGGCAAAAAGTATTATTCTTTCATGAAGAACATGAGGGTTCAGAGCAGGAATTTATAGCTAATTTACCTTTGAAAATATATTTTATTATATAGGAGCGAATATTTTGTCAACAAAACTCGAAAAAAAACTCTTTTTTTATATTCAAAATTCGACTAGAATATGGTTTAGGATAGAGACCACAGAATTATGAAAACGTGCACAAAATTCACTTCTCCCCATAGCTCGTCACACGCAGTTTTTAGCTGTTTTTGACGTAAATAAATAAATAAAAATAAATTTATGAACCCGGAGTAGAGGTATGGTTGCGAAGTGAACGAATGATCATCTTAATTTAAAATTTAATTTACCTACGAAGAGATGGTGATTGGATTCTTGTCAAGTTTGAAAATTATATTTATTATTAAAGAAGACAAGTGAAATGCAGATAAATCAATAGAAGAAATGTCATTCTAATCGTTAAAATCGGTTGCTTCTTAATGTGACCTTTGTGTCAAGACATTGGATAGCTGTAGTTAGGCCTCTTATCCCTCATTGCCATCCCTCTCAGTCTCCTTTTTCCACGTAACAGTCTTGACGCCGCGAAGGCCATTTTGCCCGAAGGCGAGAGTTGCAGGGGCTGCGACACGAAATATTGTCCGTTTAATTCAAAATCACATATCAGAAAGTCTAATTTTATACTCAAATTATTATCAAAATACTAGCATATGATACATCATTTTATTCCTCTTTCCGTGATCTATCGATTGCTGGTGAGAAAAATACGTCGTTCCATTTAAAAAATCAAAGATGATTACATTTCTCGAAAACTAAAAATATTGTAGACAATTTCACTACGGCATGTTACTTGCCCCACGATTCCGCATTATTCAGCGAAAACTGCATTTCGATATCCTGAACTGTTTAAAAGTTATGAGGGTGGACCATAGTTGGTGGGACACCCAGTATATATATATATATATATATATATATATATATATATATATATATATATATATATATATATATATATATACAGGGTGAGTCACGTAACTTTAGCACCTCCTGTAACTTTTGAACGGTTGACGTTATTGCAATGCAGTTTTCACGGAAGCGCATGAGGGAAAGGGGCTAATTGATACGTGCATTAATTTCTATTTTATCACTTGTATTTTACGAGATTTTTTAGGTAACTTTGTTTTTTCAAATAGAACTATACATATTTTTTCAGTCCACCATGACGAGCGTAAAAAGACAAAGTCAATGATGTACATATTGTCATATGTTAGATAAGCATTTTTTTGATTAATTTTGATTTTTGCGACTGGGGTTTAACGGACATTTTGAATAGTCCACTACACAAGGTCACACTGCGCTCCACCAGCACAAGTGCGCCCGGGGAAAGGAAGGGAAGGAAAGCGGTCTTATTTGAAAATACGAAACCTAGTATTCCAAATATTCACAAAACCATTGCAGTTTTTCCTGAACTGAGCTTTCCATTCTTCCGCATTTTCAGATTTTCGTCTTTCTTTGATTGAAGGAATTAAAGGATGGAAAATAAGGATTTGTCATAAGTTTGTATCGTAATAAAATTGTTTATAACTTCAACTCCATTTAATGGGGTTTCATAAGGTAAGTATTAATGGGATCTTGAAACAAAGCACAATAAGAATAAATAATTAAAACTGTACAAAAAATATTGCATATTTTGAACAAACAATTTCAATGTTAATAAGAATATAATAATAATTTAGGGATAGAAATACTCTTATTTCAATAAATACTACTTAAGACAAATCCGTATTTTCAATCCCTAAGAAACACAAAATATCTGAAAATGGATCAGGATGGAAAGGAGAGTTCAGGAAAAAAAGCAACTGTTTTGCGAATATTTTTCGTATCCTCAAGTACTAAAATCCCTTCCCTTCCCGACCCTGCGTTTGCTGGGGGAGCGCTGCGTGACCTTGTGGGGCTGACAGTTACAATGAAAATATCCGATAAACACTAGTCGCAAAAAAAATCACAATTACTCAAAAAAAATGCTTATCTAACATATAACAATATTTATATCTTTGGATTCGTCTTTTCACGCTTGTCATGATAGACTGAAAAAATATGTATAGTCCCATTTGAAAAAACAAAGTTACCTGAAATATCTCGTACAATACAAGTGATAAAAGAGAGATCAATACACATATCAATTAGCCCCATTCCCTCATTCACTTCCGTGAAAACTGCATTGCAATATCTTCAACCGTTCAAAAGTTACAGGAAGTGCTAAAGTTACGTGACTCACCCTGTATATATATATATATATATATATATATATATATATATATATATATATATATATGTAAAGCTAATTATATTAAATTGTGCTCGAAAACCAACAAAAAAATAATTTTATTTTTAATAGCAATACCAGAATTATTATTAATATTATTCTTATGTTTTTTTAAAATAATTTATATGATATTGAATTATAAAGAAATAAGACACATCTTGCTGTGAGTGGGAAGTTACATACATATTATGATTGTTCACATAATGAAAAACATCCAAACAACCTGACATGACCTGGCAACCTGGAATAAGATTTTGACTTTTACCTCCCTCATTAACCCTCTTATTAACCAGAAGAACAGTTGAAAACGGTGCAGGAACAGGATGAACAGTTTATCCACCTTTATCAACAGGGATTGATCATGCTGGAGCATCCGTTGATTTGGCTATCTTTCTGACTACATATTCATGAATGAACTAGTATTCCACCTGGGAGCCAAACACTGGCTACCAAGAAAACAATATCCGGTGCAAGTTCAGTCAAAATGCCTTCCCACCATTCATAAAAGAATAAATAATTAGTTCATTCATAAATAAAAAGTGTGTATACCTTAGGTGTGCTACAATTTGTGATTAGAGTAAATTGGTGAAAATCTTGCATGAATAAGTAGGATAATTGGAGCGTGTATTATTGTAAGAAGTCCACAAAAGCAATTAGAAGAGCAATACTTGCATAAATAGATGGGATCACTGCTGTGGTCGAGTCCCAACAAGTGCATATTACAAAACATAATAGTGCCATTAATATATTACATGTTGGTTGGATTATTTCATTTTATTGTATATAATTTGTAGTTGAGCACTGAAGTGTATGAATTCAGTCATTGCATATTCCACCCATAATGGAATGACAGCCTTATCGAGTACGATGGACATCAAGCAATGTGCAACGCATACTAACGAAGGAATTCCATATAACACAATCACTCAACCGATATGCATCCTGAACCATACAATTGAGTAAAACATGTATAATTTATGTACCAAACCACCATACTGACTAAGTAACAGAATTATATTATTTTGTGTGTAGTTGTTGCAATCAGATATTAGTTATAACTCAACCAAGCGAAGAATGGAGGAGGCGATTGCGGCGCGTCGTGGAACTAATAGTATAAACACGGGTCTGTACAGTCAGTTTCGCTAACAAAAGTCGCCAGGAGTGTGAAGCGAGTTCAGAGACTGCTTCTACGGAATCAGCCATGGCCTTCTTCATTGAGGCTGATGAAATAACTTGTGTCTCGGGAGAGCAAAATGAGGAGCCACGAACGTACACGAAGACACCCGAGCGGAGTCGAGCGAGTCCAAGCGCGAGCCGACGGACTTCCATGGTGCAAATCTTTAATTCGAAATCTGTCAGAAATTTAATGTTTCTAATGTTAAGTGGTCGTTAATGCCATTAACAAGATTTGTTGCGAACTTTCGTTTTTAAACGAAGAATTCCAAACTATTATTCACATTAGTTTCTTATTTTAACTTTTCTATAACATAGTTATTTGGTAGGTGTTTTTTAATATTCTCAATTTATTTTCCGTCGGCTAGTTCAGGTTAGAATTATTTCGGTGCAAAAGAGTGCAGTGGTAATAAAAATGCAGCTTTTGTAAAGAAGAAACTACAGGAAATTGCAGTCACAAATGCCAGTGCTGAGAAAGTAGAAACTTTTTTAGTATCAGATGTCAAGCATTGTTCATTTTCTGCCAAAATCTCACCGGTCAAGCCATCAGCCAGTGCGAACATTCTTTCCAAGTTCACTGATGTTTTTCCTGCTGAACAGTGAAATATCCGAAGAAGAGAATTGCACTTACATGTTACTTCACAAGTGTGTTTGGGAACATTTACTGAAAGGATATGTGTGAGTGCTGTCTGTTGATCCTCAAATGTATGCATTGAAGTACAACAATCAATGTAATTTGCTTTTCAGTTAGTGAACAAGTGTAATAATTGTGAACAATTGTTAAATAAAATTGCAAATAGCCATCATGTACCTGTAACATCATCTTGTAGTAGGCCACCACATGAAGTGAATAGGAAAATTGTGGATGCTTCTTTGCAAATAGGTAGGGGCCTTTCAGCGATAGAGCAGTTTCAATGGTAATTGATTGACCATGAATTAATGTTTCAATTTACAATTCTCATGTTCTCTCAGTTATTAAAAATAATGCAAAAATAAGAGGAAATTTTGAGGCTTTCATATGCAGCCATACATGAAACTTACATAGATGTTCTAGATTCAGTAAGTGATGATGTTATAAATTTATTAGTATTGTATGATGGAACATGGCATAAACGAGGCACTACATCTCGTTATGAAATGGGAATTGTTGACTCGTTATGAAATGGATATCTTGACTGGTCTTGTGGCTGATTCTCATGTTTTGTCAAAATACTGTGGCACTTGTGAAAGGAACAAGAGCAAATTATGAGACAAAAAGCTGTGAATATAAAAAAAGGAAAGAAATTCATAATTAGTAATTTTTAATGGATCTTCAAATGCAATGGCTGTAGCTGCAAGTGAGGTATTGTGGAAGAGGGTCCTGTCTCATCATTTTAGATATACAACAATACTGTCGGATCATGATGCAAAGACTTTCAATCACCATCTGAAACTAAACATCTATGGAGACAATTTTATTATTAGAAAAGAAGAATGTATAAAACATGTGATGTAAAGATTTAAAACAGGCTTACAAAAATAATCCAAGAATAGAAAGTGAAGGGTGTTACACTTGGTAAAAAGCAAGTCAATTTAAAGGATGACATAATTAAAAATTTGTCTTAGCAAATTATCGCAATGCCATCCCGAAGAATATTCCAGATGTGCAGAAGATGAAGTCTGCAATTCTTGCCACCTTATACCATGCAATGCCAACAGACTTGAAGCCATTGCATTTTAAATGTCCTAAAGAAGAAAATTCATGGTGCTTCTACAAGAAGAAAATTCATGGTGCCCGAGACACAAGTGATGAAATATAACTTCAGAAACACATTATAAGATTTGCACTGACTGTTTTATTTTTGTTTCTTTTAAGTTGCTTTTTTCTTTTCACCGTTCTAGTACAAGAATTGAATAGAAAAATCTATTTGTATTGAATTTTTAATACTTATTCGTTGAATCCTTCATTAATCTTTTTTACAAGGGCTTTAGGCGGTTTGTTAGGTATGCAATAAATTACCAAAACATTAACTTTACTGTCATAAGAATCTACAATATTCTCCTTTATGGTAGCAGTCACTTCTTACATAAACAAGAATGTTATTTAGTAAGAAACTACTTAAGTTAAATTAAACGATTTATATGAAGTGCTACTGCTCATCGAAGAAATTAGTTTCAAAATTTTGAATAGTTTTGCAGAGAAAAATAAATTTTTCTTTCTTCTAATATGAGGTGCAGTCATGTCCAAATACAGTTAAAATATTCATTGGGAAGATACTAGATTTGCTACGAAATAAATCGCGCGTTTTTTTCCGCAATAGTTTGGCACGGTCCCATTTTAATTTTGAATTAAGTATCTTTATATCTCTGTCTCTGTCGTTTCGGCTGTAAACACAGACGGTGGCGCGCTCTTGTATACATCATTCTCAACTTGATTGAGATATACATTGTACATATTGATGTGAATAATAGCTATCAGAAAAATTTATAGATAAATATCATGGTGGCCTGATTGAACAGCAATGAAGAATATGTCTATCGTACAACAAATACAAGCAAGTGTCAATCGGATACTGCCAGAAATTTTAAATGTTTTATGAAAAGGACATCCATACTTGACTTCACCAATCATAATGGCTGAGCAACACAACGTTTTATTTGTTATTGTGTTGTGTGTTGTAATATTTGTAGACAACTGCTATTGAAAAGTATTATATTAAGTGAACCATAACCAATAAGAAAATTGCAAAAATGTTAACTGTGGCACGCAACAAGAACTACGCTTTTTGCAATCCCAGTAAGAACATCAATAAGCCTTGCAGACACACATCGGTCTGATGCACGAATTTCGCGCACTTTTTCACATTTTCTGGCGAACGACTTGTTCTCTGTTCGCGGTGCACGTGGAACATTTGTAATGTCTTCCCTGCCATCTCGGTAGTGAGCAAACCATCGAAACACATTTGTACGGTCCATAAATCACTATCGTAAACATTTTTCATAAGATAGTACGGTTCGGAGAGTGTCTTATCCTATCGGAAACAGAACTTCTCGTTGCCTCGCTTCTCCACTGCCATTTTCCGACGTGCCTCGGCAGTTTCTCGTTGTGACACAAGTCTTATTGCAGATGACGCTGCAAAACTACGAGCGACAATAGAATAAATTACACGCTTTATAACGATATCATTTGCAAACAGATAGGGCGACAGGAGAAATTAAAACTAGTGCTAAAATAGCACGTACTTTCTTGCCCTTAGTAATGGTTACGTAACACTAATTTTACCACAATTTATCTCCGAAATAACACAACTCAGTAATTTTTTGTAAAACTCATTACAAATAATAGATCATTTGGTGCGAAAACTAAATATTTTCAAGCAAATATGAACACAAATTTGAGAATTATAACTGTTTTCGTACAGTTGAATCATGTCCGAATAATGAGACGTAATTCAAGGGAATACAGCTGCCGTCTTGCAGCGCGAATTGACATTCTTGCATTCCAATCTGATATTCTCTGAAGGCTAGCAATTTTTCTTTCGTATTACAATTAAATCGTATTTTTAAGAGAGAAAATCGAATTGAATAAAAATCTAAATTAGAGTTTTCTGCCGAAAATTTGCAGTTTTTTCGCGCAGCATTACATAACTTTCTTTCTACTGCGTAAGCGGTAGCGAGAGTGTAAAATTCAGTCACACCAGAACTCAGACAAACCGTGTAAATATTGATGTTTTTATTGATAGAACAGGATATTTGCCCATCCTGTTTCTATTTTTACTTATATATATATATATATATATATATATATATATATATATATATATATGTATATATAATCGAGCGAAGTGGCTGAGTGCGTAGCGTGCTCGATTCGCAACCGGGAGATCCGGGTTCTATCTCCGGGACGGCCATCGTGACCGGGGTTTTCGTGATTTCCCTCCTTCATAAGGCGAATGCTGGGATGGTTGCAAAAGCCCACAAACATCTCCCACCACCCACTACCCGATCGAAAACCTCCTATCACCCAACCGAACACCTGCCACTATCATCGTAGTCCATTCACTCCTCATCATTACCCTATTCGATAATACTAATAACAAAAAACCTCCTATCACCTCATAATTGCTTATTTAAGGCTAACAATTTTGTCTTAACCAAGGGTTACGGTCGAAAGACTGATCCCCGTAATTCTACATGTTGATCTCTCCAGGATAGTATATGTCCGGGTCTCGGAAGAGAAAAACGTGTTGCATGGTATATGCTTACAATTGTCTTAAGAGTTTATTTTCCAATTTTGACGTTTCCTCATCGATCACCTGTAAATATATCGGAGTCGGGGTCGGATCTTACCATCCAGCGGGGGAAGATCACAGCTACCACCCGAAGAAGAAACATGTACCACACTTACGAGACTAATGATCTTAGCGGTGGACATGGCTGGAATCCTCAATCGGTCAATCTATCGATATCATTTCCCCACAATTCGAATTTTCTGAACGTCTGTTGCGATGTGTACAAAGCAAGAAAAATGCACGTTTTGATATCTGGGACGCCAACACGAGTTTTACTGATGATTTTACAGTTGTATAACTGAGTTTTAAAGTAACTGGAAGTGCTACAACGTCTATTTTCTCGCATTATTTGTGATTGCTACGAAATGTATTATAATACTATCTGAACTGCTTAACTTTTACTGGCCAGAATTGAATTTTTGAATTTATATTGCTTCCAATTTAATTTTGAAAAAAATATTGAAAGAAATTATAACGTATATGATCACGAAAAGTATACCGGTTACTTTACGTATGTCTCAGGCAGGTTCATATTATTGGACTTACATATAAAACATTACATTTTTAGGGAGCGAAACATAAATCACCTTTATTTCCACCCATTGCATTACATTTTTAATACATAAAAAAATACAAAATTCTTCAGGAGTTACACATCCAAGCAAAACAGGAAAGTTATCTTGAAATAATCAATGATATTCCATGAAGGCTTCTTTAACTACTAGCAAAATTAGAAAATACTCAAGATATTACTTGAAAAAAGAAAATATGTCATTTCAAAAACATTTCATTTTTGAATTTTAAAATGCTCTTCCAATGCCTTTCGCAACAAATCAAGTTGTTTCATCTTGATATGTGCCAGTTTCGTACTAATCAGTGCTTCAATACCTTCTGCTCCCTTTTGTTGGTATGTTGCATTCAGCAACATGTAGTCAACTCCAGACTCTGCCAAGTACTTGCGAAGAGCATAGAAACGCCCCTTTTCGACTTGTGTCTTCCCAATGAAAATGGATTTGAGGGAGTACATGCGAATCTCCACTTTCACACGCTCGATTTCGTTTGTAAGTGGCTGCATGTACATTCCCATGCTTGCAAGTGTGTGGACGAAGTATAGTTCATCGTTTTCCATGACATCGTACTCTTTTCCTCCAAATAGACGGCTCATGAGCTGGAAAATATATTATAATCATATACGGGAAAATAATATTTATTATAAATTGTTATATAAATTATAATATTAATGATTATAAAAATAATTATTAATGAATTTCATAGAAAAACTTCTGCAATTCACCTGAAAGGTTACGATTGATCTGGTACAGGCAGCAACGGCTTCTGTCTCAAGGTCCAAAAGAACTCGAGATAAAGAAGTCATTGAGTAGGAAACGAATAAATCTTTGAACGCCGCCTTCGCTGCATCTTGCAGAACAACAAAACCTTTAACGTAGTATGAAAACTTTTCTGTCAATTTGTATTTTTCCAGTGCCTGCAGAAGTAAGGGTATTGCAGCTCTTCGCCTATCAAATGTGAACAAAATAATGCCATCTGTTCCTTTCTCTGCTCCACGCAACCATCTAACAAAGTGGCGAAGTGTGGTTTTCATCGACCGTGCTGGGATAGCCTGAAAAAGACACATTGTAAAATACTTTTTGTACTATTCGTTTTTGTTATATTATCAGTGCTGTATACACCGAAGGTTCGAACCATTTGAGTACTTGAATCCACTAGTTTGCGGGTACGCTTCTTTTCAACTATTTCCAGTCCAAATTTCTTTGCCACTGTAGGATGAAGATCATGTTGGGGCATAACATACTGAGTAAAATACGCTACTGGGCTGAAAACAGACAGTAACAGTATCTCACTCTCCCGTTTCCATCCCGCTGTGTCAACTTCAAGAGCAAGCAGTTGCATCCTTCCCTAAAAAATTAAGAAAAGTTCATAGTGATTATATTCGGAAACAAAAAAATAGAAATATGTATTTGCGATGCCATACCGCATACCAATTAACTTGAAAAAATATAGTTACCTTAATTCTGGATGTAGCGACAAGAGAAGTGGACATCATCGGTTTCATCAGTGAAGACATTGCGAAGTAGTAAGTGATTAAATGTTCCGCAGTGAAGGGTTGGCCTATCGGCTGCGCGGAAGTGCACGCTCTTCGTCGTCCAATCCAGACGGAGGAGGATGGACGCAACCCGCGCAGTCGCCGTCACCGCTGGAGACCGTCTGCGCGCCCAGCAGCCGTGCGCTCGCCTTTGGGGCCAAGTCCAAGCGATGTAGTGCAGCCCCCGCTCACCCACGGCGGCTCCGACTCGCGCAGCCCCACCCCCGCTCAAGGCGGTCGGCGAGGGAGCCTATCACGAGCGACGTAACACGCATGCGCCGCTATCTACCCAATGGAATTCGCGGTTATTTTCAGCTTTTCCTACAGACGCTGAACAAAAACTGACAATTTGAAAATGCCTGGCCTAAGATAAAAACAGAACAAAAAATAATAAATTTTAACGATTATTACTTTGAACAACCCTATGATCTTTAAAAAATCTGCGCAATGCTCGCAAAGCCAACGAGAAAACATTTCCCACTACATACGCCGAATCCGTTGTGTACGAGTGGCAGAACCGCTCAGGAAAAATTTGCCGTCGTAGCTATCGGATTCCTTAAGCGAGACTTCTGCGCCAAATGGTTTTGGGTTTCTCGAAAGAACGCAGCCTGCTAGGTAATGAGAGACGCAATTCGCCCCTGCATGAGTCATAAAATGCCGTAGCCCGACAACGCGGCGCCCAGACTGTCGCGGCAGCTGAGGCGAGGCTATGCGCGCCACCGCGGTCCCGGCGGCGGCGGCGCAAACGTGGAGATCTCCAGTTGCAACAGATTTTCCCTAACCGAAGAAGCAAATCCAAGAAGTTTCTAGTCGTGCTACAAAAGCTAGTAATTTGTCAATATTTTCAGGGCTCCGTAATTTTATAATATTATAATAATAACTTGACCCCGCGAAAGGGTTTCAAACCCGCAAAATGTTTGCCCACGCTGAGATTCGATCTTACATTCTCAGATTGAGCATGCTACAAAACCTATCCACTGTACCAAAACTCACAGAAAGCAGTACAGTTTTCTTGACGCTTTAAAAGTAGACAGGTGCAACCAAAATTTAAAAAAAATCACTCCATAATTTAAAGATCTAACTTTGAAAAAATGTTTCCATTAAGGAAAAATATCTACCTTCAATAGTGGAGGTTTAGGAACACGTCCAAAATTATTAAACTCAAGTAATTTTCGAAAATAAAGAGAAATTAATTGTTGGGTGGTGGTGGTGGTGGTAGAGAGGTAGTGGAGGTGGTAGATGTGAAGTAACTGTGGTGGAGGTGGCGGTAGAAGTGGTCAAAACCTGGTCTGACATCCATGTTCTTGATGTACCACCGGGATCTTTCGAGATCATGGGCCATTTGCCTGCCATCAGTCATTGATGTTAGATGTGGGATAAAAATATTCTTACATCGGGGTTGTTTTTAAGTATCACTGTCGCAGAAAGCTGCGAAACATCAGCAGTAGTTCCACCTCCCTTTTTCATTTTCCGTATACTTTGCTTTACGCAATCATCACTAATACACGTTCTGAGTACACTATCACCCCGGACAATCTGACGACAGTAATTCTCTACATTTCCTCGTCTTGCGTACGTCTCCCCGTCTCAACCGCCGTCTACCGTCCGACTCTCCTCAACTTTCTGCCCCCTCGCGCTATCTCCCGAGCTAATATCTGTCGCTTACCATAGTTCCGTGGTCATGAAGAAACGCACTGCCTAGGCTTTTGTTTAATTAGTTAAAATTAGTTTTGCGGTAATAAATTTGTAATAAAAGAGTTAAAAATTATGGCACTAGTTTGGCTTGATTCCGCTATGGTGGGCGGGCCAGCTTGATGGACCTGGGCGGCACCCGGGGAAGGCCGGCGGGCGCGATGAAATGGGCACTGTTGCACGCACCGAAAGAAATAGGAAAAATTGCTCTTAGGTTTCCAAATTCCATATAGTGTTCTTTTAAGTCTAGAAACATCAAAACCCCTTTGCTTCCTCTACAAATATGTTCAATACAGCCTAATTGTGAATAAAAAATCGCAAGCAGTAGTGCGGTACAAATGTGGGTCGTTAATAGCGATGTCGTGCTGCCCAATTTTAAACGATAGCAAATGCAGTAAAATAGTTAAATTGTGCGAAGTAAAGTTTTTAAAATAGAGATTTTCAAGGATCTTCTCTAAATTAAAAGGATTTTGGATACAAATTTACGCAGCTACGGCCAATTTAAAAGGGTCTATTGATATCGTTTTAACGTAAAATTGACCACATTCGGAATAATGCGGCCCACCGTTCGAGTCAAATAATAATCATAAAATTGTTGTGGAATATCGAGGGTACCACCTCAGCCAAAATGCGTTGAAAAAATGGCATAAATAATATTTATTTGTTATTTCTAAAAGTCGCGTAAAAGACTGAAAAATATGGTGTTTGTGGGGTTTGTGGCACCAATGAACCCATTTTAAAAACGCTCTTATTGGTGCCTATGTTATTCTTGAATCGAAAACTACCATTCTTCGCTAAGCCTCTACAAATATCTTAAATGCAACCTAATAGGTATAAAGAAATCATACAGCAGTGCGGCGCAAATGTGGGTCGTGAATAGTGATGGGGCGCGGCGCAATTTTAACCGATTTCAGTGAAATAGTTAAATTGTGTGAAGCAAAGTTCTTAAAATAGAGATTCCGAGCTCTAATCTTATCTAAACTAAAATTATTTTCGATAAAAATTTACGAAGCTATGGTCATTTGAAAATTGTCTATTTCTATGGGTTTAACGTAAAATTGGCCATATTCGCGCTGCTGTAGCATACTGTGTGAGTCAAATAAGTATTGTTTGATAATCATAAAATGGTTGCGGGTAATGTGGGTACCATCTCAGCCCAAACTCGGTTGATAAAAATCACATTAAATACAATTTATTCGTTATTTTCTAAAACGTACCAAAAAGGCGAGTACGTTAAGCGAGTACGTCGAATAAAGGTAAAATACCTCTAAAAATAACGGTATTTGACGTCTTATACCGGTATTTTTTAAAGTATTTTGAATAAAGGTATAATAGAGGTAAAGGTATTTCTAAACCGGTTTAAATACTTTTACCGCTATTATTTCAGTATTCAGTCTCTGGTTACTACTAACAGTTTCCTTTCCCTACACAAGTTATGCAGAGAAGCACGTGGCATGCTACGGTGCCACGAAGCGTGCCACTGTCACCGGTAGAAGCCCTTGCCACAACTGATATAAACCTGGTAGGAGAAGGGAATTAATATTTTCTCTCGACCGACAAGGCATTTCTCTCCCGCAAAAAGCCGTTTGACTTGACAGGATAAACAGAGATACGAGACTTTACCACTAAACTGCGATTTTTCTTAAATTTGACCCTCACGGAATCCGCGATTGACGCTTTCATCCAATCGGGAGCTTAACGTCACTATAGTGACGTCTCTGTAGCGACATATAAGCTTCCGATTGGATGGCAGCGAAACAGCTGAATCCTGTCAGGGGCAAAGTTAAGAAAATCGCAGTATAGACTTCGGGACGGTTCGTCAAGGTCAGGCACGCCCAGGACAAGGAGGCCACGGCGGAGGCACCTCAGGCGGGAAAGTTGGGTCGCAGAGAGAAAAAAACCACCCCTCCGCCACTTTTCGCGCATGCGCAGTCTAGGTTCCATTTCTAACAATAAGTTGTAGAGCGTCTTATCAACAAGGGTTCGTTCCAGTGACACTTAGATTTTACATCCGGGTGGACCTGGTAACACGAAATACTCCGTCGTTCCAGGTCACACGAGATATCCTTTTCGTCTTTTTGTCATTTTCGTCTCTTTGTTCATTCGTCCTTTTCGTCTTTTCGGCCTTTCCCTATTTTCGGCCTTTCGTCTTCTCGTTCATTTCGTCTTCCCGTTCATTTCGTCTTCCCGTTCATTTCGTCTTCTCGTTCATTTCGTCCTCTCGTTCATTTCGTCCTCTCGTTCATTTCGTCCTCTCGTTCATTTCGTCTTCTCGTTCATTTCGTCTTCTCGTTCATTTCGTCTTCTCGTTCATTTCGTTCTTCTCGTTCATTTCGTCTTCTCGTTCATTTCGTCTTCTCGTTCATTTCGTCTTCTCGTTCATTTCGTCTTCCCGTTCATTTCGTCTTCTCGTTCATTTCGTCCTCTCGTTCATTTCGTCTTCTCGTTCATTTCGTCTTCTCGTTCATTTCGTCTTCTCGTTCATTTCGTCTTCTCGTTCATTTCGTCTTCTCGTTCATTTCGTCTTTTCGGCCTTTCCCTATTTTCGGCCTTTCGTGTTTTCGGCCTTTCGTGTTTTCGCCTTTCGTGTTTTCGGCCTTTCGTGTTTTCGGCCTTTCGTGTTTTCGGCCTTTCGTGTTTTCGGCCTTTCGTGTTTTCGGCCTTTCGTGTTTTCGGCCTTTCGTGTTTTCGGCCTTTCGTGTTTTCGGCCTTTCGTGTTTTCGGCCTTTCGTGTTTTCCACCTTTCGTTTTTTCGGCCTTTCGTTTTTTTCGTCTCTACGCTTTTTTCGTCACTTCGTCCTTTTCGCCTCTTCGTATTTTCAGTTCTTAGCCCTTTTCGGTTTTTCGTCCTTTTCTGTTCTACGTCCTTTTTCGGTTCTACATCCTTTTCGGTTCTACGTCCTTTTTGGTTCTTCGTCCTTTTCGTTCTTTTTTGTCCTTTTTGAAGAGAAATTGCGTTATTGATTAAACAGAAAGAACGAAATACGGTGACAGGACAAACCAGCCTCCCGCACACCTACGATGCAGCCCTCTCGAACGCGTCTAACTGGACAACCGTCTGTCGAAGCACAGTGTGCGTCACCGAGGCACAGTGTACGTGCAGATGACGCTCAGGCGACGCTACCCGATGTCGCAATGGTCGGCGCGGCCGTTTGAAGCCCTCGTATCTAGACCTGTGGGCGCGACGTCACGCACCACCTACCCCCCAGTGTGTGGTCGACCGTGAAAACGAAATCATTGGCTTAGCGAATAGTGTGTAAAATACCCTTAGAGTTTCCAGCGGATCAGTAGGGTCCTTCGGGGTGCAACATTTTTTATGACGATGAGTATGTTTTTTCGGGATATGCACAAGATTGTTTATACATTTTTGAGAAACTGGAATGTTAACAGACATATTTTCTCATTTTTAAAACGTGGCGGTCTGTCAGTTCTACACAACTTGGCATTGAAATAAAAAAGCATTTTATTGAAATATTCGCAGATCTTGGTTTCAGAAAACTTGAGTTCTTTTTTGGCCACTCATGGAAGTCACAAATTTATTTTGTTTTCTAAGAGAGAAGGGAGAATTGTTGGACACTCCATCAATTATAATGTTATACATGTTTGTATTTGTGGAAACAAAAATATTGACACACTGGATATGACAACTGGACCTGCATCAAATATTACGTTAAATAGTAATTTGAAAATAAGAAATGATATGTTGATGGCAATGTGCGCAAATTGTTAACATTGATGAAAATGTTTAATTTTAATGATTTACACGTATGATATTAAAAAAATATGGGTAAGCATTTGTTATCTTTAACTTCCTATTTACAAAAGAACTCAATTTCTATCTTTAAATTAATGTAAATGATAAAATAATAGACATTCTTGCATTGGCTCCTCCAGATTTTTCCTCTAATCTTATGTTGAATATTTATATTGGGTGGAATTTGTACCTCATTAATTGAATTTCCCCTTCCGATAATTTTACGCTACTGACTCCCATGTATTCTGAACGGACGAGAGGCAAGTAGCCGGACGTACAGGAGTACTGATGCAATGTTGCCAGTGCTTCTAGGCGAGGCCTTTATTAAAGGCGGCGATGTTTGTACTCCAATAACACAGGGGCCGAAATTCCTTGGCCCTTTTCATACCCGATGAGAAGACAAGTGTATCCAAATGTTTCATATATTTCATTTCATTAGACAAGGCGAATCACGTAACTTTAGCACTTCCTACAATTTTTGAACTGTTTTAAGTTATTGCAAAGCAATTTTTTCGGACGTGCATGAGGGAATAGGGGTAATTGATACTTGTATTAATTTCTGTTTTATCACTTTTATTTTACGAGATATTAGGGGGATATACACGAACAAATTTATTGTTGCGATAAATTGTACCAAATTATTGTTAGATAAATTGCGAAGATAGATTTCTCAGTAAAATCGTACATGATCCATTAACGATCCATGCTCACTAAGAGTGCAAAACCTCAGGACAAGCCACCAAGTGATTTGGTTGATCCGCTGTCGACTCACTGGTGATCGCCAGAGAGACAGAATTTAATTCCATTACAGTGCCCCCCACTTCGCCAAGGTCGCTCGCGCCGCGAAGAATTTATAGTTCAGAAGTGGAGGGAGAAAAATAGCTAAGAATGGAGGGCGATTTCTTTCAAAACGGATATTCCCCGGTCAATCTGATTCCACTCAAGGCGCCGCGATTTTGAAAAACTTTCTTCAAAATTTGATGGTACTTTACATGAAGCCCCCCGAACATTTTCGAAATTTTCTCAAACATGCCTCCAAATTTTTTCTTTGAAATTCTTGTAAGAATAGAGAAGAATACACTTACTAAAGTGGCAAAAGTTCCATTTTCACTCTGAATTTTTACTCTGAATTTTCGAAAATTGCAAAAGTTTGAAATTTTTTCGGCGTCTTCCTAGAACTAGAAACTTGAAGATAGAGGTTTTCCTTCAAATAAAATTTGTTGTCCACAGTGAGTTCTTTCATTAAGGTCCTGTAAATTTTTTTGAAAATTTTATTAGTTTTTGTGCAATATTGTACGCAATATTTGCAATTTTAAAAAATTAGGAAAACGAGATTTTTCAAAAACGGCTCCAATTTTTTTTCTTTAAATTTCTGTTAGGGATAGTGCTAAATGTGCTTTATGAGATGATATTAACGTCATATTGTTCTATTCTTTTGTTTTTTCAAAAATTACAAAAATGTAATTTTTTGGACTTGTCTCTCATGTCGTTAATATTTAAATTAGCGATAATTTGTTTACATTATTATATTTATGAGTGCATGTGCTTTAAATAATGACAAATAAGTTTATCGAAAATGGAATAATTTTCTGTGAAAACTAGCTCAAAATTCCGCATTTTCAGAAACGCTCAAACGCCATTTTCTCAAAAATGGCTCCAAATTCTTTCTTCAAACTTGCCGAACGGATAGTGCTAATTACACCCTTTAATGTGACGTAAAGTTCAATTTGAGGTATTTTTTTGTTTTTTTGCAAAACTTGTACAAATGTAATTTTTTGAAAGATCTCTCACAACGTTAATACGTACATTTCCAGCAATTTTTAAACACTATTGTATTTGTAAGTTAAAATGTTTCAAATGACTTCAAATGAAGTTTTTCGAAAACTCAAAAATTGTCGGTGAAAAAGAGCTTCACATTTCGCATTTACAGTAGCGCTTAAATGTCATTTTCTCAAAAAGTGCTCTTAATTTGTCAAAGAAAATTGCCATCTAGGTCGAGGTTTTAGTGATCTTTAATATTCTAAAATTAATATTTCGTTCTACCACTAGGAAAGCGAAAAAGTAAGAAAATATCAAAAACATTTAGCGTGGGCGACGATAAATGGCAGCTGTCAAGAGTATGTAGCAAGTATGAATAGTTAGCCGAGGCTCAAGGAAAAAGAAAACCAATACGGGAAAGTCTCTGCCATTGTGTAGCACCACTAGTTGAAATTAACTTAATACTGGAAAATGCAGGAGGAAATTGTAAAATGTGCTTAAAAAATGGAGATAAATTACGAATTACACGACATTCCACTTTCTTTTGCTCTATGTCCGCAAGTATATATTGTTACCTTTGTAAATTAACCTGCAAATCCGACTAGTACCAACTCCGACTTTGAGCCACGTTGTGTCACTTGCAAAATGTCGCTATTGAGACATCTTGAAAAAGACAAAATTAATAAATTATGAGTTACATATGTACAATTTAAACTGTAATCGATACCTAGAAGCATTCTAAAGAATGTAATAAGGAGAAAAAGGACGGTAAAACACTTTCTCCTTCAGAATGGAATGAATAACTTGGAAAAGGAGAGAAATGGCCGCGCCGCGATAACTATTATCCAATCTTCATGAAATGATTGCATTCCAGTTTCATATATTTAACTGAATATTTTGGTTATTTTTTACGCCATACAAACTGCCGCACACACCGTCAAAGAATACCCCTCGTTCATAGATTGTTGATCCACGGAAAAGGCATTATTTCTTCGGCCATTTTACCCGCCGATCAACTGTCGCAGGATCCTCAAAAATCGACCAATAAGTTGATAAAGAAATATCGCCTGACTTTTTCTCGAACATTTTCCAGAGTTGAGACTATGGAAGACGTGTTCAGGAGATCATTGGCTATCACAGACCCCTACATTTCTTCTCTACGGAAATTAACACACACAAAAAAAAAACAAAAACAAAAAAAAAACCGAAGAGTTTGTTGCTCTCTTGGTTCCTGTGGCGGAAGATTATGGAAATTCCGATGCAGATGATGATGAAAAGAGACTTTGAAGATGATAAGTATTCAGTTGAAGAAGCAGAAGTAAAACAACGTGATGAAGATAAAAAAAGAAGAAAACGACAACTTCTAATTATAGTTACTAACAATTTCTAAATGAATAGGTAATTGTAATTGAAATAAAATATTTTTGTAATATTTTACACCATCTTCTATCCTCTGCTTGGTTCTTTTTACGAGCCTACCATTTTTTGAGCTAATATTTTAACCATTAACTACATCAATCCCCTAAATATTGACTTTTATTATAAATAAAGACTTCTCAATTTTTGTTCATATCGGATCTACCATTTTGTTTTTTAAAATTTTGAACTGAATCTTTATCAGCAAACTCGATAATTCCCAAAAAAGTACTTTTATATGACTAAAATGACTTTTATCAACATATGCCCGCCATCTTGGATGTGCCATTTTGATTTTTTCACTTTTTGATATATTCTTAAGCAACAACTTCGATAATCTTTACATTCAAACTTTGGTACAAATTTAACAATTCTTTATATTCTGGCCAGCTTTTTGGGATTCTACCCCCCCCCGTGTGCCGTTGTTAAAAGAGTTTTGGCTTTTCACATCGTCACTATTTTGGGTTTCATCATTTTCAAAATTGTCTTCGCAATCTTGATAATCGAAGGGGGTGTTTTTATTATTTTTATTTATTACCTCCTTTTCGGCAATACTGCCTTTCAGGGGTATTAACAATTTACATAATAATACAAATACTTTGTCTCTCAATCTCACGCTAGTTGTCCTAATTGTTACAGGCTGTTTTAAGAAATTAATTTTATAATTCAGTTCAAATGTTGTGAAGTGGACTTACTCCCTTAACCCCAGTTATTGTGCTCGTCTTGGAGTGCAATAACTGGGGTTTAATTTATTCATTTATGTGTTTTAATTTTATTATCGAATGTTAGGAATTAATGCTATTGAATGTTTATGGGGGTCTGAATTTCTCTTTGGAATATCATGAGCACTGTCGGTTAGGCTTTGGGTAATTTCTGCCGAGTTTGGAGAGAGGGATGGCTAGAGATTCTGAAATATATTTATGTTCGATTATTATTTGTTGACTTTTGGCATCGTTAACGATTTAGTTTAATATATTTAGTTCTTGGATTTTATTTGCCATGTTGAAGGATTGATATTAACGACTGTACTATATTTTGAATTTGGGGTGTTATAGCTGAGATAACTTGGTTTAACGTGGTATTTTTGAGCTGAACTACGTCAAATGGAGGTTGCGGGCTTGAACGTAACTGAGCTGTTTGCCATGATAATGGCTTGCGTTGCGAGGAACGAGGAACGTGATGACTATTTAAATTAAAAGAAGGTTGCTCACGACTCTCAATTGTGTAATGCGGTTTATTGAAAATTTTATCTGAAAGGAATGCTGACCGTGACCGACGAACTTCTTGATACACATGGTAGTTAAGATAATTCGCGGTGTGCCCTTCACCGCAATTACATGTTGGTTTAGAATTTTTTGGTACTGTACATTTAGAATAGTGATGCTGTCCATCACAGCGAACACACCTGGAAGTTACATGACAATTAGCTTGAGAATGCCCAAATAACTGGCAGTTTTTACATTGCACAGGTAAACTACGTTTAATCTTAGCTTGAACTTGAATGATACAATTCATAACTTTGTTTATTTTATAGATAGATTTTGCTTCTTCAGTCTCTGATAAGTCCATTGCACATGTTTGTAGCGGCTGTCTTTTGCTCATTATGTAGTCTACATACTTAAATAATTGAGTAATTGATGCGTTTAAATTCTTTGCATATTTCACTTTCTGTTTGAGATTCTGGTATTCCTTTTAGCATAACTGTAATAATCTTCACTGTGGGGTCCCTATATTTATAAAATAACTCTGTTTTACTTCCACAAAAGTTCTTATAGTTTCTAAAGTCCTCTATATCCGTGAAGAAAATCTTGATTCCATTATGTTGTGTATTGTGGTAAAGTCGTTTTTGGCTACTAATTTAATACAATCTAGTATTACTTTGTAGTTTTTACCTAATACATGAGTGGGTGGGATTTCACTAATGGGGTGACATTGTCTGGATCTATTGAGTGTTCTTTTTCCGTAAACATTTCGCATCTATTTGACACTGGAAAGTTACCTATTTCTCGAGAATCATGAATTCTTTGTCCTTTGGCAGAGTTCTGTTCCGTAATATGTGATTCTCTACTTACGTTTTGTTGAAGTGGTTGACTACTTACCTGCGGTTCTGAAGAATGTTGAAACTGCGGAACATCTTGAAAATCTGGAGGTTGTTGCATCTGCGGAATAATTATGCCCTACTCGAGACAGTATTTTTGAAACTGTTTTTGTTGCTCTTGCATCAACCTCCGATGTTGGTCTAACTCGGATTGTTTAATGTGCGTAAAAGCATTTTAATTGCTTCCGCTGTAGAGTCTAAACTTTGTCCATGATCACTTCGATAGCATGGAGGCCAGTAGACAAAGAGCGTTAATAACTTTGACTATTGGGTAATGCTCTGGCCGAGACCAGAACATAGACTTTTAATCACAAACTGATGGCACTTTTTGTATGTAATATTTAGCACTACAGAAAGAAACTATATGAAAATTCGTTGGTCATTTCACTGCACTCGCCACTCTTAACACAAGCAATGTGACCACTACGATGTGAACGCGATAAGAGCTGCCTCAGGAGCGAAGCGTTCGCCTCGGCAGCTCGAATCGGAGTGCGAGCGGGTGTTGAGAGTGACAATTGGACGGTGTTATGCATCAACTGGCTAAGCAACATCACACAAGTTTTGAGATAATCGTGTTCAAAGATTTTATTTCATTTTCAGCTCTAAAAACTGTAATTTAATTATTTTTGACTTGATAATCACTTGCATGACAATGTTGTGTATGGTGATTCGTATTGTCGGAGTACAAATCCTCTATATTAATATTAACGGTCAGTATTTGCATATTGCATTAAGATGGAACGAGAATGCTGTCATTAGAGTTTTGCAACAATCTGTTAAGCGCCGCGAGAGGGCGCTTACCTTGTTGATGCGTTTTGGTGTGGGATAGTTTGTTATGTGTCAAACAGCTAAGCGCCAAGACAAGGTGTACAGACATTTGATACAAAATAATGTAGTCGGTGTTTCTATGCGTAATGCAGTTATTATTTGTTTTATTATTTGTATACATAACATTTAAAATTTACATGTGAAATAAAATTATTAATAGCTACAACTACTCACGAAAATAGAAAGTAATGCAAAAATTAACTAAGCCATCGTACAAATTTTATTGAATCAAGAATTTTTCATTCCAGAAAAATATTACTGAAAAAGCTTATACACTAAATTCTAAAGACGGTAAAACACAAGACACCCCTGAACCCCAGCCTAGTTGACTGTTGTCTACTTTCTCCCTTTTTTCTCTTTCTTTTTACTTCGCTAGATCGTATTTCTCTGGCAATAAACCAAGCTTTTGCTTCATATGACTAAATTTCAGAATATTTCAAATTAATTTCTCCTATCGTGAATTCAGACTTTCTCATTAGTAGTGAGGGTACGAATAATTATGTAACAACATATTTTTCTAAGTTAACTCAGTCAAGTCAAATCGACGATGTATTCACTTTTCATTCTAAAGACGTGTCTTTACTGCCCAAAAATGTTGACTTTTTACCACATATTTTACTCATAAATACACATTTTTACATATTTATGAATATTTCCATTTTTCTGAATTGTTTTTGCATAATTCCTTTATCTTATGGTTTTTGATAAGGAATCGCAGAGACGAACAATTCAGCATTCTCATAAACACTTTTCTTGCAGCCTCTCCTCTATTTCATCACGTTAAAATGCGCCTGTCGATAAAAAAACAAAAGGGTAAGGCATCTATGTAATCCATAAGTTCCTGTGTGTTAGTTTCGTGAGTTTCGCATAGAACAGATGACTGCTTAGGATGTAAGTTGCAGTGGCGTAGCGTCAGGGGACGCTGAGATGCTGAGCATCCCCGTATATAAGAACCTTAAATACTGTATTGATAATCTTACAAGTGGTCTGTTGAGCGAAACACGTTTTGTAATAATTTAAAATTGATTTCCTATGATTGAATTCGGCGGGCTGTTGAAGCTGGCCTGTGATTGATTGGAAGCTAAAATACTTCAGCGTCTGCCGCCAGACTGCGACGAGCAATGACGCATGCGCAGATGGCGAGGTTCCCCTCTCCCCTCTTCACCCCTGGCCCAGAGAAACCCGGCTGCTTTACGCTAGCGTCTACTGCGGAAAGAAGCTCGTTTGTGCACGAGAGCGCAGCACACTTCAGGCGTTCAGTAAATTATCTTTCTCTCTCTCACTCGGGAGTCCCCGCTTGGTCATGGGTACAAACTGTAGAAATAGTGCCTGACTACTATTTCTTAATTAATATCCAAGAAATTGTATTATCTCTTAAACAGATTACATATTATTTAAGTCTGCAATGTATAAATTAACAAATGGTCTTATTGCCATTCGCGTATAAGAATTAAAGCTGAGCCATTGTATAATTTGCTTTCAAGACATCGGCAGCCCTGACTGCTGTGAGGATTTTGTGGGAAGCGCCTACACCGTCGTAAGCAATCGAGATCGTGGAAGTAGTCCCAGTGTATCTGCCTTGTGTTGCGTTCGCCTGTTAGACGAAGTAGTTGATAGTGACATTTTTGTGTGTTATTGTTGAGCATCCCCAAACGTGTGAGTCACGCTACGCCACTGGTAAGTTGGTAATGACACGTCGAGCAGGCGATATCGCGCGCCCACGTCGTATCTTTCAAAAGTCTCCCGTGACCTTGATAACGTTAGCCACGTTCACGCTGCGTGGGCCCTTCCCTGTTCAATGAAGCGCCAAACTACATCAACAATAGTGGAATGTAAGGCGCTTACCTGCATAATGCGAAATTAAGAACAGTAATTTCGAAGATCTAGGTTTATAGCCAGTTGTTGCGAATGCGGAGGCGAAGAAGAGTCTCATTCACCTTCAAATTACGCTAAACGCTCTGAATGAAATTCATAAAACTTACCGATAGTCGACTTTCAAGTGTAAACTTTATAAAAGCCCTCAAGTAGCGACAAAAGCCCCACAGTGAACCTCTTCCTCACAGAATACTCACGCGTGTGAGGAGTGACCCCTTCCTTACTGCATTTCCACTCGAAACGATCACACAACTCTTTCCGTTTGGCCAACCTCATCGGACATTTACACACAGAACATATGAATCCTGTAGCAATCAAACCACCTTCTTGCGCCCACTCAATTACAGCCAAACATCCCTTTCGGCGCCACGCGAAATAAAAAAAAAAAATTTATTCACACCATTGTAGTGCAAACATCGACACTCAAAAATACAAATCACAAAGAACAAGAAGAGCAGAAGAAGTGTAACAAAATTACAGAGGCACATCACCATGATTGCGGCACTATTTGATAATGGAGCTCCGACACTAGGGTGAAATTGTCTCCCCCTACTTATTACGCCACGATCGTGACCAATTACGAACCACTAAAATATATTTCAGTACTGTAATTTTTATAATTTATTTAGATTGCCCACACTTTGCTTATTATAAGTATGTAGTACTAAGTTACGTACATTGCTCACTGACCCTCCTCACCTAAACATTCCACTCATAAAATCCTAATCACCACTCCTCCCTTCAACCTTGGATTTCCCTCTTGCCGGAGCGGCGCCAAATGCCGGTTTAAACGACTTCTTCAGTTGTACCGTGTTCTAAACTTCAGCCAAAATCTGATCTTTAAAACTAGGTCTTGAAAAAATGAAAATCTCTAAATTTTTGAAAATTGCAAATGCAAATGATCAACTTTATTTTAAGAGTCGGGAAGTTTGATTCCGAATGTGTGGCTAGGGATAATATACCAGCGTATTAATTGGAAGGGCATAGGTTCGAATCTCGGCACGAAGAACACATTTTTGCTGGATGGAAATACTTTTGCGGGTTCATATGGTATAATAATTAGAGCCCAGAAGTTTGGCAAAATATCTTTTTATAATTATTACGATTTTATGACGTTTAACAATACGAATCACTTAATTGTACTTCTGGAGTTGCTTTAGTAGATTTTCATTTTGCGTTTTTGTGCCTATTTTAGCTTCTGATGCACATTTTTGGCTATTTATGCCTTTTTATTCCTTTTTCGTTATTATTTTCCCTTTTTTCCTTGCTGGCACCATCTCTATCAAGTTGGAAACAATACCTGGTCGTGTATTGTCTTTCTGTGGATGCAGAGGCTCCAATGTCAGGTTGTGTTAAAAATTTAAAAGGGAAAAGAAGATGATACCTGTGAAGCTTTTTGATATTTTTCATTGATGCTTATAGACTTGTTCGCTCACGAGAAATCTCGTCATAAGTTTTTGTGGTTTCAGATCTTTAGGTTCACGGACAAAAGGTCTAATACTCAGGTCTAACGAACAGGACGTCTATTGCGAACCAGGTCTAATGCGACATAAGGTCTACGCGACAGAAGGTCTAATTCCTAAAGAGGTCTACAATTAGATGTTTAAATTAATAAGGTTCGTTAGGCATAAAACCAAAGGTCTAATAGATATACAAAGGTGTAATAACTAATTTTCTCTTACTTCATTTTTAAACGCCTGAAAATCAAAAGTATATATTTTAACAATGTCAATTAAATTTTCAAAATTTCGAACGGTAACAAATTACTAAAATTACTCTTGTTCTCTCTTCCTTTCTGGCGATTACACAAGTGCGAAGAACGAAATCTACAATTCCGTTTTCACTGCTACCAATTCAAGATTCAAAAGGGATTCCACAACAGTATTTCGTAGAGGCAGTGTCACGAGCAAAATAAATGCGTAGTCGTCAACCGGTTGATCAAGTGCGATCAAGAATACAAAGAAAAGGTAGTTTTCTTCCACGTTAGTGCTAATGTAAATTTTAGAGTTAGAATAAAAATGTGAATCATTTAGTTATTAATTTTTTATACTAATTAGTTAGAAATGATTTGTATGAGGTCTGTTTTTGTCCCCTACTTTATCCAGAATAAGTACCTTTTTTGCATGCCTATTTTAGTAAAAATAAATGCAAAAGGCATTTATTTGCCTGCCTATTTTAGGTAAAATAAATGCCTGAATGTCCGCGCTCTAATAATAATATTGCGTACCCGTTACAAATCGCGTAAGAAAGTATGTGCTGTTGTAGGACAACAAATTTAGTATTGCTATCAAATTTAGTATTGCTTTTCGTTTTCTATTTTCGTTTTTTTAAATTTTTTTAAATTCTGGCCCTCAAGAAAATGTGCACAGGTGCACTCTTTCCCCACACGTCATATACAGTTTTTACTGTTTTTTTGACCAATAAATAAATAAATAAATAAATACTATCACAACTAGCAAAAGGAGAACTCAACAAAACGCTCAACTTCCATAGGGAAGCCAAATGGAAAAGGGATGACCGGATAAGATGGGCCCTAAAACCAAATAACATATGAGTACCTAGTTACAATATGACTAACATAAAAATAAGATTTTTGAAAGGTTTCTCAGCACCCCTCCCTAACCAACACCCCTCTAAAGTCAAATATGTTTTTTTTTAGTTTTTCATCGCCTTAACATTAACTTCTCTAATTGAAAAATAAGAAAATACTTCGTTCAATCAAAAAACGTTTTTTTGGACATTTTTTCGACGTCAAATGCAAACAGATGAGTTTTGACAGATCATGTGTTTTTGTTACATTGTTTATTTGAGCATTTTCCATTTTTTGCAAATGAGCGCAAAATTATTTTTAGACACTGACATAATTGTGTACATGTGTTTGATAATGTATGCGATTTCTTGAAGGAAAAGTCATGTAGTTTGAATTTTATCATTACGAAAATATTAAAGATGGGCTAAAACTTCGATATCGAGATTTTATGGGATCCCTTGACACCGAAAATAAAGTGCATATATATATATATATATATATATATATATATATATATATATTTATAAGTTTACATTTTTGTAAACCTGGCTTGAGCTTTTAATTTTGATGCTAGAGATTTTTCATAATGCAATCTAGTTCTCAATATTAGATATTAAAATCCATTCACTTGGTTGAAGACACCAATAGTAACCTCTCTAGGCATAAAAAAGGCTTCCCACTAGCTGCAAATTTACAGAACGTGGAGCTTACGCCTTTCAGTGGTAATGTGTAGAATAAAGATAGTTTATGTATTTCCTTTTTCTGTTTAAAGAATAGGTTGAAAACCACTTATTATTATTAGTACTATAAAGTATCATGAACTGTTTTTACACTCTCGCTTCTGTTTACGCAGTAGAGAAAAGTTATGTAATGCTGCGCAAAAAAACTGCGAATTTTCGTCGGAAAAACTTTTATTACAAGGCCCTGGAATCGAAAAAGAGGATAAATCTAGTTGCTAAATGCAGAAAAAAAAACTTCCAAGACGTGGATAACCAGAATCCATGTTTTGTGGGTCCTTGAAAGCGAAAAATCGAATGACGGCACAACGTCTGACTGTCCGTCCGTCCATCTGTGAACAACGCTAGCGTCTAAACCGTTCAGCCGATATTCTCCAAAATTGATCCTCCCCAATCGATCTGGCTGATGTCGCGCTCCCTTGAACTTGAAACCGATATTTTAATTTTGGGGGTACTTTACATGAAATCCCTGGGACATTTTCGAAATTTTCAAAAAAATGGCTCCATCGTTTCTTATTAAATTTTGTTGTTGGATAGTGTAAAGGACGTTTAAGAGAATTATGCAGGTCTCATTTTCGTTGAAAACTCGGATTTTTCGAAAATTGCAAAAGTTCAAAATTTTTTCGGCGTATTCCTACAACTACAATTATGAAGATAAAGATTTTTTCTTAATGAAATCTGTTCCATAAAGATAGATTATGAAATAAAGTCATGTACAAGTTTTCGAAAATTTAAGTACTTTTCGCGTAATTTTGCGTGAAGATACGGGCGAGAAAGTACGTGCTGTTTCAGCACCACTAGTTTTGAGCTTGAAGTGTCTCCTGGAAACATTTGTCTTGTTCATAGACTATGAAAAATCATATGACAGAATAAATAGGAAGATGCTATGGGATATCCTTATGGAAGAAAACTTCGAAGAACACACAGTAAAAGCAGTTCGAAGTTTATATGAAAAATCGTATGTTAAAGTACAAGATGCAAATGGAGGCACATCTGCAGCAATTCCCACTAATGTGGGCCTCAGACAAGACTGCCCTCTATCACCTCTACTGTTCAATATGTACATGAACTGTATCATGAAGATATGGAAGAAGGAAGTGAAAGGAGGCATTGCTATGGGATGAGGTCAAGAAATAAAGACCATTCTTTATGCAGACGACCAAGCAATTGTAATGACATCAGAGGATGAACTGCAAATGGCAACGTATAGACTCAACAACATTATAACGAAATATGGTCTCAGAATATCAACAACAAAAACTTAAGCAATGGTCTTCAAAGGCAAAGATCATTTAAGGCCAAAAATTGTAATTGGAAACAAAATAATAGAACAAGTGTCAAGCTTTACCTACCTAGGTAACAAAATTTCAATACAGGAAGAGGATTTTGAATCAAAGTTGGCAAACTACAACAAAATCAATGGCTGTATAAAAAGACACTTCCAACATATGACTACAGAAACAAAAATTAGACTCCACAACATCATTTCCAATCCTACACTTTTCCATAGAAGTGAAACTTGGATACTGAAAAAAAAAAATAAACAAAGAATTGAAGCAACCCAAATGAGATACCTGAGACCAATACTAAAAGTGACAAGGCAAGACAAAATAAGAAATAAGGAAGAAACTAAAAACCAAAAACATAATTGAAGACTTGGTAAAACATCAAAAGAAATGGCAAGAACATGTAAAAAGAATGAAAATGAACAGGATACCAAAACAGGTGCTAAAGTACAGGACCGAGAGGCGTAAGAGAAAGAGGCCGGCCAAAAAAGAGATGGGAACACCAGGAACACCTTGGCAGTGACTAGGGGACTACTGGTAGAATAGGAACAGACCATTGGGCCTATACCTAAATAGTTCATGATGATGATGATGATGATGATGATGATGATGATGTCTCAAACACGTGCATGGAGAAGAATATCATGGCCTTGACGGACTCAAGTTTGTGACCAACCAAAATTTAGCAATTTGCAAGTGCCCACTCCTGGCTCAAAATTAGGGTTTGGAAATACATTATCAAAGCACATAACAAATTGAAATTTGACCAATTTTAGGCACAGGATTTATTTGGAAGGGGTAGGCCTATGCTACACTGTTGCACAAGCATTTTATAACAATATTCTTAATTATAGCCACTACTGGTTCATTTATCCTTCCCTTTTTCTCAGGGTATTGGTAGGTTTTTGCATAATTTTGAGTTATAACTTTTAAGTTTTTCAAGTAATAGCTGCAATGTTAGTAGGGCAGAAGGTGCAATATTATATTACAAAACCTTTACAATTAATATAGGAAAGTATGTGCTGCTGTAACTACTAGTTTTAATGGAAAAATTTCATTTTAGGTAACTTTTTAAGGACTTGTTTGTAATGTGCAAGATGAGGGAAATACAAGATTTGAGAAATTTAATTTTGATGAAATGGGCTACTTGTAATGGAATTTCATAATAAATTGATGGCTTTTCATTTCATTGTATTTAGCATCTGCATTAATTTTTGATATTCTCTTTAGATCTAGAGATAAACTTTAGTACCCCCCTAAAAATTTTATTGCTTAGTCTGCTTCTAGAAAGGTACCATGCTTTCAAAAACTTTGAGACCACTATTTCAGTTGCAAAGTGGAATGAAGATATTCATGTTATAAAAGGCAAAATCTTGTGGACATGCTTCATCTAAAAGAACATCACATCTAAAACAATATTTATATCTCTAGTGATTCATCACAATAAGTATACTTTGCATTCTATGCCCAATTCTATTCTTGCTGAAAACTAAGCTGAATGATAGCTGCAAAACTACCGTGATATTGTTCCAAGGTTTGATGTGAGATTTTTGAATAATGTGTTGAGTTGAAACTATTGTACATTCAGACTAAACTTTTCCTCAGAATAGTTGCCTCTATATGAACCAGCAGACTGAAAGTAGAAACCTATCTTCATGATCCTTTACTATCACTTAAAATAGGAGTGGTATTGATAGAAGCAGGGATAGAAACAGTTGTAATGGATGAAATAAAATCCTTCCGTTTCTTTTCTTCTTTTTATTTGTGATGAAAATGCCCCAGAATTATATCATCATTATGCCAAGACAGTATTTTTACAATCATTGTTATAAATCATAATACAATATTTGGAAACTAAAGAATGAAATTTGTTACTGTTATGAGATAAGTAAAAATTGAAGATGTGTTGAGCATTTCACAGATGATTTTCCTTTAATGCTATTTTGGTGATGATGACATATGGCTGGGACTTTGGCACACAAATGTACAGGAACATTTAGTTTATTAGAGATTTGACCAGAAATGCACTTTGAGTAGTTTCAAAGTCAACATACTTTAAAAATTCATTTCCTATTAAAAATATTCTAATTACAATTTTTTTGGTTCCTAAATCTATAATGTAAGAATTTTTCATGTAAGATAAGAAGCTTGTAATCATCTGTTTTTCTTATGTACGAAGTTAAATATGGCACTAAATACTTCAAGAGTATGCTTCTCTGAAATTTTTCCACTTGTTTTATGATGAAAATAGTGTATAATTATGATATAATTTTTATGTATGTTGACTTACACCAACTGCATTTTTGTCAAATCTCTCACATTTTTTTTTGTTAGGACAAATTAAACTTATTTCTATAAGGAAACAGAATAATATTAGTAAGATTTGTATGCAATGTGGAATGTGATAGTTGAAGATAACGTTTAGATACATTAGACTTTTATTTGTGAAAAACAAAAACAAAAAAACAACAGAACAAACAAAAAAGCAGGCTCACAGAAAGAAAAACTTTCAACATACTCTGAGATAGACAGTGTAACATCATTCTTCTTCAATGGAAGTTGTGCTACAGAACATAACAGATCTACATACAGTCATAAATATCACTGTTACAATAGGGTGAATAATTTATCCTAATCAAATACCCCAACAAAATTCTATTCAAAACATTGTTATTGAAAACATATAATGTCACATCTGACACCTCTATTTCTAGTTTTATTGAGCAAATCAGCTTCCATTGGAAAGAAAGAAGAATGAAGTGTATTGATTTTGAGGCAATGTTTATACAACATATACTTGCCTTTTCAGGCCACAAGGTTAAAGGTACATACGACAGAGATCAGATTACAGTTTTAAGATACAAAGATACATGAACACACATCATACATAACGACAAAAGACACAGGATTCAGATTTTAAAAAAGTAACACTGAGAAGAAAATTTAAATAGTTTTTGGTATAGATTGATTTCGTGAATGTAATTCAGTAATTCTGTAATTCATTGTAAATAGCTTTACTTCTTAGGGCGTTTTCTATTTGTATAATTGGTCAATAGAATCAGAATATTCTTCATAATAAATATGTTCATCTTCAAAGATATATTCTTTTGCATTCCTGCTATTGCAAGCTATTAAAATTTGTAAATATTCTGTCTCAATTCTATTTTCTTCTCTCTAATTCACTAATATTGGTATGAAAATTAGTGTAGATATGTTTTGTAAAGCCACAGAATTAGATAAGATTTTTTTGTTTTGCTGCTCATTGCTTCTTTAAAATTTGCCCCACAGAACATACTGTTGTACATACAGAGGAACAGTTTAGCTGCCATAAAATTTCTGAAATTATTAAAGAAAAATAAAACAAGCACATGGAATCTTTTATTGTACCTCACTAAATACATTTATATTTTTCTATTCTACAAGATCATTCATTCAAATTCACTGTATTCTTTCTGCGTGTTTATAGAAATGAATACCTTTGCAATTAGCAATATTTGTTTATTTTATTTCTTTGTTCAACATTTCACAGTATTGTGAGGTTCTTATATTTTTTGTCAACAAATATTTCTTAGCATCACATTCAGTTCCTTCAAATTGTGTTAATTGTTTCCTTTAACTGGGATTATTCAAGAAGCAATTCTTAAAGTACATAAAAGATTTCTTTCAATAATTCCTTGGACTTCATGTTTTGTATTCCATGTTTGAATTTATAAATTTAAATTATTTTTAAAATTGCAGCGTTGTATACTTTAAGTAATTCATTCAGCTCATTTTCAACAGTGCTTTGCTATTTTGTTCTTTTATATTGCAATAATACAAATTTTACAAGAAATTGTATAAAAATTATACATTATGTGAATGTAGGCCTAATGCAATTATTAGAAGAATTGAGTTTCATGCATTATGCATTTTGCTTCAATTTAATAACTGTCCATTTAGAAATTTCTATTCTTGTGGTAACAATCCACTTTTAATCAGCCACATTAGTCATATCTTTGACTTATTTGAAATTAATGAGAAACATTTTCTGAAAATGACACATCATCAATCTCAATAATTGTAAACCAATGTGAAGCCTTAAAATGATTAACTCTTATTGTAGTTAACCTCAATATGACAACAGCATGAATATGGTGCAACTAGAAAGGGAAGGGATAAATATTTTCCATAATCTATCTCCAGTATTTGAAGCAAAAAACTTGTGTTTGGTACATTGGGTTATTCAATATACAGTTACCCCATCTTCAATGATAATAGAAGAAATTGGATTGGCTGAGGCAAAAATGTTTTGGAGCAGTAATGAAGGATACATTCAGATGAATTTTCTGAACTAATTTCTTATTTGTGCATTAGTGAGGCTACCACAAATAGTTCAATAAAAGTGAACTGAAAATTTTGTTATTAATATTTAAATTGTTAATGTTTTTTACTATTGAGAGAAATTCCATAGTGAAAAATACATATAATATGAATATTTATTGTATTTACTAGATTATTTGCTAAAAGAAAAGGCAAACCTGGTATGAGTTAACACATTTATTTTTAAAAAATTGAAGATACTGTTTGTGTCAAACAAATTCTCAATGCTTATAAATTTCAAATAATCTTAAATTTGAAATGCAGTTGAGGATAACGAGTTTAATCCAATTGATACATCTCTCTATATGTTCATCTATTTGTTTTCTACTTTTGGGAGAGTTTCACAAAAGAAATGCACAAGTGATAGCATTAGCATAATTTACGAACAGTACATTTCAGGCACATGATCTCACAGCACCTACCATGAAATATTGGATTTGAAAATTTGAAATGCACTGATTTAACACTTTGAATTTGTTTAGAATGTGTTTAAGATTATCTAGGAAATTTGAATAGAAATTTGGGAAGAATATAAATTTTAGACTACTGTAAATCATAATTCTAAGTTTCTGCTGGACTACAGATTTATTAGTTGAAGAGAAAAAAATAGAGTTTAAAAGTTGTATTTGCTTCAAATTTTCTTCCTTATTCCCTTCCTTCTCCAGTTTTATCCACACAAAATACCTTCAATCATGGGAGGCAGACAAGCATACAAATTGTTAGTTTCTTCTAGCACATGGCCCCTTTCAGATTTCACTGCAAATATTGCCTCATTATTTGAGACAAAGAAAAAGCATAGTCAAAGCTTTGAACCATAGCCAGGTCACACTGAAGTAGCGACAACTCTACCACTTAAGCCACACAGAAAAGAAAAGAACCAGTGTATATGTGGGGATCGTACAGTGATTTTTATGTTTGTAGATTCCTTTTCAAGAGCATATTAAATTATATGTTCTTTTACTCTTCTCTTTAACATGCCAAATTTAACTAATTATTCTATTCTGTCTAGAACATTATCCTATGAAGAAAATATGCAAAGACAATAAGAAAAGGAAAAATACTGATAATAAGAAAAGTAATTAGAACTAAAGGAAAAGTGATAGATTAAAAATGAGGTTGGGGAAAGAGATGACAACATATGGAAGACAATAAAAGAAAAATTTTCATTAATATCAGAAACACCTAAATTTGGAAACAAAACGTAATATAAAAATGTTTCCTTCAAATTTAACTAATTATTCTACACTGTTGAAGACATTATCCTATGAAGAAAATATGCAAAGACAAGCTAGGCAAATGATAAAAGAAAATATTATTTCAATTTTTGTAACTTAATCGATCCATCTTGTATTGCATCAGAAAAAATTCCCACATCTATTTCCTTCACTTTTGCTAGGTTGCTGTTTCAGAAACATTTATCCTGATTTGAAAACAATTTAAAATATCAATTGTCAGTTATCTTCACATTTTTCTATTAAATGAGTAAGTGCTATTTAATTATTTTCCCTAACACTGTTTTCTTCATTCTTTGCAAAGAAACTCATGATTGAAAATTCAGTTCTTAGATAATTTACTAATGCCCACATATATACTGCTGCAGATTCAGTGATTACATTGCAACATTACTATTATTACCTCAGAACACCTTGGTGCAATATCTTATGTTCTTATATATAGGCAATAGCGATTTAATAATTACAATGAGGATTGGATATGTTGATATTCCTGAAATATTTTTACAATGCATTAATGACTACCCTGATTCTTTCACATCATGGCTTGTAAAATTCATATACATTTGGTCCAATAGTTGATGTGCAGTAACTGATGTGTTAATGATAACAAATTTTGATAATAAGTAGGCTTTCATGTTTTGAAATTATTTAATTTCGATGACTAATTTTAATATACTATTTTTTCTCATGGATTTACACAATTTATATTAAAATTAAACCTATTATGTTTATCATACAACTTACTTTTCAATAATTCTAAATATTTATACAAATATAAGAAACACATAAAGAGACGAATAGGAAGTTTAAAATTTCCTAAAAAACATAAATAATTCGAAATAATACTGTTGTTTTTCTGTTCAGTTGAAACTTATAATATTAATATTCTTAAAAGGAAAAGAAATAAATAAAGAAAAGTATGTTAACACTGAAACGGATTGACTGAAAATGTCACATTCACGATATGCCTATGCATTTTTCTCTTAAATTATTGTGGCGAATTAAGAAATTAATGTAATGTTTATTTGGAACTAAACATTTATTGTTGAATATTCCCTGTGTATGAGAATCCATTATCTGAAAACACTTCCAGAGATTCTCCAAACTTGGAGAAAAATAAAACAAATATATTTAAAGGAAAAACTATGAACTATTATCTCATAGTGCCTTATGTAATTATTAATGAACATTACAAAAAGTTTGATAAATAATTGTCAATATATGTCAAAAATGAGTAAGAAAACATACATATAAAAATCATTGGACACTCAGGTTGAATTCATGGAAATGAATGAGTTAATCTTCATATTTTTCAAAGGAGTCTTTTATAATGTGCACAAATATTTGGATTTGGTGCTTCATAAGTAAATATTTATAAACTCAATAACAGATGAATATTGAACATTTTTAGCGCAATACATGCACAAACTAAGAAAATATATTTTGCATTGTTTGCTTTCATTAAATCTTTGAATGATAGGGAAAATAGTTTAGTTAAATATTATCTGTTTTAAAGTTTTGGTATCAGGAAATTGCATAATTGCCTGGCAAATAAAAATATTTTTGCACTTGACCAGTAAAAAAACAAACTTTGGTTTTGTTATTGGAATTGATATAATAAGATTTTGAATATATAACACTGTTTACAACATATCTTCACTTAAAATATATCTCATAAACGTTAACATGGATTTAAGTATGAATTTGAAAGAAAGATGTATCCAATTCTTAGTAAATTCATTAATAGTTACTTGGTTCTTAAATTGATTTTAAATCTTACATTTGCTGTTTAACATCACTAAAAATTTATTATATTTCTCTTTGCAACAAGAATAGAGGAAAAATGTTCATAGAATGCTTCATTCAGAGCTTTATAATTTTAATTTCTATCTTTATGTACAAGTTTTAAAACACTGACAATAAATTAATGCTGTAGGGATAAACCTAATAGCTTTTATTTCGGTTATTCAATTTTTGTTTATTTAGATAGATAGATACAAGGTTGATTCTACAGTTGGGCTGATGTTGCCCGGTGGCAGAATATTTGTTTCAGATTTCTTCAATTGAAGTCTTAAGAATGAAAAAATATTCCAAAGTAAGAATTCTCCCATATTTATACTGCATTCTTTCATTGCAAAGGGTTAGCATATAATTTCAGGACTAAAATGTGATTTATAAATGTGGATTGATTTACAACCAGAGGCTCTAAATGCATGATTTTTATATGTATAATTTAATTTGAAAATGTTTAAATTATTTTGAGTCCACAAAAATTGCAATAATGACAAAAATATTATGAATGTTAACAAGGTTATGATTTAAATAGAGGGCATCATTCATCAATCTCCTATCAAAATCATGCATGTATACAATGCAACTTCTCAGTTATTGTCCTTAAACACCAGGGTGTACTGAGGTTTCTTTGCATTTTTAACAGCTTAGCGAACATGTGCATTGTAAGCTTGTAGTTTTGCAGTTCTATAATACAAGGAAAACATCTTGTAGCTATAAAGAAATTCTCAAAATAACTTATATATTTATATATATATATTATGTTAAATACTGTTTTTTTGCGATACCTGAACTATAATGCATTAATATATGTAATATTCTAATGTATACTTTTATATAATAATCTTTACAATATTTGGTCAATAGACTTGTTTTTAATAAGCATATTTCAAATATCAAATTTGACTAGAAAAAGGACTGTGTCATATATTATTGGCCATTCTTTGCTCAGACAAAGCTGTCCAACTCTAGAAACTGATTATAATATACATGGAAATATGATACGAAGTGTCTTGATTTCTAATTAATTTTTCATTCGCTAATATATTCAAGATAAAAATGTTCAATAATTGTCACTGAAATAAAATGCTTTTTATGCTCGTTGCTTTTGATTTGCATTGTAGTTTTTTGGATATTTGAATACTGAGCGAAGTGACTTAGCATGCTGACTTTGCATTTGGGAGGCCCTGGTTCAATTCCCATGCAAGCCATCCTGACCTGGTTTTTTTGTGGTTTCCCTTGGTCATCCAAGTGAATGCTGGGATGGTTCGAGTAAAAGGCCACGACCACAAAACTGGCATCACTAGCCGAATTCATTAACTGCATGAAGTCGCGAAGGTTAAGCGAATTCGAGACATCACACGATCCTGGTCGGGTGGCCGACTAGGAACACCAGGATCTAATGGCACCGAGGCCAATTGCCATTTACCGGACATATAATGGCTAATACAAAATATTTGGATATTTGAATATCTTTACATGAATTTGACTATGAATTTTGTTGGGTTTACAAGAAGATCATTTTTAAATAAGTCAGTGAGCACAGAATATTTCTCCAAAGTGAAAGTCATTGTTTAAAATTCTGAGTATAATCAAAAGATAGGTGGTTAAAATTCAAAACTGCTGAATTGCCAACAATTGCATATATTTAAATGCTACTATTTTATTCCTATTGTCCTTATTGAGATTTATTGATGTGGATTGAATCCTCTGCATTGTTAAAATTTTCAAGACTATTTTATGAAAATTCAATGCTAGTAATTTCTGTTTTGCAATAACATTAATGAACAATAACTATCATCATCTTGTAGTATTGTGTTACAAGTTTGGAAGTTGGACAGCTCTGTTTTTAAAGTATATACTTAAATTCAAATGCAAAGTTTTGTATAATGGTAATTGCTGCATTGAGATGTTAATTCAGTCAACTGGCTTTCGCAGTGGGAGGCAAACATTTTTAAAGACAAGTGTTTTAAAGTTGGTAATGACTTTGTTATAAATTCAATTTCTTTTGTTTCAGTTACTATCCATGTGTTAAACTCCAAAAGATTTAACACAGTATTAGAGATTTTTTGTCTTTCAATCTTCCTTTGTAAATTTTATTCAGTTCCTCTTTCAATTTGTACCAATTCAGTTATACTGTACATGAAAGAAAGGATGAAGATTAAAGGTCAAAGAGACAAAGTAAATTAGAAAATCTGGTAAAACAAAAAAAAACCAACAAATAAACCAGTTTTCCATAGTTATTTGATTACTACCATAAATAACATTTTGTGAATCTTCAACAGTTGGGTCTAATTAGAATAATTAATTAATGATCATTGTTGTTTTTTTAAGAAGAATGTGCAATATCCGACATAAAATGTCACACATTTTGTTTCCATTGTTTTGCTAGATAAGTGCTTCTCAAGGAATGCAAAATGTACAGTAAATCTGAAATTGGTGAGAACATATCAAACAATACATATTAAAGCAAAAAGTTTTCATTATGAGATTTGAGACACTTCACATAGTTTAAATTTCACTTAGTTAACAAATCTATATATATTGAAATAACTGGAGTTTATTTTCAGTTATTGTTGTTGTTGTTATTGTTGTTGAAATTATGCAGTTTTTCTTTAATAATATATTCCTTTTGGAAGATGCACGGAGCAAAACTTAAATATTTATTCATAAATCATAACACAGTCTTTGTTAAGTACAACGAGCTCATTTCTATTGACATTATTGTGTAAATGCAGCTAGCAATCCAAAGAAAGTATGCTGCTGGATGTGTTTGCAATTCAATTTGCTTTTTTGAAATAATCTGATATTTTTATACAATAAATCTTTGAACATGCAGTGAAAAAAAAACTTCAACTTCCCTGGAAGGAGTCATTACACTCATTATGAAATTCTATTTTATGCAGTCTTGTCTGTTTTAGTAATCATGTAATTTTGTTCTGTAGTCAATAACACACCATCACAGAGCCATAAAACATTTTTTAACACAAAAAAATTACTTAAGTTAGGATAAGAAATGCGGCATGGAACAGCAATTTTCATTAACAATTAACTGAAATCTGATGTTATTTAATCCTGTAGCATGTAAAATTTAATTTTTGTTTGAAATGTTATTTTCAGCTGGTTATTTATGCTTAATATAAGAATAATGCAATGGTAATACAAATTTTTGACGATCTTTCACTTTGTATAAAATATGTCCATTTGCATTACGAGTGTGAACAATTTTTAGTTTGTTTTGTATGGCATTAATGAATAATACAATTCCTTCCCTCTTTCTTTCTTAGATACTTCATTATGATTGTTGGTGACTCCAATATTGTCAGTTATTTATTAGACTCTGAACAAATTTTAAATAAGCATATTCTGCAAATAATCAAACAAACGTCCATATACTGGTATCCATGATTTATGAAAGATAAACAGAATATTTAGAACTGCAGCATGCAATGACATTCATTGGCATTTTTACCCATAAATGAAAATATACATGACACAAAGTAGTAAATTCTGGGTATGGAATACCAAACACCATAATTATAATATAGGTCATATAGTTGAAGTATGTTGACTTGTATTGTATTGTCTACTCTTTCATTAATGTTGAGATACTCGCCAGCCAGTTGGTGTACGAGCAATATGAAAATATATCAGCTTGTAAGAGATGAGACAAATAGATTGCACATATTGAATTTGAGAAACACAGTAATAATCTCTTCAAAATATGCACATTGAAATGAAAATTCTGTGTTCAATCACAATTATTATTAGTTTCTACAATTAAATATCAAACAATATTTTGTCATTATTATTATTATTATTATTATTGTAATATTCTCCAGTTATAGATTATTTAAAACTGATAAGACTATAAATATCTCTTCAGTTTAAGTAAGAAATGCCTAGTATATGGTGTTCTGTAAAAGGCATTAATAATCTTAGTTATTTTTTCATAGATCTAATTATATAATAAATTATTAATAAAAAGTGTCATTTAAAATGTAATTGAATTACATTTGTTTATTATTAATGTGCATACAAAGATCTTTAGTATGTTTACTGGAATTAGGAAAATAAAATGACTGAATATTTAATTATTTTAAATTCATGGTGCTGAAAAATCACACAATTCAACTATTGTTTCAACAACAGAAATGACAAATTAACAAAAAAATGAATGTGTGAGTTCTTTGTTTCTTTCTTAGTATTCTGTCAGAACATTGACATTTCTCCTTCTGCAATCACAAAATGCAAGTATAAAAATTAACTTTTTCAAAATTAGCCATATAAAATTGTTAAAAAACTTGCTTATTGAATCAAAGTAAGTATTTATATTAGTGTCAAAAAATAGGATATGATTTTCAACTAAAACTGAACAATAACTGTGATAGCACACAAGTGTTTCCAAACTTATCTATCATGCATACTTGTCTGAGGTCTTCAGCTAATATACAGCATATCATGTCCTATCTAAGACTTGCACACCTGGCAAGGACGGAACCACACCAACTGAGTATTCATGCCATTCCTTGAGGTATCAAAATTTAGGGATCATTTTGTTTGGTATCCCACAAAGATTCTATCAAACTATTATTCATACACAAACTCTATTTATATATATAGATATATATATATTATATGAAAATTTCTTTCACTGTAAGCAAAACAGCATCTCAAGTAACAAGATACATTATATCTATATATAGTACTTGTATACATAATAATAGTACATTTATATATAACAAATTTACATATGCAATACATTGTTTTTTTTACATTTAAAATACTCTATATCCTTACATAAAATGTTTCACCAACACTCTGTTCTTCATAAATTTTTAATTCACAGGGAAGCATCAACTTCCATTTATAATATGATATACTATTCCAGCATATCATACGTATTAATCTTTATCCACGATGTGGAACTTACATGTAGTATTAAGGATCATCAAGAGAGCTGTATTGTTAAACAATTTGACCAGCTTTCTGTTGGAATATTTAGTATTTCAATTGCCATTTGCAACCTTGATACTGTCACTAGATAAATTATAGATTTATTTGTTCTTATTTCTGTTTGTCTAAGTTCTGTACTCAATCTTACCATAAAAATCTAGATAAACTGGCAATATAATTAAAAAAATTTGCAGACTGATTTGAAATATAATTCGTATATCATGGGAAAAAGATGTTTCAAATGACTGGCTGTATTGTTAACATTAAAGAAACATTACATTGTAACATTTGAGATTACATTGGGTTAGGCTGGATATAAACATACATACACATAATATTTCACATAATCGGTACATTTTCAATTGTGGAATGTTTTGTTAATGTTAGTGTTTTACATTTTTCCACAAAATAATTTTCATTTACATACATTTCAATTTAGATTTCACTGCATTGAAATATTATTAAACTAAAAACCTCATTGTAACTTTGTTGGGAAATGTGAATATCTTTCAATTTGTGTACAAAGTATACATATAAAATGAAGTATGAAAAAAGGAAATATTACACGATATGCATTTTAACAGTAAAGTGAGATAAATATAATTGTTTGATTTGGAGAAAAGCAAATCATTGTATTAAAGAACTCACATAGCTAAATTGTACTCAACACAATGTTGTATTATACCTTTCTGTACAATAATATGTTTAAAGAAACAATTAATTTAAAAAGTTCATTTTTAGTATTAACTTTTTACTAATTATATTACATGAAAGTTAACAAATATTTAAACAGATTATTCTGTTTGTTTGAAAGAATACAAAAAAAAACAACAATCATATTAAACTGACCCAACTTTTACCAAACAATTCTCATGTCTAAAATTGTTTAAACTTTAATTACTTATTGACAAAATTTTAATATCTCATTACATTATGATTAAAATCATTCCTATAATAAATACATTAAATATGATTCAAACAAATTTGTGAATTAATCACAGTGATGCAGATTACTTTTAAGAATTATAACCAAAAAAATTTATTTCCAAAATTTTATGGTATATGAATAAATTCATGAATATATGTCTTTGTGTATATTTTTGATACAAAATTTCATATATTTCCTCAATATTCACATTCAGGTGGCAGCATACAATACTAAAACTGAATAGAATACATTGAAATAATTCACATTATATGAGTTTGTCTGGTTTTCACGTGTTAATACAAATTCCAGTTTGCATTAAATTCTTTCAGCTGATTTTCTTTTGTGTGAAACACTAATGTCCATAAATGAAAAGAAGACAGATTTACCTATTTACGAAATAAATGCACCTTTTAATAATGCATTACCAAAGTCAAAATTTTAATTATAATAATATTTTTGCATTAAAAGAAACAGAGGGGGAAAGCGAGGTCAACATACATTTTACAACCATTTTCACATGACACATAAGACAACAAGTACTTATAATTATCTTGAGACTTGTATATTAGGAAGAATGTAAATGTAAATACAATATTCAGCATGCCAGAGTAACTTATGTAAATTAAAAATGATGCCTTTGTCTCCATGATCAGTTTGACCAGAAAAAGCAATGTATGCACTGCACATGAAAGTATGACAATGTTTTGTAATATAAAGGCTTTTAGCTAAATGCATAATTTTGAAAGTATCAAATTTTGCATTCTTTACAAGAACAAAATCCAAAAGATAATCATTTTAGCATTCTAAAATGTTTTATAATTGGCAAGTGTACTGTTGAAGACCATATTCTTGTATATAATTGTCCAAAATGGCTGCAAAACTTCCTCCTAACAAAAGATTTCTAAAAGAGAACTCAAATGACATTCTTTTGAATATGATATACAAAAGTTTTTATTTAATATCTAGAAACTTATGAAGCAACTTTTTAAAGTACTAAATATTTTTAAAACTGAAGATTGTATTATGTATTGAAATTATTATGTCATCAATCTGGTTCAATAAATTAATTATATTTCAGGTTTTAAGTGTCTACAAAATGAAATTCAGTGACCTTCAAAGAACAGACTGTTCTGAGAGAACACATTCTACTAAATAGGAAATATGTGAATATATACAATATACGTGAACAATATCATTCATTTCAAGTAAGTTCATTACTTGACTGAGTAATTTATCCTTTGACTCTCAGATTTGTGTATTATATATACACATGATTTAATGATCCAAGTTCATCATAGAAAATTGAAGTAAATTTTCCATATTACTAGTCATTAGAAGAGATTAACATCTTCTCAATTCAAATTTATTTTATTAATGTAATGACTGAATTAATAAAGATCGTGTTATAAACTAACTAAATGGTCTTCGGAAGATGAATGGCATTCAATATTACTTATTTATCTAAATTTTAATTATGCTATAAAAAGATATGTAGTCTTAGTCATTTAGTGTAAAAGTAACAAATGACATTGAAAATTAATGAATTGATGCTGTGCTGCATTTGACAGTTATAATGAGCATTATTTCATCCTTTAGTGAATCATGGATAGAATAGCTTTGATCAAACTCATATGGCAGACAGGCATAAAATCAAAAATTGCAATGTTCTGTGAAAAACTATCTTTGATCAGCAGAATGTTATTTAGCATAGTAGATTAAGTTCCAAAGTGAAAAAATGTTGGTCCCAATGATGTGAGATACGGCCATGTATTTCCATTATTGTCCAGTGCATAAAGGCATCGCTACAAGAGCATTGTTAACACTATGCATTTGAATACATGGCATTTTGAGTGTTTATTCCCATTAACTATTAATTGTTTGCAAGACCAAAAAAATTACATCTTATAAATATTGTTAGTCAAATATTTTTAAGTGAAATTTCACTTCATTCAAGTCAATTTCATTTGTCAACTGCACTGGCTAACAGATGTAATGCCTTTTGCACAAAACAGTTTCAAGAAAATCTACTTATTCATTATATTCTACTTCAGCTTTTCATGTAATGTAAATATATAGTACTAAACAAATGTATTTCAAATGTGTCATCAAAAAATTAATTTCTCTTCTTTTAATAGATTAATCTTCATTAATCTCATTTTATTTCTCTCCTAAGTTAATTAGAGCTCTTTCCAAAAGTTTACATTTATCTCTGTAATCTGTTGTGGTCACTCTGTTTTCTGAGAAAGAGATGTTATGAGATTTGTTTATTAAATTTTACAAACACTGTGTTTTGGCTCAGAATCTCACTGGTTCATTGGAGTAGAATTAACAATAAATTTAGTTATGAGAGTATTCTGAAATATTTCATGATGTATTGTTCCCAAAAAGAGAAGGAAAGAATTACTTTTGGATTAGAATCATCTGAAATTAATTATTTTAAATAAAATAATATAAATAAAATAATATTCTATAATAGATCATTGTACAATAGACAGATATAGATCATTTACTGGAATTTCATGACTCTAATGAAACATTTCTAAGTAGTAATTAACTGAAATACTGGTTTGCTTATTATTAAAGTATGAATAACATATACAATGTAAGTCGCAACCTGACGAAGAAAAAATGTATTTTAAATAAATTACTCAAAATTGAGAATGACAAGAGGATTCATTCCTCTAATGAATCATTCACTATTAAATCCCTCAGCTCAAATCTTAAAGCAAGTAGAAGTGTTTGATGAATTACTATTAAATTAGTTCCACAAATTAAATAAATAATACTGCTTTTTCACACACCCTGGCAGCATAAATTACACTGACAAAAGGAATATAATATAGTGAAATTGTTGCCCAAAGATAGGCACTTACTTTGGAAGACATATTGAATCTTGCTTTGAAAGAATTACTCTTATAATTTCCTTCTAATTTTTGTGAACAAAACATGCAAGTTTGGGGATTCATTTGCAATACTTTACTCTTGTTGATCCTCAAATTACAAATCTCAAAGTCAAATACAAGTCCTGCAGTTATGATGTTCTGAATATTTTTGTATTACTTAAACGTGTCGTGTTATCTTAAGCTCTATGCATGTTATATCTATAATAAAGAAACTGAAGGAAAACAAGGGCAAGTAAGCAGCAAATGAATTACTATGGAAAGACAGAGTCAATGAGCGTTGGCCAGGAATGACCCTTTGGAAGTATATGTTATGTATCTTTAGAAACTAAATGGAGAAATAAATATTCATCTTCTATGCTTGGCAAATTGATATTGTCATTGCATATCATGACAATAGAACTGACATTATCTATGATATCTGTTAAGTTTAAAAATCAATTTTTCATTTTAACATTTATGATACATATGGATATAATTTTAACATATATAGTACATTGTTCTAAATCCATTATTTTACATTAACACAAGTATATCTGGATACAGTATGCAACAAACATCAAATTACGTACTTTGCAAGAGCTGATGATGAATGTTCGGCTGTTGAACAGCTCTGCTCTACAATTTGATTTTTTCAAAAATATATCAATAGCGCTGGAAACACTCAAACATAATCAGTAGCACCGCATCGTAAAAGGCATTTATTAACGTCATGGTGACATGCGGCCGTGTGTTCGAAAAGTAGGTCTGAATGTTCACTGGAATGCCGCCTGTATTTGGGCCTTTCCTCCGCAGGTGAGAGAGGCGAGGCTCGTTCGCAACGCGTTTTTAACATAAGCACTGAAAGCGAACTGGACATCAATACTGTTAATCCGACGAATTATCAAAATCAAAGAGCTACATGGAGAGAGCTGTTCGCCGCCAAAATTTGGGAGCTTTCGAAAAGACGGACGATGGTTGTTACGCGTCTCCTAGCTGTTTTCTGTCTTCGCTGTGACAGTCACCACAACGTCGGTGCAGCTTTCTTTGATATCGTTTCAGACGTTCGATTTTCAATCATTCAAGTGGATTTAACATCGAAACGTTTTATTAGTTTCCATAATGCAGTATTCTGTAAAAAATTGTGAATGAATTCGGTAGGTGTAGTCGAAAAGGAAACACCGAATACAGCCGAATGCAGTGGAAAGTCCTTTCTTCGTGATCGATCCGCCAAATCAAAAGCTCATTGATATACTACGAAACATAAATCAAATTTTTGAATTTTAAAATCTCTTAAATATTCCATGTAGTATATAGTAATATACCCAATAGATCAGCGACTTGCATGGCTCAACTGAGCTTCGTAAGTGAACATCAACACATAAGCGTTACTGTTGGAACGGTACTACCTAACAGGGAACACGAAGAATAGCAAGTCAAACTTTTGCCGTGCCGTTGATTGGCGTTCTTGGTTGTGAGCCGATTGGTAGACTCGTTCTCAAGAGAGAACAGTCGTTATCGACCATCGACTAGAAAATTAATTTTCGGCTACAAAGAACTGCGGAGTTCTACATGCAGGATCCGACAATTCAACGCTCAAAGCCGCATACAATTCTAAAGGCTGCAAATAAGATAAATAATACAAGAAAACAGTTTCTAGTCGTAGAGGGAATCAATGAAGAGAAGAAATGTATTACGAAGAAAAATTGCGTTTGGAAGAGCAGACGTTGAAAATGAACTGGCAAGTAGATACACTTTAAGATTGTTTTTTGCACACAAATATACAAAAGGATAGATGGAGATTAATAAGAAACTATTATAGTAATATATTAGCACGAATAATTTATAGTGAACGCTACTCTCACGGAAAGTAAAAAAAATCGAAGTTATGGCGGATGGTACATTGAATTCACAAGTGTAATTTATGTCAGTTCCTGCACTTACAACTCGACAGAACTGTACCAATCGAATATAAACTGTCGCAGAGCCATTGAAGCCTGAATTCATTGGCTAGCAAACTACGCTCCTTGCCGTCCACATCCACATGCCCTTTCGTAAATTCGATTCTGATCAGTTTGCTAAGCCAAATTGGCACCTCTGCCTCATCTGTGCGGAGTTGTGACGGATTAGCGGCTGTAACATTCCGCAATTTCTCAACATCCTCGCGACGTCCAAGCAATGTGAAATTCGAGCACATGGGCAAGAATGTTGGCAGTCACCGACATTACTAGATTCTCACTTGTCACATTATTCTTTCACGTCTGTGAGAATGCACACACGTTCACTGTGCCAGGCATTTGCAATGATTTGCATGGCACCTGTACTAAGGTAGCTGGCTCAAAAAACAAGCAGTTAAACGCGATACTCTCGTTTTCAAGAAGTTAGATGAATAACAATACTATATAGGCTTACTTCCCGAATCTTGAGCTCTGGAGCCCACGACGATCGGCTGTCTCCGACGAAACATTGATGGTGCTCTATGATGAGTAGATCAGTGCTGTAATAAATCACATTACAATGCGAGTTGCTTCTGTACTTTCACAGTTATACAAATAGCCAGTGGCGTGGTTTGCTTGGGACACATTAAATTTTATCTTTCGCCCACTGTTTCAATGAGGTTTTTTGTGCTTACATATTAAATGCACATTATGCTTATTACACTTATGCTTCCTACATATTAAACACTTTTATCTCACGGGCACCGTTTTAATGACGTTTTTTGTGCTTCTTACACATTAAACACACATTGGCTTGTGCTTGTTACACATTTAACACTTATCTTTAAGGGCACAGTTTCAGTGTCGTTTTTTTGTGCTTCTTACACATTAAACACACATTGGTTTGCGCTTTTTATACATTTAACACTTTTCTGTTTTGGTCATCTTTTCAAAGATGTCTTTTGAAGTCGCTGATTTGCCCATAGATTGGCTACTGAAGGAGTCAATTCACTCGGAGTCTAGCACACAATTACAGACTTTAATTTTTCAAATTCTGAGTTGAACGCTCCTTTTGAGACAACACTTAGCGAATCGACCTTGCGCGTCGTGTGCAGAGCAGGGAGATTGTCGGGCAGACATCGAAAGGCCTGGACATACATGATATACACGATCCATCAGGAACTAAGCAGGGAACACAGCCATTTTCGAGGAGAAGCAAAACGAAGCGGAGGTTCTCGTTACATCGTACTAACGTGAAGCCGGGAAACACTGACGAAAAACGGGAAGGGTCGCGGTCACACCTGAAAGAGGGGTGGCGCGTGCGGTCGCCGACCGGCTCGGGGCACTACGGCGGGGGCGAGCGAAAGAGGACGGAAACCAGGCGAGAGTGAGGAGGGGAGGGGAGGGGAGGGGCGGCAGCGGGCCGCCCCGCCTTACCAGTCGGCGGGCGGGGGCGGCGGAGTCGCTGACGAGGTGCTGGGCACGGGGCCGCTGGACGTGCTGGGGACGGCGACGGCGGCGGCCGCGACCCCGGACGTGGGCGCGGACGCGGACGTGCCGCCCTCCCGATTGCGCCGCCCGAAGTTTCGGCGTCACTTGCGCAGGAAGCTGAAGAAGCCGCGGCCCTTTTCAGGGGGAGGCGCCATCAGCATCGGCACCTGGTTCTTGTGCGTGATGCGGATCTGGAAACGAGCGTAAAGGCCGTCCGGAACGGTTCCACATTGAAAATGATGTTGGACTTGGTCACTTTTACGTTGTAGCAACTCACGCATTGTATGAGGCGCTCATAATACAACTGCTCGTAACATAATAGCTCGCCATACAATAGTTCGTAATACAATTGTTTGTAATACAAGTTCAGATATTCTTGTTTAGTAGAACGGTCTTATTATACCCTTCAGGAAGTCCATAGTTAAGTAGTTTGTTTCCAGTTGGCCTAAATCAGTGGTGTCAAGGTCTGCTACTGGTGGTAGTGGCACGTGTCGTGCCAGCGTGCCATTCCATGAGCTTCTCTGCGCAACTAGCGTCGGGAAAGGGAACTATTAGTAACCGCACCTTTTTACAATAGGGATGGCGTTGTCTCTGGAAGCGGAGTAATGAACTGCGTGAAGGGGCGATTTCGTCTTGGCACTCGTGCCACGGACTCCCGCTCGTGGCATCGACTTTGACAACACTGACTTAAATTTACATGACCACTGAATTGATGATTGATTGATTACTAGTGATTCCGAGCGCGTTAACTGTTAAGGTCATTAGTGCCGTAAGTGTAGTCCGTGTTTTTGCTCGGGAGGTGATATTGCCCCACTGGATGGCGAAATCTGATGTGGGCTAATGGGGTTTTCCCCAACCAGGTATCTGCCACCAGCGGGGACCGCCCCAGTCGGGACAAGCTCTACGCTCCCAACCGGTCTCCCAGCATGTGTGGTAGTGTAGTGCATGTAAGTAAGGGGTGAGGATAGGAGAAGGGCTGGAAAGGAAAGATCGCGCGCGGTCCATGGCAGAATGGGACAGGGATGTGAATGGAAAGATTGCGTACGGTTCGTGGCTCGTTTGTTCGAGTGCTTTTCCGACATGAACCTGGCATTCATCGGATAAAACGCGAAAAACTACCGATCAGAGCCACCGGCCGCTGAATTCTCAAGACAGCGTCTAAATTCGACTAAACTATGTAGCTATGTCGAAAATTCGCCACCTTCGGGCTCGAACCCTAGGACTTCTCAGGCAGCGATACTACACAGGCAACGGTATTGCTTCGTATTTATCGCAACCGGTATTTTTTTAATTTTTTAATTTGTTGTATCTTTTTCTCAACACGTCTCACAGTCCTTTTTGGGCTTTGAGTGTATAATATTTTGGAGCAATTCTCCGCTGAGCTTTTTGTCTCGTCACGTCGCAGTCAGTCAATTTCTTTTATCCTTTCGGCCAGGGGCTCGGCGCCGTTAGTAACCGGGGTTTCCAGGCAGTCACTCGTTCACGAATCCGTGGTGTCTCGAGTTGCATCATTTCCGTGACTTCACGGAGCGTGATTAAGCAATTCGGCTAACGGCATCGCGTCGAGGTGACCGCGCCTCGATCTGGGCATGCAGGTTATACTTCGATTTAAACAGAGTGATATTTGAAGGTCACGAGCTGGTCCGAGAGGGGGACAAGGTCATCCAATCGGGAGCTTCATTACGACTTAAATCAGTGGTGTCAAGGTCTCCTACAGGTGGCAGTGGCACGCCTCGCGGCACCGTGCCATGCCACGAGCTTCTATGCGCAACTAGTGTCGGGAAAGGAAACTATTAGTAACCCCACCGTTTTACAATAGGGATGGCGTTGTCACTGGTGGCGGAGTAATGAACTGCGTGGAGGGGCGATTTCGTCGTGGCACTCGTGCCACGCACTCCCGCTCGTGGCATCGACCTTGACAACACTAACTTAAATATTTTTGTTATTGGAACTCCCGATTGGATGGCAATGCCCACCCCTTCTCCTTGTTCGTGTCCTTGAAGTGTCGTTCTGTTTAAATCGGCGTTTACTTACAGTACACGGCGGCTGCATCCAGGGCTCGCCGTCGATCTGCATGGGGAAGCGCTTGCGGGTGCGGATGACGACGCTGGAGCACTGCGCCAGGCGGCGGCCGGACGCGCGCAGGCCCGTGCGCACCTGGCCCATGTGCAGGCAGTTCTCCAGGCCGATCACCTCGATCAGGCGGTCGCCGATGTCTGCGCAAGGGGACACTCGTCAGCTCGAAACCACTCTGGGGACTCCTCGGGACGGGTCAAAACGACCTCTCCATTCGCCCCTTCCCCAATTGCATGTATTGGGTGTAAAGTTACTTTGTTAATGTTATCAGAGTTAATGAAATATCTTTGTTAATACTTAACTTATTGGGAATATATTCATATTAATGATTCATTAAAATTTAATCTATTGGAAAGATGGCATTATTATAACTCAACAATATTGCTGGTAACTTAAAGTTGTTTATCTTATTACTTAATACAATTGTTGTAGACACACATATTTATTATACTTTCATTTCTGGAAAATTTGAACTTCTTGCTTTTGAAAAAGGAGAAATGAATGGATGGCCTTTTCATTCACTTTCTTCCTGTCCTAGCTTGAGATTCAATTGAGAAAATAAGTTCCCTGAGTTGTATTTCCCTCCTATGCGTCCCATACAGTTTTAGCTGATTTTACTTTAATTAAGAATTCGCATAGCATGCATATCGTTTCACTGTAAGTGGTGTGTTAATAAGATATTTCTTCATTCATGAGAAATAGAAAAAAGATTAGGTGGATGTTTTTCTCAATTTTTGAGGTTTATCAATAATTATGACATAAATTCCTGGAAATATGCGTCGTCGCAAGTGATGCATCTTAAACTTAACATTTTGAGTGTACGCTTACCCTCCCAATGTCACAAAAGGTTTGAAAACTGAGAACGTTGAATGAGATACAAACCGGCTGGTATGGGCCGGAATGTCTTGATGTCACAATAAAACAGACTTCCAAAACCTCTATAATGAAAATGGTAAGATACAATATGAATCACATTTCTTCGGTACATGCAGGGGTAGTTACTATCGACTAATTTAAAATAACGCAATTGACACTTTGACCCGCACCATAGTAGTTGAGGGTTAAGAGTGTGAGAAAGAGAAACATGCACAACTATCGAAATCGAACGTTATATTACGTAACTCAATGTTGAAAAGCAGCAGTTATCGTAACTTGGTCATCAACGAAGATTGTCTGACTGAAGTGAAATGTGAGTGAAGTGTCTGTGAAAACATTTGGCACACATCCCCGGGGGTCGATGACATTTTAAAGAAGTCAATGGTGATCAAGAAGTCGATTGAGGGTCGATATCCAATATGCCCCGACGACTGATGTATATAATGCAGATCAAGATTCATTGATTAAAAAATATTTATGAATTTTATAATTTTTATTAATATAAAGATTCATAACACCTAATATAATAATAAATTACAAATTCTCTCTTCTTTTTGAATTTCATATCATTCACATTAATAAAATTAAACTTTAACCCAATTATAATCCGTACACTGAAAGAAAGGAATGCTTGCCGCACATTAAAATTCGGTTCTCCCTACCAAATTTAATAGTAAAATATGGCCCAGCTATTTGTGTGGTTGACGCAACGTCGGCGCCATGTGTGAACCTCCGTGGTGCTCTGAACCACCGCTGTGTCTTGTGATTCCCTTGCCGACGTACGGTATTGAACCACAACATGTTTGCAGTGCGTGTTTGACAGTCTCGGAACTTCGGCGGGTGGTTGAACAAACCAAAATTTGGTGCTAGTTCCTAGATAAATGTTTACACCAAAAATGTAAAATTTTGCATCAACCCTTGTTTGCATGTATGCTTACCTTTTATACTCGTACCTGTAGCATTAAATTGTTGGTTATGTAGTTAAGAAATTATTAAATTTTTCAGAATTGCATAAATTTGTGCGTATGCAAGACAATTCAATACCACTAGTAGAGACAATGTCAAAATTCAAATTTTCAATTAAATTCAGTGTAAATTGGATAAATGAATTAAATTTTGTATAATTTTGTAAAATTATGTAACAATGTCTGGAATCAAATTTTATATAAACATGATTCTAGAAATTGTTACATTTTAAAAATTCAACTGTAAAACAAGTAAGCAGTCAATTTGAAGAATTTTTGAATAAAGACATTTTTGAAAACTTGACACCAAAAGTCCTTGCTGAATAGAATTAGATATATAAAAATTAAATCTGAAATAATTTCATTCATAATATTTTGCCAAATATTTTCACTCTTAACATTTAATAACAACAAGTAAACACTATTAAGACCGCTAACCAACACAAAAAAAATTAAGTACTTAAAATTAAATACAGTATTTATTTTTATTAAATACAGTATTTATAAATTCAATTAATCAACTCAAAAATATAGAGTATTTCTTAGTTCATTTCTTCAGTCCTTTATTTCACCAAGATATTTGCAACTTGTGGCAGACATCCATCACTAAATAAAAGTTTAAATTTCTTACATTCCATGAATCTAATTTATTAGTTTTAACCGTCACATAACCTCTCTTAAGACCCAGTTGCAAATGACTCCACTGAAACAAGGGTCAGAATAAATTAACACACAAACTCAATCACATTAAACTGATAACAGTTTTGCAGGCATGAAAATCACAAACAGGAAATGTGAAAGCAATTGAAATAGATATATTTGGGAAATTGATATGAGAAAAACACTTGATGGATACTTATAAATGCTTCCTTATATTTTAAATAATTATTTACATTATCTTTTTATATATTTAAAATGAACATTTCACAGCAACAAGTTTTAGCTAGTAAGTGCCTAGGCGCCACAAAAAATAAAACATTACAATGAAGCCAAATTTAATGAGGTTATCTCAGTTCCAAGAGATACTGAAAAGTAAGATACCAGTTTTGCATCTGAGAACAATGCAAGTTTTCTTATGTAGTAAAAACACACAAGAACATTTTGGAAACAGCCCATAGCCTCGTATAACACAAAAATTGCATGCAGCGCTTACTGCTTTAGAATAAGGAACATGATAAAGAGATGAAAATCCATTGTATTTATGCACATTATTAATGTTATTTTATTGAACTTCTAATTATTACTTGCAGGCCTCTGTGTTCAATGAGGTTCAAATTAGTCTAATCAAATAAGTTTCGTTGTCCAAAAATAGTAAGGAAACAATGTAAACATTGTTTATGAAGAAATAATAATTACAAGAGGAAATAGCTTTTATAAATGCATTAATCGTGACCATTTCTTAGCATCAATCCCAAACTATAATAAGTGTTCCCAAATCACAAAGTTTTATTAAAAAAAACACAGTGTAATTAAATTTTCGCATGAGAGGGCTAGTTCCAATTTCCATGTCTTCTTTCTAATAAAAATTTAGTTATTGAAATAGTAGATCAATTTTGGACATTAGAATTGCATGTTCCCTGAAACTAGACAAAAATATTTATGATTTTTTCACAATAGAAATCGATGACAAAATGAACGCCAGCAGTCTTTAAAAATTGATTGTTCCAAATTGTATATAATACCTATTATAGAAACAAAATTCTCACCTCCCAGTATGAAGTTAGCATTGTGGAGATACCAATTATACACACATTACAAAGTTTGCCAATATAAACATTGTTAATATTGTAACAAAATATATACCTTACTGATATTCAATGAGAAATGAAGCGATTATCAAATACCTGATATTACTGATTTGATGCAGTATGAAAAGACCAAGAATAAATCCCACAACATTTGAAAACTAGAAATGAACCCTTCCTATAAAGAAGGACTTGAGTAATTGATTCTTTTAATATACTATTGTACACTGAAACCACTTCCCTCTATTCGCAGAGGACGCTATTATTTATATTTAAAGATGAAAATAAACAAATAAAATTAAAATCATATGTTAATTGATTAATTTTGATACAAAGAGATTATATGAATTAATGAATTTTTTAAAGAGACAATTACCAACAATGCATGCAATCTTCAGAATTACAAGAATACTTTTAACAAATGCTGGACCCCAAAACAATTCATTCATTTGAAACCAACAATAAAAAAGCATGGACATGGGCAGAATGTTAGTTTAGATTTTACTTACATATATTTGAATCCTGAAAGATATCATTTTCTCATTTGACAAATATAAATTCAAGCAATAAAATAATACGGAACTCATCTGATTACTGAAAACACTGCATTAATTTATTAAAGGAAACAGAGAAGGGGCAATGGAATTTAATATCTCTGAAGAACATTAGATTGCTTGCAGTTCCACAATTTTCTTCAGTTATAAAATAAAATGGTAGCAATTTTCTTAATTAAATTGCTGAACCATAGCAAAGATAAATATTTGATGAACTACAAATGCATCAAAACATTCCAGTACATGACAGTGCAAATAAATCAGTTTGTCACCTTTTTTTCACTTATGTACACTATATTTCAATGTGAATGCTGGTATGTAACACAGCACGGAACAAAAGAACACTGCAAGAATTCAAAAGCACCGCACCACAGGATGACACCAAAAGCTGACATCAAATAGGGTCTATTGAGGTTTTCAGGTCTGTGATGTCCAATTCAAATCACATGCATCTTAACTTGATTGTTTAAAAACTGCCTTCATTTACTCATCCTTCAAGAAACACACATTCAATGACATCAAGTTGCACATCATTTTGCAGTGCCCATTGTATAAACGTTCTGCATGTGTAGTTTTCTGGTCTTAATCAACAACTTCCCTGAGACATTTCAACACTTTTTATAAACATATATACCGCATATTTTCATCAACAACGAAATACCATGATCAACATAACCAAGTTTCAACAGAATTTTAGATTCGAAAATTTTCTTCTTATAAAGATTCGGCACAATTGCTAACTAATCTCACAACAGAATACTCTCATTTTCCAAATTAAGTACTGGATTCCCCTCCACATACACACACACATCTTCGTGTACCGCCAAACGATCAACCTGCAATGAATCATAAATTATACGTTAAAAATACTTGTTACTCGATTAATGTGGCCGTAACCTCACATGAAAAAAATGTTTCACTTACCATTGAGTGACAATGATCATTCTCATGGAATCGATTCAGCAGATACTCATCTTAACATTTCGTCTTTTGGTAACTTAAATTATGTGAACACTCTCTCCAGAGTCATTATTAATCACACTCTGAAACTCGTCCGTCTATCCAGCGGTCAAATCCTCAGACCGCGCTGGTCTCCCGCCAAAGGTTGGTCAACTCAACCATCTCCGAAGCGTTGAGCAGGCGTTGAGAACCTCGTGTTTGCGGGAACCAATTAGAACGTTATATGAAGTCAACTGATGGTTATAAGATTCATGTATTTCCCAACATTCGTCGGTTGGTTAGCTTGACAATCAACTACCAGCATGTGATCTATGGCGATTATTGCCACAAATGTATAAATCGATCGTCACAACTGGAAGACACGTAAACCATGGGTTTATGGTTGAGAGTCAAAGGCCATTTTTTTCAGTGTAATTTTGTTTTTGAAAACTTGTTTATATTAACCATTTTTACAAAACTTGTTCATATTATTTATCTAATTGTTATCTTTAATGCAGTTATGTGCAATTATTTCTATTATGAAACTTAAGTATATCACAGAAAAAAGATTCATTCATTTTTTCGTGACCAGGGTCCGGAATAAGAGTGTTTCCCGCCGACAATTCGCCGTTTTCCGATGCACAATTAAAATTGTTTCTCTGCTTACGAAATAAATGCGAGAAAGCAAAAAAGTTGAAAGGGGTCTATGAAGGGAACTATTCGGCTGATCCCGACTGACGGTAGCCCTCGCTGTCATGGCCTCCTTAATACGTTCGTAAGTATCATTCACTGCACAGTTTGAATACTAGAGGTTTTCTTATGTGTTTACTAAAGTGATTTCTTATCAAAGTGAATTGGCAATTATGCGATGGATAGACTCAAGGTTGTTTATAGTGAATGCGAGGGCCGAAGGCCCGAGCCTCGCCGTGACTTGGATCCGGGTGAGCGAAGCGATAAAACTTACCTTTGAAAGTAATTTGGCATTATAATGCGGCGGGGACAAAGCGTAAGAGGGCGTCTCAAAACTTTTCGAGCCATGAAAATCGCCTATCGGTACGAAACTTACGAACGTATTACGGAGGCCGTGACAGCGAGGGGTACCGTACTGTCGGGATCAACCAACTATTCTTTTAAAAGGGGTCGATGAAAAGAAAATGTTGGGATCCCTGGTCTAGGACAAGTGAATTGGTCGAAGATGATCACTTTTAATGGCAAACTCCATACAGCAAAATTAAATATATGACATTGGCATCGATTTGAATGCGATCCACCCTGCATTTATGTTTGGTGGGTACTTGAAATCAAGCCCTCGCGGTTTAGCTCATTGATCAGCTGGCTTGCTTTCCATGACGCGACCCCGGGTTCGATTCCCGGTCGGACTAGTGTGCGTTTTCCTGGCAAAGTCCCAGTATATGTTACTGTGTGACGATGAGAAATCTCTCTTCTCAGGTTGAGAAGACAAGAAAACGGCATGGAGAGTCTTCGTGCTACGTTAACGTGCTCCGTTAACCCATGACTGCGAGGGCCGGGACGCTACTGGTCGGCCGTGACCTGTACGCTGGCCGAAGCGCCAAGTACAACCAAAAGTATGAGGTTTACAATCCACCGAAAGTTATAAAGTTTTATCTGTTCAATAAATAAAAAAATTACATGGTGGTTTTGAAGGGGGGAGATTTTCTTCTTTCTAGCCGTCTCCTGCGGCTCCGCCCCCACCCCTTGGCGGCGGTTGGGGTGTAGCGGTTAGCGTATCGGACTGTTATACCCAAGTTCGCGGGTTCAAATCCGATGGATTTTTAAGAGCGAAAAAATCCTTCGTACGCCTTCCTTCGGAGGGGAAGTAAAGCCGTTCTATGTTAGTAGATTTACTGCATGTAAAAGATTCTCAAGCCTAAATGACGCCTCTGAGCTAAATTCAAAATCGCCTGTTTCGTCGCCCAAGGAACACCTTCTTTCTCCGCTAGGTCCTGAAAGGAGCGTAGCGAAATGACGGAAGAGCAGGCCTCATGGCCTGAGTCTCGCCACGTAAAATAAGGTATTAATTCAATTCAATTCACCCCCAGCCGTTAGTCGTACCTTGGATGGCTGCGCTGAGGTCGGCGCTGCCGAAGCTGGACGTGGACAACTCCTTGTCGCGGTCCTTGTGACGCCCTCGCGTCAGCCCGCCGCTCTCAGACGCCCGCTTCTTCCCGTGGTTGTCGCCCCACAGATTGGACCCTCCGTGGGTGTACGGGATATTGAGCAGCGCTACTCCTTGAAGTGCCTGCCCGTTCGCCAGGTCGAGTGACACGCCGTCGCACTGCAAAACAGAAAAAAGCCGCGAGGAAAATTAGAGCTTTGAAAACTAGGTTCTTGTGTTTTTTACCGGAAGATGTAATTATAATCGGGATTCTTCTACGACAGTTTGGAAGACGCATACTCTCATTCCTTGCTATCTCGGTTCTATTGGCAGATTTGCGAATCCGAGGAAAAATATAGGGTCTGTTTTTAAAGTTGAAATGTTAAATTTACTGTATTTAGTATTCGTTGACATTGTACAGATATTGTCACTGTCACTGTCATTGTACACTGTCAGATTGGATATTGTGCGTGATTAAAAGTACTTCTGCACTATTCCTGTCATTCATAATGTAATTTTTAGAGAAGCCATTCCAAATGTAATCCATCCACAGCCTCGGTACCTACGGAAAAATCGGCTTTATCGCACCGATGTTCTTCTGTTTTAGTCCTTAGAATCGACGAATGAATGTGTTTAAGAATTATTACACACTTCCGTAAAAGTTGGACGCTTAGTATACGTTGATAATACAATAAAAATGGCAAGAACAACTTATAAGAAAACTATATTAATAACACATTTGTCGTTGGTTCGGTTGGGAGAGAGGAAAGAAACTCGTACACGAAAATCTCATTTAATCAATTTTGAAACATATAATTTAATGGAATTTGAAACACTAGAGCAATTTTAAAACCTTTTATTATATATGGAGTTGACTGCACTACTGAAACATTTAAACAATTTATTATCTTATTATTTTATTATCTTAATATTTTATTATCTTATTATTTATTATCTTAGCAAACTACATATTACTGCTCACAAAAACGTGTGGAGGGGCGGGGCTAAGCGGTCTATTTGCGAAAACATTTCTTTGGGAAAATGATAAGAATTGCGCACAGTACAATTCTGGACTTAGCAACAGCATCATTTATTGACGCATATCGCAACAAAAAGGAAACGACAATGGATGGAGTTTTTAAAGCTCTCCATCTGCGCGAGTTGCAGCAGGTTGGGGAAATGGGCTAATGCAATGAGCCTCATTGTAAATGTAGTCTGCTTATTGTCATCTAGTGTTGCGGAGCTGTTGCGGCTATATTAAGTTCATTTTTGTCGGTACAAATGCCGTGAACATTTGCTTGAGTCTTGTAAAGTGCTCAGCGAGATGTATTCTCTTCAACAGAGAATTACAATATTAGATGCGTAAGTGCGCACGGGTTCATTTAAAAAATGCAAATAAGCCGGCCCCGTGGCCGAGCTCGCTAAGGCAGTAGTGCCTTATTTAACTATAAAACACAAGACAGTGAGAGACTTCGTCAATTTGAATAATTATTATAAACAATGACCTAGTTATTAACACATAATTAATCTTTGTTTTTAGCAATTGATGAAAGCATTGGTTTATGCTTTTGAAAAGGAAGCTTTTGGTAAAAGCATTTGAAGCATTTAAATGCTTCTAAAGCTTGGATGTTGGACGAACTTGAAGGGGTTTTCGCTCCTCGTCCCAGTACTGACCCCAAAAAAGGCGGGAATTTTTACCTTTGGCGATTTTTCTCTGCATTCGGTTCAAGTACGCCCTAAGAGACTGGAAAGTAGCGACGATTTTCAGGCAGAGACTTATCAAAGTTGACGGCAAGGGGCGAAATTATCTGAATTAACCAGCTGGTTTCATGGATGTTGTAACTATTGTAAAAACAGGACAGTGCAGTGTGTATAATGTAAAAGGCCCTTTAACAATTCACAGAATAAGTGCAAAAGAAGCTAAGTACAAATGTGAAAGGTCAGGTGAGTTCAGGCAGGGCCCAAACATATTTCAGTTTTGGTGACCCATGATGGCCGTGATATCCGTTATCCTGACCGAGTCATTTAAGTCAGTGACACAATCCAATTGGATCACCTTGAATCCCAATCCCCGTCCCTGTACGGGGGAGAGGGTTCACTAGAAGGCAGTTAGAAAAACCCAAACTACCACCTAGAGTGAGGAGTCTCCAAGAAGACAGGTACGACTGTACTAATCCATCAGGTGCTCTGCTCTGCTCCAACTGGATATTTTTTCTCTTGACTTTTATCCAGCCGATAGCCGGTTACTCTTTACGCCCCGATGGGACGCATGTTTGACCATACTCTAGACACCAACACTTTCGCGGACTCCTCTGATATAGGGTCTGCAGAACGTGAGGCCCTCCGCGACATCGCACGCACTAGAGACTAGGGACACAGAGCCATGCCCAAGGAGGGTCTCGAACCAGTGACCCTTTGGACCGAAACGCTGAGTCGGTACACGCACTTAGCTACCTCGACCATCCAGGTCGGCCCAGTTGGATATTGCCACTTATAAAATCATGGACCACAACAGATTTGAATCTGGCAACCGGTGTAAGTTTACTGATGGTCGTAACTTGGGGCGTCTGGGGACTGTTGTGAGTCGGAAACGTTACCCTGGCTCTTTCGATATTGTTCATGTATAGAATACCCGAGGCCCCAAGATTGAATAATGTATTCATCTTTGGAAATGCCATAAAACCGTACATCGAATGATAAGGGTGTGAAATTGAATATTGCTGAAGAAAGAGACAAGCGACTAGCTGCGAAAGCTGCAGGAAAATAAATGGTAATAAAAAAGGTGAATAGAAAATTCCCGCATTCATATTTATAGTATACATATTCGTTTTCTTTTCTGAATCGCTCTCTGCTGCGAGCGACCTTGAATAGGCCAACTCGCTGCACATCTTAGATTTCTCCAAGGACCGGCCAGGAGGCGATGACGGGATGATAGAAGGCTCGTGGGTGCCCACTCACTCGCGTGCGGGCAGTTGAGTTGGAAAAATCTTCTTCGTTAACTTAAATCAATTAAAATATGCAAACATTTTCCCCTATTCGTTAGAGTAAAAATTGTACTTTGGCAGATTTGATTTTGGGCTAGTCACCAAAGTCTCCTAGAAGCTACGTCAAGGCACTGAGCATCAGGTTTAATTGAAGGCCTTCGCTTTGATTTCAAATTTATTTATTTATTTATTTATTTAGTCAAAAAACAGTAAAAACTGTATATGACGTGTGGGGAAAGAAATTTATCTGCGCACATTTTCTTGAGGGCCAGAATTTTATTAAAAAAAAAAAAAAAACGGTCTGAACGGTCGTTTCAATTTGTGAACTGTTGTGTGTAATCTGAGGTAATATATCTGCGATCGAGAGTGTATAGTGCAGGGAGGAAATAATGAGGAACATTAACAACGCGATAGTTCTGAAGCGAAGGGAGTAACATCATGCGACCTTGAAAGATTACGAAACTTCAGGGACCGTAACATGTCTTCAAAGCGATTTCACAATTAACTACGAGTATGCGTTCAGATGGAAATCTAATTTGTGTTGACAACTATTTGTAATTAGTTATTGACGTTTTATAACAAGGAAAATTTGAAAATAAAAATAAATATTGGGGAGCCTTCTTGTACCATGTTAAGCTGAAATGAAAAATTCACCTACCAAATAATTCCCTTCACTAAAACTTGAGTTACCGATCATTTTTTTTAGGGAAACTAAGGGGAATTAATACAATTTAAGGTATCATGGAATTTGAAGTATCCAGTAATAGAGATACTACTGCATTCACAAAGAAAGTTTTTGTTTACTTTAAGTGCAAATGATCGCATTAGGAGCAGTTACTGAAAATTAATGCTGCATTATCAAACTAAATCCTATGGACCGTGAACATTACAACCATTAAAGGATTAGCGCCACTCACCATTATGTCAAGATCTTCATGAAGGTTTTTGCAGGAGGCAGCAAACTGCTCTGAAGTTGCAAACTCGAAATACCAGAGTTTGTTCTTCATGCGACTATTAAATTTTTCTGGATTCTTCTCTCGCTCCATGTGGAACTTAACACAGATAGCTGCATCCTACATTCACAAAAAGATTCTCATTATTAAAAAAGAAAAAGAATAAAGGATCGCTACGACAAATGTTCTGTCCACTCACAATAACTAATTTAGTACTTCCTAAACTCACTAAAGGAATGTTTATCCATCTTTGAGAAGTCTTATCTCAATTTGTGACGTGAAAATGCAGCACTGTAAAATGTGTACACTATGTTGGAAACTATATTGGGCAACATTCAGAAACATTGTCATTTAAATACACTTTGACAATTCGGAAGTCCAGTTCTTAAGGGTTATGTCTCCACTACTGAAAAAATTAATGAATGTATTCTTGAGTAACTTAAGTTCTCAAAGAATGCACATTGATCTAAAAATTAAAACGTAACAATTTAACCAGAATTATAATTATTGAACTATCTTATCCTAACTCCAAAAATAGACACTGTTTACGTTTGTGACTACTCCATCTCCATGAGACAATCACGTAATACCGTATCACGTGATTCGTTGACTAGGGATTCCATAAGGCAACTAGTTGTGCTACAACATCCCATTCTTTCTCGCATAATTTATATTTTTTGCAATTTTCGAAAATTCAGAGATTTCAACGAAAATGAGAATTGCGTCATTTTTTAAGTGTCCTTTGCTCTCTCCTAGGAGCAAGTTTAAAGAGAAAATTGCAGTAATTTTTCAAAACTTGCAGTCGTTTTAAAAATAAATTGCACTAGCTGCGAGCAAAAATTACGTGTTAATTACTATATAAAAATTGTGGGTGACATATTTAAAATCTAATTTTTTAGAATTGATTTCATTCAGAAAAACATCTATATCATCTGTTTTGTACTTTTGCAATGATAATTTTTCGAAAAAGAGGAAAAAAGAAAACGGAGTACGTCGCAAATGGGACCTCCTCCATGTTTTAGCGTTCTTTGCTACATCTTCGAAAAAAATAAAGAAAAAATTGGAGATGATTTTGAGAAAATAATTGTTTAAAATTGCCTAGATTTCACGCAAAATTACGCAAATCTGCTCGTATTTATGAAATTACGTACACGACCTTATTTACTGATATATCTTTAAGCAAAATATTTCATAAAGAAAAAAATCTTTATCCTAAATATTATAGTCAGGAAGACGTTGATAAACGTTTAACATTGGAAAATTTTAAAATTTTTGTGAGTTCAACGATAACGAGACCTGCGCAACTGCGAAATTGCAGGCGTCCAATGTTTTTGGGAGACTTGTTACAACTAAAATATTGAAACAAGATATTTTTCCTTAATGAAATCTGTTCTTTAAAGTCAGATCATGAAATAAAGTCATGTTCAATTTTTTGAAAATGTGAGTAGATTCGTTTATTTCGCATGAAGTATAGGCAATTTTAAAACATTTAAACATTTTTTTCTCAAAAAAACCCATTTTTTTGAATTTTTTCGACTCTTAGAAGGAGGAGCTTAAAAGAATGGCGCCGGTCTCATTTTCGTCAAACTCTCTGAATTTTCGAAAATTTGGAAATTTAGAAATAATGCGAGTATGTATGTGCTATTGTAGCATCACTAGTTACAATAATAATCAGAGTTCGTTTTCGTAAAATGTCAATTTACAACCTTGAAGCAAAAGTAAATTTTTAACAGGAAATTAGTGGATGTAACTTTTACAATTTTTGTAAAAAAACTGTGATATAACATGCTAAAAATAGATATAAGAAGAAATATTAAAAGCGGCTTTTAGAAAAGACAAAATTTTAAGTAATTTCATGAAAAGGAAAAGAAAATAATTAGAAGGACGCAAGAGATTTGGCAGAAGTGCAGCGATGAAAGCTAATGAATGTTTAGAAAGGGGGGAAGGGGAGGGGACAGTAGGGAACGGAAAGACTGAAGGGAAGGGAATGAAAGGGTTGGAACAGTAAGAAAGGAAAGAGAAGGGGAAGGAAAGGGGGAGAGAATGGAGGAGCGGAGGGATAGGGGAAGAGAAGGAAGGAAGAGAGGGAGCGAAAGAAAAGGGAAGGGTAAGGGAAAGGGAGGGAAGGAAGAGCGGGAGGGAAAGAAAAGGGAAGGGGAAGGGAAAGGGAGGGAGGGAAGAGAGGAAAGGAAAGAAAAAGGGAAGGGGAAGAGGAAGATGAAGGGAAAGGGGAAAGGAGAGAAATAAGAAAAAATCTTCCCTAAATTTACTTCACGTGGATCTTAGACGACCACTCGAGAGAAGAAGAAGAAAAAGAAGAAGAAAGAAAAGAAAGATTAAAAATTTAACGGATATGTATGTATACACGAGATGGTTTTCTACAAATATGTGATGTGAATGGAGTCCGACAAATAAATAAATAAAATAGCAAATAAGTATGCCTGAAATTCTTCAGTGAATGATTCCGGTTGAGAAAAATGCAGTTTAAACGCATACTCACCACTCCGATGGAGAAATAATTGTTGATGATGTTGTAGGGAATGGGATCCCCTCCTTCCTCAGCTTGCTCGGACACTTCAATTTGCCATCGGTCCAGCATCACTGGTGTTGACTTCTCAATTTTCTGCAAAATGTATTGAAAATGAAATGTAAATGTGAAGACTGGAAATGCGGAAGACATCAATTATATTTTGTTTCCCTTCCATGTAATAAAAGATTGAGTTTGTTTAAAAATAGTTTCCGGAAACAATATTGTAAAAATTTTAGAAAGCGCTTGTTGGTAAAAATGCATTACATGATATTGCCTGAGTTTATAGTAATTTGTGTTCGTATTTTTTCTAGAAGTATACATTTCTTCATTCCTTGATTCCTTCACAGCTTTCATTCCACACATTTCACATTCCTTCAGCTTTCATTCCTTCACAAGCTTCAACTTAGGAACTATTGTATTGATAGTAATATAAAAATATGTACTATTTAGTGAAAGATAAAACAAGGTGAATAGGTAGAAGTTTTCTCGTGATACTAATTTGCAATGCACGGAGAAATTGTAAGAAAATATGTCTCCGGCCATTGATAAGTGTCAACGATTTCTTTAGATACCGAGAAATTCAAAAAGAAATTGAAAAACAATGAAAATTTCTATTTTAACTGAAAAACGCAAATATTTGATTGTGTTATTCCACCTATTCTCCCACTGCGCTTACCGACTGAATTCTCAAACACGTGTGTCATTGCTTACTACACAGCTGAGGTCATGCGACAGCAGAGCTCTAATGAAAGTGCCGGCCGCCATTAATACTGCTATTTACGTGTTTTGTTAGGGAACAGCAACTTATTTTGATATTCTCGATAGGTAAAGAACTGTTTATTGTGAATCCGTATACTCGTATGCTGAGATAATTACTTTCATCATCCTATGTCAGCAGATACAAATTTTTTGAAGCGTACGAAATAGCACGTGTGACTGTGAAAGGAAACGTGACATGGAAAATTGGAGCAGTTGATAAAATCTTGTTATTAGCCCGTTCCATTACATAGGTTACATACAAAGTGACAAGTATAGAAATAGTCTTAAAAATGAATGGTAATCGCATTGTATAATGTTGTCCGACTAATGTGTAAATGCACAAAAGGAATATGAAATGAAAAAATGAAATATTAAATGTAAATAAAAAAATAAAAAGCAGATCATTTTTTTCTCTCTTTGGCATTGCCTTTGAAAGCGGTGCTGCTCGAATAAAATGGTTGCGTGAAATCATTTTGAGTTAACATGAACCGGACTTTGTGCTGGTTTAAGCTTTAAAAAAATTAAAGAGTATCGAGTGCCGTAGTGCAGCAAACGACCTTGAAACATTTCACAGCTCTTGGTACGGCACATAAAGGAAATACGAGATTTACAATGAACCTGACAGTGTGTCCTCATCGACACATGAGTCTTGAAATTTAGAAAATACAAAAGATTCAACAGTTCCATTTGTTACGGTGTTAACGCAAATAATACTTAATAATGAAACGAGTTTAATGCGATGTTATAACAAACGTTTATCTTCCAATGTTTTATTTACTGTGGCCCCACAAAGTCATGAAATATAATTTTTGCTTGTATATTTATAAACAGCCAGACACTGATTGTGTTTTTTCAACTTATCGATTTTCGTTTTTTATATTGATTTAGTGTTTGCATGAAGCATTGACAAATGGTTGGGTTAACGTTTTTAATAAATGAATTATTAAGAATTAATAATTAAAGTAAAAATTTACAGCAATATTTACATTTCTGTTAATTTTATCTTATATTCTTGGCAAAAAATGAATTCATAAGAGTACGTGATTCATTATGACGTTTGTATTAACACCCAAATTGGCGCGATATTCAACTGGTAGCACATCGTTGCAGATAAATAAATATTCGTATATCAATTCAAACTTTCTCGTGCTTTGAAAAGTAGCTTACGAAGAATCCTTGGCTAAGAAGAAGCGAACCAAGAAATTATATTGCAGGTAAAGGGATTTTCAGAGTTCGAATCCATCTCTCATAAATTCATTCAAGAAAACTGACACCATTTCAAATACCGTAGTGGGTTTCCTGCTGGAGTGCCGTTTATTCGGGCTTAATGAGAATACTCCTTCGGAACGTGATGCGACCTATGGGTGGCGAAACTCAGAATTTTAGTAATATTATTCTGTTATATCGTATTAACACAATCAAAAAGAGAAACAAAAAGCCTGGGTATCGGTCTGTGTCCATTAAGGATTTTATATTTCGCCGTCTGTTAAGAACAATCGAAACAAATGAGATGCATCTAAAGACAGCGAATTAGTACTTCTATTTCTTAAATATTATTTCCTTATGAGGTGGTATTAGGACAAGAATTGGTCGATACACGGCTGATATCACAAATAACGACTTGGTTATAAATCACGCCTAACGCATTCGTTTACAAACTTCAACCACGTCAATTATTTGATCTACATCGATTTTTGATAGATTGATTAGTGATTCCGGGCGCGCCAACGGCTAAAGTCAATAGACCCGTAAGTGTAGTGCATGTTTCATCGCGGGAAGTGGCGGTTATCTTCCCCCGCTGAATGGCGAGATCCGGTGCCGACCTACCGTCGGCTAATGGAGATTACCGTAACCAGATATCTTCCACCAACGGGGCACCGCTCAGCCGGGACTAAGCTGCCGATAGGACTCCCGGTATGTGTGGTGGTGTAGTGCATGCAAGTGTAAGTGTGTGTAAGATAGAACAGGGAATGGGAAGGAAGGATCTCGTGCGGTCCGTGACCCGTTTGGTAAGGTACCACACCGGCATTCGCCTGGTATTGATTGGAGAAACTACGGAAAGCTACAATGAGAGCAGTCGGCCGCTAGAATTCTCCTCCAGACCGCCAGTGAACTCGACCTAACTATCTAGCTAGTGTCAAAAATCCTGCCACCGTCGGGACTCGAAGCTAGAACCTCCCGGTCAGAGGTACTGCAAGGACATCAATTGATGCCCTGAGACACATTTCCCGGTTGATCTACATCGGCATAAGACGTTAATAACTATAATTTATATTATGATCCGCGGTACCTAGCCTTTCCGGCATTACCGGGGATGAATGGTTTCTAGGAATGGGTATTGTTGGATAGTGATGATACAATATGAATAACAGCGAATGAGTGCGTCTTACTTCCGGGCGCGTCAACTACTGAAATCATTAGTCCCGTAAGTAAGTCCCTATTTTATAAATGTATTATAATTATATTTAGGTGGTGTTGTTCCCCCACTTTTGGAACATGAGATCGGTATCGACTTGCGCGGTCGGCTTGAGTGATTTTTTCTGCCTCCAGGAATATTTCGGCGATGCATCACCACAGGCGAACATTAAGCTCTCGTCTAATTCCCCGACGGGGGTGGTAGTGTAGTGATTTGGAGAAGAGAGGGATTCCAGGATATAGAAGAAAACATGGCTAACTACTATTCCGAGGAGCCGTTCGCTAGAATTCTCCTTCAAATAGGTGAATTCGACTCAGCTTCCTAGCGAGTGTTGAATATCCGCCACAGTCTGGACTCTAACCATAAAACCCTTTGACCTACAATTACGGAGAAAATATTTACATTCTGAAAAAGCCGTGCATAAAAAGATTTAAATTTTCAATTTTGATTAATTTAAGAGTATATTTCATTAAGAAAAATATCTAACTTCAATAATGAAGGTGTAGGGGAGGTTCAAAATAGAATTTAAACTATTGTAAATTTCGAAATTTAATATTTTTGAAAATTGGACGTGTATTTTATTTAAAAGCCCACTTTTATCTAATTCAGCAAAACTGCGAAGTAATTTTTGATGAGAATGTGAAAATGTCCAACGTAAAGTGGTCGCAACCATTAAAGATCCATTTCTAATTCGCAAGTTCTCGAGTTCGGCCAGAGCGGTTAAAGAACATTAATTTTGGCGAAAATACTGTGGAAAGGTTTTACACGCTACTGTTGTGCACAGTGCCAAAGACGAAAGAAGAGACAGACGTATCCGATACAAAATGTACACTTTCAATATCACAGAACCTCAAAACCTTTCAACGCCTGTGATTTAAAACGCGCAACGTCAAAATTTCGACATTGATTTTTTCAGCATTAACTTTCTGTATAGTACTTATACACTAGAATAAGATGAAATAAAATGTTGGATTTGGGAAGGGACATGGTCTTCTTCTGACCTCTCTTCTTCAAATCAATTCAGTGATGTATTTTACGTGGAGAGGCTCAGGACATCAGGCCTGCTCTTCCACCCGAAAACAAAATTTGCTGTTGTTGTTAGCCAACGCCCACCCTTAGGATGTGAGCCATTTGGTGACGCGCTGACCACTATCAACGGGCAGTTTTTTCCCTTTGCCTGTGTGGATCCGCACGTCTACAATGGTCAAGAGCGTAGGTGGCGAATCGCTGTTGCTCATTTGACTACCCAGGGGACACGTGTGGCAGACCACGGACGCGAGCACCTTTTACCAGCTGTGAATAATAATAATAATAATAATAATAATAATAATTATTATTATTATTAATATTAATGAATTAGAAAGTGATAAGATGATGGCGAGAAGTGAGAGGTGATCGTGGGTTTTTGAGCCATCCCAGCATTCGCCTTAACATTATGACAGTAAAGTGACAGAATGTTTAAAAAACGAAGGTAGTAAAGGATTTTTTGCCCTTAAAAATTCCGGCTTCAATGGAATTTGAAATGGCGAACTTAGGTGCAAATGTCCAATACGCTAACCATTACACCACAGAAACCATAAACTCACCTTCAGCAGTTTGGGGAGAGCTTCTCCCTCGTAGCCGCCGCCCCAGCGCAGACACCGCGCCAGGTCGTTGCCGGTGCCCAGTGGGATGACGCCCACGGCAGGCTGATGCTCGAAGTGAATGCGATCTGCACACACGGGAAGTCGCCGCCCCGCCTTCTAAGCAACAGCATTCACTCCGGACCGCAATGGGCCCCACAAGCCGTTTCCACACACACAAAACCCTCAACCGAATCATTGCTCTAGAAATTGAGGGGCTGCTAATGTGGGGGAAATCTCCGAAGAATAACACATGTTGGCAACACTATCCAATAAGCAGTACTGTCCAAGAAGACCGACGTCCCAAAAATTATTGCACTGGAAATGGACATGCGGCTGATGCAAGGTATTGTCCAATTTACATAGTATTTTGCGTATCATATAAACACCACTAAGCTTAAAAAATGCTCTTCTGTAAAATTTCCTCAACGTCGATTAGAATCTTGTCATTCTTGGTCCGCTAAATGTGACCGACCAACTTATCCATAGAATGGGAAAAGAAACGCCACAAGAAAGAGGGGCTTGCGCGAGTTACTAGTTTGTTTCTGATGCTTAGATACTACTCCAGCAATTTTCTAAAGCTGAACGGGGAAACTGCGGACAGGACAATTTTTAGCAGCCAACACTCAGAATTGTCATTGAATCATAAGCTTCATTCAACCCAATTATTTGTCGATGGAAGTCTGTCACGTTTGCGGGGACATTTGCTTACAATTGGTGAAAATATGAAATATTAGAAAAGAAACGGATGTTTATTTCTTGTCTTTTTCCGTTGGGAGGCCGGCATATTTGCATGTTTTTTGTTTATTTTAAGTGTATGATGTTTATGAGATATCGGCTATCATTTTGTCCATTTCAACGAGTATTGTTGAAATCATTACTTGAGAATATAAAACTTATAACAGTCCAATGAAATACTATTTACATAAAATTGAACCTACAGTTCTTGGAATTCATGCTTACAAATACGGATAGAGTAGAAAGTGACCACGTATGTGGATTTCATGTGAGATATAAGTTGAGAAATAACATTATTACCTCTCTAAAATGTATTTGGTGAAATTAATGAACAGCGATTGATGGGAATCGTCAACGTGTCTACTCCATTATTTTGCATTAAGGGAAAAAATTGCGTTGGAATGATTTGAGTATATTACTTGTATGCCATGTTATGCCATTAATATACCAGGTTTATAGCTATTACCGTGATTGTATTTGAGTTTTGATGGATTTTCAAAACCCCAGACAGTATAAAAATGCTAAATAATAAGCAAGAAGTGAAGATTGACAAATATTGTGCACTAAATATGCAACCAATATCTCTAAACGACAAAAATCGTTCAGAGGCCAAGTTTTGCAGCACACAATATTTAATAACTTTTAGGTTAATGCACAATATTATATAAAATACCAGATAACATTTCTTTTTAAGTAATTTGTTTGATGTGTTTTATACGTAATTCACGTGAACGAAACGCCTCCGTAATATGAACTATGCAACCCGTGATACAGTTCTGTGCTACGGCACCACACGCTGAACACCGGCGCCTACAATCTGCGCGATTCTGAAGCTGTAGAACTTCAGTTATGTGTCGATTATACTATTCTGCTTGCTTAAAATGATTTTTGATGATTTTAAAAGCGGTTGTCTCAGTTGTAAATAATTTTCAACCGCTATTATAATCAACTGATAATTTTATACAAGTTGTACACCTTTTCGAACATTATATTATAGAATTTAATAATTTTATTGTAACTAATACATAATAATTTCGCTATATACGTTAATATTCAAGAATATCTGCTTGTAGAGGAAATTTTTTCAGTTTTTATTATGTAGATCGTACGATAAAATGTGATATAATAATGTATTTCTCAACAATTACACTGGAAGAGATACCGAGGGATAAGAGAGGGCATTAATGTATACTCCGGATGTGACATTCATGTTTATAGCTATTTGCAATTAAAAATTGAAAATTGAGTATCTTCAAAACTTTATGCGCGTGAATGTGTACACATAGTTTAATAATATAATTAGTTTACTGTATGCATTGTATTTTATAGAATAAAAGCAATTTGCTGTATTCAATTATACATGCACAATCTGTAAGCATAAGTGTGGTCCTGAAAAATTGGCCACAAGAACGAAATATATATATATATATATATATATATATATATATATATATATATATATATGTGTGTGTGTGTGTGTGTGTGTGTGTGTGTGTGTGTGTGTGTGTGTGTGTGTGTGTGTACTAAGTGGCAAATATATTTCTTTGGGAAATCAATGAAAATTGTATGAATTCTTATTTTGACATACAACCAGAGCCATCACTAAATAGATGTTTCAACTACTTAAAAGGTGTTTGGAACATCGCTCATTTAACTGCCCGTTGGCACCGATTTATATAATATTTAGAAGTCAAAACCTTCGTTTCCAAAATGTTAGTATTTAGCTCCTTTGAATTTACAAGGCCGCATATGTTGTTAGGGATACCGACAGCAGTAACAACAGAAACAATAGAAAGAGTGAAGAGTCCTAAACGACATGGGTAAAACCGACAGGGCACAAACAGATTATAATTCGACTCGCCCCCTTACGATACAAAATATTTACATAAATGCTTTCAATTTTTGCATCCGAACAACTTCGGATAAAATTCACGAATTTCCATCCAAGAAGTGACGTATCATTTATATTAAGGGATTGGGAGCAGATAATTCTGTCACCTCTAACATAATTATAAACATAAAGAATCTATATTGTATAACAAAATTTACAGTTTTTATCGGCCATTTGTCGTAAAAATTTATTTCTACGTACAGAGACAAAAAATTGAAGGCATAAATGGCAATGTCTCATTATCAAAAAAGGTCCGTAGGATTATCTGATTCCAAGCACCAAGCGTATTATAGGAGCTTTATGAATACTCACCCATGGTTTCTAGTACCCAGCCGACGGTGCCGTCGCCGCCACAACAAATCACACGGAAGCAGGGTACGTCCTTGAAGAGTTGCAAGGCACCCGCTGGACCGCCTTGAGCTAGGTTGTACACCTACACGAACAAGAAGTTTTCCAGCATAAGGGGAGTCTATGGCAAGTCATTATTATAATCATTATTACTAGCAGTAGTATCTTAGTAGATGTTGAAGCAACTAGCTGAATGACACTGCACAAGGCAGATTATATATCCCGAAGATCTCGGACTCCCAAGTTAGCCTTTTTTAAAGAAAATAAACCACTTTGCAATACAAGTCGAAAGAACGTTTTGAATGTTGATATTTAGATGATATCTTGAAAAGAGAAATTTAAGGAAGGAAAATCAACTACCAACTGTGGACGTATGAGTAGTAGAAGTTTTGAATAAACGGAGTGGAATGTTGGGAAGAAGGAGGAATAGAAAAAAGAGGAAACAAAATTAGTTGAAGTAACATAAGAATGGGAAACAAAATATGATCAACAACTCACAAAAATTGTGAACTCGAGAGCGTTCAAACTTAGCAGGCGCGAAGAAATTATCTTTAAAACAGACAATGTTTCTTTATGACACATTCCTTCAATATAATTCTGCAACTCATGCATTTTTAAAGAGACGTTTGAAAAATTAGTAATGGGTTATGGAATTTTCCTCGAACATTTCACTTTAGGTACATTTGAAAGATCAGGTGTTTGCAGGAAACCTTCATTCGAAGCATGTGTTCCACGCGATTTGCTTCAGAGAGCAAATCAACAACTGTTCTGGAAGTGCAAAGAATAAAGAGGTTTTGCACGGCGAAGCGTTACGGATATCAACAGCACAACCGATCTTCCGCTCGTGCGCTGTTCGTTTGTCATCACTTCAGTGCATCTGCACAGGCGCAGAAGATCGAGATGGCAGTCGATTGCTGTACGCTCTGCCGTGAAAAAGGCCTAAAGTGGAGCTGATTGGCACCGCTTTGAGCATCTTCTCTACGATAAGTGAGGTGCGGCGGAAGTGGCCCGCATCTCCACGCGGGAGCAGCCTAGTCAGCGCTTCGCCGGGCGACCCACGCGTCGGCTCATCAGGGGAAGCTTTCCGTTTTTAGGCGACCGATAAGATGTAACTGAGGCCATGGTTGTATTCGTCCTGGACAGCGAATACGCGAGTTAAAACTTCGTTGACTCCAATACTAGCCCATTATAGTGTTGGGAGCGTGTGCGGTGCAAAATTCGAAATTTCCAATAATACAGCGCCATGTTCGAGGTGAGCCGATAAACAAATTCCAAGAGTACGGGCATTAGGCAACAACACAACTTCCTAGTGCTTTGAAAAAGAACATTAGAAATAGTAATTGATAATACAGAGATACAGATTTTATCTATGAGAGGAAAATATCTCATGAACTACGATCGGGGCGAGTGAGGCATGTTAAGGAAAGGTAAAGTATCGTTGTCGCCGTGTGTAATATTCAATTTTATTTTATTATAATTTTTAGTAAAATGCAAAATAAAAGATTACAACAGAACAAACAGATTACTGCGCCGCTGCCAGCAGTATGTGTGGTACCTGACGGACCGCCGCGGAGAGTACATAAAAATATATTTTCACCCATAAGCGATAGTTACTGTAGGATGCTATTATTGACCATTCAGAAGTTATTTAACCTTACGAATAAAATGAAAAACAAAATTAATCCGCCTTTTAGTAACAAGGGCCCGGCAATTAAAGTTTTTCTGTCAAAAAAACGCCGTTTTCCGACACACCATTACAATACTACTTCTAACGAAAATATGAGAAAGTAAAAATAAATATGAGCTGCTGGGCTGGCTCGGCGGGTCCTCCTCACCTGGCGCGGGTTGAGCAGATACTGGAACTTGCGCAGCATGCGCGCGCCCTGCCGCCCGCCGCTCTTGGGATTGATGAAGACGACGAGGGGCTTCGTGCCTGCCGGGGGCGCGATCTGGAAGGACATGGGCCCGCCGGCGCCGCTGCCGGAGCCGCTGCCCGAAGGCCCGGCGGCCGCCGAGGACGACCCGGCCGACGGCTCGCGCTCCGTGCTGCCGCTCTGCGCAACCAACACCTCACTTGGATCCCGCCACGGTACCAGGGAGGCGGCATCGACGACAAAACATCGAGGTTTCTAAATATCGATGCTCAAAATTACAACATCGAACCAAACCCATAGAACAGTGTTATCAAGGTCAATGCCACGCGCGGAATTCCGCGGCACGAGTGCCACGACGAAATCGCCCTTCCACGCAGTTTATTACCCCGCCACCAGAGACGCCCTCCCTATTGTAAAACGGCGGGGTTACCAATAGTTTCCTTTTCCGGCGCTAGTTGCGCAGGGAAGCTCGTGGCATGTTACGGTGTCACGACGCGTGCCGCTGACACCAGTAGAAGACCTTGACACCACTGTCATAAATGTTTCTAAACATCGATGTTTAAAACTAAAACAGTCGATGTTTAAAACATCGATGTTAATAATACTTTGACCCAACACTAACGATGTTTCTAAACATCAATGCTCAAAAGTAAACATCGATGTTATTAAACATCGACCCCAAAACATCAATGCTACTAAACATCGACGCAAAAAATAAAACATCGATGTTATTAAATATCGACCCCAAAACATCAATGCTACTAAACATCGACGCTAAAAATTAAAACATCGATCCAAAACCACCAATGTTTTTAAACATCGATGCTCAAAATTAAAACATCAAAGTTAATAACACACGAAAACAGAGGTTCATAATATTACAATGAATGTGTCTTCATAGTTATGGGGTGTTATTAACGATTACTGCGTATTCGGTAAGAGGATAAACGTCAATGCGTCAGGGAAACACTCGTTGCATTTCCAGGAAGACGGAGTACTGGGAAGCTCTTAGTATTGTGTTAATCGATTGCCTGATACGGATTCCGTAATTAAATTCAACCCTCCCCTACATCTGAAATTAATCGTGACGTTTCAGGAATTTAGTGAAACAGAACGCAATTAAATTAAATGGTTGTTCCGCAGTTTACGAATTACTAAGAATATATACAGTTTTGAATTATCTTTGGAATTCAAAAGAATGGATCACAGACAAAAAATGTCCACTGACAATGCTTTGATCAAATTCTACAAGCATTACAGGTTTCCTTTACGCTTTGTTTTTTTCCTTTTCAACTGATTTTTAGGGAGATTTGCCATTGTGGCAATTATTGTACTTGCGTATTTTCGTACATGTTCCCCACGTTGATGTTTTCATCAACGTTATGGCTGCCGTAGTTGTTATTTCAGCTTACTGTCGGGCGCATCTGATTTAACAGGTAGAGTGGTCATCTTTCCTGTTTCCTTCCTAAGTGGCTGAACTATTTATTCATTTCAGTAGCGACGTCTTTTCTAATGATATTTAAATGTGGATGTTAGCGTCAAACCTTTCCGAGTAAATTTATTGACAGAAGAGATGTGCCAGGCAAACTGCGCCTTATTATGCAACTTTTCATGAGGCACACATAAGACCATACAATATATTTTTTTATCGTAAATGATTCTTGGATCTATTGCTTTCGAATATGCTACTCGATAATTTTTAATTTTCAAATGCTGACAATCACGTTCTTTGGAACTTTTAATAATTCTTCAGTCATTATAGAGAAAAAGTGAAGTAGGATCCTGGAGCTGAAGAAAACGTGCACAGAATATCCTTCTCACTCATTCATCACGTACAGTTTGTACTGACTATTCACGGTAAATAAAATAAAATTAAAATAGTAAGTTTCATAACAAGTGCACCAATCATCTCACGCACGTGTTATGTATATTACGTATACAATTTTTAACACATCGTGTGCGAAAGATCTTTCGCACACGCCTTCGTTATGTTTTGCACACGCTTCATAATGTTTTACACACTACTGATTACAATGAGAAACAACTGTTTCGCGGACGGGAAACAAACGCGAAAAAACCGTGTTTGGCGCACGGCGTGTTAAAATAATTATTCTCGTAACTAGCACAGGAAATAAGTAGCGTTACGAACAAAATGTTGATGGAGTTCAGCGGTTGGCAATGAGTACTCCAAAGACATTTTCGTACGAGTTTCATACTTAATTCTTTTTAGAACGAATTCATGGAAACATATTTTTTCTAGTGATTTTATCCAGTCGACAATCGGTTACCCTTTACATCCCGACGAGACGCATATTCGACTATACACTAGACACCAACACACTTGCGGGTTCCTCTGATCTGGGGTTAGTAGAACGCGATGTTCTCCGCGACAACACATACATGAGAGAAAGGGACAAACAACCATCCACAAGGCGGGACGCGAACCCACGACCCTTCAGACCGAAACGCTGGGTCGGCACACAATTTTAGCCACCTCCGCCATCCAGGTCGGCTATACATAGACACTCTTGGGATAATTTTCAATATACGAGGCAGCCATAAGAATTCCTGTCACCGTGTCAAGTGTTTTGTTTACTTTGGAGCAAAATCTATTTTTCTGCACGCTTACGACGAAGTAAAACCTCCAAATCAATCAACAATAAGGCGTTTTTGCATGCCTAAGCTGGCAGCAATCGACTGCAATCTCGATCTTCTGCGCATACGCAGATGCACAATAGTGATGCGAAACTTTAACTGCGCATGCGTAGAAGGTCAATCGTGCTTTCGATTGTTTTAACGTTCGAGGGTGCAAAAACTCCCCAGTAAAGGTAAGCACTGGTTTCCATGCACGAGAGCCGGCCCAGCACGTACGGAGGAAGCGGAGTCCGGGAGGGCAGCTGCGCCGGAGGCCGAGGCCGAGCGCTGCACGCGGCGTTGGTCGCGGCAGAAGCTGCGCTGGCGGTCCAGCACGATGGGGCAAATGGCCGTCGGCGGCAGGATGTGCACGCGGAACTCTCCCAGCGAGCACTCCGGCTTCACCTGCGACGCGCAGCGGTTGTGAAGCTGCAACACAACGAGAGACACTTTGTTCAAATACAAATAAGGAGAGAAAGGAAACAAGTTGAACATGGAATCAAGATTTCAGTAGTGCGTCAATAATTCGTCGGGCGTTCCCATGTCAAAACGTCGAACCGTTGGTAATCCGGATTCGATCCTGGCAAAAAATATTGCATGAAAATAATATTGAGTGTATGCACACAAGCAAATACTGTATGATTTACTGAAGGTACAGCATTTATATTTCTGTACAAACTGAATTTTGTTGTGAGCCCGTATTTACTATAAAAAAATAAAACATTTTGTACCATACATGACCATAATTTTTCTATAATTAAAGACGTAAACATTTTACAAGCTCCTTTTCTCTCATTATTAAAGTAAAATTTATTTATTTATTAAACGTCAGAAACAATTAAAAATTATGTGAGAGGTATTATGCAGAGTGTATTCTGCGCACGTTTTCTTAAGTTCTGGATCCCTACCCTAATCCATATACAAGTTGAATTTTGAGTACAGATGGAAATGATCATTTTTGACAAGTATTGATAATAAAACTTTGCTCCAGTGTAATAAAAACTATTTGAAAAGGTAAATCACCTATAATTTTGGTGATTATCCCTCTTTGTGACCTTCGTGAAGGAATCGACTTCCTGCATGACAACATGGAGAACGATAATATGAATAACTGTATAACCTACAGAACTCTAGAGGGTGTGCACAGATAGTGAAGATATATAGGTGTCCGGAAGCAAAACAACGATTTTAACAAGGTTTTTTACGTTTACGTCAACCAGTAAAATCATTACTTGAATTGGAAAACGTGAAAAATATGGTGAGTCAGTGGATAAGTGGAAATGTGGAAAAGTCGATTAGTCCTGAGGAAGACCACGAAGTGAAATAAAATGTCCGTATCTGAGCCTTCGATGCGGTGCCCACTGATTGCAATTCACAGATCACTGACCGCGGAAGCCTTCGTAATCCCAGATTATTGTTCAACGATAAAACAAAATATCACATTATTCGAAAATGATTTACAATCGTATAAAGATGTCGAAATTTACTTACCGCTAATTGGGCGAGGATTTATTATTTTCTTAGGACATTTGAAAAACGTAACGTCACGAAAGAAAACACTTGTTCCGTGACGTGACGTCACCATTTATAAAATATTATTTTGTACTAAGATGGCGATTTTTTTGATAACCGTGAATAATAGAATTGAAGCAAATAATGATTCGTAATGTAAGCATACATGATCGTAGAAAAATTGTTTATATTTCTTGAGCGAATGATAGTTTTTTACAAGATCTCGAGTTTTTTGCCTTGACCTATTTGATGTTGGCAAAAAACTCAATCTCAATCGTACAAAAAACAATTATTTGATGCACATAATATTAAAACTAGTATATAGGACCGTACAGATTGATTATCATGCTCATGTGGATCCATTTTAATCTTTGCCTTTTAAATTGAATGAAACCTTTAGCACACTCATTCAGAAAACAGATCATTCAGTTTTCTATACTCATAATACTTGGAATTGTTTAAAAATTATAAAAACAGGAAGAAATTCACATTCACTGAAAAAAACTATGTTCCTAACACTCAAAGGGATACATAGTTATATCTTTTTCTCCAACAAGTTAATAAACGTTTTCAGTTTTTACTCTCCTCGAAACATCTTTTTGCGGAGCGGGAACGAAAAATTCAAACAACCTAAATATATTAATGTGTTTTCTCTAGATTCATCAGATTTGAAGTCTATGCTTATTGTTGAATAGGAGCTTTTGGGTTACAACGGTTACGAAAACGATTCCCTATTACTCACTTTCCCAGCAAGAGGTTTTTAGTACAATCATTTTCTACCGATAACAGCCAATACAAAAACACGATCAAAATAACTGTTATTGCGTGTAACAGTAGCAAGCTATTAACTGTTAAGAAATAAGAGTTTGGCTGCTAAAGGCACACCCTTAAAGCGAAGACCGTTCGCTTGTGACTCACCGTTGTCTGGCACCAGCGGCAATGCAGACCGGTGATGCCGTTGTACGCCTTGATAGGCTTGCGGCATCGAGCGCAGCGGCCATGACAGTTGCCCTCAACCCAGTGGTGGGACATCGTGGGCGCGGTTTTCTTCGACTTGACATAGGTGGCGATGCAGGAGGCGGGCGCCCGCTGGACGCACCGTTCGTGCACGGTGTACTTGCAGACTGGGGGCACATAAAAAAAGACAATAAAATATTGTGGCAAAAATGAGGAATTATAAGAAAGAATTGGTGAGGAAAATAGTAAATGGAGAGCATAGAAACTTCCAAAATTATGATATCCATTACAATCTCGCAGTTCTTTGAGAACGGACACACGTTTTGCCGTCAACTGATTTTTCGGTATCCAGAATTCACAAGACGTTGATTCCAATTACACAATTTATTAGAAGATAAAATTTGCTACATATAGAAACAAGATTTATCCACTTTTTCGCTACCACGGCCCGAGAATACGAGATTTTCTGACGAACATTGCCGATATCCACCACAGTTTTAAAATATTTTCTTTTTACTATTGTAAGTAGACAATAAGGCGAGAAAGTTATAGGAACTGCAAATGACATATTTTCAGAGGGATTCTAAGGAATGTAATTGAAGGATAAATATTTAAAAAAAAGGCGAGGATGGTAGACAATTCAAAAATTGTATGAACTGATTAAAGACACGAGATACAGATACCTAAAAGACATAGAAATGAATAGAAATAAATAAAGGGGTGCATTTGCTCAAGAAGCAGAAAACTAATACAGGGGAGAAATTTTGAATCTCACTCCAAAATAAAACCCCAACAAAACAAGTTAAACAAAATTTAAAATAACCATTTGTGATATTCAGATCATTCAAATTTTGATCAAGTTGGAGAAAAAACCTACATTTTGGTTTGTTAAGGTTATCCAATTTTGTTATTCCATCTTCAGAACTAAGTGAATTAAAAGAAATATTACATTTTCAGGAACACTTTCATTAAAATATTATCAATTTTTACTTCACGAAACACGTCAAAATTTTCCTTGTGCGTAAAATGCGTCGACAAACTGATCTCGGAAGGTATAATGTTATAACTACGACATAAGATTTCTCCTCTCTACATCGACACTCCTGTCACTTCCAGAATAGATTTTGTAACTGGTAATTCAGTAGTAATTTCGATTGATTGATTGATTAGTGTTTCCGCGCGCGTCAACTGCTAATATCGTTAGTCTGTAAATGTAGTGAATGTTTTTTCCTCGGAAGGAGGCGGTAATTTTCCCTCACTGGAGTGATGTGATAGATGGTGAGATCTGGCGCCGGCCTACCTATCGGCTAGCGGGGTTTTCCTCAACTAGATATCTCCCACCAGTGGGCCCCGCCCCAGCCGTGACAAGCTTTAAGCTCCCGAACGGTCTCCCGGCAAGTGTGGTAGTGTAGAGCACGTAAGAATACGTGTGGGGGATAGGAGGAGGATAGTAAAGGGTGAGGATACGACAAGGAAGGAGAAGGAAAGATCGCGCGCTCCGTGGGCTATTTGTTACGGTACTGCTTGCTGGTATTGATTGGAAAACTACCAATCAGAGCACCCAGCGGCTAGAATTATCCTCCAGACAGCGACTATCATCCACCTAGCTAGTGTCGAAAATGTTGCAACTGTAGGGAGTCGAACGTGGGATTTCCCCGTCAGAGGTACTGCAGTTGACGCTCCGAGCCACCGCTCCCAGTTTAGTAGTGCTTTCGCGCCTTTCTTAGGATGCACATTGATATTTTGGATTATTGTTCTTGAAATATTTAGAAATCTAAATACGAATTCTACGAATGTATTTTTCGAAAATTTTATTCAACCATACATTCTCAACTCAGGTTCAAAGGAGAATTGCAACAGCAAAGAACGAGTCTGTGAAAAAATCTGATTAATTGAAAAAAGTCGATGTCGAATTAACGTGAGTACTCTGCAGGGTAACTCCCAACCATAAAAGCATATCATTCTGATTCCACGTTTTCAATTAGAGATTCTGTAGGAAAAGTGGTTAACCTTTTCTTCTGTGAATCGTAAATTGTTGATGCCGTTTATTGTTGTCACTCCGGGACACAGATTATTTGATAACATCAACCGAATGATTTCAGTAGACGAAAAATTCTAATTGAAGATTATCCAATAACAAAAACGTCTGTAGTCTGCTACAGGACAAACATCCATTAATAATAAAATGCATTCTTGTCGTCATTCAATTCATGCCTTCAATAAGAAAGTTATTACAATTTAGAATCAGATTACAATGTTTATATAATGTTATATAAACAGTTTATATAATTTGCAAACCTACTTAAGACCTGCTTCTGGTTTTCTTAGAGGAATCCATTAATATAAATCTCGTACTTAAAATGTTACCGAAAATCAACTGATCTGTGGTGAACACGTCACAATATTTTTAGTGACTGCCTCATTTCAGCTATTGTTAAGTGTTGAAACGTTTCCACATCATCGTAGTATTTTTCTTCTCCGCACACTTCTGTTATTTTGCCAGTCGTGACTCATGAGAGCTCAATACTACATGACTAAAATGTTTTTTCAAAATAATGATAACGTGAAACGAATTCTTAACACAATAAACATTTTCTTAATGTTGTAATATCAGCCCGAGTTCGACATCGTAAGAGTGATAACAAGCCGAATGATAACAATAACCGTGATTACAATAAGCGGCGTCCACTGTACACCAAAGTACAATTACTAAATGTGACAATAAATAAAGAGTACTTCGTGAAATTTCCTCAGTTGCAGAAATACGTCCTCAATCTTAAGCCGTTTATCAATATTTACTGCCCATGCCTCTTTTGTGTATTGTTTACTGTAGCGTATTCTTTACACCTATAAACTTCTCCGTAATTTTTAGACAGTTTACATCCTATGAACAGTAATAATACATTGTAAAATAAATGTGAAAATGAAAATTCATTGTAATTTATGATTTTTTTTGCAATATCATCCATGTGTAACAGTTTTGTGTTAAGTGAGTGATGAGTGAGTACCGATTCAGACTACTTATACTAGGTATTAGTCTTGTAAGTGAAGTGCATGTTATATATCCCGAGAGGTGTCGATATTCCTCCCCGCTGGAAAGTGAGATCAGACACAAACAAACACGTCGGCGTGTAGGGTTTCCCTCTCTAAGGATCTCCCCCAGCGCGGCACCGCCCCTAGTGAGACAAGTCCTAAGCTCCCAACATAACCTGCGTGAATAGAATCAGTGTGGTATAGTGATGCAAGCAAATGTGTGCGGAGAGGAGGGAACGAGGAAGGAAAGATCGCGAGTGGTCAGTGGCCCATTTGTTAGGATTCTGCTCTGGCATTCTCCAGGCAATGACAGAAGAAACCTCGGAAAACGACTAATCGGAGCAGCCGGCCGCTAGAATTTTCCTCAGACTGTGGTTGAATTCGATCCAGCTATAAAGCTAGTCTTAAATATCTCTCCCACTGTCGGTACTCGAATCCCAGGAACTACTGGTCAACATTGCTGCAGAGACAACGGTGTTGCCGTTGAACTATCGCAACTAGAAAATTGTGATATGCTAATTGATATATTCTATGAAATTAACATGAGTTATTCAGCTCTTCGAGCCCTGCTACCTACGCTTCCATAGAAACAGACATGCAGGGTACATGGCCGTACCAGTGCGGAAAGCGTACTTTGTCACATGTATTTTGTTCCACAGCAACGAATTACTTTGTCGCATTTAAATGCGGAAATGAAATAGTGTTTTTCATCGTTGTGTTTTCCCGTATGGATTTTGTTCTAGTGTGAAGAAATTGTATTGTAGAATCAGGTTTCTAATTTAGAATCAGGAACTATTTTAGAATCCAGTTAATCACAGTTGCAATTAGATAGTGTAGTTTAAAATAATATTTTCTTCACTGATTTAATTGGTTTCTTAGTCGTGTTATTTTTCTGGAATATGTTTGACTCAATTGAAAATTGTACAGATTTGCCGAGAGAAGTTATTGAAATCTGAACGCGAATCATTTAAACAAGATGCAAAGAAATTCGTGCTATAAAAAACAAACGTTTGAACTTTTTACTCGTCTCATAGAGGGAGTGAAAATTTTGTAGCAAACTTTTCCATAAATAAGATAAAGAACATTCATATGTGCCATGAACTGTCTCGTTCATGAGTGTGTTTTGACTCCCCCTCGTATTTTAGACGTGAAATAATAGTGAGAAGATCGGCTCAATGGCTGGTGTTTTAAAATCAGTCGCAGTGATTTTTTCCCGTGACAGGTCATTTTCAGGCTGGCTGCTTCTAGCAGGAGTGAAATAGGGGCCAGTAATTTATGCGCTTCTGGGAAGTGCGTAGTCGGAGACAGGGATGTAAAAAGACAGCTTCTGGGACACTACCAATGCACCAGAGAGCAATTTGTTAGAGCGGAGTTAAAGACCAGATAAGAATGTCAACTTAATCAGGTCACCTTGAACACTTTATCCCTATTACATCAAATTGCGATAAAAATTACCATGACGTCAGTTACTGGTTTACGCCCTGAAATCTCTTTGTCATGACCTAACCATCAGTTTAATTTTGTTGTATATTTTGGTACTATATAACCTATGCTTTTATTAATAGAGTCCAGTTGTTTGAATCTTTTTAACTTGCATTTGATGTTTAGTATAGATGAAGCAAAAGCTGATTTTTTGTGTGTGATAGCATTGTTTCGGATTGAAAATTAAGATATGAATGTGATAGAAAATATGTTTCCTATTATTGAACATTGTCTTTTGAATTGGAATAACTTGAAAGAGAAATTACAACATTTAAATAAAAAACAAACACATTCATTGATTGTCTTACGTAAAAAAATAATTGACTAGGCTAAATAATGGAATCGCTTTCGAATAAAAACGAAGAACGCTTTCTGTTACAACAATGAACGAGAAATTACCATGAATACAAATCAATGAAATATATGCATATTGCTTGCCTTTTACATGGATGCTGCTTTGAAAATTTACAATTCTGTTTAGAATAAATTTTCTGCAATTTACTATCATTAGTGTATCATAAAATGTGCAAAATACTATGAGATCCAACCCAACAGTAAGTTTCCCTTGGTCGTCAACGAAAAGAAAACACAGTTTCATGGAGCAAACTTTGTTGTACCAGATACAGCTCATGTGGCACTATTTTCACCCCATAATCATAACCAGATATTGAAACACTTGTCATACCTTAGGATCAACATTTGTTCCCCTGTGACGTAGAAGTCACTTTTCACTCCAGCTAGAAACAGCCAGCCTGTGACGTGAAGCCACCTGGGACAGGTACCAGTGTTTGACAGCCACTTGCAAATCTACGTCACCGTGATACGCGTAATGCTTACCCAAAAGGAATTTCTTAACGTGTAAAAAAATATGGAAATCCTTGGGGGAGGGCAAGATACACTACAGGGTGGTTGATCGAAAGCTTCCCGGCGGAACTACTGCAGGAGATCTATTGTAAGCCGAGCCGTATGTGGCCGACCATCCGTCTTACAGAGCGTATTCTTTGAAGATTCCCTGAGCTATAGCGCAATAAGAATATTCTTGACTGCATTATCACACAACGCCTCTGTACAATGATGAGTGTTAATTTGAGAGGACCTGAAAATACATGGAGTCGTCGTTTTTACACTTCCTCCATTCTCGAACTCACACTGTTTCTTGTCTGGTCTGGTTGTCTGGTCAACGAACTGAGGAAGTCGCAAAGTTTTCATCTATGTCAATATTTGGAATAGTCTCTGCGCACATCGGCAATAATATTGAGGATAATTACCTGGATTTTTGTACAAGTTTTAATATTTCTATACATGGGCGCATAGTTCACGAAATAATTGCCTGTAGTACCAAAGGTGGTAATGTTTCTAGATAACACCAGCAATTGAAAAGTCGTCATTTTTACAGTCCCTTGTCACAGAAATCGTCGCTTATACTACTACTTGACGACATAACGACACAAACATGACATCACTGATAGAGGAAATGATCGGAATCGTTTTGATCCAATCAATGAAATTTCAACGGCTTGTTTATGGAACTACCGATCATTATCCATGGAAGCTTTCATTTCAATTATTGTCTGGTTCACGATCTCGTTATCAGCATTCGATCCAAATCATTACACTTGTTCAACTCAATAATGTTGCGGGATGAGCTGTCGCCGCTGATGTAGGCTTATTCAGATTGGGCCTTATTATGATTCAGAGCAGCCTCAATTCACGTTCTGCTTTACATACAAAGGAAGCTGGTACGTGAGGGAGGCGTCGTGAATATTTTATCGTACCTTCATGTGGAATTTACAATGGCTCGTGCAACACCGCCTCAGCAGTCTGCATTACATTGATTTGTTTGCTACGGGGCGGCGGCTTATAGTTTAGATACTTATAGTGTTTCATGATCTCTTAAGTATTCTATTTCTGAGATGTTAATTGCATTAGACGTTATTTGCGAAGATACAAGGAAATCGATACGACCTTAAATTCTGGGCTTTGTCGTAAATTCAATCATTCAGAACCAAATTATTAAAATACTATTCAGATTTTGCAATTTTATTTTACGTCCAAAACAGTTAAAAACTGTGTGTGACGTGCTACGGCGAGAAGTGAACTCTGTGCACATTTTCTTAATTCTCGGATCCCTTCTCTAGTCCAGAAACAAGTTTAATTTTTATTTTTTATATATTTATTTATTTGGTCAAAAAACAGTAAAAACCGTATTTGACGTATGGGGAAAGAGATTATCTGCGCACATTTTCTTGAGGCCCAGGAAGAAAAAACGAAATTAGCAACATTTGAAAAACTACAACAAAAATTTAGAAAAAAATATTATTTTAGAAAAACAAAAATTAGAAAAATCTTTGTTCCCCAGTCATAGAAAATCAATTTCAATGGTAAATGAACTGCTGATTCGATTTTTCTGCATTGCTAACAAAATAGTAATAAACATCAGTTCTACTCCTACCACTACAAGTAAAAGGAGTGCTCAATAAAACGTGCGCATAGTGAAGATACATCCCGAAAACAGAAAGAAATAAGCTTTTTTGGCAAGAATTGTTAACAAAATATTCGCTCCGATGTAATAAAATCTATTTTCAAAGGCAAATCAGCTATAGGTTTGGGCTCTTATCCATCATCATGTCCTTCGTGAAGGAATAATACTTCCTGTCGCGACAATCTGGAAAATTTGATAGTAATATTTCCCACTGCATTTTAAAAGACGTGCCATATAATGAAGTTACATTTATGTCCAAAAGTAAAACAAGAGGCCATATCAGCATTTGCTCAAGGGGTCAGGGAAACTGGATGATAAACCTGATCGAGATGAAGTTTATTGCCCCAGAAGTAGAGGTTCAGTACGTGTTACAGATTGTTTAGAATAATACAGTCCAAATGGTAAATAATACATTAAAAATCATTGTTAAAATTAATATTACTTTCCTTTTGGATGTTAGGCATAGTCTTTAATTTTATAGAAACCGTTATACAGCAGAAACTATTTTACTTGGACTTAAACGTTAGTTTTTAACCAAAATCAGTGCTAAATCATCGACAAGGAATACCATTCTTATCTACAAATATTGTGCATAATATTTTTTACTGCAACTCACTGTTGCGAAGTCCAATTTCACTCTTAAAATGTAATCTATACGTGTATAAGTAAACTGCACGATTATATGTGTCACTTTCACGGCTATGTGACATGTGACCTTTCATATTTTATTTGACTCTCAACATGTGAAATGCATCAGGAAGTGTTCCTTCCGTGTGGAATTGAGGAAGTAATGAACCCATTCTTTGAACCGTTATCTGCGAAATGACCTTTGACTTTATTGCACGGGAAAGGTCTTCCGAGCCATAAAAAACGAATGGACGTATCAAAACGTGCTCTCAGACATGACTCAAAATAATGGCTCATCTCGCAGAGACCTCGAATTAATGTGCGACTGGATACCTTGTCTGATTTGCAGAAATCAAAAAGGGAATGAGATGAATATAAAAACAATTCTATTATCTAATATAAAGGCCGATTATTGTAAGGAATGTTGATTTGCTGAAACATGATTCTCATCTCACATTATCACTACTTGCTATTTAAAATCAGTGACAAATTGAGAAAATGATATTAAATTAGCATGGATTGTGTAAATAAAAACTTCAGTGCAATATCATTCACTTCCATTATTCGATTATTTTTGTTATGATAAACAAGTGTACTTTCCTTTCTAATCAGAAACAGTTCAAATAACATACATAATTTTCAAACAACGTAATAGTGCAACTTAAATGTTAAAATATACATGGTACGTCGCAAGTCGTGTTTCTGGCAAGTAAGGGCGTTAAAATTCATGTTCTTTCAACGATAAAAGAATTAACATAAAATTTGAGTCATACAACATTCTTTGAAGAGACTTCCCGCCTATGATATTATCTTTCTGATTTCAATCTCTCGTGTACGGGATTAGGCAGTAGGGACAAACATTCGAATTACGAGTCACTTGTAAAGAGCAGTTACCACAGTTCGCAGTTAATGAGTTAATAAAAATTGTATTGAAATGGAAATTCCAATACTATTACAAAAAAATGGCTTGATAGTCACGATGTTTCGATATCTTAAATATATGAAACAACAAATTATCTTATTCTATTGTTAATGAGGGTATGTCGCTGAATCTTTAATTTACATTGCTAATTTTTCGAGATAAACATTACTAATTCTTAAATATCAGAAAAAATTGTGGAAGTTTAAATTCAAAGAAAACTAAATAAGCGATTCATTTTTAAATAAGAATATTGTATTTATTTATAAAAAACAGTAAAAAGTTTATGTGATATATGTAAAGGAGGAATCCCTGTACATTTTTTGAGCTCCGGAATCCCTAACCTTTCTGTAGACATTGTTTCATTAAATATTACGGTTGCAACGAGCGTTTTAACAACATTAACAACAAGAATAACATGTTTTCTCCCACATAAAGAAACGATTTGCGTCGAAAAACGAGAAACAGATTTGATTTGAGGTCACAACTATTGTGTTTGATCTTTGCTATTTTGAAAATATCCGAAAAGAGTCTAATGTTTATCAAAGCGTTGGACAACAGGTGAGTTGTAACGAAAGGACGCATGACTTCGATAAACTGTCCGAAAAATCCCTCAAGTGTGTGGGACATTGGGTTTGTACTTGACTAACTAATATTACCTAATATAACCTATTCCTTCAGTTAACCAGGATTATTTTTTTGTGTTAATTTATGTTAAATTATTTCTTTTGAGCAAAAAATATTCAAGTACAAATAAATTGTTTTAAAAAATATATTTAACTCGCTTTTAGTATCAAAAGCATTGTGGAAATATCATCCAGGTTTACTTCAGCATTTTTTAACAATTTTATTTTAATTTCTTTGAACAATTAATGCTGTTTTGTCAACGAATGCAATATATTTACAAGGATTTTTGGATTGTATGATGATTACTTTGCGACATTATGCCATAAATTGCGATTCATTCAAAGACTGGTATGTATGTATGTATGTTTGTACTTGGCGCGTCAGCGCCAAGGGGCGAACGGGCTCAGGTTTGCCGGCGACGTCCCTGCCTCGCGGAGGTGGGTTAAGGGGGTACGTGCAGTTAGTATGTACACATTCCCAGGCCGTATTTAGGTCTTCTCAGCCTGAGAAGCGAATTTTCTCATCGTCATATAGCAACATACACTGGGGTATTGAAACGAAAACGGACACTATAATCTTGGGTCCACGGCCGTTTGGTAATATATTGCTCCGGCATTCACCTGGTGCTGATCGGAGAAATAACGGAAAACCACAGATCAGAACAACCGGCCGCTTGAATTCTCCTCCAGACAGCGGTTGAAGTCAACCCAGTTGAAGAGCTAATATCGAAAAACCTGCCACTGTCGGGACTCAAACGCTGGGACCTCTCGGTCAGAGGTACTGCTTGATGCCCTGATCCACTTTTCCTGGTTTAATGTTCTTTTGATTAATTGTTGTTCTGAAGTGTGTTGCACTTTTTATACAATATTTAACCGGTAGCTACAGTGACAAAGTCTTCTCATTCCACATTGTGTCCATTTCCTCCTATTTAGATACTACATAATACGTAGCCCAGTGACTTATCACTTGATGTTATTTTGCCATACAGAATATCACTCCTAATAAAATACATGATATTGTACATTGAAAAAATATCAATATCACAATCGTTAATGGAAAATATTATCACTGCTGGATCCTCTCACATTTCCATACTTAATTGAATAGCCCACACGAATGACCAAAATAAAGTACTGAAATTGTACTTTTTTGAACTACAATACATGAGAATAGATGGTGACAACAAGAAAGGGTAGTCTGCACGGAGAAAGAGAAAAAAAGTAAATGATCAGGAGAAATGTGATTCGATTTCCAGCCAAAAGTGCTCTTGATTGTAACGTCTTTTCTTATTGTAGCAATTTGAATATGAGTGACAAAGAATTATTGAGAAAATATTCCCAAGTGCGATTAAATAAGTGGAAATATATACACAATGAAGAGGACAATGAACTGCAGTCGCATGCATGTTGTAATGCGTGACAATGCATATTTATATTCTCGTTTGTTCTGCAGCACGAACCGTGTAAATGCGATGTCCCAGCACGTGCTGATGTAATTTATTTTTAAGAAGTAGCACAATACAATGAAAGCATAATTGTCACGTACGGATTTTGGTGCTTTTCATAACGCAAGGAACCAATTCATTGGCTTTGATAAATAATTACGACTATTAGTTCCGGAGGTGAAACAAAGCTTGGATTCGGGGTATTTATTGTGATCAGCCTTTACTGTCATTTGGCATTTTAAAAAATAACCAAAATTTTATAAAATTATGCAATGCATTATACATGTCTTAATTTCTCGAATATTTTTTCTGATTGTGGAAATAGATATCGCGAAGCTTAAAACAATTGAGCAAATTGTTATATATTGTGTGATTAGTCTTCTATTTGCATAAAGACATCCTAAAAACCCATGCTGATATTTGTAGAGAACTTGACAGATTACGCATTGCAAAGGCAAAATATGATGACCAACAAATGCCGGCTGTAATCTAATTTGCAGGTGTTATTATATATTGAACACTATGCTTTATACTAAAGGAGTCATTCTCGCTGAATATTAGCCATAAACAATCCACGCACAAAATAAAATACAGGGAATCCAAGCAAGTCAGTACAGACTGTTGCCAGTCGCTACAATTAGGAGTATTTCATTATAATACACTAATTTAAAGAATTCGTCACAGAGTAAGTAATGAAAGATTCCGTGCTCATTTCAATGGGTCCGAATCGTAGGTGCGACAAAAATATGAGATGTTAAAATTTTACAATATATTATTATTGTTGTTATTAGTATTACTATTATTATTATTCCCCTAAATCACTGCTAAATATGAATTATTATTATTATTTATTGTGAAATTTTGCTGCCTGGAGCCGGCCGCCCCTGCGGCCTCCACCATGCTACGTCAGTGATCACCTTCCACTTTTACCTGGAATGCCAGGTAGTCGGTCCTCAACTTACGTATGGACGTTAGTTGTTGCTTGTTTTCTGGGACGCTTGTTTTCTGGGTCGTTCCTCAAATTACATATAGGCTTAACTCTTATTCCCCTTCCGGTCCCCATTTTACATACCCGAAAGGAGGCAAGAAAGAAGAAAAGAAAAACTCAGGCTGGTCTAAAAGATAGTGAAACCTGTTATTATGATGTAGGCTGCCTGTAGTTACTCTCTAGTGAAAAATGTTCTAAGTTTTCCTAACATGCTTCTCTGAAAACTTTGAGTGCCATTTTCTCAGAAGTTAAAATTTTCAAACGTTTGCCCCATTATCTCCGAAACTATTTAAGCTATCTGCATGAAATTTTTACTGATGATAAACCACGTCATACTAAGAATGTGGATCCTGAATCGTGATTATTACTTCTCTAGTCCATGTGTTAGGATTTTTTACACATTTTTTGAGGAAAAAATCGGTTTTTGGAAAAAAATTATAAATCGCATCAGAAAAGAGATAACAACTTAACTGAGGATCAGTAATCTCTTCATATATCACTTAATAAGTAGTGCAAAACTCATTAAAATGTATTCACTAGTTTCTGAGAAAATGGGTCACAAAGTTGCTTGTTTTAACATTGATGGGATAGGACCTACCGTCTCACCTTAACTGCTTTGGGAAAGATCCCGGTGGCAGCTCTCCATAGATACATCAAGTAATACATTTACATACAAGTTATAAATTACGTACAAGTTACATTAAATTAAGTACATTATAAACACATTTTATGCAGATTAAGACTAAAACTAAATGAATACAAAATTTGAATGTTCTAGTCTAACATAGGTACAATTATAACTATTTCTAATTTATGTTTTTTAATTTATTTTTGAATTTTCCCACACTCTGAGGTAGAGTCTCTAGCAGTATTGCAGGTAATTCGTTCCAGTTTTTTATTGTCCGATTAACGAACGAAAATTTTCCAATATCTGTTTTTTGCCTTCTCCCCATAATTTTGCAATTGTGGTCCTGACGACTAGTGTATGATGGCTTTAAGAGTCGTTTCTTAATATCCTTCCAAGCTGGTTCGCCTTTGTAGGCTCTGAAGAAAGCACAGAGTCTAGCTCTTTCCCGGCGTTCCTGCAAGGATTCACGCATGGGTGTATTTGAATTTATTTTCCCTAGCAATACAAATTTTTCCGCAACTTTTTGAATTTTATTTCAAGTATTTACTTGTCCAATAAGATAAGGATCCCAACAAACTGAACAGTATTCTAGAATAGGTCGAATTAGCGACGTGTACGCAAGTTTACGCGATTCAGCACTCGCTCGTCTAAGTATCCTCATCACGAAATGCAGAGCTTTCCATGCGTTTCTGGCCACATAGTTCACATGCTCGGCCCATCCCAAGTATTAGTTAATATTAATTCCTAAGTATTTAATATTACTTACTCTGTGTATCAAATCGCCATTCAGAGAATACGAGATATTTTCTGCTTTTTTCTTGTTAGAGAAACAGATAACTTCGCACTTCCTTGTATTAATCTCCATTTCATTCTCTGTGGTCCAGCTTTCTATTTTATTTAGGTCAGCTTGTAACGCTAGCATGTCCTGGATATCTTTAATGTCTCTGTAGAGAATGCAGTCGTCTACAAAGAGTCGAATTTCCGACTTAATGTCGCGACCGATGTCGTTAACATAAGCAATGAATAGTAACGGACCTAGAACGCTTCCCTGAGGAACCCCCGACGTAACTTCGACAGGTTGCGAAAGTTTAACACCTACTTTTACTCTTTGAGTTCTCCCACTGAGCCATTCTCGGATCCAGGATACTACTCTAATTTCGATTCCCGCCCTGGCAAGTTTTGCTATTAATCGGTCGTGCGGAACAAGATCGAAGGCTTTTGAGAAGTCTATGACGACAGCGTCAAATCTCCCACCTACATCAAGGGAATCTGCAATATCTTGACAACGGAGACTGTTTGGCTTTCGCACGAGTATCCTGTTCTAAACCCATGTTGCCCTTCGAAAAGCCAACCTGCCTTGAGCCATTCGCGTTTTAAGTATTCTGCTGTGTGTTTCTCAATTTGTTTACAGACAACCGATGTTAAACTAATTGGCCGGTAGTTTTCTACTCTTGTGCGACTTCCTCCTTTAAATATTGGAACCACAATTGCGCTTTTCCATTCGGCAGAAATAGATGCATTATTTAGCGTTATTTGAAAAATCCGCAAGAGATAAGGTACCATGGCTTCACCCCCTAATTTTAAGAAATCTCCAGAAATGCCATCTGGCCCCACTGATTTACGCTTCCCTAGTTTGTTTAGCCCATTTTGAATATCCTTCGCTTTAATTCCTATAGGCGGACCTCCGTAGAAGGCTGCAGTAAAAGTTCTTCTTTTGCGAAATACAGATGCAAAGTACTTGTTAAATAACTCAGCTTTGCAAAAGTCTGACACTACCGTATTGTTCTGTGCGTCTTCGATAGAAATAATACCATCTTTTCTGTCCCTGCGTTTCCTCACGTAGCTGTAAAAGTTTTTGCTACTCTTTCTGTGATCTTTTGACAGAATTGTACGTAGATACGTATCCTGCGCTGCTATTTGTTCTGTTAAGAGGTCTTTAGATAGTTGCCTGAAATATTGTGCATGCCAGTCACTCTTTTTCCTTTTACTGTACGCTCTCCTGACTTGAACTTTAAGTCAGGAGACTTCTCAATTTTTTATTGTAATATTCAGGGTGTGAGTTTATTTTCAAAATTTTGTGTGGCATAAAACGCTCTAATCCTTCCATCATTATTTAAAATTTTGTCATATTTTTTCCACCGACCTACCGTGACTTGCTCTGTTTGAGTAATTATTCCTTAAAAATTGTTGTAATCCTAAACTGTCCGCTTTGCTAAAAATGTAGATTTTTTTATTTGGTGTTAAACTATCCTCCTAACTCGCCCCTTTAAGCTTTAACAATATACCATTGTGGTCACTAATCCCCTGCACTACCTCGCAGTCGATAACGGTATCTTGAGTGCGGACGAGGAAAACGTCGAGCAGTGCCCCATCCCTCGACGGCGACCCTACTACGTGCTAAAAACCGTTGTCCCAGACCAGTTCGTTTACAATACGCTGCGGCGTAGATTCTTTGGATACGTCACCTTTCCAAGAAATGTTAGGAAGATTTAAATCGCCATCAATAATTGTAAATTTATTTGGATGTTTATCGAAACATGCTAATTCAGCAACTTTTTCCATTGCTCCTAAATCTTCATTAGGTGCCCTAAACATGCCTATTATTTGCCACATGTGTTTTGCATCACTCGTTTTTAATTCTGCCCCAATTATTTCGAATTCTGTATCTTTCCAAAGTTCTACAGAGCAAAGTGATCGTTTCACGAAAATAAAAACACCTCCTTCACGGCCACATCGATCTCGCCTATAGCCTACATAATCATTTCTAAATACTTCACCATTCACTATTTCCCGGTCAAGCCATGATTCCGTACCTACTACGATGTCTGGATTGTACATATCAATTAAATTCCAGAATCTTTCAATTTTATTTACTAAGCTTCTCCAATTCACCTGCAATACTACTAGCGACTTACCTTCACTTTTTCGGCAATTCTCCGACGGTTTTCACGTTCCCACCGACTCGGAATTCCCGCCAAAGGCAACACGGGAGAATAGGCCACCGATTCGTTTCGCCCCTCTTCGGTTCAGGCGTAGACCATCTTTCCTGAAGTCGTCATCCTGCAGCCAGCTATTTGGATCAACGAATTTGACATCCAAACGATCCGCAACCCAGTCGTATGCTTCGTTAATTTCTCCTATACGCTGCCATCGCACGTGTCTCCTTCTCAGCACTCCACTTAAAACTAATTTAGCATTAGGACATTTCTTTTTGGCCGCCGTTATTAAATCATAAACATCGACAGTAATGTAGTCGTTAGTACTTGACCTTATATCGTTTTTACCCGCGTGAATAATAACAATGTCTGGAGATCCGAGATTATTTTTTCCACATATCTTCGTAACTTCTCGGTCCCTATTCCTGGCAAACATACTATTGACATTCTTTCACATCATTACCAATGTTCCGCACTATAGAGTCTCCTATCACTAGAGTCTCCTATCGCATGTTTTGTTTTTTTTCTTCACTAGTTTTGGTTGCTAGTTTTTCTTTGAGTTGATTTACTAAATCCTCATTTTCTTTCTTCAATTCTCCTATTTTACGTAGTGCAGATTTCAGGTCTAACTCGAGCTGAGATATTCTAGCGGCATCTTTCACTTCCCTATCTTTTCTGCAAAGTTCACAAGACCATTTTCCAGTATTAATTTGATTTGTTTTTACGTTGTCGCACCTGTTATTACGGAAACTACGGAAAACTACCGATCAGAGCAGCCGGACTCTAGAATTCTCCTCCAGACAGAGGAATAGTTAGACAGAGGAATAGCTAGTGTCGGAAAGCCTGACACCATCGGGATTCGAACACTAGAACCTCCCGGTCAGAAGCCCTGCAGTGACAAAAATGGATGCAATGATCCACTCAATTCGGTGATTTGGTCATGGAAATTTGCTACTGAATGTGAAAAGTTGCCCACATGCAATTACAATTAACTCGGTACGATAGTCTGATATGTAAATTTACCCACACAAGCCCACGTACTTCAGTGACTCTACTACAGTGACTAATGACGCAAACGTAAAATATAAATATGTGAAGCAAATTTAGTACCTTGTTGTAGAACGGTTGTGAACGTTGTCATTGAACTATAGAGAATTGTGAAATTGTTCTATGACTTAAGTGAAAAGAACTTTGTTTTACTGTACAAGGGAAGAAGGGCAGGACCTCTGTCTCTAAAACATCCCTGATGCAGCGGTTGCAGTTCAGATTGCCCTCAATACTATGAGGCGAGATCGCACATGTTAGCCAATGGCGCTCCAAAGCATCACACTTGGCGTTTGTACTCTATGGCGCCGGAACAATGCAGGCTGTCATATTGCAATCACCACGGAAGCGTCGAATATGTACGCGGCCATCACTGTAACACAAATTGAAGCGTGACTCGTCCGAAAATTACATTTTGCCACAGAGCACACCAGTGAACACGTTCACGTGCCCATTGCTGTCTGAGGCGTTGGTGGTTTCTGGTCAACGGAATCCGCAGTGGTATGCGTGCCACCAGTCCAGTCCTGCGCAGACGGGGTCGAACCGTCGACAGAGACATGACCACAGCCGTTGCAGTTCTCCAAGTCGAGTCAACACTGTGGAGAACGCCGTTCTGTCAGTTACGGTCATGCGGAAAAGATGGCAGTCATCTGGCGCTGTGGTCACATTGTGTGGTCCAGTTCCAGCTCGTCGCTATGTACGTCCCTCCTCTTTCCACTTATTCTACACACGCATCACTGTCGTAGCAGCGCGTCCCGATCGATGCGCAATGACACGGTACGAGAAACCCGTTTCTTGGAGACCGATAGTTCTGCCTAATTCAAACTCACTCAGACCCTGATATTGCACCGTTTAACATCGACGAGGCATACCGGCACTTGCTTGCACGTTTCCTCGACATTTGACGGCTCTACACCGACTGAGTGTGGCGTAACACTGACCTGACCAGTCGCACAAAGGACAGCGCTGCTAGACCAACGTGCACGCCATCTCTATGGAAATTTAATCACTTCTTTTGGATCCAATGTTCTACATATCCACCGATTTGTAAGTGATTTCGACAGTAATTTTGGGTGTTGCAGTTTTCACAAACACCAGTGAATTTATACCAGCTGACTCAGAAAACGTATTACAAAATTTCTGGTCTCGTAGAGAGTCGATTAATTGATTGATTGATTATTTCGTGTTTCCAGGCGCTTCCACTTCTATGGTAATTGGTGCCATTAATGTAGTGCACGTTTTTTATCATGGGAGTTTGTGATGTTTACCCCCGCTTGATGAGAGACCCAGCGCTGACCTACACGTCAACTTGCGATGATTTCCCCAACTAGGTGTCTCCAACCAATGCGGCACCACCCTATCCGAATTGTTCTATGCTCCTGACATGTGTGGTAGGATAGCAGATGTGTGTTTAAGTAAGGGAGAAGATAGGTCATGGAAGAGGAAGGAAAGATCACGCGCGATCCGTGACCCGCTTGTTAGGATACAGTTCATGCAGTTTCCTAAATCCTGTGTAAAAGAATAAGTGGAAGTTAAATGATACTGCAAAGTAGTCCCTCTTAGGAATTGAAACCATGTAATACTACTAATCAGAGCATTCGGTCGCTAGAATTGTCCTCCAGACAGCGGCAAATCTCAATGTAGCTAGGTCTAAATCCAGCCAATGTCTAAAACCCCGTCACCGTCGGGACTCGAACGCTAGGACCTCCCGGTTAGAAGCATTGCAGTGACAGTTGATGCTCTGAGCCATCACAGGTCGTAGAGGATCGCAGGGGATAATTTTTTTGTCAACAAACATGTGAGGTAAACCTCATAACGAAGACCTGCCAAACTTCACTGGAAGAAGCGAAGACTATCAATGACTGACTGGCAGTGTCACATGTGTAGCTTCGGTGTTTTAAGTTTCCCACACGTTTATAGGCAGAAAGCGATAAGTAACCTCCTCCCACCCCCCGACGGGCCATAGAATATTGTAACATTTACTTTGAGACACCTTTATTTATTATTATTATTATTATTATTATTATTATTATTGTTCCTCTAATTCACGACTAGAGATGTTATGCGTCGGTTGATTATAAAGTCTACTCCGGGTTGCAAACAGCTTCCTAAGGAGTAGATCTAGGAACTATCGGTGCTCCTACAATACTTTGCGCAAAATGTGGGCTGTTCCAAAAAAAGCGATTTCTTGCACTTCCCAGTCTTTTGAATTACCTGGGAGTTTAGACAAGTTCTTACACAAATTTTGCGGAACAAATCCCAGAGCTCCGATGATTATCGATACGACCTGTGCTTTCACGCCCCACATTCGGCTGATCTCTATTTCCAAACTCTTGTATTTAAGACGTTTCTCTGCCTCTTTGGTTACGACGTCTTGCCTCGACGCCCAGACGCTGCAAGATAACGCCCTTGATTTTCCACCCAGACGCTGCAAGCTAACGAACCAGTTTGCTTACGCATCTGGCACCAACAATTTTGTACTAAAACTATTTTTGTAAATAATTTATATCTTCTTTTCAAATTTTTAATGTAATTTACAGACAGCTCTGAGGATGATAGCCATGCTATCGAAAAGATCTTAAACCTTAAAATAAATATTTGTTACCAGAAAACATCCGTCCATTCATTACATTTTATTTCAATTCTTAGCGAAATAACAGATGAACATAATCTGAAAACCTAGTATTACCAAACAATGGTCATGGTTTGAAGGAATGTATGTTACATGAAGAATATTTATGCAAAATTGTACTTCAGAACAGTTATGTATGTTGAATTTAACGTTTTTTTCACCGGAAGAAGTGATCTAGAGCATCAACAGATTTCATTGCAGTGCTTCTGACCGAGAGTTCCTGGAGTTCGAGTCCCGACGGTTGCAGGATTTTCAACACTTGCCAGATACTTGGTCGAAATTTGTAACTTTCTGGGGTAGTCTAGTAGCCTAGCTCCACTGATCGATCGTTTCCGGTGGTTTCTCTGATAAATACCAAGTGAATGTCAGAGCAGTATCCTTCCAAACTCGCCATGGACCGCTCGTAATATTTCCTTTCCATTTCTTGTCCTATCTTTCGCACACACGCACATCCCGGGAGACCGGTCGGGAGCTTAGAGCTTGTTCTGGCTGGGGCGGTGCCCTGCTGGTGGGAGATACCTGCTTGGAGAGAACCCCGCTAGCCGACGGTAGGGCGGCGGCGGATCTCGCTATTCGTCGGGGCAAGATCACTGCCACCTCCCGAGCAAAAAACATGCAGTACACTTAGGAGACCAATGACCTTAGCGTTGACGCGCCCGTAATGATTCAATCAATGTTTATTTTCTATGCATAAAAGACATTCAAGAGAACCAAATTTCAAAGAATAAGCACTTTGCAATTGCGATGAAAACGCTCGAAGAAAAATTAATTGTACTAAGAACATAATGTCAATTATACCAATGATTTCAATCCTTGCGTATGAAGTGAGAAATGAGCAATGAAAAGAACAAAGACGTAAACTATAATTAACAGAAATGAGATTTTGTGAGAACAGCTGGATACATTCTTTTAATATCAGAAAAAGGAGGCACAAATGAGAAAAGAATCAGAATAGACCCATTTTTCATCCCACAAGATGGGTAGATAACATTAGGAAGCATTAGAACAGCAATGCCAAGAAATGTTTAAAATATATTTGTTGTGGCATAATATTTCTATCATTCAGTAAATTAATATTTTTAAAAATGTTATAGTAACGTAGATAAATAATTTTGTAATGTTTTCTACTTATGAGTTGTTCCTAAGTATAGTTGAAGGCTCGGAGTCGGAACGGCTCCGCTGGGCATTCTAGAATTAACAGCAGTTGGCAGTCACATACGCTCAAAGCAGGCATAACTGGGAGCGTCCTTCACTGAAAATGTTCTCTGCTTTACTATTATTTTTATTTAATTGACCTAATTGTGACCGATGTGCGCATAATTTTTTATTAATTATATACATTTGTAAGCCAATATTTAATGAATAAAGCTACTGATTATTGGAACTAATGAAATTATTTCATCCTCTTTGTTTTATTTTCTCCCAAATCTACATAGTGGGATATTGCTACAAAAATTCACGTCGAGGTTTTGTCCGTTATTCACGTTTCGGGGATCCCAGATACTGAAAGAGGTTTTTTTTCAGAGTTTCGTACGTACGTATGTACGTGAATACTACCACTGTTTAAATCGTTCACAGGATTTTCCTTAAAACCGATATTCGCAGATTGTTCTGGCCAAACTAAAGGTCCTGAGAATACGGAACATTTTATTTTTTTTGGAACTTTTCTTAAAAACAATATTTTCAAAAGTTTCTAAAAGCGGCTCCAGATTTTTCTCTGCATTTGTGATAAAATAGAAAAGTCTGCTAATAAATAAGGTGTAGGTCCGATTTTTATTTAAAACCTCGAAAATTTCAAAAAGTGGAAAAGTGATTTTTTAAATCTCATCTACGCCTTAATTACTAAAGCCAAATTCTCATTTCTTCTTTCTTTCTGTTCCACAATAATAGATCATAATTTTTTGTATACAACGGTAGTTTTCGGGAGATTTCCATTAAAATTCGGACAATTATCGAAAAATACTACATAAAAAGATTTTCTAGAACACAACTCGAAATGTTTCCTTAAACATTTTGTATTGATACCACACAAAGCACTAAAATCTATGCTACAAAGGCTATTTTAATTACAACTTAAAGATATGCTTTTTTTAATACGGTGTATCGAATCACTGCCGCTATGTAATAAAAACAGGTGAACGTCGAAACCTATGCACCGCATTTCACAAATAATCAAGGGAGAATATTTTTAGGGACTGGAAACACGTGCGAGGCGAGTTGGATCAATCAACAATGAAATTCAAAAGTACGAAAATGTTTCATCGGTTCAGTGAGTATTATAATATTACTTACCCGACGCGAATAATACGAGAAAGAATGTGTTGTTTTAGCGCCACTAGTTTTATTGAAGTTTTCATTTATAAATGATATATCAATTATTTTGCAATTAAGTTGCAAATTTTATTGAATCAAAAAAGAATTTTTTTAATTATATCATAGCGAAATACATTCATACATACCCCGACACATCACATGTGTTCTTGCAAATCTGCGCGTCATTTAATTTAGTGCACTTTATTAGACATAATAATTCTGTGTGCAGTAATTATTCCCCCATTTTTCTTCCAACTCAGGACGCAGTTTTGACCGCGTTGCATTCTGCGCATCCCGGTGTCTCGATGACGGGGGCGGTAGCTGGGCGGCGATTGGAGGCCGGCGCTGAGCCCCGCTGTGGCGTAACGGCGCCCACCCGGATGCGTGCTGCTGCTGCTGCTCCTGAGTAATGGCAGTGGACGGCGCACGCGAGACCTGCTCTCGCTCAAGCCCCTTTGCCCTCCGCCTACACCCACACACTCGCTGTCCGTTGTCCGTCTGTACTCCCGCTAGTCCGTCAGCCTGTCCGTCCGCCGGCCCGTCCGTCCGTCCGCCGGTCGTTCTGTCCGTCGGTCCATCCGCCGGTCCGTCCGTTCGCCGGTCCGTCCGCCGTTCCATCCATCCGTCCGTTTGCCCGTCGGCCGATTGTCCGTCCGTCTGTTTGTCCGTCCGCCGGTTCGTCCATAGGTTCTCCCGTCCATCCGCCGGTCCGTCCGTCCGCTGGACCGTTCATCCGCCGGACCGTCCGCTGGACCATCCGCCGGCCTGTCTGCCGGTCCGTCCATCCGCCCGTCCGCCGGTCCAGCTATACACCTAACTGCTGTTCTCCCGTCCGCCCGCTCGCTCACCCACTGTTTCGCCGCCCATCTCTACCCACCACCCCCTCGCTTCGCCAGCCGCTGGTTGACGCCCGCGCCTAATCACATTTCCTTTCAATCGCCAACGCACTGGCTCTCTCGTCGCCCTTTCAACGACGGTGGTTTCACAGATTATGGTAACTATTTATTCCCGATAAACATGCGGAAAAACAGCAGCATTAATATAAACATCTGAAATATTGTGCAAAGGATTTCCTCGATTCATCTAACGATCCCATACGTTAAGAAATCTTCATTAATGAAGAGACTAGTGGTGCGAAAACAGCACGTACTTTCTCACCCGTATTTATATGCAAAACTACGCGAAAAGTACTTGAATTTTCGAAAAACTCAACAGGACCTTCTTTCAAAATCTATCTTTAGAGAACCGACTTCATAAAAGGAAATATCTGTATTTTAATATTTTAGTTGTAGGAAGACTCCGAACAAATTTTGAACTCTTGTAATTTTCGAAAAATCAGAGTTATTAACGAACATGACATCTGGACCATTCTCTTAAACGTCCTTCACACTATCCAAGAAAAACATTTAATGAAAAATGATGGAGTCAATTTCTTGAAAATTTCGAAAATGTCCAAGGGGCTCCATGTAAAGTACTCCCAAAAATTAAATATCGGTTTCAAGTACAAAGGGCCGTGACGTAGCCGAATCGATTGGGGATTATCAATTTTTGGGAAAATCGTCTGAACGGTTTAGCCGCTAGCGTTGTTCTCAGTTGAACAGACAGATGGACAGACGTTTTGCGGTCATTCGAGTTTTCGGTATGAAGGACGTACAAAACGGATTCTGTTTAGACCACGTGTTACAGTTTTTTTTCTAAATTTAGCAAGTGCTGGATTTATCCACTTCGTTACCAGGGCCCTGTAATAAGAGTTTTCTGTCGAAAATTCGCCGTTTTTTGGCGCAGCATTATATAACTTTCTCTCTACTCCGTTGCGAGTAAGTAAAAATATACGTGTGCCGACATCAAGAATCTCTGCAGGAAGATTACACGCTCGCAGAGTTCCGTCACCCCTACTGCTGCCGCTGTCAGTGGAGGTACGTTAGAACCTTGGAGGGATGCGGTAAAAGGTCACCACCTCTGAAGACGCTCAACTTCCGGCTATTAGCTTACAATCGTCTTCTCTCTCTAACTAAATATTAAAAGAATCCATTTACATTTAACTTGATATTTCACTAGCAAACTCCCCCCTCTTTCCAATCTCTACAATATACCAGTCACCAGAGTACTCGTAAGTGATACACTAAGTAACGCACCGCCCTAGGAATACGGTGCAGTAAGTCAGCTTTCAAACTTGGAACGTCACACACGTTTGTTCCGGTTACAAACTAGAGATCTGCAAGACGTCCCATTATCTCGCTCGTAATCGCTCGAGCATTTCGATCTCGAGTACCGTATGCTCGAGCATCATGTTTTCGCTCGCGGTGGGCTGATTCCCGAGCCCCGGAAATGGCCATGACCAACTTCGCTTTTGGAATGTGACATGGAGAACAAAATATTGATGTTTCAAACCATAAATGTTCAAAATTTAAACAATTGTTGTATTTATTTACAAATTGTTTTGTTTTATTACAATGTTATATTTCTAAAAGAGGTTTAGAAACATCTAAAATTTATATTCGCAGGAGGGAGAATTTAACTTGTCAGGGGTTCTTTTTATTAAATTTTACTTGAGGATTAACCGACAGAACAAACTTAAAAAGTATAAGAACAATTAACAACACTGAAGTTGTAAGCCTGAGGGTTCATCTCGAGAAGTCAGGCTTCCTCAGTTCGCCGTAAAAGGATGCGGGAAGTAAGGGAAGACCATACCCAAAGAGCCAAAGACATAACGACAGACAGACAGAACGACAGACAGACAGAATGACAGGCAGGCAGAACGACAGACAGAACGACAGACCGACTAACAAACAGACCGAACGATAGACAGACCGACACACAGACAGCCCCGAAAACAAACAGACGGACAAACAGGCTGATCAACAAATGGACTGACCGACAAAGAAGCTGACCGACAAACAGACTGACCGACAAACAGACTGACCGACAAACAGACTGACCGATAAATATACTGACCGACAAACAGGCTGAACGCCAAACAGGCTGACCGACAAAAAGACTGACCGACAAACAAACTGACAGACAAACAGACAGGCCGACAAACTGAACGACAAAACAGACTGAACGACAAAACAGACTGAACAACAGACTGAATGACACACACTGACCAGCAAACACACTGACCGGCAAACAGACTGACCGACAAACAAACTGACCGACAAACAAACTGGCCGACAAACAAACTGACCGACAAACAAACTGTCCGACAAACAAACTGACCCAAAATAAACTGACCGGCAAACAGACTGACCGACAAACAGACTGACCGACAAGCCGACCGACCGACAATCCGACTGACTAACAATCCGATTGTCCGACAAACCGACTGACCGACAAACCGACTCGCCAACAAACCGACAACCAGACTTACCAACAAAACGACTGACCGACAAATCGACTGACCGACAATAATATTGTCCGACAACAGACTGTCAAACAACAGAGTGTACGACAACACTATCCGAAAACAGAGTGTCCGACAACAGACTGTCGGAAAACAGACTGTCGGAAAACAGACTGTCGGAAAACAGACTGTCGGAAAACAGACTGTCGGAAAACAGACTGTCGGAAAACAGACTGTCGGAAAACAGACTGTCGGAAAACAGACTGTCGGAAAACAGACTGTCGGAAAACAGACTGTCGGAAAACAGACTGTCGGAAAACAGACTGTCGGAAAACAGACTGTCGGAAAACAGACTGTCGGAAAACAGACTGTCGGAAAACAGACTGTCGGAAAACAGACTGTCGGAAAACAGACTGTCGGAAAACAGACTGACTGACAACAGACTGACTGACAACAGACTGAAGGTCAAATACACTGACCGGTAAACAGACTGACCGACAAACAGACTGACCGACAAACAGACTGACCGACAAACAGACTGACCGACAAACATACTGACCGACAAACAGACTGACCGACAAACAGACTGACCGACAAACAGACTGACCGACAAAAAGACTGACCGACAAACAGACTGACCGACAAACAGACTGACCGACAAACAGACTGACCGACAAACAGACTGACCGACAAACAGACTGACCGACAAACAGACTGACCGACAAACAGACTGACCGACAAACAGACTGACCGACAAACAGACTGACCGACAAACAGACTGACCGACAACAGACTGACCGACAAACAGACTGACCGACAAACAGACTGACCGACAAACCGACTGACCGACAAACCGACTGACCGACAAACCGACTGACCGACAGACTGACCGACAAACCGACTGACCGACAAACCGACTGACCGACAAACCGACTGACCGACAAACCGACTGACCGACAAACCGACTGACCGACAACCCGACTGACCGACAACCCGACTGACTGACAATCCGACTGACCGACAATCCGACTGACCGACAATCCGACTGACCGAGAATCCGACTGACCGACAATCCGACTCGCCAACAAACCTACAACCCTACTTACCAACAAAATGATTGACCAACAAAACGACTGACCGACAAACCGACTGACCGACAAATTGGCTGACCGACAAAAAGACTGACCGACAAAAGACTAACTGACAGCAGACTGTCGGAGAACAGACTAACCGACAACAGAATGACCGACAACAGTGTCCGACAACATACTGTCCGACAACAGAAAGTTCGACAACAGACTGTCGAAAAACACACTGACCGGCAAACACACTGACCGGCAAACACACTGACCGGCAAACACACTGACCGGCAAACACACTGACCGGCAAACACACTGACCGGCAAACACACTGACCGGCAAACACACTGACCGGCAAACACACTGACCGGCAAACACACTGACCGGCAAACACACTGGCCGGCAAACACACTGACCGGCAAACACACTGAACGGCAAACACACTGACCGGCAAACACACTGAACGACAAACACACTGACCGACAAACAGACTAACTGACAAACAGACTGACCGACAAACAGACTGACTGATGAACACACCGACCAACAAGCAGACTGACCGACAAACCGACTGACTGACAGACTAACCGACAAACAGACTGAGCGACAAACAAGCTGACCGATAAACGGACTGACCGACAAACCGACTGACAGACAAACCGATTGACCGACAAACCGATTGACCGACAGACCGACTGACCGACAAACCGACTGACCGATTAACCGACAAACCGACAACCCGAGTTACCAACAAAATGACCGACTGACAAAACGACTCACCGACCAACAGACTGACCGACAAAAAGACTGACTGACAACAGACTAACCGACTGCAGACTGTCCGACAACAGACTGTCCGACAACAAACTGTCCGACAACAAACTGTCCGACAACAGACTGTTCGACAACATACGAAGCGACAACAGACGAACCGACAACAGACGAACCGACAACAAACTGAAGGTCAAACATACTGACCGGCAAACACACTGACTAGCAAACAGAGTGACCGACAAACACACTGACCGACAAACAGACTGACCGACAAACAGACTGATAGACAAACAGACTGACAGACAGACTGACAGACAAACGGCCAAACATACCGACCTGCCTTTGCGATCATTTCATTCATTGGTGCAAGAATTACCCAACATCAAATACAACAATATCTTTATAAGAAGTTACAATAAACCAAGGGAGATGGTTTAAGTTATCAACTGATGTCACTGCAGCGCCTCTGACCGGAATTTTCTGAGTTCGAGTTCCGACGGTGACAGGATTCTCGTCATTAGCCTGTCTGCTAGGTCAAATTTAATCACTGTCTGGAAGAGAATTCTAGCTACCGGGTGCTCTGATCGGTAGTTTTCCGTTGTTTCTCCGATCAACCCCAGGTAAATGACGGAGCAGTGTCCTAACACACGGGCCACCATCTGCGCGATCATTCCTTCCTCTTCCTCGTCATCTTCTCACCCCTTACTCACACACACTTAACGCTTACACCGAATACTCTCATTCTGGAAGACCGGTAGAGATTGCCCCGGCTCTGGCAATTGGATAAAACCCGCTACCCGGCGCCGGATCTAAACCTCCAGCGGGGGAACATCACCACCACCTCACGAGGAAAAGGCATGCACTACACTTAAGGAACCAATGGTCTTAGCAATTGACGCACCCGAAATCACTAATCAAACAAGTTGCAATGGAAACGCTATTTAAATGTAAAAAAACATAGCTCGATAAAATAAAGATACTTGAACGACAAACGCTAATAAACTTCAAAAGTGAAATTTCTATGAACAATGCAAATGCTCTTTAGAAACTTATTATTCGATATGATTTATACTTGCTCTGTCTGTTTCAATGTTTCGAGAACTAGCCTAACAAAATCCGAAGTAAATAACTCTGAACGATAGCAAAGACCTCGTGTTTTGTATCGACTTGACAGTTGCATAACGAATGGAATATCCTATACGTAATTCCGTTCATTATCAAGATCTAAAACAATTACTATGCATGTATCAACCAAATCGAACACCTATTCCAGTTTAACCTTGCTCGAACCACAGATTACCGGGCACGAATTATAACCAGGTTCCTGATACACGCATTTTTGAAGACCCAGGCTGATCTGGAGAATATATAAGGCGCTTTATGAGTTTTCTTAACCATGAGTAGTCGGAATTAGTACACAAGGTTAATGCTAAGCCGCCAAAAATTACATGTGTAAAAGCACTGCAGTACTGATCTATGTGTCGTGTTATCCAATGTATAAAATGAAATGAAATTCGAGAAGTCGTCATCTAAACAATGTTTTGAAGTTCAAAAAAATGTCAGGATTGGAAACAAAAACCTTCGAGTCATCGGAGCAGACATGCATCACTCAGGAACATAAGTAGACAATTGTTACAGGAAACCTAAAGCTACTTTCTTAAATTTCATGTAATTAGAGTCGTACGGTTTCCAGTGACGAGCTGAAGGCACTCCAGTTTTTGCCACAACATAGTTCTCGGGAAACAACAGCCAGAACAGCGACACTTTCACGGCTGCTGAATGCCAAGGTCGTGGTTTTTCTTTCGGGACCAGGGTTGTGAATGCATGACATTTCGAAAGAATGAGCAAGCCACTTGGTGAGAGGGTTTGAATTTGCGAAGAACGAAGGAAAATTGAAACTGTAGATGAGACTGTAGCTTTTGCTGGAACATGCCTTTTAATGTAATTATCTACTAGATATCTTGCTTATATTTTCGAACAACCTTGCTAACGTCATGCATTTATGAATAATGTTATGTATTTTGTAACGAAGAGACGATGAACATATATTTTTTTTCACTTGGACATTAGCGTATATACTGTTGGCAAACCTCACAAATATGCTCACTTTACGATTTGGGCCATGATTCACTTGTGGCCAGTCTCATTCCGACAGTATGAATGTATGCATTAGTCATGAAGTGCTGTATACTAAAAATAGACTTGATTTTGAAATCTAATTTATATTTTCTCTCTGTGTTTCTGATGAAGTATCTAATTTTGTAGGATTCATTAAAAGTGAAACTAGTAATAGATAGATATGGATCAGAAAATATTCTCATTCAGATTGATTAAAAGAGGTAGAATGAAACGGTTTTCTACATGCATTTTAAGATAATGAAAATGAGGTCTAGATATAAAAATTTCAATTTTGAATGAATTAAATTTATTACAAACAAGGATTTTAATACTCCTTTTTTTCACGCCACAAATGTGTAACTAAATTTGCGTAAGCTGCATGTTGGATTCGAAGGAGAGTGTGCAGAAATAACTTGATGGTACTTACATACGCAGCAGAGACCCTTCTTTCCTAGCCCAACTAGCATGTTCAAACACAGATTGCAGTAGGCCGGTTTGCTGAAGTGTTTCAAGCGCCATAAATGCTGTCCGTCTTCCTTCACATTCTGAAAAAAATCATAATAGTTTAGAAAGTATGTATTTTACCAAAAGTTTAAGGTATATTTTAATAATTATATTTTAGATCCAATAAATGTGGAGAAAATATCAACTCGTCAATTGAGAAGTAACTTAAAAAAAGGAAATATTATATTTGACATTATATTTGATATTATATTAAAACAGCAAGTGGCAAGCGATTCAATATTCTCAGAACAGAGCGTTGGGAATTACCTCGCTTCAAAAAAAGGAATCATAGTGGTTCAAGTTGTTTATGGAAAAGTGCTTGGTGAATCAGTAAAAAGAAAATGGAGTAAAATTAGTATAGACATTAATTTTAGTATAGACATTAATTTTATGTTATGAAAAAAGTAATTGACCCATTTGTGTATGATATTGTTTGCATTTTTCATCGATTTCAACTAATAAGTCATTTTTTACCTTTTCCCGTCATTGTAAAGCATTTCCCGTGATTTAACCCGATTTTAATATCATTTAAATAGAAATTGCTTCAAATAATACTTGCGAGATGATGCAAACGGTCTCCACATAATTTCTGAGTAGCCTTTTCGATTTCTTTGCCCAGAAATTGTAATCTCAGATGTGAGTGTGCAATCTAAGTTTCTGTGACCTCTGTTATAACCATTGTCTTTTCGACCGATTTCGCGGAAACTAAAATGGACATTTTTCTAGTAAAGAACAGTTTAAACCAAAAGTTTGCAAGTTGAGTTCCATTGCAGGAAAGGAAGAAGCCTCGATTACGCATCAGTAACATATCCAACAGCTGGATTTGTTCATCAGAACTAGTTCTGATCAAAATTTATATGTCATTTTTGTTAGACGGCATTTTTAGGTCATTTTTCAAACACTTTAAAGCTATTTTATTGATAATTGTTGGCGATGTTTCAGATCATCAAAATCCGGCCCCTACATATCACTCTAAAAGTCGTAGTTTGAAGTAAATAACTTTAAGTTGAAGCCTATAAAGTTGATAAAATTGTTTGCTGAAACAAGTAAACAAACGTCTGGTGTGAATGCGTACTTAAGTAAATATTTACATTAATATTTCAACTGAATTTGCTAATGGCATCAGGATGGAACAACTCGCAAATTCAATATCAGCGCCGGGTAAGTACAGAACATACTGCCATGTAATCTTCATCAGTTTCTCGAATAGCGCAAACCACCCATCTACTTCCAAAATTAATTAAAAGAAAAGTTAAGAAATGTGAAAAACAAATGTATTTCTAATTTCAAGTTATTTTATGCGAATGATAATTTAGTATCAGCTCTCACAAACGAAATATCTGAAAAATCGCGCAGCATAAAAATCGTGAGCAACTCATTTACACGCAATTAAGATATATTATGTACGAGTTCAACTACCTACATGTTCAGTATATTATTTTTTACTGTGTTACAAACTGCCTCAAATAATCTCAACATGACATTATGCATTTTCATCGCATAATTACGCATCTTAGCAATGTTTTCAAGCTCTCAAATATTTAATCTAATTTGTTACATTAAGACACTGAAAGTAGCAAGATGCCTCTGTGATAGAATTGATAATAAATAAATGAAACTCATCTTGCTACAATAAACTTTAAACAAATCATTTACTTTAGGAAAAATGTGGGGACGTCTACTATTTTGTGATCCAACAATAAGCGAGACAATTAAAATTTAAAGCAATCAATTATTAAAAATTATAAAATATATTAATATTCCACTCTGGTGAAATAAAAAGCTATAACGTTATGATGGTATTCACATGTTCTAAAAGTGAAGATAGAAAATAAAATTACTGTTCATAGGCTACAAGTTTTCAGATATCTATTTACCTGCGTGATTATAGTCAAAATTGTAGAACGCACTGGCATAGATTTAACTGTATCGATATTTAATATGTTTAAAACTAAAATGCTAATGCTTAGTGTTTGAAACAATACTCGTATTCGAAAGCAGTTAATACGTGGGATAACTATTAGAAAAATGGAAATGACATGGTAGTTTCCAGCCGAAAGTATTCTCTCGCCAAAGCCAATTTTTTCAATAATAAATTCAAACAACTAAATAAACTAACCGATTTATATAAGTATTCCGCTGAAAAGAAATGCGATGAAAGAAAAAAACACTTTTTGCAACTGTGTTTTCAACTGATGAAAGTCCGAATCATTCGACATTCAGTGCATGTTAACTGCCAAGTCGCCATTACGACTTAGTATGTACGAATGTACGACAAAGTACTGACTTTAGAAAAAAAATCATCAGAAAACCAAGAATTTGGTACAGAACATGTAAAATTCGACTATTCGACTATACTCCGAAAACTATATTTCCAATATTACTTCATTGAATTTCCAGTTGACAGTACTAAATCAGGCATTATTGAAGTAGACTGGCAGATGAAAAAAGAAGTAATATTTATTTGGAGGTCTAAATAAAATAACCATTTTCTTACTTTGATCTGAAATGTTATTACGAAACGAGTAAAATATAAACATACGTGCAGTCTTTTGTATATTATACATATAAGAGAAATGATTAGATGTAATAGGTATTTCCATTACTTAAAAACATTTAGTAAATCTCTTTTCGTGTTTTATTCGTAAGTTAGATTTATATATAATTTTCCCAAAGAACGTATAGTTGCCGAAACCGGTGCCTAATCTGACTTAAAACATATCGATACTAATCGATCAACTGTGCGTTTTGGCTCGCTGCAATATTCTCGGAAACGAATTGAAATACCCACATCTGTATTAAACTGATTGAAGGTAAATGATATTGTGACGTGCTAAACCAAAACACAATCGATAACTGGAACTACAATAACTGAAACATGAAGTTTTGAATTACATTATTCACGATTATTAAAAGACCTAAAATTCGCTAACATTATAGGAAAACATAATGAATTTGAAAATATAGTATATCCTATTGAATTTGACGCATACTGAATATCAACTATTATCTTATCCTGCGTCGTAACAATTATACACAATCACGATCTCTTCAAATTCATCAAATATATTCAATAAAAATATTGGTGCTCGCGAGTACAGGTGAGTGCTCAAGCGCCATTTTATTTCACTTAGTCACATGGAAAAAAATTAGTAGCAGTATTCAGTAGCAACATTTTACTTGTCAAGATTCTCAGTGCAAATGCATCACGACCCTATTTTTGCAACAATACTCGCCATTATGATTCAACATTAAAATAGAATTTTCCTGCACGCAATTCAATTTCAACACGATTTTAAGTTAAATTCCTTGTCGGGTACACAGCCGCTGATTAAAATTAAAGACATTCTTAACGCATTCTGGACGGTTACCACATTCTTGGCCAAAAATACGCAGTACGCCAAAAGCTGCTCCGTGAGCAATCGTCGGAGCACGTACGATAACGCGCGAAGCGCTCGAGGCGTTTCAAAGCCCGTGAAGGCGGACCCGGTCAAATTCCCGCGCTTGCGCTGGCTCTACGGCCGTTGGCGATGCCTGCCTCGTAGCGGTCTTCCCATTCGTCGGTATCATTGTTGACGTCGATGGTGTCTTCGCCGTCCGTGTCGCTGTCGCTGGAGTCGCGGACTTCCAGGTCGGAGTCTGATCCGGAGTTTGAAAGAGACGCGAAGACGCTCGGTGGCAGCGACGGCAGCGACGGCAGGGACGGCAGCGACAGCAACGACGACGAGCGTGATGCCGGAGGAGACGTGATCGGCGGCAACGGCGGCATCGGCGGCATCGGCGGCATCGGCGGCATCGGCGGCATCGGCGGCATCGGCAGCATCGGAGGCATGGGCGCTAGCGGCAGCGCGAGCGCGAGCGGGAACGGCGGCTCGGGCAGCGCCGGCTCGGGCAGCGGCGGTTCATGCGGCGGCGGCGCCGGCGGTTCATGCTCTTCGTTCGCCCGGCACCGGCAGCAGCAATCCCACCAATTAAAACACAGCCAACGCGCCCAGGAAATCATTGCAGACTGTCACCGCGTCGTTGCGCGCCCGCCCCGCTCCGGAATAGTGTGGCCGGGTTGCCTCCGCGCGCGCGCGCCGCCGCCGCGGGCGCCTCGCCGCCCCACGCCGCCACCTGTAGCGCCGGCCCGCCCCGCCCCGCCCCTCCCCTTCTCTGTCGACTCGCTCCGCACGCTCCCTCCCCTCGCGATCTCGATGCCGCGCGTCCCCCTCCTCTCCGCGCGCGGCGCGCGCTCGCCTCCGCTTAGGTGCCTCCTCCCCGCCCCGCCAGGCCCCGCCAGGCCCCGTCGCGCTCCGCCCCACCTCCCGCGTTCGCCTCACGACTTCTCCTGCCTCTCCCCATTCGCCACTTCCTTCCCCCTCGACGCACCACCGCCCACGGCTTGTAGCGGTAGCCCCCCCGGAATCCAGCCACGTGCCAATTTGCGACAACCCCCCCCTCTCTCTCTCCCCCCACACACATTCGCACTCCCCCTTGTTCCTCGTCTCTCTCCCTCTCTGTCCTTCCCCTCCACGCGTGCGATCGCGGGCGCCGTCCCGCCCGCCCGCGCAACATCGCTCCACACCGCCGCGTCCGTGGCGTTGCCACCCACAGCGTGGCACCCACTTCCTCGCGCCGCCCTCACGCTCTCCGGGCCCCCCGCGCGCCGCCGTCCCCGCCGCCGCCCACGGTGGACCCGGCCAGCCTCGAGGCGCGCCGCGGCCCGGGCAGACCGCTCAGCCAATGAAACGAGTTCGACAATATTGTTTGCTCTCTTCACGACGGAGCATCGTCGTTCAAGTGATCTTCACGACTCTTCACCCCGCGCATTGTAGTCTCTGTTGCTTGGAAGAAATATATTGTTTACCCCAATATTTTTCGTTCGCGGTCAACATTTATTCGAATGGTCTGGCATTTCGTCGCTGTAAGTTGGTGAAACATAAATATTTTTAAACCCTTATTTCTGACGTGAAATCAGACTGTTGAAGTTATATTATTTTTGTGAACACACAAACAATTTTTTACTGGCAATTAATGGAATGCCTGGAACAACGGACATCGGGGCACTAAACGTCTACATTTCAATGTCACTATTTTATCCGTACTAGGGAAAATCCAATTATCTCTCCCGTTCCAAGAATTGTTGAAAGTTAATTATTCTTGTAACAATATTTACAGTTGACATATTTACCTTTTGTCTTCTGGCGATAGCTCCCACCAAGTATGGGCCACCTTCAACTCTAAATGGTTCACGGGATTGAAATGAAGTTCAGAATCAGAATTGAACTTTTCTTCTACTGATTGAAATTCCAGAGCGTTTTAAAACAATTCAAGTACAAGGGAAGGGAATGAATGGTTGAAAAATTTCACAATAATTTCTCGAAATAATTCATCATATCATTGTGGAGTAGACATTTTCTGTTTTAATTAACGTCTATTTCTGTTTTGTATTACTCATCTTCCCACTTAGTACATTAATGTACCAAACAATAAACAAAATAATTTTTCATATACTCTTATAAGAAACATTGTACTCAAAGTTGATGTGCAAAACTAAAATAATACGTAGATAACTATAGAAAACATTAAAAATATATAGTACGTAAATTATATACTTATTTAATTTATGCGTTCTCCATTCACAGCTATGCACGTCTCCAGTGGGATGTGCAAAAGTTGACTAACTGGCTCGTATGTTTTGTGGTGCTCTAAATCGTTTGGAATTGGAATTTGGAATTTAAGTCGGTGGAAGAAATGCTCAATTTGATGAATCAATGAAAAAAATATCTCGTCCTAATCGTTGATATTGATGCATCGTTTGTGTGTCTTTGTCAAAACCATGCATTACTCTATCCTAAACGACCTCTCAGTCACCCTCTCCCCGAAAAAGTGTCGCAGCAAGGCTACCCTCTCGAAGGGCGAAAGTCGTAACGGCTACTAACCGTTTACTTTCAAATCACATGCAGAAGGTTTAATTTTATGCTCAAATTACCATGTAAATATTGACAAATGATTCATTACATTATTTTTTTTATTGTCTATGCATTGAGTAAGAAAAATATATAGTTCTATTAAAGAAATAAGAAATGGTTAAATTTCTCAAAACTAAAAATATTACAATACTTATTACAATACTTCTACTTTCTATTATATATCTCTACGATATATTACTTGTCTCACGATTCTGCATTGTTGAGTGAAAACTGTATTTCAATCCTGTGCATCGTTTAGAAGTTATGGGGGTGGCACATAGTTGGGGGGATATCTCGTATAAACGAAATTTCATGACAAGATAAAAGGAACTATAATTTGTTGAAGGAGTAATTTATACATTGTTTACAATACGAGTGATAATATATTGCTATTTCGGATTCTATTTAAGAGCATAAACTGTAAAATATATAATAAAGAATGACATTTTAAAAGAAAAGATTTTATGAGAAAAATTAGAAAATAAATCAAAATACTGATGTTTTAGCACACAAACATTCTTTCATATTTATAATTCTAATGAAGAAATCTACGGAACTGCCTCTTAGTTGCGATGCTTCTTCGTAGTAATTTTAGCAAGAAAAATGCTCTAGGAAGTTTTTTTGCTTTTCTTTTTATATTATACATATATTCTAATATTGCTAAGTCAAAGAAAATTATCTACCTTGTGCTAAAACAATATTTAAATTTGAGATCAGTGACAATACTATTTTCATAACAGATACCGTCTCATAATGTATATAATGTATAAAGAAATTACAAATTATTAGTGACCTGTAGCAGCAAAAATGCTGCTGAACAAAACGACACAAAATGTTTTTTTTAAAAGTGGCACGCACTCTGTTCGAGAACAACAAAAATATTCTCGCATTACACTGTAATAATTTGATAATGCAATAAGATATATGTATATGTATATATATATACATACATACATACATACATATATACATAGGTACAGGGCAACTGTTATATGCATACTAAGATGTCAAACATGTTTGCTATCACAAAAAGTGAATTGCAAATGTAAATTGCGAGTGAATTTTTCTTGAAGCTTTGGAGTCGAATGGCGCCGTCTGCGTCGTAATTAGTGACGCACTGCGAGCGTGTCGGTATGTGCAGTATGAGACTACTCGGAAAAAGAGAGAATCAAATAATTGTCGATGACCTCTTTCTGCGACTTGATTGTTGACTGTCGGTGTGAAGCGCTAATCAGGCGGACCTCGACGCCTGTGTCCATTTGTATAGAACGCAATACTCGGAATGTCGCATGCATATGAGCATTTATAATCTTTTGGTGAGTATTCTGATAATGGAAATTGTACCGATCTTTATAACAATGTTTTTTTAAATTTCTAAACATATCGTAATTGTGTATATTTTCTATGCCGTTGTTATGCCGATTTGGACACAATTTTTTATCTATTGAAAGGGTTGGAAGAACACAGTGCAAACAAAAATTTCCATAATTCGTGGAACTCAGAGAAAAAACAACATTTTTTAGAGCGTTTGAATAATCATGTTTGTTGTTTGGAGACATACTAGTATTTTATTTTGTAAATGTAAACTACACTGCCACTAGACATTATTGATGCATTTGATTTTACACATATTGTTTATTATTAATTGTTTGTAGAATGCAATCCATGATGACTTGATCTTTTTTGTGAAGAAAGCAATTTCATCTTGAACATAATACACTATTGTACCGAGAAAGTTGTCTTGACGTCTTAACTTTATCTTTTTTGTGTGGTTTCAATGTATTTTGAACAACAGATATGGACAAAAGATTAGATCTATAAAACGCCTTACTGTTTCGTTTTGGCACGATTTTTGTAATTAATAATTTCTCGAATTTTTATATTACAGAAAGACATATTCAAGGAAATCAGCAGCGTGGAAGTATTATATATGTTCATTTTTCAAAACTCCATTTTTAAACTAACTTTTTGCTACATTTCCTTGTCGGTAAATATCATTGGAAACGAAGGTTTCTCGGTATCGACTCAATTCGATCTTCACATCAAACTGGACACGAAGTTTTTAGCTGACATGAAGCGTGGGGAGCTTCCCCTGCGACGATAACTTTGTAAGGAGAAGGAAAATAAACACCTGTTGAACTTCAGCCGAGTGAGGTTTGGAGGGGGCAGAAGCGCCTGTCGGTAGGCAACCCGCACTGCGTCCCGAGAAGCTCGGGCGGGGCGTCGCAGAATTTTTGACGTGGGAGTTTTGCAGAACAGTGGACGTGCTCACTGTGGAATAGGGAGACCAACGCAATCGGGGTAACTTCAAAAGCTTGCGTTAAGTCTCAGCGGCAAAATGGAGCTGTGCCAAACCCCAAAACCATAACTACGTTTTAGGGGAAAATCCGAGATTTTATAGAGCTGTATGACAAACGGTAATTGGTTTTGCCTGTAACTACGCTTTTTGCAACTATTGTAAATTCGGAGGACATTGGTATACGCTCATCGTACGCTAATGGATTGACTGAAATGGTAGCACTTGTTTGAATTATTTGTGAATAGTAATTTCACTGTAATTTTACTTACATATATTTTGTTATTTATACATAAATGTGTACAATTTACCTACAAAATAAATGTTTGATATTCTTCACACAGAACATTTTTGGAAAAATTATACATTTGTTATTGTAGGTCAAAATTTCCATTACTTTCCGTTTTCATTTTGTTACTTAAAGAAGGTCCGATATTAGTATGGGTACACGATAAAACACTCGTTTTATTGCAAGCTAAATGGAAAATATATAGACAACATCAGTCTGAGAGAAATTTTGGAACTTATTGGAGAGCAAAGTAAGAGGTTTCGAAAACAGAGCTAAAGAGATTATTCTGTTATGAAGTTCGTTTCATTCTTTTTCAAGGTGCGAGTTCATTAATCAACAACAATTACTTAGAAACAAGCACGAAGCGAACACTAGGCACAAAGCTAGGCTACACTTAAAGAATTTCGTTAGAGCTCACAATTTGGATGCCGCCCTCACTGAAAAGATTATTTTGAAAATAAAAAAGCTCTTCTCTAAACAATTTTTTTTCTGGCTGACGCGTCGTAAACTTATAGAAAACCTATTAAATTTTCGTTGGCTGTTCTAAAAGACAAATACCTGACAACTATCTGCACAATTCATTGTCCTGAGGTTTTGTGCAGCAATCTCATATTCAGCGCTATTCAAACTAGAGCTTGCTGTTGCGACGACCCGTGGTTTAGGTGTCAGACTGCTCACGTTGAACGGCTGGGTCTTGGGTTCAAATATCAATCGATTAGAGTGGACATTGTGGAGGACAAAGAGGGATCGCGGCAGGTTTTTTCGGGGTTCTTCTGGTTCCTGTGCTGCTCATTTCCTCATTGTTCCAGCATAATTCATACCATACGTTCTTAATCGCTTAGCCATCAAACTCATTCTCCCACTTTCACGTACGATCACACGACTTGGGCATTAGTGTCATTAAAAAGAGTATGACTTACCGTATCCAAGCCCAGCAGCACTAGCAGTGGAATGGTCGTCATTCCACCACGTTTCCACTCCTCCAGGGACACGGTTCCATCTGCGTCGTAGTCAATTTCCACCATCATGTCTTGCAAATCTGCCGACAAAAAGGGCTTCAAATCAATTTCACGATCCACTTTTTTGCGGGTTATGAGTTGTCTGTCAGAAAGTTTTAATGAGAAATATTCAGAGCTTTTGAAACCGCGATGTTTGCAAATTCATAAAGGCGTGAACTCGTGTAACCGCCTTGTGAGCGTCTCTCAAGAACCCGTGGGCGAAATAAAATACTGAGTCCAATTACCATTCAGACGGCTCGGCGCGACGGAGTACACAGAACGTCTGCAAAGTTCAGCTTATTATATCCAGGTATTGTCGAAAAAAAGAAACTCGCCGTGTAACAAGGTTTAGATGAATCGAGAACTCCGATCTCTATTGTCGCGCCAATTAATACGATGCGAACACGTGTCTGCAAAGTTGATTGAATGTAGTTTTAAAATTTATTAAGTAAGATGCGAGGAAGGAAATTACGAGCATTATTATTCTGCGTCGACAGTCAATAATAAAAGACTACGTCCTGTATTCATGAAACAAATCATCAGAAATAGATCTGGGAATACGTTGAAGCCTCCAATTTTTCACATTTAGTAGCAAATTCAGATCGTACTTCTTCGGATATTTCTGTCCTGTGATAGCGCAATTTTAATGACTTTTCATGTTAGATTGATATCTTACAACCTCACTGTCTACAAACGTTGTAAGGATAAAATATGTAAAGTTGGTGCAAAAAGTGGCAATACTTTGTCAAGGAAACTCGTATTATGGGGCTTCGATATAAAAAAAATGGGTAAATCTTGTTCCTATAAAAAGTAAATTACTTTCGTTTTGTAGTCAGAATACACGTTTCGTGGGTTCTTGATACCAAAAAACATGATGACGGTAAAACGTCTGTCTGTGGTCAACACTGAAGCCTTACCATTCACATGAATTTCTCCAAATTTAATATTCTTTGAAATACCTGGCCGGCCTAGAAATTTGAAAAAATATATTTTAATTTTTGGGATACGTTACAAGAAGCCTCAACATTTTCAAAGTTTTCTACAAAATATTTTGGATTTTGCATGGCATTTTTTCTCAGATACAGCAAAGTACACTTAAAAAATGGGACAGATCTAATTTTCGTTGAACACTGTGAATACTCGGACAGAGCAAAAGTTCAAACGTTTTTCTGTCTTTATACAGCTACAATGTAGAATATGGAGATTTTTTCCTTAATGAAATGTGTTATTCAAAAGCAAATCTTGAAATAATGACGTTTACAATTTTTCGAAAAATATGAGTATTTTTCACGTAATTTTGCGTGAAATATTACATTTTAATTCTGTGTATTATTCCGTAATATTAAATTATATTAGTCTGTCAGACTCTTAGTCAGCCCATCTCTCCGCCAATCCTTCAGTCTGCCTGTCAGTGTGTTCGTCAGTTTGTCCGTCAGTCATTCAGTTTTTCAGTCCGTCCTTTCTTCCAACAATCCGTCAGTCAGTCACTCCGTCCGTCCGTGACCCCTTAAGTCCGTCCGTGAAGCCTTAAGAACAGTTTGAATTTTTTCTCAAAAAACAAAACCGTCAACCTGGCATACTTTTTTCTTGGGTAGAGGAAATGAGGCTAAAAATGTCGCAGGCCTCACTTATCTAACTCCGAATTTTCGAATAATGCAAAGGTTCAAATCTTTTTCAGTATCGTCGTACACCTCCAATATCGAAGTTAGCGATTTTTTCTTAATGAAATCGATTCATTAATAATAATAATAATAATAATAATAATAATAATAAAAATAATAATAATAATAATATATATTTTCTGCTAATGAGCTGTCGCTCGATGTCAGGGTAATTTTTAAATAAAATCATGTCAATGTTTCGAAAAGATGAGCATTTTTCTTGTTAGCTTGTGTGAAATTTTGGCAATGATTAAACTTTACTCTAAAAGGGCTTCAACTTCTTCTTTATTTTTTAAAAGAGAGAAATGCACGCTTCTAAAATTGAAGCAGGTCTCAGCATATGATTATATCTGTATACTTTCGAAAATTGAAAAAAAAACCTTCTATAACTTAAATGATAGTGATTTTCGTCCATGAAATATGTTCTAAGAAGTTAGATCTTTAAATACTTTCAGGTACAATGTTTTGAAAATACGAATAGTTTTTGCCTCAATTTTTGCTTGAAATAAAGGAAACGTATATTTTTTTTCTCAAAACAGACATCAAATATTTTCTTTATATTTTTTTTCGAATAGACCAAAGACAACTTAAAAATGGCACAGTTCTAATTTTCGTTGAACTCTCTGAATTTTTGAAAATTTCAGAATTTCAGTGGCGAAGAAATTTCAAAAATTTCTACGTCATTGGAGAAAAATTGATTTTACTCTTGATCTTAGAAAAAATGTACTTACGCTCAGTTAAACAATTACAGTTACAAAAGTTGAGACCATGTTAAGTTTGTTCTTTCTCATTTTTTATATTTATTTACAGAATTAGTGATATAAAACACTTTATTTAATGATATATTTCACTCAGAAGAGTGAAATGCATGTCTTCTGGAATTTTTATGTGTGAAGTCTAAAGAATATTTTTCACATTTGACACATAAATGAAAAAAATGTAAGTAGAAGTGATTTCATATATCTGTGTATTTTTATGTCATATAAAACCACCATGAACCAATACTGATAAAACATCTACACGATTAGATCTAGCACTCACCGGTTTCAGCTCCGTAACATCCCATCCCAGGTATTCTGCTACTGTCATCATCTGGTTGACGATGCAATCCATTTCCTGTGGGAAAAAACATGTCTGAAGACTTTTATGGCGTTTCTTCGTTATAGATCGTGTTAAAAAATTCAAGATTAATCTATGCCGCATTATTACGATAAGGCGAAGAACTATATTATAAGTAAAAATGAGAGTAATAGATTAATTTTAAAATTTCAAACTATTTCAAAGTGTGTAGAGATATTTAATACTGTCGAAATAATTCATATTATTGAACTATTGGGACTAAGAAAAAATCTTGAGATGAAAGCGATAACAGAATGTAGAAGCCTATGGATGGATCCAAGGCTTTTCCAACACACGTTTAGAATTGAAGGATGTGGGCTAAAAAAGTAAATGAAGGATAAGGGCAGCTGGTATCTAAAATTTCCATTCGGATAGTTACTACATTGTCGTAGCTAATTAGTTGTTGGGAAAATCTACCATAGACAAGACTTGCACCAAGAACAACTACATAAACAGGTAATTGATCAAAATTGTCGCTGTCACCTACAATATAAAGCGATTGAAAAAGTGATTGCCAAGAAAATACTACAGGGCATTATCAGTGACCTTCAAAGTAGATTTTAAATACCGGGAAAATAGTTTTGACTGATAAATTACGAATAGTACTTAAAAATAATTAAAGGAACAATAATTGAATTTTGAATCAATCATGATCAATTTTCAATAAATTATTGGAGATTGAATAAAATGTTCCAGCGACTTAACTACGACAATTGTGGACACTTGTCATGAAAGGCCATGAATATAGTTTTTTTCATAATCGTTATTCAACTTGATGGGTCATTTGTTTGGGTCTTTCAAGTTTTTAACTATTTTCTTAAAATTAACAAAATATTTTTTTAATTAAAAAAGAAACAAGTATTTTGTCTTTACATTAACGTTTACTACAAATAAATGCATAAATAAATATATTACGGAAAGAAGTCTCCAACTATTTTGAGTTTATGTTTTAAAACATTATTCATATAGTAACATATACATGACGCTTCTGGGGCAATTTGAAGAATACTTACGTTGGTATCTAAACTCCATTTCCATCCGTATCATACAAGCGGAACATGACTGTAAAACAAATCAAAGGTCTTTCTTGAAACCAATACGTAACACATGTCGTTAGGCTGACAATTGCTTGATGGATATATTATTTCGCAATTATTCAATTAATATTTGCTAAAGAGAAGGTTAATAAGAATTTCTAGCAGGACTATCAAGAAAACACAAAAAATCTTAACTATGAAATTCAATGAAATAATGATAGAAATATTAAAGGGAAAGTTGGCGATATGATATTAATTTTATTTCAACAACCGTTGCATACAATACGTCGTTTGATGATAATAAGTTCCACATCGATCCGTTTTTGTTATTTAAAAGTGATAATGATTGGCATTTTATAATAGATAAAAGACATAATAAAAATTTCACAGTATTATACATACGGAATTAATATTGTCGGTTTGTGATGGAGAGATAGAAATTTCAATTTTTGTTTATTTAACAATTAATTACATATTGTCTTTTACGTTTTTTAATTTTGTAGCCACACCTGTGATTCATATTTTCTGCACTTTGTGCTTCTCTAAATTATATATCTAGAAATAATTCAGAATTGTTCTTATCTTGATTATAACTTATATTCAGGAAAAACATTTCATGACCTTCTTTAGTTTTTCAAAACAAATTTGTTATGGGACTATTGCGATTATCTGATTCCTCAATGATCAATTGAATGCCATTATTTTAATTAATTTTGCATTATTGCACAACGACAGAAGAAAATAGTATGAATATATACCTTAGCACTACGAACCATTCTGCTATGTTAATAACTTAGAACGGTAAAGAAACATAAAGCACTAATATTTATTTTGGCTATTATCTCATAAAATTATTTTAACATTATTTCCTTCACTTATTGTTTTTCTTTCACAATAAAAAATTGCTGTGAAAATCTTTGAGAAGTTCAGATTCATTTGCTCATATAGCCAGTTGATTTATATTCGCTACTCATGGACATACTCTGACAGTAAGAAAGAGAAGAATATGGTTCTCAATAATGCGCTACAAATAACATGCTTTTTCGCGAATTTGCAATCAGCGAACAACGAACTTACATTCCAACTTGTCTTCTGGTCGTCCACCTTCAATAAGTGACAGGTAGCAAGCAATGTCTTTGAGCGAAACTCTTAGTTGCGACACATCCAGGGCACTAGTCTTGCGAGCTGCTCCTGAGCCGGAGCGTTCTGTAGTGGAATAATGAAATAGACATATACTTTTCTGAACGTAATTTAATTTTATTAAAATGTCACACAACGATGCTTACACAGAGCGAGTAGTGCGATATTTTAACTTTATTTTTCCTTCTATCTGCTTTTAAAACATAAATTACTTTTTTATGGATTATTATCACATAAAATGTTTAAATCATAGTGGAAGTCGTGTGTTCGTGTACTTAGTATGTTTAATTAAAGAATAGACTTTACCCCCTGAAAGGGAGATCATAATACACGTATGAAGTAAATATGTGGACGTACATTGTTGGTTTTAAATCCAATATTAAAAAAAGTGAATTTATATTTCGAATGCTGTCCTTTTTATATAAAGTTTTAATGAATACTTTCTTCGATTTAGATATAGCAGACGATGATTTTCCCAAAGATTACACTAACATTCGAAAACGGTTCTTTAAAATTTAAAATAATCAGAGCAAATTTACAACCAAAATAATATGTAGTATAAAACAATTGAACATTCAACATTGGAAACTTCTGGTAATTTTATTTAATAGTGATAATATTAGTAATCCTGTCGGCAAAAAAAGGTTATTTGTGAATAAGTAATACAGATTATTATTTGTATTCATAGTGCCATTACTAGATGGAAAAGAGTGTAATTTGAATATGAATTCAGAAGTATCACATTTGGAAGTTTGGAAATATTTTTATGGTTTGATTAAATATATACGAACACCCTGTAAGTTTTTCTGGGTGATGGAAGTAATTTGGTGTGTTTTCCATAATTGATCAAAAATTAGATGTATTTACAAAGAGATATTTCAGAATCAATGTTACAAATTTCTAGGGCATGTAGAGAACTCAAAAATGATCACCTTTTGCCTTTGAATCTATAGTGGGAAATTTGGTTAAAATGGAGTTATATGAATGTATACATGTGGCATTTGCTCCCGATTTTCAGACAACGAGTATGCATATATGTTCGGCAGATACATGATATCTCCTTGACTGCGTCATAACGTGACTTTCCAACATGTGTACATAGGGCGTTGCCTAAATTTAGGAGAAATATACAGTGCAACTCCGGTATATGCAATTTTCACACTATATTTTTATTGTCAAACTTGTCCGAAAGTGAATCATTTTTGACCTCTTTATATACTCTAGAAGTTTGTAACATTTATTTTGAGTCATTATTGTATTTCGTTCTCCTTGTGACAGATTCATATCAAATTAAAGTCAATTTACGACCTGTGACAATATTGAAATTGAGATATGTAAGAAAGAGAAACACTGACGCGAGAGAAGCAAGTTTGAAGAACCGCCAAGAAGCAAACCGCGTTAGTGATGTAATGTATTCGAAGGAAATCCTAAGAGAAAACGTTTATAGACGTGTCGCATTACTTGTCATCACTATAGCAAAATAAATGTTACAGTTTAAATTCGCCTACTTTCAGTCTACTTATGTTGCATTACTTCATTTCATGCGTAAATACACCACTATTTTGCAGAAAAAATTGCATTATGATTCCATGAACAAATACGTGTAAACGTGGTTAAAAATAATGCGCCACAGACCGAGAGATTCTCTTCGATTGGCAACGCATTCCGCATTAGGTAGGAAAATCCAAACCAACAAAGGTAAAATAGCTACATCAAAACATTCCTTTAAACCTCATACGTTAATAGCATATCGTTGCTTAGTCACCATACATTCTTAGCAAAGTTGCCTATTATCAACGGTACAGAAATAGAAAGAGATCCATAAAACCTGATTTTCTTTATTCTTGAATCCTTTAACCTTTATCCTTGACAACTAACTTTCTCGAATAGCGTAAATACTTTTTGTACTTTACAATCTTCCAAGCCATTAGCTGTTTACCTATTGACAGAAGAGACTAACTTTCAGCTGATGAAGAAAAAAGTCTACTTCTCGTCCAGGAGGACACCGTATTTTTACGCATAGTTGCCATTGCCACCACATACTGTGTCCTTTCTACGCTACATTCCTAAGTGTCCGCGCTGAAAGTCGCAGTACGCCGACCGAAACATATTGGGAACCCAACCCAGGTTGTGACATCTCCCGAACAGCCAAGTTTCTATTTGATACCGGCCGATGAAGGCTACATTTTTAGAAGAGCTTCCAATACCGTTGTTAAAGTTACGACAAACAGTAGTCTTAGTTATTTTCCGTTAAAGTGAACGGCATCAATGACTATATCACTTGACTGACGGTTCTAAAAAATACGAGATAGAGACGAATTAACCACAATTATAGCTTAACTTCATTCTTCTCAAACTCGAATTACAAGATACCATAAATATTTTCTAGTAAAATTCAGTAACCTAGAGCTTCATCAATCGTTGGTGTCTACCGACTGTATTTGTTGAGAAACGCAGAATTAGACTGATACACATAACTCTGAAACTCCGAAGATGTGAACTGATTACAATTATCGAGAGTCCTGTTCTTCGTTAATTGCAACAGTTAATAGGTTTTGTTTTACCTCAATTGCCTGCCATCACCGACACTCTGCAGAATTTAAAGTGTTAGAACTGCACATTTCTGTCGCACAGAAGAGAAGGTAATATACTACACTACTTTTCATCTGTAATTACTTGATATTCAGTTTGAAATCTGGTTTAAAAAATTGCATCGAGAAGTGAACTTGGATTTGAGGTGTAATTACTGAAACGCAAAAGAATAAAAACTTAACAGTGCAAAAATGGAACATCGTGAGTTTGTTGAATTTTAAAATATAAAAATTATTTGTTATATGGGCGTAATTTTGATTACGAAACATTTTTGGGAAGCATTTTTTGTTTTCCAAAATGAGTAGAATTTGCCCGAACTGTCAAGAGATCACATGTAACATTCAGTTTTCAAAGCATCAAAAAGAGATTCCAAAAACCCCATTTATGATAAAAATTATGAAATTCGATTCTTCTGCAAAATTCCATTATATATATACTATATATATATATATATATATATATATATATATATATATATATATAATCTAAATTATTAATTACTCTGTTCGTCGTAAAACGATATAAATCAGAATTGCGTTCCGTATTACTGATAGCCCAATGTATTGGTATTATATACTGATGAATCTGTTATGAATTTGTGAAATATATGGCATGTTTCTGTATTACACAATAGAACTTTCATATGATATCAATGCGTTTAATATACATACTTCCTCTTCTTATTTTGTGTCATTTCAAACATTAGTTGTGACGAATCGCGTCGTTTCATTCGAGTTTGTCGCAATTTCGGACTCTTTTTTGGTTAATTCAAAAATAAAAATAACTTTACTGAACGCAACTTGGATACAGTAATTCAATCATGAGCTTGGGTAATATTTGATTTAATATTCAAATGAAATGAATGAAATTTTGAATGAAAAAATGAATGAAATTTTATGGCTTATTATTTTTCAACTTTGAAACATTTTCTTACGTAAATTAATAAGTTTTATAGGAGGACTGAATTTTCACAGATTGTTATTTTCAACCTTCCGTATATATCTGATTTTGAAATACTTGACCGCATATTTCTGAATGCCAATACAATTTTCAAGATTCATTTTGAACGAAATAGATCTGGCTCATTGTAGTTAATTAGTACTTGGAGATTAAAACTTAAAATTACTAATACTTGGATTTAAAATTATAACACTACTTATCCGGATATGAATATTTGTTTTAGAAGCATGCACTTAGCGTTCTCTTTTATTTATTCGTTATAAAAGCACTGGCTTGTCGAGTTGAAGAACGACAGTTATTTTAAACTATGGTTACTCGTGAATTTGTCTAGGCATAGAAAAATATGCGTGATCTGCTGAAATATAACCAACAAAATTATACCTTTATATTTTCCTTGAAGAGAAGCTGCAAATGAAGAATTACAATATAAATGTGAGTCACGTAAGTGACTTCATGTAATTTGTGAATTGTCATATGAAATTTTCTCTCTCTCTCTCTCTCTCTCTAAATTAATTACCAGCTGCATTTCCTACCATACTTATCAGTCTGAATGAAAACCAAGGCAAATATTGCATGCCATAAAATATGACCGAAATTCTTGTCATTCCAGTGGAATTGGCAATTCTATAAGTTAGCGACAATGTTGAATATACACACAACAGCTACATTTCTCCTAACTTTTTGGAGACAAAGTACGAGGACGGAAAATATAGTTAATACATGGCAAGATAATATCAGTTGTCTTATTACATTTGCGGGGTTCGAAAAATTATCTATAACTCATTGTCGCTAAATTTAGTATCGCTCAGTTCTAGGTTAAAGACGGTGGATGATATTTTTTTAATTATTATGAATTGGAGTATTCACAAATATAGAAAATTTACTGTGGAGAGACTAATGTTATCATTATTGACACAGAATTAATCTCAAAACAACTTGAAAAAAAGGTATGATTTTATCATAAAATTAAAAATAAATAAAATATTATTGTACGGCATACCAACAATGATACAGGAAATGTGAGTCATCAATTACTCTAGTGTCAGAAACTCGATAAATTCGCTAAATCTCCGTGGAGTAATTCTGCTGTTTCCTTCGCAAATGCGTCTCATGGGGCGCCGCAGTGTCCCCAGTTCCCGAGGGGGGATTCTTAACGAATTTGGGCGTAACTTTGATAATTGCAGAGAGGTACCGCAGATTTATCTACAAAAGCGTCATGGAAATTACTTTTCCTTTAAAAAGGTTTTCCGATGTCATTTTTACTTTCTCGCCTTTTGTAAGTAGAGATAATATTGTAATCTACGTCGGAAAACGGTGAATTTTCAACAGAATAACTCCTATTGCGAGGCCCTGGTGAAGAAAATGTGAATAAATCTTGATTATATACGTAGGTCGTTCCGAAAGTAATGCCTCCTATTTACTTGTATGACAACTACACTAAATAAAAAAACAAACTTAATACAATGTGTTAGAACAGAGTTTTTGAACACGAAACTATTTTTCAATATAGTCCCCCTTTTTTTCAACACATTTTATTAACCGATGAACAAGACCCTGCATGCCACGCTGGTAAAAGTCTGTACCAGCCGAGTTGACCTGTACGGGGAATTCTTATGGTGTCATTCGATGGGTTGACGTTTCATTTCTGGCTCATAATGGTGACATCATGTCTCGTAATCAGTGATTATTCGATCCAGAAACCGCCACCTTCAGCTTCGTATTGGGTCGAAACCTTCTCAAAACATTCCTTTCGGTGTTGTTGGTGTTCCTGTTTGAGTGATCGCGGGACACACCTTGCGCACAATTTTCAGTAACTCAGTTTACTCAGCGTTACCTCTAACGCATTGCAGACAATGTCCAGCGTCATACGCAGTTACCCAGCACCATGTGCCCATGAACCTATTCATGTGGAAAAACTGAACGAGGCGCTCCATTATTCCCATGGTGTGGCAGCTGTGCGTGGATTACAGCAACGTGGTTTGTCATTCACGTCGCTGTCACTACCGCTGAAACGCACCACCCATCGTCGCCACACTGTAGTAACATCCACTGTATCCTTCCCGTGAAAGTTCAGTAGGAGACTGGTGATGTCGATGCGTACCATTTCCTCGGAAGTGAGAAATTCAGTCACACATTTCTGCTTTTGACGCGTATTCCGGCTAGACTCCATTTTAACGTTCTGTAACTATGCTTCTATCTGACAAATAGCAACGAAATTAAACGAACTTTAACGAGAGAGTTCGAATTTCACTATGGCACCACTCACATTTGTTTTTGAGATCATACGCCTACGTAAAAAAATGGGAGGCATTACTTTCGGAACGACCCTCGTATATCTACATACATACATACACACACACATACTGGTGTCCGGGGAGGAAACGTCGAAATTTGGAAAACAAGCCCTTAAGACAATTTTAAGCATATTTTGTCTAATATTCTACTTGGATATTCTGTCCGTCCGTCCGTCCGTCCGTCCGTCCGTCCGTCAGTCAGTCAGTCAGTCAGTCAGTCTGTCCGACAGTCCGTCCGTCAGTCTGTCCGTCAGTCTGTCCGTCAGTCTGTCCGTCAGTCTGTCCGTCAGTCTCTCCGTCAGTCTGTCCGTCAGTCTGTCCGTCAGTCTATCCGTCAGTCTGTCCGTCAGTCTGTCCGTCAGTCTGTCCGTCAGTCTGTCCGTCAGTCTGTCCGTCAGTCTGTCCGTCAGTCTGTCCGTCAGTCTGTCCGTCAGTCTGTCCGTCAGTCTGTCCGTCAGTCTGTCCGTCAGTCTGTTTGTCAGTCTGTTTGTCAGTCTGTCCGTCAGTTGGTCCATCAGTCCGTCCGTCCCTCTGTCCGTCAGTCTGACGGTCCGTCTGTCGTGAACGTTAGCGTGTAAACAGTTCAGTGGATTTCTCCACATTGATATTCCCCAAACGCTTTAAATGAACTCGACGCCCTCTGAATTTTAACGGGTATTTTGATTTTGGAGGGTTATTTATAAGAACCCTTAACATTTTCAGAATTACCTCAAAAATGGCTCTACATTTTTTATTATACTTTGTACTCAGATAGCGAAAAGAACGCTTAAGAAAATGGTGGAGGTTTTATGTTGAATAAATCTCTAATTTTTCTAAAATTGCAAAAGTTCATTTTGTTTCGGCGTCGTCCTACTACTACTACTACTACAATATTAAAGAAAGGTATTTTTTTCTTCAATAATATATTATTTTAAACTCAGTTAATGAAATAAGGTCATGAACAGTGTTTCGAAAATATGTGTACTCGTAATTCTGGGTGAAATGTAAGCCTATTTGTAAACTTTAAAACAATTATTTTGTTTTAAAGTGCTTCGAAGTTTTCTTTAAATTTTCTCTTCGTATGTATTAATTGACGGTTGCCAGTATAAAAAATGGGTGCCAGTTTCATTACCGGGTAACACTCTGTATTTTCGAAAATTGCAAAAGTTAAATTTGAAAATTCGAAAATTGTAGGAACATTTTTGGCTTCATACAAAATCTGTTCCAACAGATCAGCGCTTTAAAATAGGTCATTAGAATGTTTTGAAAAACTGAGATGTTTTTTCGTAATTTGTACTTGAATTTATGCAGTTTATTATTATTATTCTTATTATTATTATCATGAATAGAACGAAAAACGCTTAAAAGAATGGTGGAAGTCTAATTTTCGTTGAATTTACTAAATTTTTAAAAATCAATGGCGCGTTATACTTCTTAATCTTTTGCAAGAGCTTAATGAATTCTGTTCTTCTGAAGAAAACAGCATCACAAGACAGTCAACAATTTGACATCGTTTTAGATTTGTGGTATATATGTTATTATTTTCCGTTTGCTTGGGGTCATGTGTCTTGAGAGTACACAATACAAGCACTTTTGTTTCTTCATTTTCTACTCTATTTATCATCCTGTTAAGTGTACGCACTAACAATATATCTAGTGCTACATGTTTTCCAGAACTCTCAAAACTTTCAAAAATGTAACTTAAAAAATACTGAATCATGCTGAAAATTTAGAGCTTCTCACGAGATGACTGCCAGAGTTTTGCAGTTATATTTTGCGTGACCTGGAGCTTGCGGCACACGCTAGCAATTATCTGGAAAATGTCTAAATTTTCACTTAATTTATATAATCAATAAACCAGATAATTGTAATAAGTAGCTTGTAACTAATATGCTGATAGATATCTTTTTCATCATAAGAAAGTATTATTGCAATAAAACAAAACTAATGCTTTCTACATGAATACATAATTTTATGTACCATCTCTTAATAATATACCGGTGTAAACAGAAACTCAATATGCAGTCGACACTTGTAATCGAAGTTGTTTTTATTTTGGCACATACGAAAACACTACTAGAATACCGAAACATTAAATCAAAAACAACTTTTGAAAAAGTGTTTTCAAGGCACTTTCTCCATCTGTTTAAAAAAACAAGTGGTGATACATCAGCACACACATTCTCGTATTATTTGTAACGGTTACGTAATATAATACTATTTGAAACGGCAAATAAAAAAATATTGATTAGGCTAGGATCCGAATTTTAGCACATTGGTTCCATTGTTAGTTGACCTATCCGTTACACCACCAATCTCTACTTTCATGTACGAACATCTTCGATGTTTCAAAAGAAAGGTGAACTTTTACAATTTTCGAAATTCCAGAGGTTTTATTGAAAAATATTCCTGGGCTGTATGTGTAAGCGAATTTTGTTACATTAAAAAAATGTCAAGGTAAGCGGTTTGGGGGATTCGTTTTGTGGAATATATTATTTATGTACTTTACCTACTGTCACGATTTGACTAAACATTATGCGAAAACTACTCAGATTTTCAAAAAAATTGTATATGACATTCTTTACTGATCTATTTTTGAAGAACACTATTTCATGAACAAAATTCCTCTTTCATCAATAATGCAGTTGAATGACACAAAGCAGTTTTAATTTCTGGAACTTCAGAAACAAAGGTTTTACTGAAAATTAGATTAACTGAATTAATTATTATTCTTGTTAGCGTACATTGGTCTTTTCTAGTAATTTTTGACAAATTTTCGAAAATATCACAGGGGATTTCTATAAAGCACCCACGAAAATTGAAAGATCATCTTCAAGTTCGGGGCGTCACCGCATCAAACAGATGAATTAAAGAATATTCGACGGTGAAGGGTGAAAATGTAGTGTTTTAACAGACGGTGGACAGACTATTTCTGATATAACATATTTTTGGTACCAAAGACCCACAAAGTATGAAATTTGAATATACTCATACTGTTTAAAGAATACTACATATGGGGGCATGAAATCTATTATTTTGGTATCAGAGACCCACAAATGTGTTTTGATGTTGAAAAAGTGCACTTTTTCCTGTAACTTCCCATAAACTTCGTAGTATACAAGAAAGTGAAGACGTTGCGTATTATTAGGCTCACGTTTGGATGGAAAGGAAACACTTGATGGAATTATGGAAGTTGCTAAAACAACTTAAAATAAACTGTTTACAATTAGAATTAGCATGATGCTGCTATCTTTAAGAAGCGTAGTGAATTATTTCATGTAATTACATAAAAGGAAGCTGCAACAATTACTAAGATTTATGTATAAAATAAATGTGATACGATTACGAAATATTTTCTTGTCAGTTAGAACATCTACCACACACATCTATCATCTACTATATACGTTGTACAACCAGCGGCAATTGAGAAATCCCTGAAGTGCATCTGTATCCAGAAAATGTCACTTTTAAGTATCTCAACGTGTCTTATTAGTAGAAAAAAAATAAATGTTCATTTGCATTATTGAAGAAGAATTTACTGATAATTAATTGTATCTTTCTTCTTGCACAATCAAATACACAAATGGTATCATGTACTTGAGTGTTTTAGAGGACCGATAATCTCAGGCAGACTCTTAAGATATTCATGTAAATAGTCGATTTAATACTGTCATAATTCCATTCTGAAGTGCATATTAACGAAGATAATGCACGTTTTTTTCATCATAGACGAAAGTCGGCTTTAGTGAAACGAAACTTTATGGCCAACTCTTTAAACTGGTGTAATGTTTAGGGAGTAAATAATCAGTTATAATTATTTACTGTACTACATTATCAATTATTTAAAAATATAGTGAAGGCTTACAAATATAACACATTATTAAGATTATTAATTCAACGTAAACCACCGTGTATTTCATATTATCTAAAACAATCGTTCATCCTTACATACATTTATAGTAAAGCCAAAGTTATCCCAAATTCTCTCCTTTTTGGTAGCTATTATCAACGATAAGCTACTAAACGAATTATATTGATAAAGACAAGAAACAATTAAACTGACAGAGTCTTCTTCGTTTGCGGATTTATAGACCCGCATTCAGTTGCATTTACCAACATACCACGAGATCATTTTGCATACTTATTCATTTATCACTTCTTTAAAATTCCGCGTACTGCAGATCTATTAATATTAGGACGTGATGTGGCTCTGATGTGAAAAGAAGTTGGTCACATGCTTTTATCTCACAAAATACGACCATTCGTGGCGGTCACCGTGCTAACGCCTATCTTTAGAAGTCTGGTCCAGACAATGGTTGGATTTTACCCAACAATATAGTTAGTGTCGAAAATTCACTACCATCGGGACTCGAACCTTTGATGTTGCACGGAAACGATTTGCTGAACTACACAGTTGATCTCATTAGTCACCGTATCTTATATAATTACATCATCATAATTATATCTTACGGGGTAAGCGTGCCTGGTTATCCGAGAATGACCGCAATATATTTCTAGGGCAGCGTATAAGACGGCATAGACACTTTCTTCTGTCTGAGATACCATAACTTCTTATATTGATTTCTTGGGAATAGTCTTCACTTTTTGGTCATATTTTTTCATTTGGGTCATGCTTATCACAAACTTAGAAAACACTTTAGTGAGTCCAAATCTGTTTAAAATGTTTGATTAACGGAGCATTTGATGAAATACTGAAGAACTGTTTCACAGTTATTAGTAATCCTTTCAAAGCAATAAAGCGTTTGCAAGAACTGGGAATGATCGCTTTCACTTACCCAGTAATGAGGCGAAGCGACGGGGGAAGTTATTGCCCTCTCAGAAACATCTGATGCAAGCATCTCACCTCGCATCTCTCACAGCCAGGTTCTACACCAATGATCTCTCTGGTAATCTGGACCCAAAGGTCTGTAGTGAGGAATCGGACAGTATGTACGCACGTCTGACGTGTTCATATACGCCTATTTTGTTCTTTTGATCTCATTAATTACGATTACTGCAGGATTTGAGCGCTTCATTACAATTTTAAACACCAATTGTTTAATGTTCACGAATACTTCACAAAATAATGAAAGTAACCAGGATTTAATAATGTAAAATTACAATTATTTACCTAAAATACTTTTACAAAATCACTTCTTTCATTAAGACAAATTTTAACTTGATTTGCACATTAACGTAGAGGCGATTTCGATATTATTATTAACTAAAGTTACATATTCACCGCAGCCAGTCTAACGTGATAAGATTTCCACGATTTTCAGCACTCCAAAGCATTACTCTCTTGTATCCAGATAAAACGTTGAGATTACTATTCCGAAGATATCATTTCCTCATTTATTCTCAGTTGATCATCGTTTGCCGTTACTCAGTGAAACTTGGAATTCCGTGAAACATAGCTATGCCTTCAGTTTAATATGGATGTAATCGGTCAACGATATAATTTCAAAAGGTACCTTTTCATTGATATGAAATTAATTACAAAACAACTGAAGTTGGTAGAGTGGTCTGGGCACTTCATGGGACGTTTGTAGCGCCGACAGTTCCATGAATTTATGTATTGATTCTTTTCACTTAGGCATAAAGCCATGCTGTAAGGGAACTGAAACAGAAGACGCAACTTCCAAGCAAATGTCTTGAAGATATTCTCAGTAGCGACTTGTCATGTGCACACCCGTAATATTCCCTTCGGGAATCACAAGAAATGAAAGTGGAAAAGTCTACGGCATCTTGTCAACAAATTACAATTACCTCTAGTATTATTTTCCAACATATGTTAATTATTGTTCCTAGAGACTCGGGAGTCTTAAGTAGCAAATTAAATTAATGTGCAATTGCATTTTAGATATTAAAAACATGAATTTATCTAATTTTTCATGTAATTTTGAAAAAATTGCGTTCAGTGCAGTGTCGAAAAATTTATTTTAAATCATTTATTGCTCTGCACAACGTATTAAAAATTACTATTACAAGTACTATTGATAACGTAACTATATTACGATTCGGAAATGTTAGTGATTAAATGATCGTTCGCAGTCTACTGATTTTAAAACTATCGCTGCACAAAAACCGTATTATTTCCAAATAAAATGTATAAGATTGAACATATTAGAATACAATGTGGGATATCGAATATAATATGTAGTATAGATATTTGACAATTTTGTACAAGAATAGTTAACAATTACTACTTCTCTTGAATATATTGTGAAAAATCAAGAAAATTATTATTAGAAACATTTCAAGAAAGTTATTTTTTGGCCAAGGGATTTTATTAGGGTGCTATAACGGTATTATTATTAACAGAATCTCGTGTTATTCCGTACCCACGAAAAGTAAGATGAAGGAATGAAAACAAGAAAAAGAAAGAAAATGAAAGAACGAGAAAGAAGAGGAAAAAGAAAGAAAGATAAAGAATGAAATAAGTGTAAGAACGAAAAGGAAGAATCAATTTTGTTTTGATGATTTTCTTCTGCGTCAACCTCAAAGAAGTATGTACCAATATGCATTAGAGCCGCTGAGTATGGGGAAATTACTATAGCATATTTGTGTGAATAATAAATTGTAAAATTCATAACTTAGTGACAAGAGGAATGTCTCTCAAATTGGGAAAATTTCAGATACTGCCTGATGTGGTTAATATATTATATGTGTTAATATTGCTTTATAAATATGATATATTATTGTATTATATACTTGGTGACTCTGAAATAACGTGTAAAAGCAAATTAGAAGACGGAGGATCTTCCTTTGGAAAAATTAAGTTTGCGCAAACTAATCAAAGGTCAATAATTTAACTTTTTAGAGAATGGGACAAAATATATTATTATAGTACCCTAACGTTTCGCAACAATTATTGTCCTTCCCTTGAATGTTTAAGATCCGAGTGTTATTTGCATCGATGACTACAAACAAAAATACTTCCGATATACTACTATTTAAATTTAGAGGGCTACGTCATTTACGTACGGAACGTCAAGAACGTTGCCCCGGCAGGCGTCAGCATTCCTACGTCTTTCTCCCGCTCCCCTCCAGCAAGTGTAGTATTGTGTTTGTGCCGGCCAACGAGCACGTGGATCTCCTCTGCCTTCCGCGACTTGCTTCCGCCCATTTCAGAGGCACCCTTTACACACTATACAACGCGGGGGTTGGAGGGGGGGCGTGGCCGCCGCGGGCGGCCGGGCGCTTACCGTCCAGCTTCCCGTTGGAGAATTGCAGCTGCAAGAGGGAGGCATTGGAGCGCCGAGAAGAGTTGCGCGACACCTGCGAGTGCGCCGGCGAACTGTCGGCCGAGGGCTTCTTGGCCGCGCCCGTGGCGCAGGCGCTGCCCACGGCGCCGGCCAGCGGCAGCCCGCCGGGCGACTCGCCGGCGTACGAGTGGGTCTGCGTTACGGTTACGAGCGGGTGCACCGCCGCGCCCAGGCTGCCTACGCACACAAGCAACAACGCCGCCTGTTCAAACTCCTGCTTCAGGTGGGCCCCAGTGGAACATAGACATGCAGTCAAACCTGACGACCCGGTGGCTATTGACACGGAGCACAAGGCTTTGAGAAGTGGAACATAGAAGGCGTGGGACAGATAGAAGACGTGGGCGGTAACATATTAGGGAGCACCGTGAAAATGCGAGGGTTTACGTTCACATTTTAAAAAATTACAAATGAAAGTAAAGATGAATTGATTAGTGTTTCCGGCCGCATCAACTGCTAAGGTCGTTAGTCCCCTAAGCGCAGTTCATGGTTTTACGGGAGGTGGCGGGACCTTCCCCCGCTGGATGGCGAGATCCGGAGCCTAACTATACGTCGACTTGCGGATTTTTCCCCAACCAGGTATCACCAACAAGCGGGCCACTCCGCCGAGCCGGGGCAAACTAAGTTCCCAATTGGTCTCCCGACATGTGTGGTAGTGGAGTGCGCGTTAGCTCTCTAGCGAGTGTCGAAAATCCTGCAACCATCTGGACTCGAGCCCTAGGACCTCCCGGTCAGAGGCACTGCAATGACATCAAATGATGCCCTGTACCACCAAAGCCGGTAGAAGTGTGTGTCCTGTCTACACAATGGTGGTTGACCCGAAAGAGAAGCCATTGTGAAGTAGAGTGACGAAGGCGCAGGGAGAAAGGGAAGGGATTCAGTATTTAAAAAATGCATTCGTTCTTTTTTGTCACTTTATAACAACTAAACTTTTGCCATTGCTTTATTGCCCAACCATAGCGCTCACATATTTAATGACAATAACTACAAATACAATATTTCTGGAGGGAGATAGAGTGAGAGAGAGAGAGTGAGAGAGTGTAAGAGAGAGAGTGAGAGAGAGTGTGAGAGAGAGAGAACAAGTCACACAGCTAATGTAAGACGCAGAGGAAAAGCACGATTCAGGTACATTAACCAGTGGACGAGACTAATATTCAAAGTTCTGCCTCAGTGCACTAGGGCTACGTTGATTGTTTTGGCGCCGATACACAAAAGAAGGTTTCACTGCTACCAGCACGACGCCTTAGTTGGCCACGTGTCAGTTCAAAGAAGCACTTTTGTGGCATCAGTAATGACATTCTTTCGCAACAATAGTAAATTGTTAAATACAGCAATATTGGAATATTCATGCGAAGCTAGAAACGAGTTAAACCAGTGTTGATTGCATAGACAGAATGAAAGCGAAGGAAAAGTAAAGTGCACTAGATGTACTCTCAGAAAAATATTTTTATTTTCTCAGTATATTCCTTAATGCTCGTTTAAATCCGCGACGCACTCACATTTCTGTTTCACGATCATTTTCAACTCCAGATAAAAATGGAAACATATGTAAAAATGACGTTTATAATTCAAAAACCTTAGCCCCAATCGTATTAATTATTTCAATAATATACTGAAAATATTTCTTAGGATATAAATATTTGCATTTAACGTTATTGCCGAGTGGAAAGAATAAATGAGCGTTTCAAATTACCATTTTCATTTAAAAGTCTCTTTTTATATTTTTTAAGACATTAGTTTGTTTTTAAATAGAATTTTTGCTTTTCACTGGCTATAGAGGTAACGGAAAATTTGTAATTTCCTACTACGACTCTCTTTATCCCCCTAGAAAGAAATCAGATACATTTTGGCTTTAGGAACTGCTGATGCATAATGATCGTGACATTTCGTATGCGCAAACTTTGGGATGGGGTAAGGAGCGTTGCCTAAACGAAACGCTAGACAATATATATTCCGGGCATACCAAACCCATCGACTCCCGGATTTCCGCGTTGGACTCTGATTTGCAAATATTACTTACAATATTTCAGTATTTTTTGGAAAACGGGAAAGCATAAGAAATTATTTTTTTTAATAATCTAACGTCAAACACAGATTAAAACTAGGTGTGACTTACGGGAAAGATGTTAAGTCTGTGCACGTACATTTCGTTTTTTCGGACGACCCTATCATTCGATGCCTCTTTTACCCCCCACGAAGAAAGTTCACATGTACTTTTGTTTCAGGAAAGTCTGGTTTCTTGTAATAAATGTTTAAACATGCATTTGTTGTTGAAATTAACTCATAATAGAATGAAAATATCACCATGCAAAAAAAAAGATCATGCAATCGTACAATTGTAGTCACCGCGAAGTCAAAATTATTTCCTTGCATTGTTCATCTCACTCAAAGCGAAAGCGTTATTTATGCTTTCGCAAATTGTCGCGTTAAGGTGAAGCGGAAGAGAAGATATCGTTTTCAGATCCCAGGCCAAGAGACGAGGACGCTCTCCAGAGGTTTCGCTTTCACTCTGTGCAAATAGCGGATCGTTATTCTAAGTATTCGCAGAGGTTTACTTTACGAACCTGGGGAAAAGCGAGTCTTGTAATGCTTCGTTAACACGATTTCTGAAGTTTTCCGTATCGGGGAGAAATGCACATCACCTCTAGCGTACGCAACAAAGAAATAATGTATTGTGTCATAGTAAATCTGAGTTTATTCACTATGTTCGAAGCAGGATCCTTATTTCTATTCTATAATGTTGTATGGAAATAACCTTATTTAGAGTCTCTTATGTGTAGGGTTTTCAAGTACGTACTTTTCGTTTTATAAAATTGACGATTTATTGGATTTGACTTTCACATATTAAGAAATTATTAGTTATGTGTGTATTAATTTTTTTTGGTACTATATTATTCTCTCTCTTGCTCAGCTGACCTTATATTTACCAAATATACGATACATGTATAATTATTATTGCTCATTGCAGTTTTGGAACAAAAAAGGATTTTTTAAAATTGAAAACGAATGTAATACTTCTAATCTTTATTACTAGGCCACGAAGATGAGAATACAAAGCAAACACTTTTCTTTTTAAACGAGGACGAGGAAAAACTTCCGAAAGAAAAAAAGAACGCTTTTTGATACCCTCTGATTATAACTCTCTTTATCTTGGACTAAGTTCCTTCAAGAAGCCTCTCAAATGCAGCGTGGAACAGAGGCAACGAGACAGCAGTTCGCAGTGCGGGTTGTACGAGTGGGTGGAGGTGTTGGAGAAGAGGGATTTGGGAGGATGAAAGAGGGATATCGAACGTACGAGAGCGGGGAAACGAGAACGGGGCAACGAGAGCGGGGCAACGAGAGCGGGGCAACGAGAGCAAGGAACGAGGGCGGGGGAACGAGAGCGGGGCAACGAGGGCGGGAAGAATGACGGCGGGCGAAAGAGGAGTGAAATGAGAGCGAGGACGAGAGAGGGGGAGCGAGCGGGGGGATGGGCAGGGAAATGAAATGGATCATGTGAAGAGCCGGGCTGGAATGGAATGAGCAGGTTTTTGATTGATTAGTGATTCCGGGCGTGTCAACTGCTAAGGATTCATAAGTGTGGTATATGTTTTTGCTCAAGGGGTGGCGGTGAACTTCCACCGCTGAATAGGGAGATTCGATGCCTATCTACCGTCAGCTAGCGAGGTTTTCCCCAACCAGGTGTCTACCACCAGCGGAGCACCACCCCAGCCGGGACAAACTCTAAGCTCCCGACCGGTCTCCCGATATGCGTGGTAGTGTAGTGCATGCAAGTGTAAATGTGTGTAGATAGAGGGTAGGATAGGACAAGGAATGGGAAGGAAATTCGCTGGCGGTCCGTGGTCCGTTTGTTAGGGTACTTCTCCGGCATTCACCTGGAATTGACGGGAGAATCCATGGAAAACTACCGATCAGAGCAGCCGGTCGCTAGAATTCTCCTCCAGACAGCGACAGAATTCGACCTAGCTATCTAGCTGGTGTGGAATATCCGGCCACCATGGGACTCCCGGTCAGAGGCTGCACTGACACTGCAGTGACATGCCCCGAGCTACCTCTCCCGGTGGGAGGGAGTAGGGAGAGACGGGACGGGACGTAACGGGACGGGGCGAGACAAGTAGGACGCAGAGAGACGGGCAGGATACGACGGAGGATAAAGGGGTGGAGGTGAGGCGAGAGAGGTGGGATGGGACGGGTCGAGGCGAGTGGGACATGAGGCGGGCAAAGCTGTAGGAACGAGAGAGAGTGTGTGGAGCTTGCAGGGAAAGTGCGAGTGCAGACAGCGACAGAGAGTTTCGCCGAGCCACTTTCGGCACGGCGCGGGACGGGACGGGAGTTGGCATAGGGGCCGGGATCAAGGGCTTCGGCTTCGGGCAGGATGCGGGACGCCTGTGCGGCCGTCTATTGTCTTTCGCTGTCGCGAATCAACGCCGGCCTCCCCGGGGCGACGGACACAAACCGACCGTCAGTCGGCGGCTGATCCAATTCCGGCGCGCGCCGATCATACGGCGTGTGCGCTGTCCCGCGTGGGTCGAGAGGGGCGCAGGGGGTGCGTGGGCGAATGGGAGGGCGGCGCAAAGACCGCCTCCGACGCCCTCGCGCTCAAATGCAAGCGACAGTGTAATAACCGGGATTGGACAGTCGGAGCCGGGGACTCTGCTGAATCTCTTTACTGAATATACTGAACCAAACGTTTTTTCACAATACAGAAAAAAAAATTGTATAACGCTGGAAATCAATACATCGACCTATAAAATTGATGAAATTGACAAAATTCTAAAAAAATCAGTAATCTTCTTTGTTTTGATTTTTAAATAGTTAAATATTATAACATGGAAACACAAACGTAAGGCTTTGAATTTTAGAAAAGTTAACTTCACAGATTATAAAGAACATAGCTTTTAATGATACTGTGTTCTTATTTAAAAGCATTGCTAAAGCAAATGTGGAGGTAAATCATACACCAGTAATTCAGCATCTCGACCTGTGTTTTTTAAAGTTACAAGTAATACTGCTAAATGCAGTACAAACGCCGTCGAAATTTATTGGGACATATGTAGTGAATAATATGGAGAGTAGGTAAGACATGCCAAGGCAGCAAGCATAAAAACTAGCAGTTTAAAGCTCGCGGGCACTGCTTGTAGAGCAAATAACACGTGGTTTAAGAGTGATATTTGAACAAAGTGCTCCAGGTATCTGTAGCCTCTAAATATCTGGCTCACGACAGGCCTTTAAATTTAGTGCCTAGTTTTCTCAGAGCCCATTACTTCCCATTTCCTGTACTACAGCAACAAAATAGTCCATTGAGGTGAAAAATACCGGCTTCACTTGAAAATTTCAAGTGAGTGATATTGATTTCGCAATCGCGTTTACTTACTAGTGAACTAACTTCTACGTTCATGTTAGGTTTAACAGACAAAAAAATCTGGTCTGTTAAAATAGCTGTCCGTGCGTAAGAGATAGTTAATTTATTTCACAATATTGCTATAAACAACAAATAACAGAATGATTTAATAAAACATAATACCAAACGAAAACAGCGAAAGAATGGCCATTAAAATATATTTCTCTTGGAAGAGATAAAAAAGAAAATAAATATGAAATACGGAAATAAGTAGTAAATTTTATAAACGTAACTCAATTTTCGGTTGTTTAATGGAAATCATTATACAAATATTTTTGTATGAAGCCAACGTTCTTTGTTATACATTGCGATTACATTCCCTGCTGTAGCTTGCGCTTGTACACCCCTCACTGGATTCGGAGGGGGAATGAAAGCGGAGTGCTGGATGGACTGATTGATTGTTAGTGATTTCAGGCGCGTCAACTTCTAGGATCATTAGTCCCATAAGAGTAGTGCATGCTTTTGCTCGGGAGGTGGCGGTGATTTTCCGTTACTGGATGCCGAGATCTGACGCTGATCTATCGTTGGCTTGCGGGGTTTTCTGCAACCAGGTATCTCCCACTAGCGGGGCACCGTTTCAGTCGGGACAAGCCCTAACCTCCCGACTGGTCTTTCAGTATATATGGTAGTGTATGGCATGTTAATGTGTGTGTAAAGGGAGAGGATAGGACAGGGAAGA
>JAHLJT010008446.1:213968230-214040903 GCA_031308135.1 Acheta domesticus
CTTTCCTTTGCTTGACGATCTAAGCGAAGTGTAGGTGAAAGATCTCACCAAGATATGGAAGAGAGACATCAAGGAAAATGATATTCACATATTATGGTTGGAATATGCGGAGAGACTGCTGTGGCATTTCTCACTCCAAAAAATCCATTGAAAAATCTTTTTGGGTGTTGAATGAATGGTTGATTTTGTGAATTTGTAAAACAATTTCGTGAGAAATAATGTGATTGACAGTTATCTAATTTATATATTTCATATATAAAAAATAAATTTATTTTATCTTACAACAAATTAACCCCATTAAAATAAATATTTTATGTCCACAAGCCATTGATGCTTTCAAATTCTAGCCCCCACAGTGTGAAAGTGGGGTATACGATGATTATTCTGTATTTACTAAACTAGAGCTTATAGGGCAATACTAATGCAGTTTTTGGAATCAGAAACATCGAAAAAATCAGGGAAAAGTTTAATATCTGAGTCACCAAAATGTGTGTCGACTAGTATTATCATTCTTTGGTTCATTGATTGTTTCGAGATAATTTCGTCCCAGAAAATGATGTTCTAAATAAATTTGCTTCTTTCTTTCATAAATGCAGTATAAATTATAGTCTAATTGGACATGCGAAACGTAGAATAAATAAATTAGATCCGGACATTTGCTCGGTGCAACAATGAGGTCTGATCCCGACAACCCAGCTTACTATTGTCATCCGTCCATGGGTTAGAGCTTCGTGGTAACATTGCGCATTGTAACAAAGACAAGGACCCTAGAAGCCACATAACTGATTCTCTTGATTGAAGCATTGTCTTCTTGATTGTCCTCTTGATTCCTGGGCCGTACAATGGACTCCTGGACCAATACGTGCTCCACGGTTCACGACGTAAAAGTTTTGCGGGATGTGTGTAGCTACAAAACATTGAAAATCAGGGAAGACCTGAGGGAAATTAATCATACAAGTTTTTATAAAAAATACTTCCGTGAATAGCCCGGCGATTTCTATATATGTACCACATTCCAAGATGTAGATGTAGTGACGTCTTGGCGGTGGATTGTTTGATTGATTAGTGATTCCGGACACATCAACTGCTGAGGTCATTAATTTCGTAAATGTATTGTATGTTTTCATCGCGGAGGTGGCGGTGATCTTTGCCCGCTTTCTAGCAATATCCAGTGCCAACTTACGTCGCAGGGATGTTCCCCATTCAGGTATCTCTTACCAGGGGGTACCGAAGCAGCGAGGACAAGCTCTAAGCTTCCGACAAGTGTGATAGTGTAGGGCATGTGAGTGTAATTTTGTGTAAGTAAGGGGTGAGACTTGGACAAGGAAGAGGAAAGAAAGATCGCGCGTGGTCGGTACCCGTTTGTTAGAATACTGCTCCGGCACTCATCTGGTGTTAATCGTAGAAATCACGGAAAACTACCAATGAGAGCAGCCGGCAACTAGAATTCTTCTTTAGACAGTAGCTGAATTCGACCTAGTTGTCAAGCCAGTGTGGAAAACCCTGTCATCGTCGGGACTCAAACCCAGGACCTCCCGGTCGGAGGCGCTGCATTGACATCAATTGATGCCCTGAACCACCTTTGCTGGTCGGAGGTGGAGTGTAGCAGAGTTCAAGCAAATGGGGACGAAGGCTACAGGTTTGCATCCTTTGCATCGTGCGTAGAATATGGACATTTTTATCCTGTGATTCTGACGACGTCTCTTGACACCATGCATTCTCTAATATCATCCATCCATAATCCCTTATCTGTTTCCATCATTCATCCCTATGCTTCCAATACCATCTTTCGTACAGTGGAAGGCAATTCATAAAGGCAAACTATTACCTTGATCACCTGCTCCGAAAAGCGGAGGGCAAAGGAAGCCATATGCCGCTCATTGCTCACCTTCTTCCAGAAATATGTCTTGCGGTCATCAATAAAAAGATGGTGGATGGCTATTAAGTTATACTCCTGTATTTTGGACAAATCGATCTCCTGTCGCATCTGATAAAGCGTGGAACTTCCACTCTTCCCTGCACGAAAGGGGCTTCCAGAGGCATGTTACGGAGGCAGACAGGCGTGCGGGCGGGGGTATGGCTGGATTGATTGATTCCTAGTGGTTCCGGGCCCGGCAACTGCTCAGGTCATTAGTCCCGTAAGTTTAGTGCATGTTTTTGCTCGAACGGTGGCGGTAATTTTCTCCGTATGACCCGTTTGTTAGGGTACTGCACCGGCATTCGCCTGGTATGGATTGGAGAAGCCACGGAAAACTAGCGATCAGAGCAGCCGCCTGATAGTTCTCCCGACTGTGACTGAACTCGACCTAGCTATCTAGTTAATGTCGAAAATTCCGTCGTTAGGGCATGAACCCTAGGACCATCGGATGAGAGCCACTGCAGTGACGTCGGTTGATGCCCTGGGCCACCTCTCCCCGTGGTACGACCGGAGAAGGGGACGGGTCCGCTGATGTACGCCGGGGAGTGCCGTTAGTTCTGCCGGACTGCCAGCCAACAGGCGGCGGCCCTGGCAATCCGCCCCGTCGTCGCCGCCCGCCGGCCCCGCGTCGCATCCTCACGCTTCGCTGCCTTTCCGGCGTCTGCAGCGGGGCTCGTCCCGTCCCGGCGCGTCTCGCCCCCTACCACTTCCACGTGACACCTCGGCGTGGCACGCCAGCGTCTCGTAACATTGCCGCAGTGAGACGGACGAGCGCTCTCATTGGCTGATCGTGCCCACACCATTTTCTTTATTTGGAGAAAATAAATTTGGATAGAGTTTATTTAGATAAACACCAAACCAAATTAAATCAATAAATGAATGTGGTAGTTTGTGACCTACGAAGGTTATTTCTGTAATTCTCGTTGTTCGTTCTGATTAATTTGTATTTCCCAATTTATAAATACACATTTGAAACGCGTTAAATAACAATAAATTGTAATTGGACGCAATTTAACATTTTAAACATTTTTAACTAGGTTCATAATAATGACATTAAGGATCACCAATTGGTCAAGGAATAACATGTTCATCACACGTTCTCTGGAAGTTGTTAGAAAATATATGTAAGACATTGGACACACAGACGACATTATCGTATCTGAGGGGAATGCTTATCGAGATGAGATGGTACACCTTCTTCCAAGAAATCGTCCAGGATATTAGAAAATCCTGTAGTGATATGATCATATTTTAGTTTCACATTCAAGGCAGGAATATTTTTGAAATGACACAGAATACAATAATTATTGAGAATTATTAGAATATTTTCAGGTGACGCACTTTGAGCCAATGTTTTCAACTAATGTTTTGAGCAGTTTTGCGGGAATGTACGCTCATCGGGCCTTAGAATATATACACTCGCACATCTGCCTCTTTCCTGCTGAGGTCTCACCGCCACTCACCGTCACCCAGGGTTTCCAGGTGTTTTGCGAGCTCTTTCCCCACCACTACTACGGAATTTCTTCAAATAACCTCTCCAATGAAACAAAATTCCCCAACTTTGAAACGAAAAATATTCTCCAAATTATTACAAACGACATGAACTGTCCCTAGCGATTCCATTGGCTGTGATCTCAAATTCAAACAATTCAAATCAACCAATCATCGCCCTTTGAACTGCTTGAAATCATACAGGAGGGATATTTGTGCTCTACGCTCGAATACTATCTTCGTTTTTCTTTTTCTTTGCCTGTCATTTAGTTTTCTCTTTTTGATACATAAAAATGAGAGAAAATAACGTCTGTTTCGTTTTTATTCATAATAATTAAGAGAATAATATTTCTATCTCAACTCCGGATGAAAATAATTTTCTCCAAAAATTCCCCAAACCTTTTCCCGTCCATTTATGTTCCTAATTTTTTCCCCACAACGAAAAAAGTCCCCCTTTTAGGGACACAATTCCGCAATCTGGCAACCCTGCCTTAGGTCCTCGCTCCATCGGTCCCCTCTCCCCATCAGTCCCAGTTCCATGCATCGGCCCGCGCGTCATTGCCCCTTCCCTCGCATCGTTGTTAACTGAGATTAATGCTTCATCGATCAACAGTTCACTCATCACCGATTCACTCAACTATCGCAGTTAAGAATCCGAATAAATAAAAATAATAACAGTAACGGAGCGAAGTTGTTCAGGGCGTAGCGCGATGCCTTCGCAATCGGGAATTCCGGGTTCGAGCCCCAGGCCGGCCATCCTGATCGGGGATCCATGATTTCCTTTAGTCATACAGGCAAATGCTGGGATGGTTCAAAAATACCACGATCGCCTCTCATCATCCTATCACCTCATAATTCATACTTCAATGCGTCACGACCTTGTCTTACCAAGGGATACAGCCGAAAAAGCTAACCCCCATAATGACACATTTTAATCTCTCTCTGAGAGAGAATATGATTGGACCTTGGAAGGGAAAGTGTAGTGTGGTCATAAACGGCCGATACGCAAATGATGATGATGATAGTAATAATAATAATAATAATAATAATAATAATAATAATAATAATAATAATAATAATCTCAGAGACCATTCAATAGTAAATTACTCTTGCGCCAGCATGCCACGAAACGAATGCGAGTTGTATTCTAATTTGGGTGGGTAACGATAACGGACCTTATAATTATACCGTGTGAGTCAGTTCTAGGGTAAAAAAGCACAGAAACGTGTTCTTCAAAATTTTAGGAACAAATAATTCATTTGCCGTTTTGGTCTCAGCAACATAGATTTCCGTACAATGTGATTACGTAATGTTTCAATTTCGTAGCAGCCTGTATACCATCGGAACTTTATGAGCACTTCCGAGACTCAAAGAACTGTTATTGACTCGGAAGTCATTAGCATCATTTGTAAACTGCGAGCTCACTGCAATTATGGGGGCTTACTGGCGGACTATGACCCTGATGTCCTAAAATCGAACGCAATCACAGGACCACGCGAGATGCATGTGTGACGTAATTTGCACTCCAATTCCCTCAACTCACAAATTTGCCCTTTTCTTTGATTTCATACGAAAAATGTAGATTTTTCTTCAACATTTGGAAATATCCTCGGCTCTTTTACTCACTACAAGTACAATCCTCTGGACGTAATAGAAGATCAAGAACGTTTGTGTGGAAAGGAAGCGTTTTACAGGAAAATAACATAGGAAACATGTGTTCATTTAACAGAGACCAATACGATGGGGTACTTACTTTACCACCTGAAGTGATACAACTGTAAACATAGCCGATTTTTGCTGCCCACAATTACAATAATTTTTTTCTCAATTTAAAATACATACACATTTATTACCTAAATTGTTGTTTTGATTTGTGGCAAATTTTAAAACGTAAAGTTCCTCGGCAGTGCTCGAAAGTGCAGCCATATGCGCTCTAATTCGTCTTAAAAATGTTAACAATAAACGAGGTTCACGTGTCATGTAAAATCACTACAGAGAGAAACTACAATGACATTTAGAGACAGACCTCAAAAAAATATCATATAAATTGAAAATATAACACCGATAATCAACAAAACATTAAAAAGAGAAAGCAAAGAATAAAAAACAAAAAATAAGAGTACGAGAAACCAAAGATATTTTAAGAAGTTAAGGGACAAGAAGACGATGTTTTCAAACGGGAACAAGTATGCATTTTCTTTATTCAATTATATGGGCAATACAGTATATATAACGATAGAAATACATATGTCTGAAAGTTTACTTGGACTTCGAAATAAAAAAGGAAGATCATAGAGAACCCTCCTGAATGATCAACGCTAAACAGTCGAGTTGCAGTCGAGTGGAACATTCCCGCCAATTGCAAGGGGTCGTCGGGAGGAGGAGTGGGGGCGGAGACGGCGCGCCTCGGCAGTGGAGGAGCATATTGAGTTGAATGCAAATTCGCGGGCACGGACGCCCGTTTGCCTCCCTCCTCTTCCCCTCCGCACCTCCCCACCCTACAGCCCGCCCCCACCCTCGGGGGACTGCATCGCAACTAATAGGAAACTCGCGGATATGGAGTTGTTCAACCACGACATGCTGTAAATCCCCCGGTCGAGGCGTGGCCGTTTCCTTTGACCATAGCCGCGGAAGGAGGCTGCATCGGCAAACACGTCATTACGCTCGCTGCTGCCACAGAAAAAAAGCGTGTGCCTTTTACAGCTCAAAGAACGACCATCCGTGAATGATTTGCGAAGATGAGACATGCAACAGTGGACAATGCTGGTGTTGTGCGCAACACACTTTATATGCCAGGAAAACGAAACCTCATTAGTCCTTAATGAATACGAAGATATTACTCTACATGACTATTCATGAAATGATTAATAAAGGGCACACGATTTTTATCCGGTAAATGCAAATTTGTAATGAGATAAATTTGAATCATTTTGAGATATACACCTAAAATGATTATAATGATTTCCAAACCTTTTTTCCATCGTTGAATGATCAACAGTTCTTTGGAACCTAATTGCCACTCACATATCATGAAATTGAATAAGTTTTGCATGTTTTTAGGCCAGACTCATAAACGTAATATCTCTGATTTATGTATTTGAGAATCATGTTTATTGTGAAATATCAAGTCCCTTAGAAAATAGATAATTAATATTGATACTATACCGAACCTATAAAACAGTGACATTTCAGGAGACCAATAAATTTTCTCATAAAACATGTGTGTCAAAGGAGAATACTACGTTAGCAAAATCAAAAGTATTCAATTTATTGAAGACTGTTTATCAGTTTTACGAAATATGTTAATTTTCATAAAACTTATACATTTATATATTCATTTAACGGCAAAAACGTTCAAACTACTTAAGGTATGGCAAGGTCCATTTGTGCGTGGTTTCTGGAGTTTCGGAATTCCTACTCCTGTGCTTTAACATATAAAACGCCGAAATATGAATACGAGTAGCACTGAGCATTTTGGCAAAATTTGTTGAAGGAATTGTTTATTGAGCGACGATATTAATAATACTATTAATGGTTTATAGCTCAAAATGAACAAATTGAAAAAAATTGTGGTCATTTCTTGAGGGTCGTCCATATTTCAAAAACATTTAAATAAGAGGATTAAATGAAAAGATTGTCACTATTTCAATACGATGTTTGCAGGTGTAAATTCTCAGTTTAATTACAGTGTTCTTTGTCTGCCAATGTAAACATTTTTCTTAGATCAACATTTTTTCTGATTTCATGGATCCAATTCACAAGAAAACATTCAAATTTCAAAACATTATCAACATGTTCAGTAGTTCATGCTTGCAATCAGACTGAGATTTAACCTTCCGGGGAAATTTTTACGTGCGATTCCGAATATAATTTACGTTACGAATTAATTTCATAGTTTGAACACTTCAAAATAATTCTGTGGAAAAAGAATGGTTATCATTTGAGTAATTTTTATTCATTTTATATTAACATACATTCCTTCAAAAATTGAAATCAGATTTCAAAGTAAGTAATAAAGAAAATCCAGTAAAATTCAGAGCACCCTTTGACTTATATATACTTAATCCAGCTATTTTTTCCAAGAGTTAAAGAGAAATCTGGGCACAAAGAAAGTATTACAACCGATTCTCCATGGCAGTTTATGATGACGTAGTTCTCTGAAATAATTTTCCGGTAGACATCATTGAATTTTAAATATTTCTGAAAATGCATATTATTGTTGTTATTATTATTATTATTATCTAACCTTTAAAAAATTAGGAAACAGCTGTTCTTTACGACCAAAAATGTTAAAAAGAAAAGCACTTTTAATGGTTTGGCAAAGTAACCCAAACGCATTGCGTGAGTGGCTTTTTCAGACTCAAAACATAAATATGGAGAGGACAGGGAGAGCGCAACTGATGTCACTGCAGTGTCTCTGACCGGGAAGTCCTAGATTCGAGTCCTGACGGCGGCAGGATTCTCGACACCAGCATGTCAGCTAGGTCGAATTCAATATCTGTCCGGAGGAGAATTCTAGCGGCCGCTTGCTCTAATTGGTAGTTTTCCGTGGTTTCTCCGATCAACACCAGGCGAATACCGGAGCAGTACCTTCACAAACGGGACATAGACCACGCGCATTCTTTCCTTCCTCTTGCTTGCCCTTCCCCATCCTTTTCACACATACACACACATACACTACATACACTAACATGCACTACACCGCCACACATACCGAAACCCCGCTAGTCGACGGCAGGTCGGCGCCAGATTTTGCCATTCAGCGGAAGATCGCCGCCACCTTCAGATGAAAAACACGCTTTACACTTACGGGATCGATGACCTCAGTACGTTACACGCCCGAAATCACTAACAATCAATCAATAAAAAAATAAAATTCTACAAAATAAAAATTCAAAGGAGCTCATGAAAACTAATATGCGTTCGGGAGGAGCAGCAAAAAGTGAAACGCAGGTTAAGGTGCCTCCGAATAGTTGTGTCATCTTGAAATGGAGACCTCATCACTAGTAATTCGTGCCATTTATATTTTGTTCTTGCACGGAGGTAACATACGTCTCTAGTATTAGCTTGTTTTACTTTCCACCTATTCAACGTTGCACGTACAAATCTACATGCAGCATAAGTAGTGCATTACAACATTTCGAGTGCAGAAATTACGCAAAAGAACGAGGATTTAACCATTAGAAGGGAGCAAAATTAAGAAGTCCGAGAATGAAGAGCAAGTGAAATAAAAGAAATAAAAGAGACAAGTGTTGATACCTCAGTATGAAACTTAATGTATACTACAAAAATACTGCAAATGATTTGAGGCAGATAAAGAATTGAGAATGTCATGAGAAGCTAAGAAGAAATTAAAAGAAAAAAGTTTAGCAGAAGTGGAAAAGATAAAACCATTACGAAAAGGAATGCGAAGAGACGCAACTGAAAAATGTCGAGGAAAAAAGGATAGAACGATGTACATGCAAAGCTCTTCGGAGAGAGTGGCAACAATGCCAGAAGATCCAGGGCTCTGGGAGGAAATGGAATTATACTATCAATTATAGAGCGCAATAACGTGGAGAGGAACTTTTCAGCGGCAGCGGAGCCTGCGTGGACAATGAGGAAGGTGACTGCCTGCGGCGCGGCGCGGCGGGCCGAAAGGAAGCGGAGCGAGTCCCCGGGCACTGCAGAGAGCAGGATAAGGAGGCTGAGTGGAGCGGCGCGAACGTGAAGGAGCCGGCGGCGGCGGCGCGGCGGTGGCGGCGGCGGCGGCGGCGGCGGCAGCTCCTCCCGCCGCCTCAGAGGCCCCGACGTCGTCTTCGTCGTCGTCGTCGTCGCCGCAGCCGCTGCCGCAGTGAAGTCGAGGCCGGAGGTGGCAGCTAGGGAAAATGCACGTCTGAACTGAGCGGGTGGAGACGCGACGAAGATGGCTGTCGGTGAGATGAGACTGGCGGCCAAGGCCTCGGGTGGTCGTACAGGTCGAGTGGCATTGTGAGACGGGTAGGGTATAGCTGGTGGCGGGTCGCGTGCAAAGAATGGCGAGAAACGTGGGGCGGCAACGGGTGGCGGGAAGCGGGTTGGCGGGAAGCGGGTTGGCGGGAAGCGGGGTTGGCGGGAAGCGGGTTGGCGGGAAGCGGGTTGGCGGGAAGCGGGTTGGCGGGAAGCGGGTTGGCGGGAAGCGGGTTGGCGGGAAGCGGGTTGGTGGGAAGCGGGTTGGTGGGAAGCGGGTTGGCGGGAAGCGGGTTGGTGGGAAGCGGGTGGCGGGAAACGAATGGCGAGAAAGTGTGGCGGGAAGTTGATTGCGGGAAGTGAATGGTGGGAAACGGATGGGAGGAAGAGGGCAGCGAGAAGTGGGTTAGTGAATGTTGAGTTGTTGGTTTTCGATGTGTGGTGTGTAGCGGGTTGCTTCTCTTGGGCTGGGTGTTGCAGTTGGCGAGAGGTGGCGGGTGGAAGATTGCGGGAAAAGCAGAACAAAATGAGAGTTGTGTGGTGGAAGTGAAGAATGAAGGCAGAGCTCACATTTCGGTTGTCCGTGTTAGGATGTTGAACAGAATAGTAATAGCGTGGAATACAAGCAAGATGAATTAGTTCCTGAGAAGTGCGAAACAAGAAGGAAGGAAAGAGAAAGGCTTGAGAAGTACATGAATGTGTTACAAGGCGAGGGAATAAGGGCGAGAAGGAAGGGATAGAATAATTTATTCATTTTGATTTATTTAATAAGTGAGCGTTGCGTGCCCCAAAATCCGCGGCTGAGAACCAGGCGTTGTCATGGAATTGAGGAAGAGGTAGAGTGATATGAAAGTGTCATAAGAATCAAAGTTTATTTTTTTTATTTCTGCAATGAACCGGGTTAAGCCTTTACTCATGGTACAAAGAGAACTTAAGTGAAGGGAATCGGGAGGTCAATTGGCTATAGAATGGCAGATAAAAATGTATCGTTGCAAGGTGAAGTGGCGAGTGATGAAACGAAACAATGTGGAAACTACATTTTAGAACCTACGCATGTTAGGATTTTTGGTACATGGAAAGTAGTCAAAGAAAGGGATTTAGTGGCGCAATCTAGCGAGTGAAGAGGAAAAGAAAGAAAACGAGGTGCTCATATAGATGTTAGCTGAATAATTGTGCAAACTAATGGTGCTATAAAAGCACATACTTTCTCGCATTGTTCCTAAATGTACCGATATATTATATTCCACATATAATGCAGCACATACGAGAAGACCCATAGGAAAATATGGGAAGGTTAGCAAGCTGCAGGAAATGTGGAGAGAGGTGCACACGGTGAGGTGGAAATTACGGGCAGCTGAAAAAAGAGCAAGAAACGGGGAATGCAAATCGGAAAAATTAGCAGGAGTGTGTGCAGCGGGGACGATTTCACGGTAAATCGACAATGGAGAATGTTAACAGCGAGGGGCATATAACAAAGGCCACGAGGGGGAACAACGGGGAGCGGGCAACTGGAAGCGGGCAACGGGAAGCGGGACACCTTCAGCGGGAGACGGACAGCGGACAATGGGAAGCGGGTGACGGGGAGCGCGTGACGGGGAGCGCGTGACAGGGAGCGCGTGACGGGGAGCGCGTGACGGGGAGCGGGTGACGGGGAGCGGGTGACGGGGAGCGCGTGACGGGAAGCGGGTGACGGGGAGCGGGTGACGGGGAGCGGGTGACGGGGAGCAGGTGACGGGGAGCGCGTGACGGGGAGCGCGTGACGGGGAGCGCGTGACGGGGAGCGCGTGACGGGGAGCGCGTGACGGGGAGCGCGTGACGGGGAGCGCGTGACGGGGAGCGCGTGACGGGGAGCGGGTGACGGGGAGCGGGCGAAGGGGAGCGGGCGACAGGGAGCGGGAAACGGGGAGCGGGAAACGGGGAGCGGGAAATGGGGAGCGGGCGACGGGAAACGGGTAATATGGAGCGGACAACTGTGAGCATCAGTCAGTGGGCTGCGGGAGGAGTGAGCCGCGAGGCGGACGGCGCCGTTGGGCAGAGGGCAGTGGGCGAGAGCGGCTTGCGGGGGCCGCTCGGGGGTCGCGCTGCAGGCGGCCGTTGAGTGGGATGAATGGGAAGGACACGGCTGGAGCGCAGCGGCCGGAGCGCAGCGGGCGGCCGGCCTGCGATGCAGTCGGCTCGTGAGTGAAATGAATGGGAGGAACGCGGAGCAGCGGGGCACGCAGTTTGTGTCCCAAAGGCGACGCACGACGAGGCGCGACGCAGCATGCGGCGTGGTTTGGCGTGGCGTGTGGTATGTGGCCTGTGGTATGTGGCGTGTGGCATGTGGCGTGTGGCGAGGCGTATGACGAGGCGTATGACGAGGCGTGTGACGAAGCGTGTGAAGTGGTTTGTGACGAGGCGTGTGACGAGACGTATGATGTGACTTGTAGCGAGGCGTATGGTGTGGCATATAACGTGTGGCATGAGGCATTTGGCCTGTGGCATGCTGCGTGTGACATGTTGCGTGTGGCACGTGGCGTGTGACATGTGGCGTGTGACATGTGTCGAGTGACATGTGGCGTGTGGCGGGTGCCATGTGGCGTATGGGGTAGTGTGTGTTGTGGTGTGTTGCGTGGCTTGTGTCGTGGCGTGAAGTCACTGATCAGAGTTGCAGTACGTTTTGTTTTAAATTTTAGTTTGTAATTTTTTTGTTCGTTGAGCTTTTCATGCCATGAAAGTGCAACGAATGTTGGAGAGGGTCGATCAAGAGCAAAATACGGTAGTGTGATGTTTCAAAGAAGAAATCTGATAAGTGAAATAATTTCCTAAAAATAAAATGAGTCATTGGTACGAATGAATATGGCGTGGGAAATTGCGGGGTGGTAAATTACGAACTAAAATACTTAAACATGATACTTGCCTCGGTTGATTGCTCTGAATAACGACATTATACCGAGAAACGGGGCACATACCATAGAATAATTGAAATTGGAAGAATAAAAGGAGAGTTATAAATGGAGGTTATCAGGATGTTTTAATCAATATACGTGACCAAAAACGTCACTACAACAGAACGTTTTAATGAAAACAAAACACATAAAGGGCACACGGCTCAGATAGTTTCCTTCTACATTTTCTTCAAAATTAAGAAAACTCTACGAACACGCTAGGCATAACGATACTTAAATTTTTACTGTCTTGTATACGTACAAGTATATTCCGAGTAATATACATAGTACAGAGAAAGTTACGCAAGGCCGTGGAAAATCGATTTCGAGATATCAATGGAAATACACATTTTGGGGTCCCTTGACACCAAAAAACTGTTGTTTTTTTCATGAAAATATCCGTCCGTCCATCCGTCTGTCGTTTGTGAACAACATTAGCATCTAAGGAATGCGGAGGATTTTTTCAAATTGAATACTTCCATGTCGGCCTGGCCTCACTCAAAGCTCTACATTATTTTTTTCTTTACATGAATTAAAAACACTTATAAAGATGGCTTGGCTTGATTTTCAGATTCACTCTAAATTTTCTACAATTGTAAAAGTTTGAAATTTTTTGGCTGCTTCCTACAACGACAAAATTGAAAATACGTAGATATTTTGCATTTAAACGAAATTTATTCGCTATAATTATTCTTTTATTAACCCTTAACTGGTATCATGGATTTTGGTTACGTAAACGGTATTGTCGGGTCACCGCAGACCCAGAAATTAATTTTGTAATTTGGCATATTAATTCTTACTTAATGAAACTAGAAATCGATATAAATCTTAAAACAACTTCCCTCAAGGATTGTAACTGAAAGACTTCTTCAATTAAATTCATTTTGTGTGTCTATAGTACCATATTTCTGAATTCGTATATATTTACATGGGTTAGATGAGATCAATTTGAAAAGGGATTCAATTTTCAAAATACTAGAAATGTTTCATTGGCACGGGTCAAAATGAAGAGCTAGCACTTGTATAAACATAATAGGGACAGAAAAACACAAGAATGCTACTTAATTCATAAACTTTGCAAGCATGCAAAAGTGGTATACAGCAAATGTTTAATTTTTTGTCTGTTTATAATTAGCCAAATAATTATGCAGTTATGGACGGGATGTAATTTATTCAGACTCTACGCACTTATTACAATACACTTTTACTAACTGTGGGTTTTGCAAACAGTTTTGTTGCACTGACAGCAGACTGTGTTATATTTATTGACCTTTGATGACGGTCAAAGAGAACAGCGATTCCGTTTCTTCGGCTCGTTACCCTCATCATTTTCACTGCATGAATCATGATCTCTGTCTATTGTTGAAGCGTCACTGAGATCACTATCTACCTCTACAAGCTACTGTTCAATTTGTACAGAAAGTTCTTCATATTCCATTGTTGAGAAAACAGACTTCGATTTTTACACTATAATTAAAAGACTAACGTCAACGGTATCGTCGGGTCTCCACTGACCCGGAACACACACTGCAAGGACAAATCAACTTCCTTCCATGAGTTCTAAAACACCACTGCCCATAAGTATAGAGTGTAGGGATCAGGTGGCAGCACAGGCAAATTGCGGCAAAATTGCAAGGTTTAAACAAAAAAGAAATTCTTCTGGGTCAAATGTGACCCGACGATACCAGTTAAGGGTTAAGGTTCTGTACATTTTTTGATCATTTTAGTAGTTTTCGCCCAATATTACGTAAAATATGTGTAATATTGAAAAATCACAAAATCACGAATTCCTCAAAAACTGCTCCTATTTCTCTCTTTAAAATATCGGTTGAGGTGGTGTTAAACGTACTTTAATAGATGATATAAACTCCATTTTGCTCAATTCGTTTGTTTGTTTCAAAAATTAAACAATTTTAATTGTTTGACATCTCTTGCACGTTGTTAATCTTTACACTACAGGCGATTTGTATACATTATTGCATTTAGGATTTCTTCAAAAGGATTTCTTATAAACTTTCACGAGTATTCAAAAATTTTCTGTGAATATGAGCTAATAAACCTCTTTTTCAGGAATATTCAAACGTCACTTTCTCGAAAACGGCTCCAACTTTTTTCTTTAACTTTTTACACGAATAGTTATAGATGGATTAAACAACACGACATCAATGTCACTTTGATGCCTTCTTTTGGTTTTAAAAAAATTTACATGAAACTTTTTTTAAATATCTCTTACCTGGATAACATTTACATTACCTGCAATTTGTATAAAATTTGTGAGTACAATTTCATTTGTGAGTGCAATTACTTTCAATAATTTTTTATGAATTTTCTCAAAAACGAAAATGTTTAGAGGAAAATGAGCTCCAAATAGAAATGTTCAGAAACGCTCAAACGACACTTCCTTAAAAAAGCGGTTCCAAATTTTTCAACGAAAATTTCCATATGGAACGAGGCTTTAGTCTCCTATAATATGCTTAAAGTCATGTTTCAGTTCTACGAATAGGGTACCGAAAAATTGAAAAAAATGTAGTTTGGGCGGCGATAGAAGGCAGCTGGGAGAGAATGGAGCTACACCGACAAACTAGCCTAGAAGAAAGTAATTAGATAACTAACTAGTGCGAGAAAGTCGGTGCCATTTGGTAGCACCACTAGTTTAATTATTTTGACGTTGCAGTAACAAATGACACTATACTAGGTAAAATTTGTTCTTAATTCTGTCACGAGTGACGTCAGTTTTAAACCTTAATGTATTTGTCACAATGTAATATGGAACTATCTAGACCCAAGTCTTACATATTAATTTTGTATCTACTAAATTTCTTTCTCTGTTCAACACTGGGTCTAATACAATCGGTAAATCGGTACTATAGGTAAGTGCTAGGCAACAAAGAATTTGCCCTGTCTTCGCAAACTTCATTCACTTTGCCGCAATGATCTCTTTATACACAGATAAAAGCTATTCCTATAGATCACCGTGCTGTTTTTACTTCCGTCATCCTGTGGTCATCCGTGTTTTGGAAGTGTGCGGAAATTTTGTGGTGTGTGGAAGGTTTAAGACTGATGCAATAGAATTTAAGAGGAAGCTGCAAACACATCAGCGTAAAATGTGTTAAATGGAACTTCACTCACAAATGCAAAATCGTGAAAGTTTTCTAAGTGTAAAATTAAAATTGCACGAAAATACAATTTATGCGTGCTACAGCTCTGAACACACTGCGCGATGTAAATGCAGCGATAATGTTCCTTCCAGATTTTACCAAGAAACGCACTTTCTGCATTCATGGCATCAAGCTCGCTACATCGACTGTGCTCGAGGACTGTGGATGTTAAGGACGATAAAAATCCTGAGAGTATTTTGATTTAGAGAGAAAGCAATGTAGGGTGTCGCAGATCAAGATTTACAGCTTGCGACAGGGCTATACTTGGATACACAATTGGTAAAGTTTGTAGGTCATTTCACTGCTTGCGACTTCCAAAGAAGCATTTAAGCGGAAAACAAGCCTTCTTGCTTACGTTTCTCCACTTAAAACCAAGACAATTTCAATTCAGCTCAATTCGTTTCAATTCTACACGAGAAACGTCGACGGAGAAGTCGGCGGAGTGGGGTGGGGGCGGTCCGGATTGAAAAGAAGGGCGCAGCGGGCGGAGGCAGATGCGGAGGCAGAGAGCGCGAGGGCTCGTGGTCGGGAGTGAAGACGGGAGGGAAATGCGACAGCTGCGGGGGCGAGAGCGGGGCCGGCGATGAGGGTGCTAGCGAGGGCGTGGCCAAGGTTTAGTGAGATGTGACAATGGCGTTTCGGGACTTTGGGGGGATTCATGACACTAGCGCGAGAGGAGTCGTGGTGAAGTCACGGCCACATCGGTGGCTGGTCGTAGCAGGGTCGTGGCAGGATTGTGTCCGGGCCGTGTCCGGGCCGTGTCCGGGCCGTGTCCGGGCCGTGTCCGGGCCGTGTCCGGGCCGTGTCCGGGCCGTGTCCGGGCCGTGTCCGGGCCGTGTCCGGGCCGTGTCCAAGCGGTGTCCGGGCCGTATCCGGGCCGTTTTCGGGCCGTGTCCAGGGAGTGTCCAGGGCGTGTCCGTTTTGTGGTTCTCAAAGCCCTCAGTAGAATTCTTGGTAATTGAGGGAATGAGGGGATTCTTTACAGAACAACTGCGATGCTACGATTAAATCATCTACCTGTTGATATAAATGCAGCTCTGTATGTCAATGGGTAGAATAGAAACCTTTGAAATTTCACTGCGAGCCACACAAAAGACCCATAATTGAGCTATAACATTCAGCGAGAAATTATGAATGCAAACTCTTTCAATGATAGAAAGCCTTAAAAATGTAATTAGCACTAGGTCAACAAATTCATTTATTTGAATAATACAAAAGTTTGATTGGATGGATACTGAAATTACTGAAAATTACCACAAAAATACGTGTTAAATATTGGCAGTTAATTAAATGTACAAAGTTTCTTTTTATCAACCTCCGACACTATTATTTGGGGGAGCTAATAATAAAGGAAAACAAAGAATGAAACCGAGGACATAAATGGACGGAATTGTTCGCTGTATTAATTGAATCGGTGAGTGGAAAAACAGTACAACTCCAAAATTGACTTTTTTTAATTGAGATATCCAAAATCACATTCAAATATAGCCCTTCCTTATGAGTTGAAGAACAGTACAACTAACACACTGTGTTTGCATTTACGAGGCTACCTATTGTTGAAGTATGATGTATTGAGTGAAAAAACAATATAACTCCTGAAGTTATATCGTTCTTCTATCTATTGTAACGTAGTAGTTATGATGGGTTGCAAGGTTTATGATGTTTCTGCCTAGCAACAGGAGTTGTTGCTAAAAAAAATAAAAGGTCAGAAGGCTTTGAGAGGTCGAAGTGAAATGACCTGAAAAGATTCTCGTGTCGACAAGGAAGTTCTTGAAATATTTCTATCAGTGCAAATGGTGTTAGAAGTTTGCAGATTTTGATAATAATAAATCAAATTGTTGTTTTTGATAAGAAGCAATTATTCCATAAGAGTCGGCTGGTGCACGACTAACTTGGCGTCGCTGACGATTGCGACGGAGCTCATCTAACTTGGCGTCGTTGACGATTGCGACGCTACAGTCAGGTGGTAAAATTGGTGGCAGCGGCGGAACGTGCCTAGTATAACGGCATATGAGATGAACTTGACTTTTATTTGAAGAAGAAATTTGTGATACGAGTCCAGAACATTTTATTGGTGTGCTGTGTGGTGTCGTGCGGCAAACAGAAACAGAGACTTAAAAGACTTGTTATTGAAGACCTTCGTGCGGCAAACAGAAACAGAGACTTAAATGACTTCTTATTGAAGACCTATTTGCAAGATTTATAAAATTGTGAAAATTGTCAGGAAGTTTGAAGCTTAAAAAAAAGGTAAGTCAGCAGATTTCAAAATTTTAATCTGGCAAGGGTAAAGTTTTTAAATCTATTCAAAGAAAGATTATTATCTTATTAAATAAACCAAAGATGTCGAAGGAAATTTTAATGAAAGCGGCTATTGCTTTGGGCATTGAAAATTTTGAAAGTCTCACTTTGCGTAGGCTAGAATTGGCAATAAAAAGCCATGATGATTATGAGGAGGAATGGTATAATAATTTTGTATTTGCTGAAAAAGAGGAAATGTTAAGAATATCAGCAAAAGAAAAAGAGGAAAGGGTAGAATTGGCTAAAATTAATGCAAATAAAGAAGTAGAATTAGCTAAGATACAAGCTAAAGCATCCAATGGACGAATTCAAAATGAGGTGTTTCTAGAATCTGAAACAGAGCATGTTAAGAATATTAAACTTAATTTAATGCGAAATTTAAAAGCTTTTGAACCAGAAAGTCACAATATTGAATTGTATATAAAAAATTTTGAAATATTTGCAAAGGCAGAAAATTTAGATCGTAAACATTGGGGACGATATTTAATGTCTCTATTGCCATTAGCAGAAGCAGAATATTTAATTCGTGAGCAGAAAGATGATATAAATTACGATCAGGTAGTTCAGTTGTTGAAAGAGAAATTCAAATCAACACCTGAAAAACTAAGACAACAATTTTATTCAGTACGTAAAACTCCGGATAAATCATGGGCAGATTTAGCGTATATTTTAAAAGTTAATTTAGATGGCTGGACTGAGGGATTAGGGATAAATTCTTTAGATAACTTAAAAGATCTTCTAGTCACGGAACAAATCAAGAGGTGTGTTCCTATTATTGTCAAAGAACAAATGATTAAGGAATGGGTTACATTTAAAGAAGCTAAAGATATAGTGAAGGCTTTGGAAAACTTTGACCAAGTTAGAAATAATTTTAAGTTAAAAACTTGCGATGTATATTTGAAAGAACAGTTTAATGGGCGTAGTAATAGAGAGAAAGACAGTAAAAAAATTGTAGACAGTTCAGATAAAAAGGTTTACGTGCACAAAGAAGGTAAAGTTAAAACTGAAGATTTCGAAAAGCGAAAAGACATCCAATGCTATTATTGTAAAGGTTTTGGACATATTAAGCCTCACTGCCCAGAATTAAATAATGTTAAACCAAAACAATTAGCATGCATAGAATCATCACAAAATGATCAGGGAATTAGTGAAATAAATCCTTATTTATTTAAAGGAAAAGCCAATGATTACGATATTAATATATTAAGAGACACAGGATCAGACATTGACTTAGTTCCTAGGAAGTACGTCTCTCAAGAATGTTATACTGGCGAAAACATATGGGTACAAACACCGATAATGGAACATTTAGTTTGTCTTCCGATTGCGGAAATCAAACTGGAAGGACCTTTTGGAGTTTTATTTACTAAAGCGGCGGTAGTATCAAATAATTTTGACTCCAATAAATATTTATTAGGTAATCAAACTGCCAAATTAGTTAATATGAAATTTGATACTTATATACTAAGAGAAGTACAAACTAGAAACATGACCAAACAGGAAAATGTTACTAAAGACAATTTAGATGAAAGTGAAGGTGAATTAGCGGAAGAATATGTTTTACAAAATGCGGTAATTGATGACAATACCGATGATCAGTTTATATCAGATTCTGAAATGCAGAAAATAGAAAGTTTGCTTGAAGTAGATCATAAATCTATGATAGAAGAACAGGAGAAAGATTTAGATTTACGTGAAATAAAAGTTAATTTGAATCAATCGAAACACAAATTCTTTAAAATGAAACAAGATTTATTAGTATTTGAAAATCCTAATATGGGAAAACAGGTTAGATCATTAATTGTAATACCTAAATCCATGAGAGAAAATTTAATGAAACCAGCTCATGAAATTTTAGGAGCTCATGTAGGTGTGACCAAAACTAAACGCAATTTAAATCAATATTTTTTTTGGCCGGGATGCTACAAAGACATAGAAAATTATGTCAAAACATGCGATACATGTCAAAGAATAGGCTACGGAGGAGACAAAAGACGGAGTAAGCTCCATCTTGTTCCGACTATTGGTGAAGTTTTTAAACGCATTTGTATTGATACTTGCGGGCCCTATAATATTACTATGACTGGAAATAAGTATATTCTGACATCAGTATGTGTTGCAACGAAATTTCCTGAGGCTATACCAGTTCCTGACATAAAATCCAAAACAATTGTACATACTTTATTGGATTTATTCAGTAGGATAGGATTTCCTGAAGAAATTCAAAGCAATTTGGGTACATCATTCGTAAGCGAATTGACGGTACAATTTTTAGAGGATTTAGGAATTAAAATAATTCATAGTTCACCATATCATCCTCAGAGCAATAGTGTAGAAAGATGGCACAGAACCATGAAAAGATTATTAAATGGAATGTGTCTAGAGCAGAAAGGTGATTGGGACAAATATATCCCTAGTGTGTTATTTGCGTTAAGAACAACAGTTCATGAAACAACCGGTTTTACCCCTGCCGAATTAGTTTATGGGAGAAATTTGAGAACCCCATTGACAATATTGAAGGATAGGTGGGAAGGTACAGAAAAAGAAAATGAAGAAACAGTGATAGGGTACGTATTTAAAATTATTAACACACTTAGAAAGTATCAGGAAATTGCTAAACAAAATGAAGAACAAAAGAAAATAAAAAATAAAACATATTATGACAGAAAAAGTAAAGAAAGAAAGTATGAGGTTGGGGATAGAGTGTTAATAATGAATCCTAGTGAAGGGAAGTTCTCCATAAAATGGAAAGGTCCAGGGGAAGTAATAAAACAGATATCAGACACTAATTATTTGGTTAGATGTTTCAAAAACAATAACTTTGAAGATAAAGTTTATCATCACAATATGATAAAACCATATTTTCAGAGGGAGAAGACAGTAAATGAAATTTTAGTAATACAAAATGTGATAAACGAAACTAAGCCAATTGAGACTGTGGATGAAATTCTTAAGGCTAGTCAACTTGACAGTATTTTATCACAATCACAGATCAAAGAAATACAAGCAGTGGTTCTTCAATTTAGGGAAATATTTAATAAAAAACCTGGGAAAACGAATTTAGTGTTACATGATATAGAACTGACTAAAGAAGAACCTATTTTCTGCAAACCATATAGATTTTCCCCACGACAAAAAGAAATTTTAAGAAAAGAGATTGCGATATTAGATTTTCCACAACCTCAGTCAAAAACTGAAATAAGACGGTTAATAGGAATGATATCGTATTATCGGAAGTATCTGCCTAATATTTCAGAAACGTTAATGCCTTTAACATCTTTGACAAAAGGAAAAGAAAGGAAAGGAAAAATAATTTGGAATGAAAATTGCGAAAATGCTTTCAATGAAATTAAGAAAATGTTAACAACTAAACCAGTTCTAAAAGCACCAAATTTTGACAAACCATTTATCCTTTTGACAGACGCTTCTAACTATGGTATAGGAGTAATTCTTTGTCAAGAAGACGAAAAAGGAGAAGAGCATCCCATTGTATATCTTAGCAGACAATTAAATAAATCTGAGCAAAATTTTGCTGTTATTGAACGGGAGTGTTTAGCAATTTATTGGGGAATATCTAAATTAAAATATTATTTAGACGGGATGATTCCCTTCAAAATTGTTACGGATCATAATCCTTTGGTTATTTAAGAAATAAAATGTGTATTAATTCCAGAATAACCAGATGGATTCTTAGTATCCAAAGTTATGACTTTGAAGTAATACATAGGAAGGGTAAGAAACATACAAATGTCGATTTTTTAAGCAGAGCTTTGCCAGAGTAGAATTTTACTATTCTTGAAAAGCACAGAAATCTGGTGACTATATAAATCGAAATTTATTGTAAATAATGTAAATAATTTTGTGTAATCTTTTGTGATAACTACGAACTCTTACTATGTTAACTCATAGTTTTGTTGAATCAATATCTCTCCAACAAAAACTCTTGAAAGGTTGGGGGAGTCTGTAACGTAGTAGTTATGATGGGTTGCAAGGTTTATGATGTTCTGCCTAGCAACAGGAGTTGTTGCTAAAAAAAATAAATGGTCAGAAGGCTTTGAGAGGTCGAAGTGAAATGACCTGAAAAGATTCTCGTGTCGACAAGGAAGTTCTTGAAATATTTCTATCAGTGCAAATGGTGTTAGAAGTTTGCAGATTTTGATAATAATAAATCAAATTGTTGTTTTTGATAAGAAGCAATTATTCCATAAGAGTCGGCTGGTGCACGACTAACTTGGCGTCGCTGACGATTGCGACGGAGCTCATCTAACTTGGCGTCGTTGACGATTGCGACGCTACACTATGTTCTTCTTGCCGTTAGAGTTCGACGTCCTCGTATGTAATCGGCTCTATAGATCTGCGAGATTCAGCCTGCAAATCAACAATTAAATCTGCATGTGAGAGAAATAAATACTTTTCAAACTTAATTTCCTCTCAGCAAAACACTTCAGCCGGCATGGTCTCCATATGAAACTTACTCCCCTGTGATAAGTATTAAGGAAATAAATCGAAGTGTACTCACCTTTATTCCAGGCGGACGCTCGGGCCGCTTGACGAACGAGAGGAATAGGTGACGGCACAACTCCTCGGGGGCGTGGACCTCGAGGTACGTGTCCATGAAGATACGGAACCCCTCGTAGTCGATGTCCTGCATCGAGAGAGAGGTCTACATGTTACTTATTTATTTACGATGTTCCCGTGGAAAGAGTGCAGGGGAAATATAAGGGAAAACACATTTAGTGACCGGCAGCAAAGCAAAGAACCATCTCGGCGTTCGCTTTGAGAATGAAGAGAATTTAGATGAATAGTCTGATCTACTTGGCAGATAACCACGAACATTGTTATACAATTTGTTGCAGACAGGCTTGTAGAAGTGTGGGAATTTGATTGACTCCAGATGTGGAATATTTTCCAAGACTAGTCTTCGACAAGTTTGTATTAGTGTCCTGAAAACAGACAAGATATATACTAATGGTGCTAAAACAGCACGTACTCTCGCCCGTACTTTCTCGCAAAACGTACTGAAATTATCCAAAAATTGTACATGACCTTATTTCAAAATATATCTTTGAGGAACAGATTTCACTAATCTCTATCTTCATGTGTAGTTGTAGGAAGACTGAAAAAAGGTTGAATTTTTGCAATTTCTGAAAAATGAGTGTTCAACGAAAATGAGACCTGCACCACTCTCTTTAACGTCCTTTACAAACCAATGGAGATATTTTTTGAAAATTTTGAAAATGTTCCAGAAGTTTCATCTAAAGTACCCCCATAAAATTTAAAAAAAAACTGTTTCAAATTCAAGTGGCCGTGACATCAGCTACCTCGATTGGGGAATATCAATTTTGGAGACAATCGGCTGAACGGTTTAGGCGCTAGCGTTCTTCACAGACGGGCAGACGGACGGACGGAGAGACGGACGGTCGGAGGGACAGACGGACGGACAGGCGGACGGACAGACGGACGGATGGACGGACGGACGGACGGACGGACGGACGGACGGACGGACAGACAGACAGACGGATAGACGGACGAACGGAGAGAGACATTTTGCCGTCATTCGATTTTTCTGTATCAAGGAACCACAAAACATGGATTCTGGCTGCACCACGTGTTAGAAGATTTTTTTCTAAATTTAGTAAGCGGGTTATTTCACTTTTTCGTTCCCATAGCCCTGTAATAAGGATTTGTTTGCCAAACATTCACCGTTTTTTCGCGCATCATTACATAACTTTCTCTCTAATTCGTAAGCGGTAGAGAGCAAGTAAAAATGGAACCTGGTGAGGGCATGTGTTGGCTCATGGCATCTCATATTTTGTAAACGAGGTGCTATGTATTTTTTGTCTTGCATGTGAACCAAATTTCATACGGTTTACGCAATTGACATTGTTAATTTCAGATCAAACTGTCTAAACAGTTTTTGTGTTTTTAGTTACAAACCAATAAATATTTACATTAGAATACAATGACAATACGGAATATAATTCACATTAATAATGTGAAAATATTAATGATGTTTATAATTGTTAAGAACACACAGTTTTTAGCGTTTTCTTCAAATCGCAAAAAGAGGACTTAGACCTTTTTTAAACTCAGCCCTTCATTTATATTCTCCGGGGAACAAACTAACAATGAGCGATTAGCTATGAGAAAGCGTTTTCTACAAGTAACTTCAAGAGACAAACAAACCGCGCTTGCTAAGCGACGTCTTGCGGCGTTAAGTGACCTTCCTCAATTAGTCTTCGTCGTAATAAACAGTAGCTTGCCTTCCCAAGAGACGGGCGACCGTTTCGAAAGTGAAGTCCCGAAAGTGTCTTTGCGCGAATGCTTTCTTCACGGTAAGACGGTGCAGTGGCTCCCTGGTCTCAGAAGGAAGTTTTAACAAACGTCTGGAAGGTGACGTATACGGAAAACCTCAACGAGAAGCACGCTGACTTACGCATATACGTTGCCTGCTCTGAAACCTTTTAGGAAACAGACACACCCCACAAATACCTCTGTCATTCCGTCACTTAAACAAAAAAGAAGGTCGATTGTCTGTCGGTCCAAGAGAGGCACATTAAAACGCAAGGTAACCCCTTCTTTGCAAATTAGTTTTTTTATGGAGACATGTCAGAAGTTTCGAGAGTATTACATAAACGACAATGCTCCAAAAGATTTCTGCCTGCCATTCGTTCAAAGACACAATGCAAATCTCCCGAAAGGACAGTTACTTCAAACTATATTTTTTTTATACTGTCATAAAAAAACTGAATTTCACCTTTTTCTATGGGTTTGTGAAATTTCTCTGGCCTCTAGATATTTGATAAATGTGCAGTCACCATGTCAGAAAACGTTTTTCGCTCAAAGACGTTGCTTTCCTTCGATAAAAATGAAGAATAGGAAGGTGGAACAAATAATGATTGCTGCAGAAAAAATCATATAAAAAGCATAATTTGTATGCAAAATTATTATTTCTTGCATTACATGATTGCTTCTTGCATCAATTTATCAGTATTAGCCAAAAAACACAATGGTTCAAACATTAACCATTTTCCACTCTTTATATATAAATAACTTTGAAAGTGATGTCGATAAGCGGTCGTACACAGCAAACGCGACCATGACGTACGTTTTTTCTTGAAACGTTCCGATGACAATAGACATGAACAAAAGCACTATTTATGGAAATGACATATACGTGATTCCCATGGACTGTTTGTTCAAACACCGTAGCAACTACCGTAGAATAGCATTGTGAGTACAGCAAAACAAAACGAAACGAAACGCAACGATTTCTGTACTCTAAACATCATACCACACATGAATCTCGAAAAACCGATCAATCAAAATACCACGATAACGCGTCAGGAATAAAACAGAATTTTTTTAATGTTTCCCAACGAGCACAACGGTCACAACATTGACTTCGCAGCGCGCTCTCAGCTTTCAATTTCGTTAATGGATCATCTCTTTATTCTATTCTGCTTTTCCAGATTGATTTGCGTGATGTGATGCTCACGCTTTTCAACCAGGCATTTCCCAACATTCTCATTAAAAAGAATTCTGATGCGTGAAGCCAAGTTTGACGCACAGTCCCTGAAAATCTGGTGCTTCTCTTTAGGATTACGGTTATTAGCGGCCCCGCGGCCCCGAGCGCATCGTGTTTGAAAGGGGCAACCCCACGGTTGGCGCTGCCACCGCAGGGCTGGCGAGTGGGCGGCGAGGTCGCCAGGGTGAACTAGGGCAGGGTGAGGGGCTGGCGGGGACGGACGGTCGTGGAAGGGAGGCGTGGTGGAGAACGCGGACACGAGGGAGAGAGCGCGCGAGCCCGAAAGAGCGCGTGATAGCGTAAAGGAAAGAACAGAACAGGAGAATGGCAAAGAGGAAGAACGCAGAGGAGCGGCGAAAAATAACTGCGCTGAGGAAAGGCGTGGAGGGAAGGCAGAGAGGTTGGATGGATAGGAGAGGCGAGGATCAGAAGTGGGGAGGAGCGGCGAGTCTGGCTGGTAACGGGACGGGGTCGGGCATGAGAAGCGACACATTGGAATGAGGCGTGACGAGACGGAACGAGGAGTGGGTGTGGTGAGACGGGAAAAGTCGAGAGAGACGGAATTGGACGGGAACGGTACGAAACCAACACGGGGATGGTGACGTGCGCGGGAGACGCGGGCAAGCGCGGCGAACGAACGAGCGAATAAATGAGCGAGCAAGAACGCGCGGAAATAGGACGGGGCAGATGAGCAGGGAGAGCGCTCGGGTCGGAGGGAGCACGCGAGTACGAGTGTGCTGGAACAGGCGAGCGGGCAATGGCGCGGAGGCTCCGAATCGGAGTGAGGCAGGGCCGGAGCGAAATGGGGGAGAGTGGGGCGCGGCGAGATGTCAAGAGCTGTGGCGGGGCGGGCGAGGAGGGGAGTGGCGGGGCACGGGTGGAAGGGCGAGCGACGGGTCGCGCTAACTGGCTGCGGAGCTTGCCGCAACAGGTGCCTGCGCGGCCTCCCACCGAAGCGCCTTCTGTCCGCGGGGCTCTCTCTCTCCCAGCCCCGCCCCGCCCTGTCACCCCGCGCCGCCCCGCGCCACCCCGCCCCGCCCTGCCCTACCGCCGCGTCGCGTCGCGTCGCGTCGCATCGCATCGCGTTGCGCTCGCGCTAGCGCCCGGCAATGCCTCCCCGCCCGCTCGCCTGCCCGCCCGGGTCTCGCGCCCGTCGCCTTGGCAACGGACCTGGCGTCCCCCGCCCCCGGCCCGCAGCGCGCGGCCCACGCCCGCCCCTCGCCGCCCTCGCCCGCGATCCGCGGTGCCGCGAGCAGCGCGGCCAGCGAACCCGCCGGACCGCAGCGTGCCGTCGCAGCGAGGCGCGGAGTCACGACCGCGCTCCTTGCAAAACACTTCTCTTCTCGCAGCCCTTGTTGAGGGGCGACCTGAAACGCAGCCGACCCGATGCGACCCTTCCACCTCTTAATACCAGCCACTCAACTCGGGTCACTGCGTGTGGAATTTGATTTGTGGTTGACAAATTGCTTACGAGACAAGGGTGAGTTCGCAGTTTCCCTTGCTTCTCACTCCGGATCTGCACAGTTCCTTAATTATCCTCCGTCCTCCAATTTCTTGACTTTCTCACGTTTAGGCATTAGGGTCAGAAACGAGTAAATACTAATTTCAAATGATTATAGTATTTTTTTCCTACGCTGTCCTCGATCATTCACTGGTAGTACCAGCACGTTTTTTGTCGGTTCAGGTAACTTGGAAGCCGGTATTCAAAACGACGAGTACGTTTGAAGAACCAATCCTTCTAAAGGAGAGTTGGCCAACTGTTAAAAAATTATTTGTAAATTATTCTAAACCCAGTGTACCCTTATAGGGCGTTTTCATGGGTCACACACTTTGAATGAAGTGGTCAAACCACGGAGAAACTCTTATCTGTCTCATCTATAAATCTCGACAAATAAAATTAAAACAATGAGTATTCATTTCAATTTGACTCAGTTTGGATTTTTTACACAATGTAGCATGAACGTGGAATGAACTTGCAGAAATACCTATTTTTCCATTTACATAAGCCATTTCGTTATTTTACGACATGTAATTATAATTACGTTCTGGTTACTTGAGTGTGGATTTTATGTGATAATGAATTTATTTGAGAATGGAGAGGTTTCAATAATATTTTTTCTAATTAAAGACGGAATAAAATGTTAAGGATTCGTTAAATCAGCAGCAATGTCCCCCAAACCAAATTACATACAATTGCTGGTAGTCATGATTGACGTAATAGTAGTACACGTCACATCCTCATTCAAAGGATGCATGTAATTTCGTATGAATAGGACGATCATCGCAACACATGCGGAAACATCAAACTAATGGTGCTTCAACAGTATTTACTTTCACGCATCAGTAACAATTAAGTAAAATTTCAATACGGTAATTTTTGTCCGTATTAACCAATATCAGCCATAACTTCTACAACTCATAACCAATTATAACGCATTAAGCGAGAACATTTTTTTTATTGAAAGCTTTCGAAAGATCTAAGAATATTCCAATGGGTACTTCATTTTGGTCTATTGATGAACCAACATCTTTGAGAAAGGAAAAAAATGGCAGTTTCGGTAGATTTTGATTTTCTAAAACCGTGTTGTGAGTGTGAAAGCGCTTTGTTTTTCCTGAGAAAAGTTTCCATTCATGAGTAGAAAAACCTCTCTAATATTTTTGAGAAAACTGACAAAAGATAAATTGGCCGGTAATTTTCAATTTCATTTTTGTTTCCTTTTTAAAAAGTGGCTTAATTTTTGCTGTTTTGAAAATATATGGAAATATTCCTGTACATAAAAAGCATTTAAAATGTGAGATAACATATATAAAAGCAGGTGCAAAAGTTTTTAATAAACAATCCGGAAATTCATCTAAACCAGATAAATATTTATTTTTTAGTTTACTGACTATTCTGAGGATTTCGTTGGGAGAAGTTTCGGAAATAAACATCATATCGGAAATATTTGGGAAGCGTAAGATGCTGAATTTTGTGGTTTTAGTCCCTTCGTGAGATCAGACGCAATTATAGAAAAGTTTGTTTTTTGTTGAAGAGATTGGCAACTTTTTTCGGATTACTCGTTTCTCTTTCATTATCCTTTAAAATAACATTCTCTACAAGGTATCGAGATGATGTGGTTGTATTTTTTACGATATTCCACATTGCTTTAGTTTTGTTACTAGCGCTCAAAATGTCCTGACTATTTTTCATTATTTTTGCCTGAACTATTACTTTTCTTAAAATTCTTTTGTATTCTCGGAAGTATACATGGAAATCGGGTGATACGTTATGATGTTTGTTTTTACACGATGTTCTAAGTCCTTGTGTGATCCAAGTATTACTTTTGCTTGAAATGTTTAATTTTCTCTTTTAAGAGGAAAGCACACGTTAAAATGAATTGAAAGCTTGGAGAAAAATAAATTATATTTTTCATTTGTGTCAACTGCGTTATGAACTGCGTCACTTGATTCCTTCACCAAATATTCCGTAAATAATTTTATATTAACTTTTGTGAATGCTCTGCACATGCGTGTACTATTTATTGTGTCAGTGTTTATGTTCTTAGTAACTGTAAGAATTTGTGCATCGTGGTCACTGTAACCTAGATTATTCGATGTTATTTTATATGTAGTTGTGGTTTTGGTAATTATAATTTGATCTAATGCTTTTTGTGATTTAAATGTATTCCATGAAGGTACATTCACTGTAATATCTAAATTAAAAGAATGAAGTAAATTGAGAAACTGCTCTTTTTCGTGGGATTCACTCAGAAAATCAATTTTGAAATCTCCACATACAACAATGGATTTAAAAGAGTTTACTAATTTTGTTCAGAATTATCTCTAGATTTTCCAAGAAAGTGAAATAATCTTAAGCTCGCTTTGTTGGAGGTCTGTAGATGCAAAGTAAGATAGTTTGAGCGTAGTAAGATGTACTACTGTTGTTTCAAAAACTTTTTCAACTGCATATAAGTTGAATTCTGACAAGAAGGTAGAATCAATATCATTTCTTACGTAAATACACAAACCTCCGAAAGCATGGCCCTTATTTGATTCCCTCGCTCTACAATACGATCCTGCAAGGTAAAATCTAGGAATTTGGAGTGTGTTTATATCATTATGAGACAACCAGTGTTCTGTAAAGCAAAAGAAACCATCTATTTATCTTAGATCACAATGTAATGCTGCCTCGATAAATTCAATTTTATTTGAAAGAGATTGCACATTATGATGCATTATTCGAATATTTTGCATGTACCTACACGGATGTTTTTCTGCTGCATCTGACTGTGGTTGCTATTTATTTATTTCATTTTTACCTTGAGTGCGTGGTCGAAGGAAGTATCGTGTCCCAGCAGTGACAAGAGGTGAGGAAGCAGGGGTGACAGATGTAGAGAAATGAATAGGGGGAGAGGTAGTACACGGATTAGGTTGAGGGGATAAAGTAATTGGGTTCAAATGGGTCCCGGAGGATGGAAGAGAAATAGATGTGGATGGGAATGGGTCTTGGGCAGGACACTGCCGAGGTTGTGAAACGATGTGTTTAGCAAGCTCACTACCGAGTGCATATTTCCGACAAGGTTCAGGTGAAGACCATGCCAGGTGAAGTGTTTTTCTGAGAGAAAGTTTAACTCAAACAATTTAACATGTGTGCCTCTCAGATGCAGTTTCAATTGGTTGTTTGCATGACTAATTTCTTTGCACAGTGTTGGTTTGTTGTACCAGAAGGACAGAGTCGAGACTATAATGTTCGGGTTTTGGGCGGCACGTAATTTGTCAACATGTTGTTCAGACGTAAAGTGACCACCCAAATTAATGTCATTCTGTCCTCCTATGATGATGACTGTATTCCGTTTGGTGAGAGTTTTTGTGTGCGTGTCCAATTCACTGGCCACGTCGGCAAATCTCCCGTTTGGTTTACACACACACATGACAGAGAAATTGGTTGGGAGTTTCCCACTGAGCAGGGAGGAGTTTTGTCGCCCACGTCTATCTGCTAAAATGAGAACCTTTTTGATAGGCCCAGTGGGAGTGTCCTTGTTTAATTGTGAGCCAGATTGCGGAACTCTACGTGTCTTTGTTACTTTGCGCTTGCTAACCTGTTTGTGTTTGTTTGTGAATGGACGTGTCGATGATGGGTGGGGGTGGTGAGGATTGGGAAGGCAAGGAAACTAATTGTAATTGTCTAATATAGAAAATCTGTTTTGAGTTGTCATTGGTGGTGGTGATTGTCTTTTTGCTTCCGCGAATGGGCGGTTGGATGTTTTTGTGGTGTTGCCTATTGTTGTCCAACCGTCTGTGTTTTGAACAACCTCTTCGAACCTTCGGATATGTTCATCTAAATTATTGTTGATATGTGTGAAGGCTTTCAGAAGATCGGCTTTTAGAGTGTAGAGAATATAATGTGTATAGAGAATAGTAGCCATGTCACGAATGCGAGTCAAGTGCGTGGGAAATATGAAAATAAATAAATAAATGAGAATTCCGAATAATACAAGAAACTACCCTCAAAACTATCTTTTAATTTAATTATATTAACTTATTTAAATTAAGTTACGTATTTATTGAAAAATAACGGTGATCTGATTCTAATTAGTATTTAAATGTGATTAATTAAATCCAAAAAGAGTTCAGTGTGTTTAATGTAATAGATTGAAGCTGAAAAACTAATAAATACAATTATATTACTATACTTTACTTATTGAAAAGTCACAAAATTCACCACTTCGATAATTAGGAATATAAAGTTCGTCTTTCCGTTACTGTTGTAGACAAAACTTTGAATTTTGATGTTTTTCACAATTATCACAACACTTTCACTAATGGTTTAAACTTTACGCAAATTTAAATTAATTTAAAAAGCAAAATAAATATAGTAGTCTTTACACTGTTTAAATAAACATTTGTCCGTTACGCCGTCTTTTAAACCAAATATTTTTATTACTTCTTTTCCACTGCTTCGGAAATATAAATCTCTTTCAGCTTATCTGCAACAAGTAAACAAGTAAAGAAGACAGTTTAACAGCAAAAGTCACCTGAAATATGTAGAAAAGTAGTTGAAAATTAGTAAAATATTGGAGCACAGCCAGAGAACGTAAGCAAGCAAGGTTGATTTTATATCATTCAGACACATCTATTGTAGTCGCAATGCAAAATTCCAAATTTCAATCATCTGTTATTGTTTTATACCACGATCTCTCGTGGTATAAATTTAACCATTAATGTATAAAAGTTTTAAACTATTAACGCTGAGAAAACCGTGGAAAACTATCGGAGCACTCAGCCGCTAGACCACTTTCCAGATTGGTTGAATGATAAGCCACCCAAGCTGTCGGACATTCTCCACCGTCGGGGCTAGAACCCTAATACTTCCAGAGCAGATGCAATGGTGTTGCTTTAGCAACTTATTTAACATTGAAATCATTATAAAGACTCTAACATCTGTAACTGTACATTGTGCTCAGCACAACAGAAAAGCACGAACGAATGTTCTTGTACATTTGTTGGCCTTCGCTGGTTAATCCCTTCACAAATGGAACGTCTGGGCGAGAGCTGTTTTTCAAGGGCTTTTATTCAACCGACAGCCGGTTACCCTTCAAATCCCGATGGGGCGCATTTCGACCATACACTAGACACCAACACATCTGCGGAATCCTCTTATGGTTTCAGCAGAACGCGAGGTCCTCCGCGACAACACATATGAGAGACAAGGTCTAAACAACCACGACCAAGGTGGGACTCGAACCCGCGACCCTTCGGACCGAAGCCCTGAGTCGGTATACGCTCCTTGCCACCTCGGCCATTCAGGTTGGCCGAGTGAGAGTGATAGACTTAAAAGGCATTTTCCGAATTAATGTTGCGTAAGTAATGTAGAATGTATGGTACGTCCTGACAAGACGGATACTATTAGAAACCCATAACTATTGATACTTGACATACTTCTTGGATTTTCACATCATAAATTATACAATTACTTGGAGTAAATTTGATACGAGATGATTACATATCGTTTCATAACGAAACTCACTGTTTTTTCTTTTGAAAATAACAGTTTGTAAATAAGACAGCATGAATACTTATTTAAAGTTTTAAAAATATGAATATTCGTGACGATAAAATATCGCATGAATGTAGGAAAAAAATAATTAATACAAAAAATTACCAAATAATAATGTAAGTAGAAACATGAGCTAAAACCAAAAACAAAAAATGACAAAAAGTATCCAAAATGAGATGATATTTCTGAAAAATGTTCTCTGCAATCTAAAAAACATGCTCAGAATGTATGTGCAAATTAGCAACTCTCAGGTTCCGTAATTAACACACATGAATATAATAATAGCCGGTTACAACATGATTGAGTGGGAAAGGGTGGAGAGATCTTTATTAGATTTCTTCCCGAGGCTGGCCAAGCGGGGGGATGTTTTCTGCCAAGCGATTTCCCGCATCCGCCTCCAGGCAAATGACACGAGGCCGGGCCCCTAATGAAGGTTCCCTGCGGCCAGGCATTCTCTCCCCGCCAGTAACCTGCCATGACTTGTACCGTTAACGTCGTGCAGCTCTGGACGCGTTAATTTCTTTAACAACGTTAACGTCTCGTCCGCGGCGCTACGCACTGGAAGGGGGTGGGGGAGGGCGTCTCGGGCACTTCCGCCTCTTCCACGGAAGGGCCGTTGGGCAGGCAGCCGCAAGAGGGTGAGGGCGGAGGTGTGAGCGGAGAAGGGAGTGCGAGCGGGAGTGGAGGCAGGATGGAGGCAGGGAAGTAAGCAAACGCAGATTGAAGGAGGTAGAGGAAACGGAGGAGTGGCAGGGAGGAGACGAGGGTGATCGGGCGGAGGAAGAGATGGTGGCGAGCGCGAGGGTGGAGGCGGGGAGTAGGAAGGGAAGCAGGCATAGATCGGGTCGGAGGAGGTGGAGGTGGAGGAAGAGGTGGAGCCGGAGGCGAGATTGGAGGAAGCGAAGGAGTGGAAGGGAGGAGACAAGATTGAAGGAAGATATGGTGCCGAGCGCGAGGGAGGGGGCGGGTTGGAGATAGGGAAGTAGGTAGAGGCAGATCAAAGGAAGCGGAGGAGTCGGAGGGAGGAGACGAGGGTGGTCGGGTAGGGGAAGAGATGGTGGCGAGCGCGTGGATGAAGGCGGAGAGGAGGTAGGGAAGTAGGAAGAGGCATGGTGGAGGAGCAAGCAATGGAGGAAGTGGTGGTGGAGGAGTCGAGGGTGGAGGAGGTATATGAGTGGGAAGAGACGATGTTGATGGGGCGGATGGTCCAGATGGCGGGAGGGAAGGCGAAGGGGAGTGTGGCGGAGACGGTGGAGGTGGGGCGGAGAAAGAGAAACATGAAAACGAAGCAAATATAAAGTTGGAATCTCTAGCAGGGGGAAGTAGAGGTGGAGTGAGGTGCGAAGCGAGTGGCTAAATGGGATCCATGGTCGAGGTTGTGTCCAGTGGTGGAGGGCCGAGTCCGTATATGGTCAGCCGCCCCTAACCGCCCACGTCATACGCTCCGAGAACGAGAACCAGTGACGAGTCATTAGCCGCTCGTCATTCACAAGAGGAGTCGGCTGTCTGCGTGCCCAACGCGTGGCTTTCGAAAAGGCCTAATATTCACCATATACCGACATCCACAATTCTGCCTTTTGGAACTGTTTCACGAGGTAATTCGATTTGCAGTCTCCGTCTTCTATAATACAAGTCGAGGCGACACGTGCGAAATGCAAATCATGTGTTCACTGGTTTTTGAAAAATTAAGTTTAAGTTGATATGAATCGTGGGTACCCGTGAAAGTCATGAAACATTAATATGTGAAATGCAATTTTCTCAATCCTTCAGGACTGATTGATCTGGTGAATCTAATCGACTTGTGTGTAAATCTGCATCACTGAACAGTCAACAATATTTTATTCGTAGAGGATTCTATGAGATGTTAAATTAATGTGAGGGAAAATAAAGTTGCTCTTTTAAAGAAAAATTCCTAAAAAAGAGAACAAATTACGGGCTGACGCGGAAGAGATAATACACATATTTGAAGATGTTGAGTTTGACATATTCGACTTATTCATTCAGAGTCATACTCACACAGTTTAACGTATGACTCATACTTAGTCCCCAGTTGTCAGTTATGTGTGTTCTCTGTAAACATATGTTCGCTGCCTTTGTGTGGTTGGATGCTTCTAATTGTATGATCATAGTTTTTTACCAGAAATCGTCACAATGGCATTTCACGTGTTTTTCATTGACGTTGTCAAGCAATCCAAAATTATGTCTTAAATGCTTATGCGTAATATTATAGCCAAGAGTACAAGCGTTAGTAAACGTGGTATCGCTTACATCTATTTACTTTCTATTTCAAGTGATACTTAGAGTAGACAGGATTGTAAAGATTCTACGTGTATATTCTTGGTTATCGATTTTAGTTTTATTAATTATTAAGATTGGTAAACATATATAGACCTTTAAACTTAAAAAGTATAATTTCAGCCGAGGGTTTTTATGATCCCTTCGACTAGTATGTATGTATATAAATCTCCACTGCAAATTTTATTCTAGTTATTTTATTCTAATTAGTGCAAACGCGGAAGAAAGAAGTTGACATGAGTTTTGTTTTAATGCCATCCTCTAAAATTGAATAAATGTTTTTTGTAATGAAACTTAAGTAAGGAGCTAACAAATGAGGAAATATTGTAAGAATCCTCCGGGGTCCAACACTGGTCTTTTCTATCTAACTTCTACAACTTTTTACCCCAAAGTGGTCTCTTCATGTAGTGACAACGTACAAGGAAAGTATTTCACACAAATGTACAGATCGGTATAAGAATTTCGCGCAACGTTATTCCTAGACTATTTACCTCACTGACCAGAACGAAATGCGTCATGGATCTAGTCAAGAGGTGCACAACTACTTGGAAATTGAAGAAGTGAATTTGGAAACGTACTTGCTTCTGCCTCGCGGTGCCGCACACCTTGAATTCCTCTCAGCCCGGTCGTGGTGGTGAAGAAGGGCTTGGTTACGCTGAGATGGTTACGGGTGAGTAAAAGGAATGACCGTGGGCATCCATTTGCGATCCACACACGGAGAGAAATGTTTAGTTCATACTATTAATCACGTAATAGATTGAAATATACGGTATAGTATATTTTGGCAGAACAAAGTGCTCAGTAACGTTCACGAAACTGCTGTTTAGTTAAACACTAATCCACATATAGAAAATTTCCACTGATCAAGTTGTAACTCATGGCCAATTGCATTCAGTGGAGATAACTAAACGAATCATAGCGTTGAGTACTACATGGAGCAATGAATAATAAACAAATAGTTGCTTTTCATAAATTACAAAACGCTGATGGGTAAGACATATTAATAAGAAACGTGAAACAGAATATTTTCTCTCTACTCGTTCAGCCAAGTAGCAATTGGGGTTCCTGAGTGGTCACCCATCTAACAACACCTTAGGCTTGTTCTACCTTAACCTCAGTTGCCTGAGAGACCCTATCCAACGGGAACAGTTACGCACACAGGCTGCCGACATTTCGCTACCGACGGCATTCCTACCATTAGTTTAGAATACTTGTTACACAACATATACTTATTTAAAATCAATAAAATTTTTAAAACGTTGTTTATACAGTGTGTAATGACGTTGCTTATATAGTGTTTAATAAACATATTAACCTCCTGAACCTCCTGAACACAGCATTGATTTCCCACAGTTCACATCGGCTCTGTAACCATCCGAATTGATCAGTTTTCTGAAAAGGCGCGCTTACTAAGCAGTGTTTAGTAAGTGTGACAACATGACACGTTGGTCTCACCGAAATATTTTATCTACGAAATAAGTACAGTACACCTGACAGTTCTTTTTGTTCATTCACTTACGATTCTCAATTTTCTGACTTACTAAACGAAACTAAATCGCGTTTAGTGAATTTTACCACACGAATAATTTAATTAACTATATGTACTCTTCCTAATCACGTTTGGTACTTTATACATTTTTCTCAATGCTAAACACTCGACTTGTTACTCTGTATTTCCCGTTAAATGCCCGTTTTTGTTGATCGATAAGTGATTCCGGGTGTGTCAACTGCTAGTGTACTAAATTCTGTAAGTGTAGTGCATGTTGTTTTTCTTCGTGAGGCGATGGTGATCTTCTCCAGCTGGATGGTGAAATCTGGCACCGACCTGCCCGTTGGCTAATTAGGTTTTCCCCAACCACCCCAGTCATCAGCAACAACATCGCGAATCAAAAACAGATTGCCATAGGACAAATTAAACCCACTTTGCACACCCTCATAAATCTTTCAGAATTAGAATAAACAACGCAAGTAATAAACAAAAAAAAACTTGAAAACCAGCAAACAATGATGAACCAGTTCGGCTTCCCTCATTTCTATTTATCTAAAGAATCACTGTATTTTATGTATGTTTCCCTTTGTTCTAGTGTTGACTGAAATGTATTTCGCTGTTAATTATTTACTTTTGTATGTTTGTGATTTGAGTTATTTAAATGAAAACAATCCCCGTAAAGCAGTAATGCTGGTATGTGGAAATAAATGAAATTAAAACAAAGAAGTGGCTTCAAATTTTTACTTTGATGTTTCGAGAGAATAGATCACAATATATCGATTTTTTTGGCAAAAGTTTCATTTTGAATAACGCTTTTGAATGTAACAAATTAAGGATATTTGAGAGTACATTCCTAATTTATAATTTAAGTTTATCCATATAAAACAAATGAGTTGCTTGTCTATAAATACTACTTGCGATAATTATCTAGGTATTGAGATCTAAGGAATCGAAAATATACTTCTTCTTATTCTTCTTCTTATTATTACTATTGTTATTATTATTATTAATAATTAATTAACTGTTTTTGATACTGTTGTCATTGAAATAATTACTACTTTTGCTTCTTTGCACATATGCGCCTAGTTATATTACAATACTCAAATTTTCTCCATCTTTTTAGCCACACTGGCAGTTAAAACGGCGTAAGTATGCTCTCAGTTACATGAACCTCAACCAATTACTTCCCAGCGTGTTGAAATTTGTGCACATCGCTTGGCTTTGAAGGATAATTTTTTGTTAGCCATCTCCAAGACCGATCAATACGCGCGGTTTCATTTCTTGAGAATTAATTTTCCAGTCGAATGGAAAGTACATTTGGAATTAAGAAATTAAAATTTTTATTAACGTCGTCAAAGTAATTTTTCTGACACCGCAATTCAGCGAAATAAAAGAGATTCTTTAAATACAATAAGCAGTTCTTCAAAACATTTACACCCATGCGTTCACTGTGAGGAATGTGTCTCAATCTGAAGAGTATCAGCTGATAAAAAATTAAAAGGATTTTAATTGGCTTTGCATTTTTTTACCTGATTTGTCTTGGTACTTCGACGAAAATAACAGGTTAGAAATACACGTCTTTAAAGCTAAAAATCAGAGGCGAAAGTTCAATTCATCCTCCCTGATTGAAACCACAGCATTTGTGATTCAAGCAGCGGTTAAATAATGCGAGCAGAATACAGGCGAATTACCGGTTGCTTGCTGAGGCATGCAACCGGTAATTCATTGCAATTAGAACTAGTGGTGCTACAACAGCACATACTTTCTCGCAATATCACAATGTTATCGTTGTGTATGACAGAACGCCCATACATGTTCCATTAATTTCAAACAGAAATTACGTGAAAACTACTAACTTTCACAAAAAATGTACATAACCTTTTTAAAGAGCTAATTTTGTACAACAGACTTTGTGTGAGGCAAAAATCTTGATCTTCAATTTTGTAGTTTTGAATTTTTTGCAATTTTCGAAAAATTGGGGATTTCAACGAAAATGAAACCTGCATCATTCTCTTAAATCCTTTGCATAATTCAATAACACAATTTAATCAAAACATTTGGAGCCTTTTTTTAAAAATGTTCAAGGGGCTTCATGTAAAGTACCTCCTAAAATTAAAATAACATCAATGTCAAATTCCGGATGCATCATCAACATCAGCCAGACCAATTGGGGAATATCAATTTTGGAAAAATCGGCTGAACAAATTAGGCGCTAGTGTTGACCACAGACGGACGGACAGAATGACATTTTGCAGTCAATCTATTTTTCTGTATCAAGAACCAACAAAACATGGATTCTGGCTACACCATGTGTTAGAGATTGTTTTCTAAATTTACCAACAGGATTTATATCCACTTCTTTGTTACTAGAGCTCGGTAATAAGAAATTCTCTGGCGAAAATTTGCCTTTTTTCAGCACACGATTACATAACTTTCTCTTCTTACGAAGAATTTCCTAAAGCGAGAAAGTAAAAGATTCATATCAGACTTCGATAAGTAACATTTAAACTCAAATGATGAAAATTAAAATTAAAGTTGATACATCTTGAAACATCTCAGTACACTGTTGCTTGTAACATTAATTACTGGGCAACAATTATATTTCAAAAAAATTGAATGTGATTTTGTCAATTATGATTTTAAAACATTAATCGCATATCCCTTTCTCCAGTATTTCGGAGTATTTCTTAATCTCTCTTCGTTCGCTTGTTTAGGAATTTATTGGTTTTACTTGGTACTTCCCAAATAGAGAGAATGTAACTAGAGGCCGAAAATTTCGACAGAATTATTCACCCAAAGCATTACTACTACCACCACCACAAACATTGCTACTATCACTAAAATCACTATTTCTACTATTACTACTACTATTACTATTACTACTACTACTACTACTACTACTACTACTACTACTACTATTATTACTACTATTACCACTACTATTAACTACTACTACTACTACTACTACTACTACTATCATTATTATTATTATTATTATTATTTTATTATTATTATATAAAATGAGTATCTTTCCTTAACTCAATGAAGTAATTTGAATACTTCTACATTGATGATAATGGTGTATCCTGTTTGAAATAGGTCATCAAAACCATCGACATTAATATTCCCTGAGTTAATAATAATGCGTATCATGTAAACAAAGTCAGTAAGATTTTGTTACCCATTTAGGAGCTCTAGTGGGCGACTAAAACTGCGGTTAGACTGAATGCAATTCTATTTACAGGTAGTAATTTTTAGAGTCAAAATCGTGTCATTCACAATGGATGAACAATGTCCTGTTACTGAATACATTTGTACACTATTTCAGGATTGCGAGAATACATTGTGGTTACTCCATATTTTTGCACTCGCTAATCCGACATTTCTCTTCATAATTTCTTTGAATATGCATATGGTTTATTTACGAGTAGTACAAATAACTGAACAAGAATTGGTAATTATAATGCAAATAATTCTCAGACTTGGAATTTTGCAGAAACTAGACATTTCGAATATCTTCCATAATTTACAAAAATGCACGGAACAAAAAAAAATTGTTAGAACTTATTAAGAGGACACGAGTCAATCATAATACAAAATGCAAAAAATATTGATTGCATGAGGAAATGCAATTTGTAAGAAGAAACAGTATACGACAGTCTTTCTACGTAGGCGGGGAATCAAAAACGAGTTCCTTGAAGTATTGTATCAGCCATACTGCTCACACGCCTGACGGTGCAAGTGCATTTCAGTTTCTTTAATTAAGTAAAATTTCTGAAACGATAGGAGTAAAACCTCTTCTAAGGGAATCGAGTGTTGAGTACTGAAAATTCAACGAGTTCGCTTCGTCACAATCGACAGAACGAAAAGTTATAACGACGCCCTTAAAGCATTATTACAACGTTTATCTTCTGTACCAAATGTACTACAATGCGAAGACTACGGATTTCTATATGAGGAATCTATTGGAAATATACCATATTTGTAACGTTTTGAATACGGATTAATTTAATTGGTGTCACTTCATATAGAGAAAATATTTTATGGCATAAAAAATAATACCAATAAATATATTTCGAAACAATTTTAATTTTGAAGAGCTTCAATGATACGTAGTCAATGATTCAACCGAAATAAATTGATGAATTCTTAGTATATCAAAGCAATTACATTAAAATATTTAATTTTTGTGTTCTGTGATTCGTTGTGCATTATAAAAGTGTCCCTATATATGTTTGTATATCATCTACTACTAATGAGCATCTAAACGTTGAATTTGTATTTTATAGTATGTGTATGTTTCACAAATCAGATTCAACCTATTTGAACAATATCAAGTTGCAAAAATGATAACCTGCTTCTGTTTATTAATGGAAAATATAAATGCTATTTTCCTTACATATCGTCCCCATGGAATGAAAAAGTATAATGTTCGGAAGATCGACTTTGTGCCACTGACCGTCTAGAAAGTACGTATACATGACGTTTCAGAATGAATGTTACGAAATGATGAATAAATGTTACGCGAATTAAAATAAATGGTTTATTACTGCGCCGAAATAATTTTTACGGGAGAGACATTTGAAATTATGTTGCTACTTGGCTGTTCGGGAGACGCTGCGTCCTAGCCTCAGGTGACAACGTTTCGGCCATTATTTGCGATCTTCTTCAGGGGAAAATGCATTCTACAATTGCTTCCTAGAACACGAGGTCTCTCGGACAGCCAAGTAGCAACTGACTATAGCCGCGGAAGCCTACGCTCTCATTTGAAGTTGAGGTTGTAATTTAAGTGACAAAATGCCAATATTACTTTGTGAGTATCTAGCAATTTTCCCTTCTTTGAAGGATGTTTTATGATAAATTCTAGATAAATTTTTAATTGGAAATAAAGCAATTTGAAATGTAGTTTTGCAGATATACCTTTTTTTCGTTCTAAAACAAACTTTGGGCTAAATATTATGCAGATGGAACCTGCTAAATAATAATCATAAAATGAAAACATATTTTTATTGAAAACTTTTCGTCAAATGATACAAACTACTAAAATAAGGAATTATTTTTTGCTTAAAATATTTTATGATCAACGCAGTATGGCTTTGTAATAGGATTTATCTACATCAGACATGCATTTAATCATTGACTCTGTACGTGATAGTTTGCCTTTTGAAAGTGTCACTGAATTATTACTGATGCGGAGAAGTGGATACGGTGACCGTGCATTTCATTCCGAACGTCCATCTGGAGATGTGGAATGATTAAACATATGTAGAAATAAAAATGTTGAACTCCATGCTTTAGTTGTACTGAATTTTACCTATTTCTTGTGTAAAATTAGGTTGCACAGCTTTGAAAAAGGGTATTTGGTGAAAGTGTATTAACTACTACAATAGAAATCTTTGAAAGTTTGTTTTGGCTAAAGCTGTATGACGTAAAATTGTCGTTTTCTATCCAGCAGAATACGAATAAATGAGATAGGTAACCAAAATTCACAGAAAGACATTGATTTTTCTATGTGTGAGTGAACATTTTCCAATTCTTGGAAGCTAGAATGTTATGGAGTATTTCATTTCTACGCTTCCAATATTGTGGATGATTAGCAATGAAATCCATAATTGCCAATGACTAGTACATTGAGAATTACTGGAAAAATACTTAGCCCCGGAATCTTCAAGACATTTCTCTATATCATACAACATACTTTTCTTTTGCATGTTGCTCACTATGAAACTTCTACAAAGAGCTACTCCCAAACTATGTAACTTCAGGCGTGCGAACATAATGAATTAAAAATGTCTACATTCCAAAGGAAAACAACTTTCCCCTTAAAGAAACAGTATTTTAATTATGGAAGTCTGTTGAACTGTATTAAATTTGACATTTAATAAATTTAAAAAAGATTTGACAGTTTTAAATCATACTTCAGAAGGGGCAATAGTCAAAATAATATATTGGAAAGACGTCAACATCATTATTGCAGATAGAATCTTTTTATTTAAAGAAATATGATCATATGCAGATACAACTAATTACATTGTCCATAACTCGAAGATAAACTAAATTGAAATCTCAGAATAACGCAGCCGATAGAAATACTTTTGATGTATCCAACTATGTCCAACATGTCGATTTTCCCATGAAAGTGTAGTTAGAACCCCTTTATTTTAAGGTCGCGTTATGATATTTGCCCCTTGATTGGTAAGCCAATTCTCATACGCCAGTGTTCGGCATGTACATGAAAACTGACTGTGCCAGAATATGACCTGCCGGACACTAGTGTACGGGGACTTGCCTAAAATTCAGGGAGCAAATGTATGTGTAACTTCGTTTTATGATATTTTCGATCACATACATATTCATCGTCAAAAAGTGGTGGACTTCAACTCCTCCACATACCGTAAAATTTGTAACATTTATTCTGAGATACCTGTATTAATGAGTATATTACAACCTTTATTTTCCATCAATTTGTTAATCAAGGTGATAAGTTACGTTCTTAAATAAGTGATCAAAGAAAAAGAAACAATGCAATGTAAAAGGACAGAAGATGTATCGTTATTGCACGATTGCGCCTTTATGCTGTCATGAGTAATTTCATGTCGGTTGTTCTGCCCGACGACAGGTTCCCATCTCAGTTAAATTTCGTTTCCTTTTCTGAGATATTCCCGTCAAAGTGTATTTTAATAAGGGTAAACTGCAACCCTTATCTCAAACTAGGACTACAAGAGTTCTGTTGCTATCCTTTCAAGTTGGTTTATTTCAACAGGTGATCCTATGCAATTAGTCTCAGAATAAATATTACAAAATTATATGGCATGAAGGGCGATGTTCACTTTTGTCAATGAACACATAATGAGAAATCTCAAATAAAGAAGTTGCATATGTGTGTTTTGCTCCTGATTAGTAAGCAACTCATTGTGCATTTTTGTTTGGCAGGTACATCTTCTGACACCGTCTTATTTGTATATTTGCCAAACAACTTTGCACGATGAGTTTACTACCACTAACGGGGCTAATTTCATATGAGTAACTTCGTTATAAGGGACTTTACATCATATGCTCTTTGGTAAAAAGTTATCGTTTTCCACCAGCTACATTCAATACAATTTGTAATGTTATACTGAGGCACCTAGATTCTGTTAAAATACACATATATTGGACTGAATTAAAAATCGACTGTTGGCTGCAAAAATTAGGAAAATTAGTTTCTTAAACCATGTGGCGATAACCCGTACTCCGATATTGTGACGAAAAATTTGTATTTTTATCATTAATACGATTATAACATCACAAAACATCCACTACTCTTGGTTCAGAAACAGCCGAAATATTCGCTGTTTCTGATGGCACTTAAATTATTTAGTTTTATAAACTATTAAACTAATTTTTGTTAGAAAAATGATGATGTAAACGTTTAAAATTGACGAAATATACGTGACAAATTTTATATTACATTATTTTTTGTTTTGGTCAATTTATTGATAAAGCATAGAAACGCAATAATTTCTCACAAGAACGATGCTGATTGCACAAGAATAATACTTTTTACCGAAATTATATTATCATTAATAATTTTTGATATTTTGAGGAAAAAAAACCTCCGCACAGAACGCTTTATCCCTAATTGTTTCAATTCAGAAATTAATTTCCTTCCTTTTTGCAATCCCTATTATAAATAATATGTAATCTTATTATATATTATTTTGAAGAATGAATACTGCTACAAGAAGTCTATTGTCTACTCAATACTTTGAGTCACTGTTTAATTAATTAATTAATCATAATTTTTAAAAGAAATCAACTATGTGCACATGTGCGTATACAAGAATATGAATGCGTATATATTACGTATATAATAATGTTTACATGCACGTTTACGAGTTCGTAATTATGTATGTACATAATTATCACGTTTAATAATAATTACCAATAACTATTAATTTATTAATTATTACGTTTACTAATAATTATGTACGTAATATTTGAATTGTATGTATGTAATTATTGAATTTTTTGTGCAAACAACTTCTGAGAACTACGGATTGTCAAACTTGATAATCTCTCAGGACAAGTCATTGTATTACACATTTCATTTTGGAATCATAAACATTAACATTGCAAGTTCAGGTTTACCACCGAGTCATATGGATCCAGTAAACCGCGTGCTTGCTCTCTCCGTCTCACATCTCGTTAGAAACACCAGTTCTCGTTAGATCACTGTTAAGAAGCGTTGGGCGCGGCTAATAGCTGGGCAAATGAGCAACCAGCAAGCGCAGGTGGCGTTTGCAATTAGCACCTTGTGATACAGGCGGCGCGAAGGTGCTACTCTAACGAGCTCCATCGAAAGGATTTATGTACCTCTGCGAGAGAGCCTGGTGTGTACGACTTCCCCTCGGATCCGATGCTGTTCCCCAATGAATACAGTAACTAAACAGATGCGGCGAAATTTAGAACATCGTTGTTTCAAACTTGCGTATGTTCATGGCAGAAATCTGATCAAATACATAAAAGTGGGGTGTGACCGGGGTAAACGAATTAAAATTTTTTTGAATGGAAATACTGTGAACTAAAGTTCAGGTTACGGTGTACTTTGAATGAGAGCGACGCACTGTTTTATGGAACCGAAACCTAGTTTGTGTTAATATAACTTTGTATTATTACTTCGCATTTCGGGAATTCGTACTCATATCTGTACTTAGCAAAGTGCTCTCCTTTGGCAACACAAAGAAGATAATATATTTCATTTTGAAAGTAATATTTTGTTTTATTTAGAAGTTCATTAATGATACATATTCATGAGCTGTACAGATGATTTATTTATTTTCACAAAACTGACTACAAAGAAATTACAATTTCCGCAGCAACGAATAATTATATGTCGACAATGTTCGGAAAAATACAAAATCTTATGGAAAAAATACTGAGGTGCGTCAAGCTGGAAAAGTCAGCACACCGGAATGAAACATATCAAATGATATTTTGCTATTAAAGGCTAATTAATTGTCACAAATTGGAATTAATTGCCATGTATTTTCGGGGAGAAAAGTGGTGTGAGCTGGGAATCAGGACCCACATAAGTTAAAGTCGGGTCGTAGCTCGACGGAAACCCTCACATGATTTATAGCTAATTAATTGCACAAATGGAATTAATTGCCACGTATTTTCGTGGTGAAGAAAGGTTTTTTCTGTCGCGCTACGACCCTAATTTAACTTACGTGTGTGCTGACACCAGTTCACACCCGTTTTTGCAACGAAAATACGTGACAATTAATTCCAATTTGAGGCAATTAATTAGCAATAAATCATTTGAGGGTTTCTGTTGAGCTACGACTTGAATGTAACTTATGTGTGTGCTGGCGTCGCGTTAAACCAGCATACACTCGTTTTGCTCCGAAAATACGTGTCAATTTCAATTTGTGGTAGTTAGCAATTAAATAGCAATAAATCACTTGACATGTTTCGTTCCAGTGAGCTGATATAGCTGTTCCAGCTTGACGCTTCTAAAATATTATTTATATTCGTAATAATGCAATAGTTTTATGCCCGTAAAGATAATGATCACATCCTGACTCATTTTCTGATATAAGTTCGCGACAATTGGCTTCCGTTTTTTATTCGGTATAAGAAGTTTTACTTAAAAATTCAACATTCATCATTTTGTTAATGGAATATCAAATGAAATATGAAAATTAAAAGCTGAATAACATATTATCTAATGGTCGCAATTTTTGGATTATTAGGCGCCTGATAAATAGCGAATAATATTGGAATTTATATCTGAGTGTAATTCAAATACGAGCTAGTCAACTCTTTTGTTATTTTTGGCACAATTTGTAGAATAGGGAAGTCTCCTGATCGATTAATGAAACGTATTAATTGGATTTCACACAGTACACCATCAATTTTAAACTCGTCCTACACTTTCTTGACAGCGTTTATTAAATCTTTTACCCCGGTGAATAAGCTGATAACTCGACATTTTGCTGAAAATTAGACATTGATGTTCCTGAATTCTCTGAAATTTTTTTCTTCATCTGTGAATAGCCAGATAGATTTAATTCCCTCTGATTGATGAGTTAAAGACATGTGTATTAACGAAAATCACGTAAATTTCTTAAAATCAGAAATCCTACCAAGATAAGTCGAGTTGTCTGGTTATTCACGCTGCATCAATGACAGGAGATGGCTGATCAAAATCAAGTAAGTCGATTTGTCTCATTTTTCACGCTAGAGGATTACTAAAAACAATCACAGGGGAGAAATATATTAGTATAGTTATCAACTTATTCACGTAGATATTTTTGTTGAAGAGCTCATGACTAACCCAGAATGTGCTTAATATGACCAAATCTTTCTTGAGTGCAAGCAGAGTATGTTTAAATATATGTATATTTTAATCTTTTGACACAAAGGGGCCAATGGTGAGAAGAGGAACACTAAGTTAGGAGGTGGGCATAAATTTCGACCAAGCGAAACAAGATTCGCGAGAGGTCCAATTCTGCGAATTGTTTAGGCAAGGATGAAAATCCAGGTCATGACACCGGAAAACGCAGATAACCTCTTGCGCCACACTGTAGATCAGACTCTTCGAGAAGACGTACTTAAAAAATACGCCACCAAATGTTCAAAGTGTGTGGCCCTTTGAAACGCGGGGCTATAGGCAGCCGCCAATCTCATTTTTAAGAAATTAACTTTCTCTACGACTCCATATGGGCTCTCATGACTGTCATCGTTTTGGCGCGAAAATACTTTGGTTGTTGAACTAGTGGTGGCTGGTGCGTCAACAAACTGGTGATTGTAGCTCCGTCGAATGACGGAAATGTAATTTCCAAAATTCAGACCACATTAATAAACGTAAGCAATTCATGTAAATTAATTAAAACTACGTTGAATAAAAGTCTATATTGAAACATGAATCATGAAACATGAAATATCAAATGGAATACGAAAATTAAATGCTGAATAACAGACTATCTCATAGTCTCAATTACATTACTTTCATATTTTGTGCGTAAGGTGCGTATCAGTTATATTTACGTCACGTTACTGGAATATTCACCAGTAGTTCTGACTTTGTTATGCAATGGGCATTAAGGTTTTTTATTAGTTATACATTGACGGTAATATAATTCATACAAAACAGAAAAGAACTTGGTTTCAGAAATACGGTGATTTCACTCCAGCACTTTGTAACAAGCACTGTTATTTGGATACGTTTTTCATGAATACAATTATTTTATTCCGAAAATTTACTACCCTGGTATATATCACAATAATGAAAGATTTTTTTTACACACACTCGTATTCACAAGATGCACACACCGTTAGAGACAGAATGAGACTTCTTTCCAGAACGGTCAACTTTACAGAAAGGTCTCATTAACCCTTCTCCGGGCAAGGTACTTTTGTAACATGTAACATCCGGGCAAGCAGTGTCTATCAGACACTGTTGTGCAATCAATGTTTCCCACGATTCTCTTCTTCAACTTTTCCACACCTATTGTTTTAATGGTTTTAGAATTTCAGTATAATAAGGAAAAAGAACAATTAATGAAAATAATTTCTTTATTATCCCAGAAACTTACAGGAAGTGATGATGGAGTGTAAGGTTTTTCGTATACTGAGAATATAACGCACATTGAACAAGTTAAAATTTTTCTTCTCTATAAATTCAGATATTTTGATTAAATGTACATTTGAATCAACGAACTTCACATGATATAAAAATAAATTCTCCATTCATCATAAACAATGCATTCAGTAACGTCCATAATTTACTAACCTTATGTTATTTCAATAACATGCGAAATTCATAAAATTAATTTGTAGCCAGTGTCACACGAAGCCAGAAAATTGGTATTCCCTTGGGCCTGGTGCGCCTGGACCTTCATCCCCACCCACAGAAGACGTCTGGTTGCCACACCAAAGATTGTATGTTGATGCATTGGGTCAAAGATTAAATGCAGTAAAATCATCAGTCAAAGAGAAAATGCAGTCATTGAACCAAAATCGTGACATGGTACTCTCCTCGTCATTAAAAAATATTATTGTTAAACAATAATGGAAAGTTTCGCATATTCATTTTTTTATTTATGAAACCATTTAGGCCTTAATTATTAATTATTTTTAATGGAATATTGAATAAAAGTATTAAAGCTAAAGGAAACATATATCATACTTCATGTTCTATTCAATGTTAATAACGGATAACTAAACTGTATTATCAATTTTTTTCGTGAATAACCGAATAACTCTGGTTAAAAAGGTAAAAATGCTTAATTATACATATGAAAATATATTCAATAAAAGAGTTGTAAAAACACTGAAGTTGTGTGTGGTTTCGTTTGAATATCATTAATCCCTGATTTACAGCATCAGGTGAAACCTGTTTTTTGCCTTCCTGTAAAATTATGTTTTCATGACTTATCAGCTTATTCACCGGGGTCAAAGAAATTATATTGAGAATATGATTGAGTTGGTGTCAACATTTTGAATAGATAATAGAATGAAGAATTGTTTACTTTACATAAACTCGTGAAAATTCCCAATTGCAATTAATTTTAAATATACGCAAAGATGGAGCAATATTTAGATCTGACACTAAAGAGTATATTATATTGGCGGGTAGTGTAAATGTCTATAATGCACTTATTTTTCAAAAAGTAAATCTACGAAATAAGACTGAACTTTTAAAACATCAGTATTCTGACTTTTCAAAAACGTACATAAAAAGGACATTACACCAATAACAAAGTACTGAAAAGGAAAGCAGATATAATTTAATTTATGAATTGTTTAGAAGTATGTTATTTTGCTAACAATGTCGTGATTCTCACGAACTCATTTGCACGTACTTACATACAACGTTTGGAAAGAATCCTCCACGAAGTCCTTCACGAACATCGCCAAAAACTTTACCCTCACAAGTAGGCGTATCCGCCTGGTCTCGATCCGTGCATTAGTTAATATACCCTAAGGAAACGAACACCAGACTGCGACACAGCGATGAGCAGCCCCATCAAACTCCCCGCAGAGGCACTAAGTGGAATAGACGAGTAGCGCGATATGGCACGTCAAGGGCTACAAATGCCCAAAAGCAGAGCGTTTCTCTAATAACTAGCCATTGCGAAACAAGAAGGACACTGCATATTGGGTGAATGCGAATTCAGTTTACGGCAGTGAGAACTACTGCGGTCATTAGCCCCGTAAAAGTAGTGCACGCAATAACCTGTGAGGTGGCGGGGTTCCTCTATCTTTGAATGTGAGGTTCGACGCCAGCTTTGACGTCGGGTTGCAGTCTTTCCCTTTTCCAGTTATCTCTCCTAGACGGAATAAGCTCTAAGCTCCAGACTGATCTTCTGGTATTTGTAGTAGTGCATGTAAGTGTGGTGTAAAGGGAAATGAGGCATGGATGAGATAGGAAACATCGCACGCGGTCCACGGCCTGATTTTTAGGGTACTGCTCCGGTACTCGCCGCGTGCATCCTGAAAGTTTTGCTGTCCCAAAGAACTCGTGCATCAACCGCTAATGAATTCTGAAAGAAGACGGCCAATTCGTTAGCTACATTCCTTAGAATATGACAGGCTCGCCGATAGCCAATCTGACATGGATTAGAGATGGAGTCATCTACATGCGTCATCATATTAACAAGTTTCCTTTTAGAATATCGATTTCCACTAAGCGTACTTATGGAGTTACTGGCAAGGGGAATTTTGCGACCATCAAGCAACGCGCTTGACATTGGAGTACGGCAAATTGCCTACCGCTCTGTTGGCGCCTTCTCATTGAAATACGGAGCAATTTTTCCTCCGGAGCTAGTGAGAGGATGGCACGTGGTGTCGCATATTGTCGAAAATGTATTCGTGGTGAGAATGTGATGTGGTTGCATGATCTCCATGCGCCGCTCCTACCGTTTTACCCTTTATCTCCTTCCGCTAATTAAATAGGCCCGGAATCCATAACTACGATTGTTCAACGGAGTGGTAATCCTACCTTTCGGAGTATCAACTTATTTTAGCTTGTTAGTATTGCACTTGAAATTCTAGACATTTTTATTTCCTGCCAGCTTTGTTGTTTACAAACTAGAAAGCTAAAAATTGGAAAACTTTAACCTTATTACTCATGTGCCTTCGCTACCGATGATAGCCATTATAGTGGCAGACCCGAAACGTATTTTTCCCCATAGTGAAGAACTTTTGGATCATTGAATACTGTATTCAGTTTCAGAAAAATGTTCAATCATGTCAATCGTAAAAAATATCAATCGTTAATCGAAAATCCCATGAAATAATTTTATTTTCATATAATTAGTAGTTGATAAAAACTATCTTGGCAAACTATCTTGGTGGATGAAGACGGATATTTAAATTAATAGTATGTAATCATTGTTATGATTCATGTAGATAGCAGTATCAAATCACCCTTAGGATCCTATATTTCCCTGTCTACTAGTTTCTCAACCTTACCTTAGCCTCTTTCCGACAAAACGTAGACTTACGACCTTTTCAAGCGGCTGATTCAATTGCGAGCAGCCTGGACGAGGGCATTGGCAGGGGATCGGCGCTCGGGGGCGGTGATATATTCGAGAGTCGTCCCGAGACCACGGACGTGAAGAGCAGGGGATGTGTGGAGCGGGCGAGGGCGGCGGGCGGCGATGACGGCGGCGGTGGCGGCATGGACAGCGAGGCATAAAGAGCAGAGCGCACAATGCGCCTTTAAGGCGAGTACTAAAACAGATTAAGGAAATTCCGGTCGATAGGCCGAGTCTGCCTCCTCTCTCCTTCTGCCGCTCCTCGCCGTCGTCGTCGTCGTCGTCCTCCTCCTCGTCCTCCTGCTGGCTGCGCTCCGCCGCCGCGCCCCGCGGGCATCAATCATGTTAAAGACGATGGAGCCTAAGGCCGCGCGCCTCTCCTGGTGGGCGGCTGCCGCGCCGCCGCCCTCGCAGACACGCCCCGCCCCCGCCCACGCCCACGCACGCGTCCTCGCCCTCGCCCTCGCCCCCGCACGCGACCACGCCCTCGCATAAACATTGAATGAGTCAGACCGGAAATTTATGTTTTTTATATATTTATTTAATACATTGTGTATTTATTTTACGAATAATATTTAATATATTTATATATTTTGCAATAAAATAAGTTCCTTTACTTTAGAAAATCAGACACTCGCTTGTGCACAGAATTAAGAAGAATTTCAATGGTTATGTGAGTTAAATTAAGGATTTGGTGTAAACAAAAAATGTAATTCTCTTGATGATAAAACGTTATTGTACTACTGCCAATCGTTTTCAGAGTGTTTCGTTTTATTTAAATACGTTCGAATTTCATCGTAGAATTCGAGGGGCCGGCTGCTCTGATCGGCTGTTTCCTGTGTCCTCTTTGATCAATCCTAGGCGAATTTTGGAGTACTCTCACAAAAGGGCCAAAGATGACGCGCGATGTTTCTTGTCTCAGCCTCATCCTCTCCTCTTTCCTCACGCACACACTTCCACTTACGTGCAGTGGCTGAGGCGGTGCTTTTCAGGGAGGCACTTGGGAGGGGGAACCCAGTGCTGGGTAGAACATCAATACCACCCATACGCCAATTACACTACACTTACGGGAATAATGAGCTCAGCAGTAGACTCTCCCGCAATCAATGTTAAACCACAAAATTTAATTTTTAATCGTATGTGGAAACGAATGGACACTTAGCATTTACATTAACTTATCATGCACTTCATGACTTAGGCAGGGCTACATGTTTCAGGAATAATCATCTCCTGAGATGATCCTACGACGTGCTAGTTAATATTCTCATGACAATATAGGTATTAGACTACTACACATTTACTCTTTATGACCATACCAATTCCTTTTACTTTCGTATATATTCTTCGTCAGACTAAATATCTGCAAATCCCTGCACGTATCTTCTCTCGTGACCTTGTCATCAAAGATCTTATCTTCAACGCCCAAAGAAATCTCATTTATGTGGATCTGATTTCATTTAATTATCTTTTTGGAAGAGTCTAGGTCTCTCTTCCATATAGCACTATTAGCACTACCATTGTCTTACAGAACCTAAGCCTAGTTTCTCTTACTTTGTTTTAGGGTTCTGTGATTTGACTCACAAATATATTTAAGTATATTTTTTTATTTCTTACATCGACGTCAGAGATAAAAGATCCTACCACCCATCATGATTTTTGATCTGACAGAATGTTTCTGAAAAATACATTACTTTAGTTTCGTTTATATATTTTCAGGCAGTGTTTTTTATTACATATATTAAAAACTATAATTCAATGGTTTAGTGAAAAATGTCTATAAACGGATTTTTGACTGAGATTGTGCCCACCCACACACATCCCATCCTATCTAAAATACAAGTAGACATATTATCTTTTGGGGTGGACGTTGACAATAAATCAGATAACGACTGGTAGACAAAATCAACTGCATTAGCGAACGAACACAAAGACCGTTATAAGATCTTTACATTTATAAAGAAATCAAGAATAATATCAATCACAATCATCCAAGAAATAAAAATTAGAGAGTGACGGCATTACTATTCTAACCGTACTGCTACAGAATTGTGTTCCATATTAACAGCTATTAAATTTGCGAAAGATCTTAGTAGAAGAAAAACAATTGCTTTTTCCACATCTACACCCACACCCACAACTACATCTTTCGTATTGCAGCAATACACATTATCTGCAATGGTAGATAGAGCGCAGCAAAGAGAGACAAAATTCATGAACTGTACTGTGGCATATATTCTAATAAGACTCTAGAACTTTCCTGGATTCTAAAGTTCGAAGAGATCTCTTAAAATTATGTAATAAACATTTGAGGAAGAAATAGGAACTCCATTAAATAGGAGGATTTTGGTATCTTCCCACATATGGAAGGATCTGTGGACACCCTCCATTGGGGGAATGCAAAACAAAATGGAACAATGACTGGAGAACGTATAATTCTAGCCATCTGCAGAAATAATAATAGTTTTTACTCCTTCAAAACCTGCAAACATTTTTCTAAAAAAACAAGTGATAATAACGAGAATAAGAAGTGGACATTACAATTTCAGTCACAAACACAAACTGGAGATCTCCATTCTACCAGTTTGCTCTGCAATACTTTTCTTCGCATCCACGATTTGTAATATCAATGTCTTTTATTTCAGCATATCAGATGAAGCAACAAAATAGAAGAGCAAGATCAAGAACTTAACCTAAGATTCGAAGATAAACAAAGAAAAATACTACAAGTCTGTAAACTAACATTTTAAATGAAATATAAACCTACAATTTTTTTTTCAACTTTGTAAACTAAAACTATTTTATTTTAACAAAGTTATGTGATACAGAAGAAGTATCCTTTTAGGTATATGTTTTCTGTATTATTTTGATTAGGCACTGTTTTTATAACTGATGTTAACGTTACATGATATCTTTTCTATGAGGTTGCTAATGACCAGAGCTGTCGATGCGACTTAAAAATTCATTGTCGCTCAAATGCTAAGTAGGTCAGGCATATTTTAATGGTTTCTTTGAAATTGGAAAATGACGAGTTGGTCCACCTTTGTTTTTAAGTAAAACAAATCTCCTCGGAGACCGTGCAATATGCTCATTTAAACAAATGAAACAATTATTCTAAAAAATCAAAATAAAACAGTAAATAAAACCCCCAAATCTCAAGCTATTAAACAAAAAATTGTCTGTTCGTAAATTTCGAATCGTCCGTCAATCGAATCGTCCCACATTCACTCATTCATTCCCGGGAGTAGACAGAGTTGCAAGGCAGTAGCGACTGCAGTGTCGTCGTTCGCGCCAAGCTCGCTTCGTTTTATCGATACTTGGGTGGCGTCAGCGAGCGGGTGCAATCGCCGGGTCGACCGAGGGAAGCGCGACCTGGCAAAGTAGCAAGTGATGGCTCAGCGCCCTGGGGAAAGCGCAGGAGGCCCCCCTCGCGCTGTGGGCCGAAACACTGCGCCCGGAAAGCCTCACCGCAGTGGAACCAGTGGCTGACGAGAGTGCTAGCAATACAAATTACGATGGCAGCACGAATTGCAACTTGTAAGAAATGAAGGCGTCAATTGCGCACTCCTCACAATCATAACATGTGCTGGAAGTGTTGTCCCCGTTACTTGTTTCCCAGTGGATGTTGCAAACATAAATGCAATTGTTAGTAAGAGCCCGTGATTCTGCACAGTGCGGAGATACTTTCCTGGCACATGTTACGGTGCAACAAGATCGAAGCTACCGTCAAGAGAGTCACCGACTTACGTGGCTCAGAGAATCAACCACTGATCGCTAGGTTCTAGGATTCGAGTCCCGACCGCGGCAGGATTTCGACACTAACTACATGGCTAGGTCGAATTGAGCCGTTGCGCTGTAGGGAGGAGACTTCTAGCGGCGAGCAGTGCTGATCGGTAGATTGCCGTGGTTTCTCCGATGAACACTAGACGCATGCCAGGGCCGTACACTAACAAAGGGGCAACGTACCTTGCGCAATATTGCCTTCCTCTTTCTTGTCCCATGCTTACCCCTCTCCTCCGATAACACTTATACACTACTGTACCAAACATGTCGAGAAACAGGTCGGCAGCTTAGAGCCCCAGCTAGGGTGGTGCCCCGCTGGTGGGAGATATCTAGTTGAGGGACACCCCGCAAGCCGACGGGTAGGTCGGCATCGGATTTCATCTTCCAGCGGGGGAGTGAGATCACCGCCACCTCCCGCATTACAGAGAAGCACTACGGAACTAATGAGCTTCGAAGTTGTCGCTCCGGGAATTAATAATCAATCAATTTATCCAGAGAGGAAAAGTCCTGTCTTCAGAAACAAATAAACAGTTGTATACCAACGGAAAAGGGGGAAGATCGACGAATACCATTGTATTTTCTAATAACTTTGCTTACGTGAGGAGTTATTTCATTCTTTAGGATGTTTATTGTTGAAACTTTTCTTAACCCTTATTAGTTTTGGCTTTTTAATACTTATAGGTTGTTTGGAAACAATTCCAAACCGTTACTATGCACAACGGCTTGGTCGGAACTCGGGCGTTATCTTACAGCCAGGCCTGCCGGTAAACACGTTCCAATCTTATTTTTGTATCTATCGATGTAGAAAACAGTTGTACACTCGCAGCAACATAATGAATGTTGAACAAGTTCTTAAAACCACAGACGTCGCTATGTCCCCAAGGAAGGGATCGCAAGTCGCACAATTTGTAGCGGTTATGTAAAATAATAATGAATATACGAAAAATTATGTACCTCTAATAATTAAGTTATTGTGAACAGAGGATGTCAAAATATGTTCTCTTCAGATATACCTTTAAAACTAAAAATATTTTCACAAAAACTTGCAAAAATAATTGTTATAAATTGATAAATACATGTAGTATTAGTTCCTAAAAGTAAACATTTTCCTTCAATTACATTGCAATTAATTCTGGAGTTCAAAATCGATCCCCGTTGGAGTTTCTTGTGTTCCGGAAATTGTATTGTTATGCAATTGCTCATAAACAATTTCTCAATATCTTGATATATCTAAAGTTTAATAACGCTCTTTCAGTCAAAATTTTCAACATTCATGCACAAAAACATTCCCGGGTATTAAAGGTCAATCTTGTATCATTCGGAACTCCAAAACGATCGAGCCCAACAGAATAATGAGTTATAAAATAAATAAATTTTACCCAAATTTTAGTATCCAAGAGCAATATATTCCTAGGAATTTAGTGATGTTACAACACGACGTAGATTTTCTCGCAACAATTTGTGGTGGTTATGTAAAATAATAATGAATTTATTGCAAAGTATGTACCAAATAGATGGTGCGTCGTGAATGTGGGAAATCGCAAAAAGGACCGTTGGACTCGCTCGAAAGGACGCAAAGGACTGCCATCCGACGCGCAACCTTTTGCCTCCGAGTTGTGAAAATTGAACCTGGTTTTCTTCATTTCCGCACGTCGCTCTCCAGATTTTACACCAGAGCGCTGCAGTTTATCCTATTTCCTGAAACGCTTTTCCTTCTTCATACCTACTTCATTCCAGACATTCTCACTGTCACAAAACTCCTCCACAAGGTGAAATGACGCATCAAACCGTAAGTCGAAAACATTCAAATTTCTGCGATTTTGCAGAAAGACCGATCATATTTGAATTTTTCTCGTCATTAAATGTAATAAAAAATCAGTTGTACACTCAAATTATTGTTCAAGTCATATTTTCACACACGTGAGCTGCCATATTGCAGACTATGGGAAGTTTAATGAAGTTGAGGTAGACCAGTTATCATGAAACACTATGAGGTGTTCAAGAGACTGCCGTAAAAACGTATTGAAACTTGTACTTAGTTGTGACTTCATGAAACAAGTAATATCAATAACATCATCGGCGACTCAAAACACAAAATACCTATAAAATGATAGGCTGAGTTGGCTCAACTGTTGTCACTGAGAGGGCACTGCTAGGAAGGGCCTAGGGTTCCAATCCCGTCGGTGGCAGGATTTTCAACATTAGCTAGATAGCTAGACGGAATTCAGCGGTTGCCTGGAAGAGAATTCTAGCGACCGTGTGCTCTGATCGGGAGTTTTCCGTGGTTTCTCCAATCAATACCAGACGAATGCAGGAGCAATTCAATACCATACAGGTAAAGGACTTCCGGCGATACACCCCTTCCACTCCATTGTCCTATTCTCAACTCTTACTTACAAAGAAACTTACATGCACTACACTGACCGGAGCTCAGAGCTTGTCCAGAGATATCCTAGGGAAACGCCGCAAGTCGACATGTAGGTCGGCGTCGGGTCTCTCCATTCAGCGGGAAAAGAAGATGCCTCCTCCCATGAGAAAAACATGCACAACACTTATTGGTCTAATGACCACAGCAGTTGTCGTTCCAGAAAAGACGATATAGACAATCAATTTTAAAAAATCCTACCTTGAAGTTGTACTCTACCTTGAAGTTGTACGCCGACTTCGCAATCCTCAGGGCAAAATATACGATAAAATTTATTTCTATCACATAACAAAACCTCACAGTATACACATTGTGAATTATTGTTCCTGGATCTTATTGTTCCTAGTCGCGTTATTACACACCCTCGTATGCACTCAAATTCCAAATGCGGTGCTTGCGTCCCGAATGTGAAGCAGTCACGCAAACTGCACATCTATGTCAATCGATAAATACTACTGACATAACTGCAATCACAGCGTTGTTAAAGAGAACAATGACACAGTAAACTCACTCTTTGTTGCAAAATGTGACCTATTCATTTGAACGGGACCTATTCAATTTCAATTCAATGACAATTCTATTCATTTCAATTATTCTAATTAACATTATTAAAGAGTAACGCTGAAATCAAGATAATTTTTCCATCATCGGTGTGTCTTTCTGTTTGAAAATTTTGTAGCTACATTTACTGTAAAGTTTGTGGTTTTAAAGTTTTGTATTAATCCATGAAGGACGCAGATGGTTTTTTTCGCATATATTTCAATTCTTAAGGTAAGATAAAAATCAGAGGTATTATTTATGATTCAAATTATGTCATTGTACACAATGGTTTGTCATTTGAATTATTAGAGCGTTTTTGGCTGTGTGTAAAAAATAGGTATTTCATTCGTATTTTGAAATTTTTACATTATATTTGGGAATGTTTGTAGTATTTGAAGTCTTAGTGTAATATAATGTAATATAGCGTTGTGTTAAAGAGATTCGCTGATCTTTATTTTATATAAAATGTAAATCGTTTTGTCATTAAATACTAATATGGATACAAATAAATTTGATCTTTTTCATTTCCAGAGCCTGAAATTGAATATTATTTTTTTAATGAACGCACGTGCATATTATTACTTACATTAATTTATTGACGTAGCCAAATTGTATTAAAACCTCAATGAGATTAAAATTTAGGGTGTGGACTCCAGAGCCGTCCCCGTTGGTAATGCATGCGGTAATTTATACCATGGTGTTGCTAGCGTCAGTTCTCTCAGCGTTTATAGTGCGATTTTTCTAAGTCTGCCTCTCGAGCCCATACATCTTCGATGGAATATCACACGACATGTCGCGTCTTTCTTGGTCATGCCGTTAGGAATGGCTTGATCGCAAACACGGCTTGATACGGTCGCGATGTCTAGCGACACGACTGAGAAAGACTCGAAATACCTTCACATATTCCATTCTGTAGACGGGCCTTCAGAGGCAGAGTTAGAAAAATGGCAGTGTCATAGTGGCGACTCGCACGACTCGAGTTGATCACCCGCAGCCCGTTGCTCATTCGACCTCGCAGAGGGATATTCGCCTCCTCTTAAAGGACCGAACGCGAACATCTTAGATCCAGGGTTCAATGACAAGTAGTGGTGCTAAAACAGCACGTACTTTCTCGCCCGTACTTTCACGCCGGCGGCGGAGCAGTTTTATAGGTTCAGAAAGTTTACTTTTGCTGCGAGGGCAGTCGAAGAATAGTAACTTACAGATTTAAACAGCTGAATACAGAACGAAGAAATTCTGAAGTACTGCATATATTTATCGTATCTTGGGAGGACATGACGTATCTTAAGTTATATGCAATGATAAACAAGAGAATGAAAAAATACTTAATATTAATATACAGTATTTATTAAAGGCATGCGTATGACTCATTTTTATGGAATTTCAGTGAAAATCTGCCAAAGGAAACCACTCATTATTAATGGTTCGAATCTTCAACGCGCAATCCACCTACTTATAAATAGTGCACTCGTATATTAATCTAAGACTAATCAGAAATATATGAAAACAATGCGCTAGTTTAATCATTAAACACTTTAAATGTCTTCGATAGCGTGCTGTATTCGGCTTGATGTTACTTCCAGACCCAGAACACACACGTTTTTGAATGTGGAGAAGTGCGGGAGAGAGTTTGACTTAGAGAGGGATGCTAGAAGTCATTCCTTTCGTCGTTACCGTTGTCCTAAAAGGATGCGGGAAGGGCGGAGGGCAGGGCGGAGGGCAGGGCGGAGGGCAGGGCGGAGGGCAGGGCGGAGGGCAGGGCGGAGGGCAGGGCGGAGGGCAGGGCGGAGGGCAGGGCGGAGGGCAGGGCGGAGGGCAGGGCGGAGGGCAGGGCGGAGGGCAGGGCGGAGGGCAGGGCGGAGGGCAGGGCGGAGGGCAGGGCGGAGGGCAGGGCGGAGGGCAGGGCGGAGGGCAGGGCGGAGGGCAGGGCGGAGGGCAGGGCGGAGGGCAGGGCGGAGGGCAGGGCGGAGGGCAGGGCGGAGGGCAGGGCGGAGGGCAGGGCGGAGGGCAGGGCGGAGGGCAGGGCGGAGGGCAGGGCGGAGGGCAGGGCGGAGGGCAGGGCGGAGGGCAGGGCGGAGGGCAGGGCGGAGGGCAGGGCGGAGGGCAGGGCGGAGGGCAGGGCGGAGGGCAGGGCAGAGGGCAGGGCGGTGGGCAGGGCGGTGGGCAGGGCGGTGGGATGGGCGGTGGGATGGGCAGAGGGCATGGTAGTTCCAGGGGACAGGACGAATGGCAAGTCGGAAGGCAAAGGGGAATGCGGTAAAGGGGAGGGCGGTGGAGGTCGGTGGAGGACGCTGAAGGGTTGGCACACGCTGCACACCCTGTTTCCCGGCGTCCGAATAAGTAAATTACACTGCTCCAGCGGTCACGACTCGGCGCGACCGGAAGGGAGAGCGTCGTGAACGCGAGCGGGGCGGGGTGGGGGCGAGGGCGAGGCCGGTGACGATGGCGGCGTGATCGCCTGGGAAGTTGCGCGTATCCGAGAGATCTCGTGAAGGACGACAAGCTGCACCCGTCTGCCTCATCTCATCCGTCCCCGCCCCGCCCCACCCCGCCGCGGACTCCACGTTTTGCTACGCAGCCCCTACGTCTGGCAACCCGCGTCTCCCTCACTCCAAAGCGTTTGAAGAGCACTTTTCCTTCCTTCCGTCCTTCCTTTTTTTTTTCTTCTTTCTTGTCAGTCGTTCTTTCTTCCATTTTGGCCTTACTTCTGGCCATTGTTTGCCTACTTCCCTCTCCTCCCACATCTGCATAATCTCTATTTCTCCTCACCTTTTCTTTCTTCCTCCTTCCCGTCTTCCAATATATTCTATTTCTCTCCACCTTTATTTATCTTCCTTTCCTCTTTATTCTTTACTTTTCCTATTCTCCCTCGTTTTTCTTTCTTACACTCTTGCTTTTCCATTTTCTTTCCTTTCTGTCTGTCTCTCTCTCCCTCCCTTCAATTTGTTTCCATGCAACCTCATGTGGAAATCGCTAACCTTCCAAGTGGTGATTCCTTTACATAGTTTTTCTAGACTCCAATTTTCACCCTTGTTTTTATGCAGTTTAATATGCTCCTGCCTTTTTGCTGTACATCACCACTGTACATCAGTTTTCATGTTGAGTTACTCATACCTTGATAATTCATGATTGTAATAGGAAATAGATAACTGCCTGGGTCACTCCAGTTGCAAATCTGCTCTTGTGTGCAAAATCTGATCGTAAAAGCAATATTATAAATAAAGGTTCAATCTTCCAATTGCTTCATTTTACTTTTATCAGACTTTACATGGAGATTGCATCGCAGTTTTATGGCAGCAGAAAACGAAAAAATTACTTTAAGGCGCAAGTTATATTCAACGCGTGTTCTGTACCTGATATACCTGTTGTTCAATTTAAGTTTATTCCTTAAAGTGAGGAATAATGACTGAATTTACCATTTCTTCTTTCTGTAGTTGATCTAGCTCTTTCCAAATTCTTACATCATCTTGTTGTGGTCTACCCAGAAATTCACCCGCGCATTTATGCTCTTCCTGTATTTCTACATATGCCCTACTCTAAGCCATTCTATTTCTTTCCCTGCATCTCGGAATGTGGAATTTCCTGCAGCTCTTTTAGAAGTTTCTATTTTAATGTCAATTGCTACCGTTCGCGTTCTATGTTCACGTCGTATTGATTCAATTTTTATTAACCTTATAAAAATGTTTGACTGAAGGAAGTAATTTATATTCTGATGTAAGAAAGAGTATTTCTTGCCACTCGCATTTTTTGCTGAAAAACACGTTACGTGATAGAATCAGAACATGTGACTGAAAATAGACAATTCACACTGTAAGTAAATGAAACAGGTGTATGAAAATTGATAAATTTTAACAATTTTGTCGCAACTATATGTGCCTGAAATTATCGATTATGGTACTTTGATTCTACATTATTTGGTAGCGCAATATTTTTCTTTAGATTCTGTGTGTATTCACAATTGCATTGTTCTAGTATAAGTGGATTCAACCGCTTCCAAGTAGCATCTCTTCTGCTCGCGCTGCACCAACTCTGCGGATAATTTCTTGAATCTCACGCGACTCACTTTCCATTTCTAACGCTGTCTTGCTTCCTTCGTGCCTCTCTGCCCCCGCTACCGACTCCGCCGTCGCGCTCGCACGTGCGCCGCGTCATTCCGTTCCCGCTCCCCGCCACGCCACCCCACGCCTCGCTCCGCCTCGTCCTGCCTCGCTCCGTCTCGCCTGCGGCTTTTCGCCTTTTCTCCGCTCCCACCTTCCACTCTCATCGTCCCGCGCCGCACCCCCCGCAACCCAAGCCCGGTCCCTGCACCCCGCGCCCCGTGCCCCGCGCCCCGCGCCCCGTCACCCTCGCGGTGAACGCGTCGCCTCGCCTCGCCACGCCTCTGCCACGCGCACGCGGCCACTGCATTTCCACGCCGACACCTCCCCCTTCTCCTTTCCCGTCACTCCATCTCGCTCGCTCACCACCAGCGCGCGCTTGCCCTCCTCCGCTCGCCCCCGCCACGCGCTCGTCACGTTCCCCGCCCCGTAGACGCAGCCCCGCCGCCGGGAGTGACGCAACCCGTGACGTCGGTATGACGTCAGAGGCGGCGCGGGTCGATAGGGCTGGAGGAGACTGCGGCCGAGAAGGGGTTGGCGAGAGGCGGGGAGCAGGCTGGAAGGGCCTAGCGGGACGGAGCGGGAGGGGGGGCGGGACCGGGGCCCGGGTTCGGACGCCGCGGAGGGCCCCGCAAGAAGAGACGTGTGGCGCCGACGCGATCCCCCGCCGACGCTTCAAATCGATTTTCCCCTGCGAAAGAACTCGGAACTTGTGGTTTCGAGTATTCCGATAGGTCAGCTAAGGAATTCGCCGTGTTTGAATGCAATTTTTCTCAAAATTACCGGTAATCAAGTCAAAACGAGAATTGTAACGACGAATGTACGAATTTTATTGCAATTATTATTTTGTTACTTCTACATGCCAACTTTTTTGTTAATCCAAGATACACAACGCAATATTATTACTTCTACTAATGATTGTACAGATCAACATGAATACCATTTTATTTCCCAAGGAGAGCTGCAATCAATTTTAATGAACATACAGTTATAGGGGCCATTATGATAGGGGGATGTAGTTACTGTGTTCACTAATCATTACAAAAACAAGAGAATTTCTTGCTTTGCACGGGTAGTTTTCTGAATTGAGTAGTTTTAAATTCAAACATTTTTTTAAGTATTCGTTATTACTAAGTAGAAATGGTATAAATTGTTACTTTTGAAAAGATACTGGAAAACTTTCTAATGTATACTTAACTTTATCACTTAGAGAAGCAACTAATTCTGACAAGTTTAAAAGTGTTCTTTACAACTTTTTCTACCAAGTCGATACTACTGTTTTTACAATTTTTACAACGTAACGTTTTTACAATGTTACGATGTGCATCTAGTGCTGCTAGACTCGAGCCTTCTTCGTCATGGGCTGCGCGCACATCCGTTCTCTGATTTGAAGAAGAGGGTCGCGCTGTTAAATGGAGCACTTCAAGTTTAATATGATATACAAACAGGAGTTATTCGATTTAACACATTCATAGTACAAAAAAAATATGTGACGAAAATCAACAAATGTTTTATGTGAAACGTTTTCAAGAACAAAGAAAAAACAAACGAAGACTATGATTTTTTTTTGGAATATTCTACCACAAATAACATCTTAAGTATTTTAACAATTCATCATTCTAAATATTTTTGTCCATCACGCTTTACTGGTAAATTATATTTGCTTTCTGTATTTACGCAATGAATGATGATTTTCACGTGAAGAGTTCGACCGAAGGTATTTGATTTTGTTTTAAATGCATTAAAATTCCAAAATCTACTGTTACTACGAGTGCAGTTGCATCTATATAACGAGGAGTATTTTCGAAAATACGCATAAACTGACGAAAAAACTATGTAGCCTCCAAACATATGAGAGTTGTCGTTGGTTTCGTGTAGATACCCAGAAACTCGGGGAAAAAATTAAAAAAGATAATGTTTCGATTTGAACTGAATAATTTAAATATTTGATTTTGATACGCTACCTATTCTCATTCTCCACGTACGGACTAAATTCTAATATTTCTCGCCACGTATTACGACACAGCTGAAATCATACAGCAGTAAAGCTCCAAGGAAGAGGCCGGCGGCAATTGAATATTTGCTGTTCATGTGTTACAGAAAGACTTTTTTATTTATTTTTTAATTGCTTGCAAAGAACTACTGAAGAATGTAGATACTATATAATATTATTTCAGCATTCGCTTGCTTGACTGCGTCGATTAGATCCTTTCATTTCACTTGACGGTTTTTACTTTATATTAATGGACATGAGTATTTATTAACTCCGAAAGCTTCACTCTTTCCCAGAAAGTCTGATAATTTCTTAATATACGTACAAAAAACCTGTTAACAAATACTACCACTCCAACATTCTCCAGAGCTTGAAGTTTATAATAAGAAATGAACCCATACAAACTTCAAAAAAATAATATCAGAGTCTTTTGGATCTTACAACACATTCTTTACACGACACAAAGCTTCAGTAAAGATCAAAGCTTTAAAAAAATTAATTTAAATATCCACCTCTGCTCAAATGTACGATGACGGGTATGACAACTCGATGAATATCTATCTCCTTCTCTGATTTTAAATGGATTTTTGTTTACAACCTATTTGAGTATCTGTTCAATGACAATGGCTTGTTAGGATCCTTTATGCTGTGATTCCCCTGGCTGCCCCCCGGCGTTCCAGCGGCTACAGAAGCGGGTGGGTACCTCGGGCTTCCCTATTTCCCCTTAATCGCCCAGCTGCTGGGAGACCTAATGAACAATTATCTGATCATACTGCCTATGCACACACCCAGGCGTCTTAGGCCTGGTGTATTCGACGCCCCTGGCAGCTCACGTTCCTCACCAGACGTTTTAATAGATGATAAGGATGACTAGAAATACTAACAATCACCGAACGATTAGGAAGAATTATTTTTCTTCTCTCAAGAATGCATGTGTTCCCCACTAATGTTGTTCCTTTTTAAGGGATCATATCCTTGTTACCCTTTACATTTTAACCGTTGCATGGTTTTCTCCCGTTAACTTGAATCTAGGATGATGAGATTGATCAGAAATTGTTCTAATCATCAACCAGTTTGAAATGATTGTTTTCCCTTGTGTAAACGTACAGAAACTCCCAATTTCAGTTGCTTCTGCAAATATGAATTTTAATCGACATCGCTCACTCGTTAATATTGTAAAACTTGGGTATACAATATTTACGGCAAATGCTCGAATATACGTAGGTGCATTATAGGGAAAAGATCAGACAGTCGCATGTGGTTGCTAGGGAACCGGTAAACATGGGGAGGAGGTTCGTGCTACAGACACCTAGACGCGGTAATCAGTGTGATCGTGGAATGGATATCGTGTAATTCTGGTGTGATAATAGTTAAATGACTGGATGTGAGAGGGTTTCTGGAAAAAAAAATAATGGAAAGATTGTCTCTTGCGAGGAAGAAGGCATCATCTCGATCATTCTCTTACAGGACCGCGAGGTGAAAGGTTGGTTAATAAATAAATGCGTGTGACGAGCAGTTTGGAACTTCAGAAATTTGAACTTTCATAGCGAGGGAATGATAGGACTGTGAATGAGTTAGCGGATACGATTAATACATTATAATTTAGTGTGGTAGGAAGGTTGTTTTAAATAATTCTTGGAGGAGAGTTGAACTTTAGGATTGTGTCGAATCGTAAATTTGAACATTGGAATTAGAAACATTAATCCGATAGCCATTAATTGAATTCGTTACTGAACGATAGCATAATTGGATCTACGATAGACATTGTGCAGTACCACCGAATTGGACTATTTGTGCAATTATTAAAACTCGGGATTCAAAGACAGGGCAATAGTGAAAGCAGTGAGTGACGTGATAGGACTTTAGTGACAAACTTTAATAAGGCGTGTGATTTTTGGGTAAAAAAACAAGGGAAGACAGAAGTACGGATATATTAGAATCAGCGCTATATAGAAAGTTTAGTGGAGCTCGAGGCCAATAAGTTCGTGGGTAGGTGCACATCTGATGCACAAGATAGAAGTGTTCGCGACAGGGACTTTATTAGTGAATATCGACGGTAGGTATTAGACAAGATAGTGGTAGCAAGAAAGAAGAGCGGACAACGCGGCGCCCAGAGGACCGTCATCAGAAGATCTATGTGCCGACATCTGAAAAGTGAGCTCTTGGTAGCGTGAAACTGATTAGACATTTAGAAAAGGTCATGACCAAAATAATTTAGCAAAGTTAAAGCAAATGCAAAATATAAACAAAGTTACTGTTAATAGCGATTTAAAGAAAATCTGTTGAATAAATCAATCTGTTACTGTTTCAATGATAATCAGATCACATGATTATTATGCAATCCTGCATAATCTGTAGCTAGCAATCTTTGGATAAAGAATAACTTTCAGAGGTTTCTCGTCTTCCGTATGGCGGGCGGATCGAGTGGCCCATGCTGAAACTGGTAAGCAAATGGTAGATAGTGGCAAAATACGAACCCATTGTATAAATTATTAATTTATTGAGGTGGCTAGGGCATTCAAATTTTTAATATCAGTTCATCAATTAATGAGTTTGATAATAGAATGTCATCATTTTAATAGTTGGGTAAAGAGTATAAACGTTTGGTACAAAGTTGTGTGAATAAAATATAAGCAAGATTTTGTTACAATATGATATGTATTTGAAATATGTTTTGTTGAATATCCACTAGAATGGAGATATCAAAATGAAAATGTAAAAGGTGTTTTTACAATGCCGAAGAATTACAACTGAATAATGAGTACAGAAAACCAAGTCTTATTTCCAAAACACTTTTATAAAAATGAAACGCATACTGTTTTTTATCTTCCTTCGTAATGTCAAGTATTAACATAATTTTTCAAACGAACTGGCTACAAACTACGCATTGTCAAATAATGCTTTATGACTGCTATTACTGATAAGATATGAGGGGTAATGCCTTGAAAGATAATAACTCTCAAAACAATAGTTTTTGGAATATAATGATTGTCTCCTGCCGTATGTTGTAAATGCATTTTGACTCTAAAATAGCCTCAATTTAGGACAAATAGGTTGCCCCCGGTTGTCATTTTTACGTAACCCACTTAAAAAGCTAAACTGAAAAAGTTCAATTGATTGTAAATGAAAATCATTTCCAGGAAGATTATTATATTTTATACTCAAACCCTTCACATTACCATTTCTAGGAGAAATAGAAATACGAATTAAGCCGAAATTATGAGAACAAATTAATATATGAGAAAAGTCGTTAAAGAGACACTAACACATTATCGAAAGGCTTGCAGAATATGAGATGAATATAATTAATGAAAATAAATTAACAATGACTGAACAATGAGCAAAAGAAATGGCAGAAAAGAATATTATTAGGCGAGAAGTAAAGGGGGAGGCAGTGATGATCGTGACTCTCTTCAAAATTATAAAAGAGGCCTCGTCACCCGACGTCATAACACATTTTATTCCGTAAAATGGGTCCAATCCTTCATTTCCTCCTTTTCTAATCTGCGAATTTGGGACGACAGATTTACGGAGCAAGCTAAGCCTTCTGTCGCCCATATATAGTTCAACATAAAGAGACGCATGTTAGACACAAAAGATAGTGATTATTGTTGGGTTTCCCAGCGATGTTTGGAACGAATGCTGAAGTGGTTCGTTGATTGCTTGAGGACAGTTAAAGTAATTTTACTGTCAATAATCATCTCGTGAATTTTTAGTTTATTAATATAACCAATGATAAAAGTAATAAGGTAATTGAATTAATAATAGAAATAATTATTAAACTATTAATATGTAAACAATTATGCATGATAATATATAATATTTAGTATATTAAAGCCCTGACAGTTTAGCTCATTGGTCAGCATGCTCGCTTTCCTTGACGCGACCCCAGCTTTGATTCCCGGTCGGCAAGATTATAGTGTGCGTTTTCTTTGCAATGTCTCAGTATGTGTTGCTGTGTGACGATGAGAAAATTCCCTTTTGAGGTTGAGAATACCAGAATACGGCGTGGGGATGTCTTCGCGCTAACCACACGTACCACCGTAACCCATGGCCGCGAGGTCGGGACGCTGTTGATAGGACATGGCCCGTACACGGGCCGACGCGCCAAATACCAACAAATTATATTATTATTGTTATTATTATTACTGGTAGTATATTGATTTCCCCAACGATATTGAAATACATAAAACATCGGAACTCACATTTAAGATGCCCTTCACCCTATCATTTACGTCGGTGCCGATAATAGTTAAATTTTCTTGCAAAAGGCGTGTCATTTACAATTTAGAAACTGCTACATAACCCTACTGCTCAATTTGTTCCACTTTTAGCTCAGGTTTGATCATTATTCACAGAGCTTTAATGATATCTCCGACAATTCTTTGCACTTTCCCTATTGTCCTTCAGGTTTCGCGCGGAAGTGCCGGGCATTGAGGTGGCATTTGCGAAGGGTTAGTGCTGCAACCGTTGTCTTCGTGATAGAGAGACATTTATCGCCCCGCCACAGCGCTTAACTTCAACGGCGTTTTGTGTGTGCTGGCGAGCACATGGCTAGCGCCACACGACGTGGCGAGGCAATTCCCTCCCTGTCGTAAACGTCAATCCTTTTCGCTTGTTAATACTGCTCCATATGACTGCGTGAGCTCTGTTCACGTAAATTGGTTGCTTTCCATTTTCTGATAACTATCTAATTCATGACACATTTGTTAAAATTGGTCAAAAATATAATAATGAACCTCTGATTAATATATTTGGAAACGAGTTGTATTTTCGTATTAATCAATGAATTGCCAACCTATATTTCATTAAATAGGAAGCGATACGAAGGAGGAATGAAACTTACCTGATTATTATGTTTAAAATATCCTTTGCAGAAGAGGATGTTTTGTTATATCCTCGTTGGAAATAATGAAAATCTGCTGCTTGTTAAAATGATTACAATACGAAAGACTAGCTTCAGAAAAACAGAACAAAATCACACAAATAGTTATCCAAAATGCACTCTGTCCGGACAAATAAAGTAAACAATTATGTATTATTATATTATAGTGAAATAGTTCCAAAGTCCAATACCAAGAATATCAAAAACGTTTCTGTTCCATAACAAAATATGGGAATAGCAAATACGTAATGTCGGACGGATTTTCCTCAGAGCCTTACTGCCGCATTACGTCAGCTGTCTTAAGCAGTGATGCAATGAGCACGAGAATTCAATAGGTACGAGCAGACTGAGAATAGGTGGAATACCACAAACAAATATTTGCATCTTTCAGTCAATATCGAAAATGTTTGAGTGTTTTTCGAGTTCTTAGGCATCCAACAAAAACGTCATCTCACGTAGAAAAAGAATGCAGTTTCTTTTCAATTTCTGCGGCCATTGGAAATTATTAATGTAATGAATTCTCATTTTTATTTGTTCTGTTCTTAGGCAATTCAAGTCACCGTCTACACCGCCACTAACACAACCGAGATCCTTGCATCTGGAGTCAGCACAAGGCGTACACCACACGACACAGCACTACAAAATCCCATGAACAAACACTCATGCCACTCCAAGTGTGGCCTTTCTTACGGAGCCGCTGAGTCGATAGGAATTCTAGTCACTTCTGCCTTCCACGCTTGCAAGAAGATCATTCAATTACACCTTCAATTCTCCTAGAAATGAGTTTTCGAGTTTTATCGTGGTCAAGATTGATTGATTGGTGTTTCCTGGCGCGTCAAGAATCGTGAAGTCTTTTTTCCGCAAGACTAGTGCATATTTTTATTGCGGGCGGTGGCGGTGATCTTCCCCCGTTGGGTGCCGAGATCCGGCGCCGATCTACACGTCGGCCTGTTGGGTTTTTCCCAGTTAGTTATCTGTCACCAGCGGGGCACTGCCCCAGCCGGGACAAGCTCTAAGCTCCCGACTATTCTTTCGACATGTGTGATAGTGCAATGCATGTAAGTGTAAATGTGTAAGTAAGAGGTGAAGATAGGACAGGGAAGAGAAAAAGGAAAGATCTTGTGCAATCCTTTGCTCGTTTGCTAGGGTACAAACAAGGAAAAGAACTGCCATTTAACCATATTTCTGGCACGTAGCGTATATGTTTACATAAGGGAGAAATTAATAAGAAAATAAACATGACATAGTAATAAGTTGTAAAGAATATAAACATATTACAATTGTCTATTATTTGATAGCAGAGCTTTGGCAAGCATATTTTTGTACAAAGCCTCTATTCCCTGCCTCGCGCAGCTTCGGCTTCCTTGTGTACACCCCTTTCTGGATTTGGTGAGTGAATGAGTGCGGAGTCAGGGTAAGTCGCCCGTTCTTGTAGGAGAGCCGGGCTCCTCTGGCGGGCAAGTAGCTCGTGAGCGCGCGGTTTGACGTGCCTGGTCTGGACGGATGAACTGGCGAATACACCGAGGAAGCGGTTGTACTCTTGAAAAGAGGCAAGGGGTTTCATACCAGAGAATTGTCAATATTCGTTCGTTAGACATACTGAGAGTAGAGGAAGCAGCCTGCAATATTCTGAAGTCAACCAATTGAATGAGGGATATCTCGAAGATTTCCTTCTTAACGATGGAAAATAATATTTTGTTAACTCAATTGGCCACCTAAACTAGTCGGAAATTTATGAATTTGCGTGAAATGTACATTGAAGGAAATACGCAATAAGAAATATAATTGGTTCTTGGATACTTTTGCTTTTGTTAATCAAGATCCAACACAAGTGCAACTAATTACAAGTTGCAATTTTTATGTGACTGTGAATGATAAAGATAGCGAATACTATCTACAAGAAGACCTATGTTTAAGCACAAATTTCAATTCTTTTTATAGATTATCTTTTACCAATTTACAATGTCATGAACTATTCAATGTCATATTGACTCAATTAAACTAATACTGTCAATAGGCCACACTTTCCTCTTATCTCCTATGAATCCCTCGCAGTATTCTTTCCACAATGAAATAGCAAGTGCTCTATTCAATTACAGTCACTGCTTCATTCCTAAAAGAGTTATGTATGAATTTATTGTTGTGACGAAAAGTTTGACTATTGCAGGGATTGCCCTCTGTACTAGTGAATGAAGTCTAAGATTAACGGATCTTGAGAATTAACTCAAGGTGATTTACTACTCGAAGGTGAGATTTGAAAGACGTTTGATTCAACAGTAGTTGCGGGAGCGGAGAGAGGGAAAAAATGCTCTCGCATTTGAGCATGCATCGATTTTACGTCAAATCGCCCTGAGCTGTAGTTCCGAGAAGTAACGTTCCGAAGAAAAGGCGATGTTGATTTGGCGGGATGCTTCTGCGAGGCAATTTTACCTTCATTTAAACGAATGCAGTAAATTCGATTAGCTGGAGCCCGGTCTCGATAAATTTACCCAGCGCTCTTGAACAACACTTGCGTTCCCTTGAGAAGAAAACGATCTCCGCCCACGCCCTGCGAACTCCCTGTCTCTGATCTGGCAGTTCTTAACCTGCGAGCTGCGGACTCCTGGAAGCCTGAATGCCAGGGCTTGAACGGAAGTTAACAAGCGTTTACGTTTTTGTGAAAAAGTGTTAAATGAAGGAAAATAGAAAATTATTCATTTACATATTCTGGAGTTGAATTTAGCTTCGAAAACTGAAGTTTCGATTGAAACCAGTGAATTTTTCTAGCGAAATAATCCGGCTTACATAACTCAGGGCATCAATTCATGTCACAGCAGTGGCACTGACTAGGAAGCCCTAGGGTTCAGATCCCGACGGCGCAGCATGATTTTCGACACAAGGTACGTGGCTACGTCAAATTCAGCCGTTCTGGAGAATTCTAGTGGGCGGCTGCTCTGATCGGCATTTTCCATGGTGCCTCCCAGCAACACCAGGTGAATGTCGGAACAGTACCATAACAAACGGGCCGCAGACCGCAGGCGATCTTTCCTTCTTTTTCCTTGTCCTATCATACCAGCTTGTCCTATCGTGAGGATAGGACAGTCCTCACATACTCTTACACTTCAACGCATTAAGCCTACTACATATGTACGAAGACGAGGCGGGAGCTTAGAGCTTGTTCCTCCTACAGCAGGGGTAATTTCCCCCGCTGGTGGGAAATACCTAGATGTAGAAAAAACGGAATGCGACGTGTAGGTCGGCGCTGCATCTCGTCATCCTGCGGGGGTAATCACCACCACCATCCCCCCACGATTAAAAAAATGCACAACGCTTATGAGACTAATTACCTTAGGCGTTGACGCTCCCAGAATCACAAATCAATCAATCAATCAATCCAGCGAAATAAAACCTTTCCGAAATTGTGTGAGTACGTGTATGTGTGTGCGTGGGCTTATGTGTATGAGTGCGCATGTACGAGAATGCCATTACTTACTACGCCTAACCACGCATTACCTGCCATAATTCTCAACTTACACCTCAAATATTAAAGAAATGTGGTACCACTTTATGATTTCACCACCCGAAGCGAAGGCGAGAAGTAGGATTTTTGTTATGTTCTTCATGACTGCAAATGTGATTGTTACATATTCATTATTTCTTATTGAGAAAATGGCAATATAATGACCGGTTACCCATTGAAAGACACTTGATATTTCTTCATTTATGAGGTAGTATAGTTGGCGTAATCGCATATTTCTGAAAGGTCTAGGACAAAGGGATATATGGGACATTATGTATGCATTTCTATATTTTTGATGTGAAGGAATTCCTGGTCATCGAGAACAAAAACGTCTCCGAGTTAAGTTGTGGCATTACGAGGTCAATACATTGCTTAATCAATAAAGCACTGAGAATGTCAAATCAATGCTTGAAGCTTTTGAACAAATGTGCCTCTGATGACCGTGTTTCGACCTAATGTTTCTGTGAGGCAAAGCTGGAGTGTGCACGGCAACATTTACTAAATTATTGACTTCCTTATTATATAGTCAAGTATTATTTTCGTCGAAATTTGCCCTAGGCCTCACCCTCATTTCTTTGAAATATTTTTCCATTCGCTCTTCGAATGACTAAAAAATACGACATTAAATCATTCACTCGTATGGAACTGATATCTGTCCTATTAACTTCTTAGTCCTGTTAGGTTTCTTTCTAGCGGCTCTTGCCATTCGAAGACATTGAGAAAGAAACAAAAATCAAACAAGTCCACTAATGTAAGAAATAATAATAATTTAGTAATAATAATAATAATAATAATAATAATAATAATAATAATAATAATACAGATCAGTTTGTACTATGATTAGCATGCTAATATCCT
>JAHLJT010008446.1:214049183-214176482 GCA_031308135.1 Acheta domesticus
GGTCTGTAGTGGCATTCTCAAGAGTAGTTATATTAGTGATGAAAGAGGTGATTCTGAGAATGTTAAGAGGTGTTTGAAGCTTCAGTCAGTATGAAAGCAACAGCAGTAAGAATGAGGTCTAAAGATCCTCAACTTGCATCACGAAAGGGGCGACAGTAGTCACCCGCAACAATGGTCAAGGCGCTGGCGTAATGCGGCATATTGGTAGAAAACAATTGAGATAATTGGAATCACCGCCAGAGGTCGCGAACAGCGGAAGCATTTGAGGTTAATGTGGGATATGAAAAGAACGAAAGCGGCGTTCGACCACGGGGTCTTTGGGCAGCAGAACGGACGGCTGGGTGAAGGTCATGGATGAAAGAGAAGTTGGAAAGCAGGCAGCTTGAGGTTGTTGGACAATTGGGGAAGTCAGAGCTGTCATGGCGAGGAAAACGTGTGGGTTAGAATGATGTTCGAATGCTATCAGCGCAAGCTCCACACTGTGGTCATTGTGTCGTGTTCTTCCTCAGGGTTAAAACGATCCGAGGAAGATCTGCTATGTCCCGAGTCGTATCGCCCTAAGAAAAGTCAGAATATGATGCTCGAAACAGCGGCAACACAAACATGCCGGAGGGTTACTCGACGTCATGGATTTTCGAATGACAGTTTCCGCGGAAGCTTACCATTGCAGTGGACGGAGATAGTATATTGCTAGAGATGGCGAGGGCACAATGTGGGTGTCCACATAGACTATCAAATACTCCAATGAATTCAGGATTACAAATTATTAAATCGTTTAATCGAAAGAGTGATGTGAGCTTTCAAGCAATTAGCAAAGAGTGAGTTTGTGTGATGACTCCTGGTAACAGTGCAGGACGTCGGGTGTAGCGCGTGCGTAGGTTGTTGCGATATAAAGTGCTACAAAAATATCCTAGAATAATTTCTACATGAATAATTCATAAGACGCGAATGGACAATATCCAGACGAATACATGACAACGTTCGATCTTTTATGAAGGCCAAGAAATAAAGCAGATTTAAGATACAGTAGAAGACTGATCATTCCTTAAATGCCATTTTGACATTTCAAAAAATAATTGTACAATTGTATTTATTTATTTATTTATTTATTTGTCAAAAAAACAGTAAAACTGTATATGACGTGTGGGGAAAGAAATTTATCTGCGCACATTTTCTTGAGGGCCAGAATTTTATTATTAAAAAAAACAACGAAAAAATGAATTTAGAAAATAATTGTTTTAGAAAAATAAAGATATTTGAAAAATGTTCTTTCCCGAGTTATAGAAAATCAATTTCAACTGTAATGAACTACAAGCAAAAGGAGTGCTCAACAAAACGTGCGCACAGTGAAGCTACATTTACGTCCAGAAGCAAAACAAGGGGCCATCTGAGCATTTGCTCAATGGATCAGGGAAATTGGACAAAAACCTGATCGAGATGGGGGTCATTGACCCGGAAGCTGAAGTACATTACTTGTTACAGGCGTATTAAATATTTTTTTTAATTTATACAATGCAAACGTAAACTAATTCATTATATATCTTTGTTTTGTTACATTATTTTTCTTTTTCACGATCAGTACAGTCTCTAATTGTATAGAAACAGTTTTGCAGCAGAAAAGATTTTACTTTTAACTTAAATTTGTGTACTGACTTTAATTGTTTTATGTCATCTGGCAATGCATTGTAAAGTAACGTACATGTATTTATGTTGATTTCTTGTACTGAGCTGTTGATACTGACACTTGATGCACGTGATTTCTACGGCGTGTGTTGTAATTATAAATATCAATATTGCATGAAAATATGTTCCCTCCGTTAAGTAGGTCATTTTTGACAAATATTACAGATTCGTAAATAAATAGACAAGGCAATGGTAGGATTCCCAGCTCAATGAAAAGAGGCTTGCAGGAATCACGTGGAAGGCATTTTTTCATTATTCGAATAATTTTTTTTTGCAATCTGAAGGTCTGAATACTACAGGATGAGCTTCCCCAGAATATTATGCCATCTCTCAGGCGGGAATGCACATTTGCAAAATAAACGCAACGAGCTGCATGAAGGCTGACAGAATTTGAAAGAATTCTGAATGCATAGCATAATGAACTTAATTTAGTGTTTAATTCTGTTATATGTACATTCCATTTGAGGTTTGATTGAATTGAAAGACCTAAAAATTTTGTTGCCTCAACATCAGCTAATTGCATATTGTTCATTTTCAATGGAACATGCGATTTCCGATTTGAGATGCAAAAATGCATTGAAAACAGTTTTTCTTTCGTTAACAATTAATTTGTTATTATTAAACCAATTTGAAACTTCTGAAATTGTACTATTTACTGCTTTTTTTTTGCAAAGAACATTCGTGTCATCAGCAAACAGAACCGTTTTTCCATTTTTAATAAACGAGGGCATATCGTATAATAAACGAGGGCATACCAGAAAGAGAATAGGACCTAAGATCGAACCTTGAGGGACCCCATTGTATTATTAAATATACTCCAAAATAAATCAAATAAAAGACAAGGCTAACTTTCGGATCAACACAATAATTCAGGATTACCACCTAATATATACGTGAGCTGCCTCTGATTTCTCGACCCAATTAAAACACCTATTCCTCTCACTCCATTTCGGTTTGAGTCCAAGTTTTATTGAAGCGAAAGAGGAGGCCGACAGAAAACCTTGAACTCGGTCTGTCAGCCGTTGTGACATGCGACTTTGGCATTCGTTGGTCGCGAAACTTTCATCGGGCGTTGGTATTTCTATGTCGTTGTGGAAGCAATGCGGTGGCGTATGGTGTGGCTAGAACTGAGCGTTGTTGCGACAGTTCAAAACCGTAACTTTTTCTCATGGAAAATTACTACCAACACCAAACCTCTATGTGCAACGCCTAGGTGTTGCTATTTTTGTTATTGGGATTCATTTACAGATTAGTTAAGAGAATGTACTATATGAAAACAAAAGATCCAAAAAGGGGGTAGGCCTATTACGTGTTTTCACGAAAATAGCAAAATGCTGTAACGAAGGGTATTTGCAAAGTGAGTTTCTGATTTATGTTTTGAATATGGATATTATCTTTCATTCAGTTTTTCGTGTTTCTTTCTTATTACAGTACTGCGTCGCATACTTCGCAGGTGAGAAATCCGGACCGTCAAATCTGGTGAAAACAATTTAATGCAGCGAAAATTGTATGCGCATATTGGCTAAAAATCATCGAATATACTAAATAATATTAATACCAATTATGACACCAAATTATATCTGAAAATATCAGAGTAAACTGTGAACGATTTTTATGAAGTCAGTTTACGATAAAGACGTCTTCAGCCCCTTTAGTTGTTTCATTTCAAAAATCCGGAGAATTTGATAATCTGGAACTGGTTCGGTTTCGAAAAATATACAGATTTCCGACGTTCTACTGTATAGCAACGAACGTCGTATTTGTAAGTGTTTTGTAAGTCCATCATTTCCTTCAGTTGTGGACACAGTATTCCAGTAAAGTACACAGTGGAATGGAGAGTAACTAAAAAGTCTTCTGGATACAGAAAGAGAAAATTTAATGATGCAATCATCAGATGTGATGTTTTTTCCAATTGTTATGATTACATTAACAACTTCGTAAAACTAGTTGATAATGTGAAATGAAATAAAAAAATATGCTTTTGCACATGTGTCTTGAAGATGCGTTAATGATGCCAAATTTTAACATAGAACTATAGATATATTAATGGCTGAGAACCAAATTGTTTTAAGTCCAATTTTGTAACGAAATGAGATTTCTATTTAATTGTTGTATCATCCTGTCAACATTGTGTGTTAAACAAAATTGTAAATATTCCACGGTATTAGTGTCCAACATACTTATTCCATACTAACCCGTTCCATACTTACCCACTATATACAAAAACTTTAAATGACTCTCCTGAAAAATTTAGTAGAATGAACTTAGAACAGTGTGGTTCCTAGCCATCGATATTTCAGTTGTGGTCAGTACATCATCCGTGTAGCCACTACCAGAAACGTACCGTCAACCTAGTCTCCTACAAAAACTGTCGTTGACTAAGGAGTGATTGCCAGGTGCTGCCCTCGCCCAATCGCGCATTGCAGGTGCCCCCGGGGGCCCTTTTGCTTCACCAAGAAGAAAACGTGTCGAAACTGCATCCCTCTGCTCCGAGCAATCGCACGACATCTGGAAACACGGGTTGTTGCCATGGCAACCGTCGTGCACTGCCTGGCCCGCGTTGTGGTAGGCAGGTGGGTGGGTGGGTGGGTGGCGGCGATGTGGAAAGACGGCGGCGGCGGCAGCGCCGGCGGAAGAGGACGAGGAGGCGGCACGCGCGTTGGCGGCGAGCGGAGGCGCCAGCGGAAGTACCAGTTTCGTGAGTTACGGACGGAGAGGCGTAGCAGCGAGAGAATACTTGGAAAAAGCGGAGGGAAAAGAGGGCTAGAAAGAGATCGATGGCAGAAACTTGGATATAGGTGTATGGGAAGTATATGACGGGCGTACATTATATATATATATATGTGTGTGTGTGTGTGTGTGTGTATATACATATGTATGTATATGTATATATATATATATATATATATATATATATATATATATATATATGACGGAAGTGTATTATGAGAGAAACAAATCTCATAATGTTCGCATAGTAATTCTTCATAATTATTGGATAAAAAGACCTACAGTATTTGATATTCAATTGCATAGGAAACGCAACAAGGTTTAGTCAACTTTTTGATCATCGCGTTTAGTTTACTTATCAACTCTAATTTCCTATACTTCACACACACACACACACATCAAAATATACGTTAACAAGTAACCTCATTTTTTTATGGAAAACATAAAGCAAATCAATAAAGTTAATTAAATTATAAAGTAACCTCATTTTTATGGAAAACAAAGCAAATCAGTAAAGTTAATCTGTTAAGTAATGTATGACACATGTAAAAAAGTATAATTCTTTTTATTGGAGCTGCATTCCATGGTTGGTCTTGTGTCTTAAACTTTTCTGAACAGAACACATAGCACCATTTCCAACTCCAGTACCATTAACATCCATTTCCTTATTTTGTTTTTGTTATCCTCACTCAGGAGCGAGATTAAATGAAAAATAGCGAGGGTTGTAGCAGGAATATAAGGGATCGGCAACAGAAGCAAAATAAGTAGATTCAGCAGACGCCTTTGTTTCTTTTTTTTTTGGCACAATCACTCCATCTTTTGGCTCTTTTTGCCACATCCTTATGTTTTCATTCTATTATTCATTATCTTTGATTTGTAAAATCGGTTTGTACATAATTGTTCTGAAATTAGACGTGCCTTGAGTATTTTTTCTTTGATTTTCAATCATAGGGCAAGGGTGAGAACTTTTTAGTTTATGATTGCTCTTTTGCAGTATATGATCATTAAAATTTCAATCACCTTTCCCTAGGTATATCAGAGATTTCTCCGACTGCAAACTCAGTTATTGAGACCCTTTTTCATTCAAGTTCCGTCATGGTTTTCCAAGGCATAGATTTTTCTTGAAATTTTCCTTCGATATTTCTTTATTTTTGATATAGTCGGTGCAAAAATGTGACCCACCTAACTAATAGTTTTTTTGGTTAACTGAAGATATGCTTAGAAAATAGTACCTCAAAAGTTAGTTCACAAGCCACCCATTATATATAGTAAAACACATTGTCTTTGGTTGCGAAATAAACGGCTCTTCTCAAATTAAAGCTGTTCTTCCGCAATATGATTTGTTTTAGGATGTGTCAGTTTAGTCGTTCACAGACACGATATTAGTTCAATAAACACGATATTAGTTTGTTTTAGTTTTTAAAAACATTTCGTACTTATTTCTAATAATTTGAATCGCTAAAACTCACGCTTCGTTGGAGGTTGTTGCGTAGGGCAAGTCGTCTACTTGTATGGGCTGCTTGCACCTATGTTAGGCCGCCCAGCGGCGATAAATCACTAATCATTTGACCCTGTGCGAGAGGCAGGAGAGGAGAATGGAAGGAGAGAGAAAGGAAGAGGAGGAGGGAGGCTGCCACACCGAGGGTGATCACTGATCAACATGACTCGGACGTTGAATCAGGGTTCAGACTTCGAGTACAGCTTACAGTACTCGAAGGTTTATTGGACACACTACGGGCGTACATCTGAGGGGTCATACGAAATCTGTGATTGATCACGTAATTTTTGAAAGAGATTACAAAGGTTCTATTTTCTTTACATTATTTATGTTTTTCTTTAGTTCTATCTATTAAAGACACATGTAGTGTGTTGGGGGCTCCCAACTAATAGCTCCACTTCAGTTCCCTTTGCTTCTTATAGATTTTCTTAGAGTAATGAGGGCAACAGCACATCGTTCATCCTTAAAGATGGGAGTGGGGATATAATGAGGAATAAATGATCGCATGCGGTCAGAGCCCGTTGTTTGAGGTATTGCTGAGCTTCCGTCTGGAATTCATCGGAGGAAACAATCAATCAGAACAGCAGATGGATGGTTGGAGAGCGGAGAATTCTCATCCCGTCACTGGTAGCTTCGATCCAGTTATTGAGCTGGTGTCTGAAACACGCGCACAGTCAGGTGTTGAGAAAATGAGTTTCAAGTTTTAATCTTGTATTGAAAGGCATCATTCTTGCATTCACACTCCTGCCATTTGTTGTTGGAATACTGAACTGTAAGTTGTGCTGCTGGATGGTAAACCAATCTGCAATATTCTGGAGAGTGCATTAACTCAAAATTCGAAATTTTTCAAGATGTATCACTCTTGCAGTCTACGAGCGATTTATCTAAATATGCATTTATATTTTGTTAAACACTATTATTCCCTCGGTGAGTGAGGGGTTAGCTTACTGGCCTCTGAATCCCCGGTGCGCGGGTTCGATCCCGGCCGAGGTGCGTGGATTTTCGAAGGACAGAAAATTCACAGAAGCCATGTCACTCTTGTGGAATGTAAAAGAACCCTGGCGGATGCTCAGCAAAATTAAGTCTTTTCGAGAATACCCCCGTCAGTTAGTTCGGATATACTTAACTGAGACCGGCCTCTGGGGAGTCACACCCCAGGCGTATCAGGGAATCGCCTGCGAGGCGCGCCTGCGAGGCAGATGCCCAGACCCGTGTCGGAGGTAGGCTTCCAAAGAAATCTGGGCGGAAAAAGAGGCAGGTATACAACTGCTTTGAAAATCCGCTTAGGGGAATTGCTAACGATTATCGCATGCGATCTATGCATTACTACTACTATTAGTCTAAGGAGCTTTGTCACTGTTGCCAGTCTATTCGTTTCTATGCGCAAAACTAAATTTTAGGATTTGAGTCCCGACGGTGGCGGATTTTCGACTCCGTTCGCGGACACGTCAGCGGCGCGACGTCGAGGCGACCCGGCGGCGGGCGTCACGACGGCGGCGTCCCGGCCGCCCGGACAGCCGATCGCACGGCGCCCGATGCGGCGGCGGCGGCGACGCGCAGCGGCATCGGGTGGCGTCGGCGGCGTCGGCGGTGACGGCGGCGGCGGTGTCGGCGGCGGTGAGTGGCTCGTCCGGACGCGGCTGCCTCCGCGCGCCTTTTGTTTCCGCCCATTCCTCCTCCTCCTCCCCCCTCCTCCACCCGCTGCTCAGCGCCTCCCCCGTCTGAATGTCCTTCGTCCGCCGCCGTCTCCGCCTTCGTCTTCGAAACTCGATCGGCGCTCTTTCAGCCAGACGGCGGCCGACTGTGACTGGTGGTCGCTCGTGTTCACGCGCGGCCCGACGCCGCCGCCGACCTCCTGCCGCCCTTTCGACATCGTCTCGTGACCTCCAGTCGCCCCCTGGCGTCCTCATTTTGCCTCATTCACCATTCGCGTATTAGTGTGGTCTCGCGTCGCCTCGCCAATACTTCACCAGATTCGTCCGAAGATTATCTTTCGATGGTCGGCAACCAAATATTGAAATATGATACTAGACTTTTGGGACGATTACTAAGTTGTAAATGATTACTACGTAAGATACGAAGGGGTTAGTCTTCAGATAAATGATTAGTGAAATACTGGGGATTATGCACATCCAAAATCTTGAATTTTGATCCGAATTTCCAATCTTTCTCTAAATAATTTCGACCTCATACAAAAAATGAAGCTGTTGTGTGGGATAGTTTTCGTATTACTGAAGATTTTGCTCGGTAATAGAACTTAAGATTGGATTTTCTCATGATGGGAATGAATGAATATAAGATTGATCCAAATATTTTTAATTTCTCTTCTTACTTCCTCAGAAGAGAAAGTATTGTAATCGTGAGTCGAAAAATGGCGACTTTTCGATAGAAAAACTTGGTGGATAAATCTTGTCAATCTTGATACAGATCCCTCTTTTGTTGAAAATTCTTACATTGATCTTAGCATGTGCCGTGGTTTTTCTTCGTAAATGTTCAAAATTCTTGGCAGATCCACATTATCATAGAAGAAAGTTACTACCATACCTTTGCAGTATGTCCCGTATATTAATAAGTGGGAAGCAATTTTAATGAAGAAAAATGAGATTTGAACATTCAAATAGCGAATCTTTCTCAGAATTTGAAGATTCGAAAATTCGAAAGCCCTGACCACCAAAATCCTTTTTTATTTACGAGTCCATTCAAAGAACCTCAACTTCAAGAAGCATTTATGTAAATTTTGCAATTATGCATTCAGAGAAGAGATTAAAATTCTGTAAAAAGACATGAAATGTTATAGTTTTAAAATTCTTGAAAAGCCTGTCTTAGTTAATATTTTCTTCGTATTTTTTGCTTCGATCTTGTTTGTAGACAGACGAACAGGTGTATAACATTGCATGCAGTTGGTTTTGAAAATAAATAAAGAAATGTAATGTTATACACCTGTTCGTCTGTTTATAAACAAAATCGAGGCAAAAATACGAAGAAAATGAAATGTTATACATCAGATCCTAGAAATTTTGACTGATCTAGGCCAATATAAATTATTTTTACAGTGCTGATATTGTTTGCTTTAGTGTCTCTTTCGTCTGTGATAATTGGCATGTTTTAGGTTGATGTTGAGTAGAAACGTGTCATCACGAGTCTCTAGATTCGTGAACGATCATGTTCGTTTACAATTTGATGTGAGTGAGACTGCTATGTAAACTGGCGGCTCTTGTAGTGGTGGTGATTTCATAGCTCCTGCCTCGAAATGGGTCTCGTCTACTCGATTTCTCCATCTTAATTGGTCTGATTTACGATGGAGGTGATGGAAGGGGACGCAATCAAGTTCCTTCTTATTTGAGAAAGATCATCTTTGTTTACTTCATTACCTTCTTCTACCAATAAACGGAGACAATGTCAGGCCGGGGAGTCTTTGCAGGACTCCTGAAGTCCTTTAAAAATTGTGTACGGTTAAAAGTTTTGTATGGAGAGAATTTTTTTTAGTGTTAATACTTTTATACGTACGTGGATTTCATTATTTTAAATATATTTGTAATTATTTCAAAAATATATATTTTGGTTATTTAAGGTTGCATGAACATTTAGGTCATTAGCAATCACTATTGCGTCTAACGTTATGGTAACTGTGAACGTCGCTTTTTGTCTCATCGTCAATACCCGCGGTTAAGTCCACTGATTTGCTCCTCAGGAAATCTGTTGCCCTCGCCCAGCGTTTGTGGATGGGTCCGCATTTGCTCTCGATTCAGTGTTTGGGCAAACCTTTTATAAAAGCAATTTCAGGGAGCGTCTTGACCCATTAGAATGTTTCTAGAAGAAATCCACTAAAACGACTATTATATTCGCTAGTGAGCGTTTAAAATTATACAATAACAATTTACTAAGCTCCAATACCATGTCTATCAGGCGAAACACCGGCTTAGATGGTTCAGGGCATCAACTGATGTCACTGCAGTGCCTCTAACCGGACGGTCATAGTGTTGGAGTCCCGACAATGGCAGGATATTTGACACTAGATAGAGAGCTATGTTGAATTCAGCCGCTGTTTGAAGGAGCATCCTAGCGGCCGGCTACTCTGATGGATAGCTTTCCTTGATCTCATCGATCAACACCAGGCGAATGCCAGAGCAGTACCCTAACAAAGGAGTCACGGACTGCACGCGATCTTTCCTTCCTCTTTCTGATCTTACATCCTCCTCACTCCTTACACACACCACACAGTCATGGCCTTAGAGCTCAGGTGGCCTTGGCTGAATCCTGCATGCCAATTGTGACGAAACGATTCAATGTAAAAGTTGAACTTGTAAAGGTTATCATAAGTCGTAGAAAAAGTACCGTATGAAACTCAATGTAATGAATATTAATACACACGTGTGAAGTTTACGCTCGCTCGTTCTTCGCTCGTATCGTAATATCACACTCGTGCATTCATATCCATCATTACATCATCGTTTCATAACGTACTATTCCAAACTCTAAAATTTCTACTTAGACAAGATCGACAGGCTATTACTTTACATTTTCAAATGACGTTAAACAGTAAAAATCATTTCGCAAATAAATTGTAGCACAATCGCTTATATCCTAGTAAAATATTACTGATCTATAACTGTTTCTATACAATAAAAGAGTGTACTGATCATCAAAACTGAAATTTTAGTTTAACAGAATGGTCATTCTTTTCATATTCGACCAAGAAGCTTCACAACAATCTCCAAATTACCTAAAAACACTACTTTAATGTTTGTTTTGTGGTAAAAGTATGAAAAAATACAATCTTATATTTTTCTTTTCGTTACTTTGTACGCAGACATAAAAAATACATTTTTCGTGAAAATAAGACATTCCTCTGCAGACGACATGATTTAGGTAAAATGCAATGTTAAGATTCTTTACGTAAATTTTGTTTGCATATTTTTCAGATTTCTTGGAATTCATTTAAGTGCAAAAGAATAGAAATTACTTATTTTATTGTGTTTCAGGTACATTTTTAATGTGATAATAGTAAAAACTAGTGAGAACCTTCGCGATTAAATCGCACAGTTGGTCAAACTGTTTTCTGCTTAAATTCTTTTTTTGTATTCCATCTTTATAAACGACCTTTTCTGTTGCAAGAAATCGTTCATAATCAGGCGTTTTACAGCACAAAAGATGACGTTCATTCTCTTAGAAATTTATAATGCTGTCATACAAAAAAATAGCGTATGCAACTCGTTTATAATGTTGCTTTATTGCATTCGTACAAAATTGAAAACTCGCTCCTAACGTCGCTCGTTTTCAAAACACCCGCCACCATCCGACTGTAATTTTCTTCCGAAAGATCGCGCGGCAATCAGAAATTACAGATCCCGAATTACTACTTTTTTTAATATTTACATATTTTTAATGCACTTTTTCAATACGAATGTTACATGTGCAGATGAAAAGAAACACGATTTTTCAATCCATTGCTTCTTTATACAGATCGGTTTCGTATGTTGCCCAATTTTTTGGAAAGACCAAACAGCACTTTGAGGAATAATATATAAGATTATGAAACATTTTCAAAATTTATTTTACAACATACACTATCTTTGGTTTTCAAGTTTGTTAGTTCTATGTTTGAAAACACAAATTGAATTTTTAATAAAATTGATATACATGTCCGATGGTTCAGCCGCATAGTATAAGAACAGATTCAATGTAATGAATGTCTGCCTTCACAAAAAGGATTTTGGTGTTCCAGCAGAATGGCAATATTTCGCTACTTGACTTGGGAAAGGACCCAGCGACGGATTAGGTGGCACAATAAAACGATTAGTTGCCAGAACACGTTTACAATTACCCAGTGAAAAACAGATCCAAACACCTCAACAGATATTTGTTTGGATCAATTATAATACTTTCTGGAATAATCTGGAAAGCTATGGAATATGAAATCACTATAACCAGGTAAAAATGCTGTAAATATTTATATAAATTCTGTGTACAAAGTCCAAGTATTTATACAATTTTAATTATTATAGAGCAAGGAGGAAAACGGAAAAATAATGAGTTGTTATCACGATATAGATATACTGTATCTTTATTAACCTATTAGTACTAACATATATTAATTTTTATATTGATAATTTAACAAGGGAATACGTGTATTTGTAAATTTAAAGTGTATTTGATGTAATGTTGATGCTGATTATCTTACTCTTTTTGCAACATTCAATTTAGTTCGACTGTGCAGCAGTTGGACGCGACCAGAACTGATGTAGGTATAGGAATTTAATCAACAATTACGTTATTTCAGAAATTATACGTGGAGAAATTCAATTTCTAATATAATGAATTCACAGAATCAATCAATAATCAATTTTATTATCTAACATTTAATTCAACCGGTATCATTTCCCTTGTCCCAAAAAACTGTAATTAACAGACAATATAGCAATTAATGCGCTCATACTAGTATTCGTCATTGAGGCATCATAACTAAATTTGAGTCAAAGTCGTTCCTGGCCCGACCAAAATCCAACAGCATGTTTTTATTTATTTATTTGTCAAAAAATAGTAAAAACTGTATATGACGTGTGGAAAAAGAGATTTACCTGCGCACATTTTCTTGAGGGCCAGAATTAAAAAACAAACAAACGAAAAAATGAATTTAGAAAATAATTATTTTAGAAAAATAAAAATATTTGAAAAATGTTTGTTCCCGAGTTATAGAAAATCAATTTCAACGGTAAATGAACTACAAGCAAAAGGAGTGCTCAACAAAACGTGCGCACAGTGAAGCTACATTTACGTCCAGAAGCAAAACAAGGAGCCATCTCAGCATTTGCTGAATGGATCAGGGAAACTGAACAAAAACCTGATCGAAATGGGGGTCATTGACCCGGAAGCTGAAGTACATTACTTGTTACAGGCTTATTAAATATTTTTTAAAAATGTATACAATGCAAACGTAAACTAATTCATTATATATCTTTGTTTTGTTACAATAAACATTATTTGTCTTTTTGACGATCAGTATAGTCTCTAATTGTATAGAAACAGTTTTGCAGCAGAAAAGAGTTTACTTTTAACTTAAATTTGTGTAGTGACTTTAATTGTTTAATGTCATCTGGCAAAGCTTTGTTAAGTAACGTACATGTATTGTATGTTGATTTGTTAGTTTGTAGTATGTTGATGTTAGTTTTAAGTGCCACGCATGGCCACAAACTCCCTCAGAAGCAGCTTGCTGCTTTCGTGGAACCCCGTCGATATTGTTCCGCGGTTCACTTGAGAAGTTTTCCCTCCCAGTCTCGGATTGTTACGCAGTCGACATCCTGTCCCTTCATGTTCAGCGAGCCGTGACGCCGCTGCCTCCATTCTCCTGCGCCTCGAATATTCGCACCGGGCGGGAGACTGAGGTCACGTCCCTTCACCCTTCACACTTCGTCCTTCACCCTTCACCCTCAGCCGTCGGAAATTATTAAATAATTAGTCGCGAAAAAAAAATACGTTTTCTGCGAAACTTCACAGTCGTTCTCGGCAAACCCCCAATTAGTGAGTATGGCGTTTTGGGTACGAGTCTGCCACAGGTATAATATTTCCTGTGAAATTATTAATACTTTTGTAAGGTGTCATGACCTTGGTGTTTCCGGTTGCATCATTTTTTTGTTTTATTATTATTGAAATTTTTTTGTGAAGAATATGTATTTCAGTGTTAAGTAGTTTCACAAAAGGAATCGAACAGTTACAAACGATTTTACTTAGGAGACTACTTGTTAGCACCTCTCGCAGAATAAACTTAATAAGAAGCAAAGAACATACTCAGTTGAACTAAATTTTAATTGAAGAAGAGATGTTATGGTTAATTAATTTCAGTCCATAAGTTTAGGAAGCTGTAGGGGGGGCAGTATGAATGCAAGAATATGCGTTAATGTCTATGCGAAGATTGCAATGGACTGTATCAAAGACACAATTAAGATCAGAAGAAAACAGAAAGCAAAAGTTTCGAGATAAAAACGGAAATTCAATGAATAAATAAACTATACGATAAAGTCATACAGTCGATAATTCCAACTTTCAATACCCAGAAATGGACATGAATGTAGTACTTATTGTTAACACAGTACCACAAATCGCCAAATGACCAAGAAATATTATAAGACACTGGAGCAGCGAGAATGAACCTTTTTTATAAGCAGCAGATACTAGGAAAATTCAAAGATTTCAGTGGACATTTCAGTTGGTTATTTTTCTATAAATAATCTACGGTAAATGTACAGTACAGCAAATATAGGCATAGGTTTTAAATCCCTAAAAACATTCATTATAAAAAATAAGAAATAAAAAACCCTGAAGAAAGAAGAAGTAACTGAAGATTTGTTAAATATTAATATATCCGCTAGCGTTACCATTAATTAAATACTTAACATCCTCAAACGTGCGTAAAATACAATAGTTGTCAACTCAAATGTGTTTACCACTGATCTCGCCTTCACGGAGCATAGGTGGTTTACGGTTGCAAACACTCTACTTGTGCTTCCAATATATGCAAAGATACTGCCGTAGAAGGCCAGCCCGTCATACACGTTAGCCAATGGCGAAACATCCACGTCCATTACGGGACTGGAGTTCATGCCAGAGCGAAGGGAGTGTTAGTCATTGCCCGTTCCAAACGCCTAGGGCACTCGGGCTGCCAATCTGTATTTGCGTGAACGCATCGAATTTGAATACGATTATCGATCTCTGTGAACTACTTATGCGTTCTATAAAATGTCTACTGCGATTCTATTAAAGTTAGATCAAGAAATGATTTCAAAATATAAGATATTTGCACGAAATGTGATAGCATCAAGCCACTATTTTCCGTTTTAAATTTGCATTTAAATCTCTGAAACAAATTATTCGGTCTTGTACATCGATATTCTTAGATCTAGGAAGACCCACTCATTGAAACTTATTTAAATGTACTTTGTCAAACGAAATAGGTCAATCATTGAATCGACAATGTGACATTTAAATTTTGGCAAATTTTTTGTTTCCATTTCTCACTTTCCAAAGAACAAGGAAGCTAATAGTCTTAGGTCTGTACAGTGGAACAATCTAATTTCATTTTCCCTTAGTTTTCAAACAAATTTCATGGATATGTGTGGGCAAACTTTATTATTCACCTTAAAAATAAGTAAAAGGAAAACGCACGATAGTTTCGGTTATGTAGAGAGACTATGCTATGTGAAAGACACACCACGAATTACATGCATTAATCATTCGACTCATATTGGAGCAAATATGTTATCTTCAATCTGTTTGATACTCTGAAAATTAAAGTTTCATTTGATGGCAAGTAAACTAATTTTTTTGAGCTCACTTAAATGCAAACGATAAGTGCTAAAATGAAATAATAAGTTGTATCCTTCACCATCTATTTTAAAACGTTTTTGCATTCCAGCAAATTTTACAATGGATGTTTATCCTCTCATTTGATATAGTAATTAAAAATAATAAAATTGTTGGCACTGCAGGGATATTAATGTTAGAATATTTGAAAGGAATGAGAAAATTCGAAAAATTAATTGTCGGTTTAAAAATTAGGTAATGATTGAGGACGCGAAGAGTGAAAGAAATCATGTATTTTATAAATTCAGTGTTTGACAGGAGATGTCAGACTTCACGGTCCCGGTGCACTAATTCTCGCCAGAGAGAATGAACAGAAAAGACTGAGGGTGGATATGGGAGGTGTACACGAGGCAGCGCTTACTATGGCGATGGAGGCCGGCAACAGCGAACGCGGCGCAACGGAGAAAGCTAGGTTCGTGCATTGTGAGGGTGGTCCAGCGTTGGGCATTCGAAGCTGGGTTGACGGGCGAGCGCGGGAATAGGACACAGTGAAACGGTGGGCGCAGGGCCTGGGGAGCCCGTTGCTAGGCGGCGGTGCCAGTGCACGCGCGGGGCGTGCGGAGGGGCGGGGCGACTCAGGGCGCTGGAGGCCGGCGACGAGCGGGCGGGCAGTGGCGGCGCGCGCGGACGCCTGCGCCCAGTGCACAGCGGCCGCGGAGACCAGCGGGGGCGCGGGCGGGGCGGGGCGCGGTGGGGCGGGGACGACAGCGGAGAGGGGATGGAGAGCGGGGCGGGAGGCGAACACTATGCTTCCCCTGCGCTCCTCGCCCCGTCCTCCCTGGGCACTGAAACGCGCGGCGGCCGGTGCTTCGAACTCGGTTGATCGGTCGTCCCGTCTGCCTGCCTGCCGGCCCGCCCCCGCCCCGCCCCCGCCATGCCCCCGCCCCCGCCACACCGCCGCCTCCCAGCCGGCCCGTCGCGTCGGCCCCCGCGCGCCGCCGGATCCCCGGCGCGATGCAACCACCGGGACGGAAACTACCGCCCCTCCGCCGCCGCTGTCGCCGCCGCCGCCCGCTTGTGCAAAAATACCTCGCGCACGCCTTCAGAAGCGCTCACGTGGAAGAAGACCACTGCGGCCCTGTGTGCCCGCTCCCCCCTCCCGCTCTTTTCCGCGCCCCCACACCTCTTCCCACCCCGCGCCGGCCGCCTCCACTCTCTTCTGGATCGATCTGCGTTCTGCGAGTAGCTAGGCAGGTGTGTGTGGTGGTGCCGCCGTCACCTCTGTCGCCGCCGCCGTCGCTGTCGTCCCCGCTTCTTTCCTGCCGTGCCGTGCAAGCTCATTCAGTGGCTGCGCCGCGCCCGCCGCCGCCGTCTGGACCGGGTTCTCGCGTGCGAGCAGGGGGCGGCGAGGACGGCGGCGGTGGCGGCGGCGTTGGCGGTGGCGGCGGAGTTCGCGGCCTAGCGGAGCGGTTTGTAGTTCATTCAGCGAGATTTCGCGGGTCGATTCACATCTCCTCCAGTGAGTCTCTCGGGGCCATTGTTCACTTCTCCGCCGAGACATGAAGGACTGTGCTCGAGCGGGGCTAATTAAGAGCGATGACGGCCTGCTGCGCAGTCGACGCTAGCTCGCGCCGTGGATCGCCTCGTTGTCTGTTTCCCCAAGATTAGAAACCGACCTTCCGTCACACGTATTTATAGGTCCTTGTCAAACGTTTGCTTTAAATTTCATACACGTGGATGAAGATTTAGGTCTAGATTTTAGAATAGGGAATTGGAAATATGGTTAAAATTAAGGAAAAAATTTGCAAGTTTGGAAATATAGTATAAAATCGGTTCAATTGACAAACTCGGATAAAGTGTTGTTGTTGACACATTAAAAGACTTTAAAGGCATATTTGAGCATTTTAACGTTAGGGTTAGTTATTGATGTGGGGGTAGTATTGATTCAATTTGTGATTTGTGAAGACGGAGGACAGATTTATAAACTGTTAGGTAGGTGTAGGTTCTTACTGCAAAATATAACGGGCTGCGTACATTGATATTCGTAAACCCCGTGGATATTACAGAGTTCTCTGTTAAGGATTGAATTATGATACTAGTCACAGGTAGACAAAACTGTCTCGGCAGATCTCGCAGATAAACGGAAATTAAAAGGTGTTTAGTATTCCAAACATTAACAGGTATTTTCTTCTGGAAAATTTCAAAGTTTGAATTACTTCTAAATATCGTTCCGATGAAATTTAGGAGTTCTTTTGTGCTTGAGAGATAAACATGCATCCATGCAACCGATCTTGTCTAAGCTAGAAATGTAATTACATACAGGGAATTAAACTTCAGATTGAAGTTTCGTGGCCGTGTTACTCCGCTAAAAGCTTCCCAGAAGCGATAGTATGCGTAGATAAAATCAAAATCATTGATGAATCTTTCATAGTAGCAATAAAGGAGAAATGCTAGAGAACAGAAATCAACTTGATGAGGAGTGTATTGAAGACGAAACAGTGATCATTACATACGTATTACAGACACGTAATCACCACAAAAATAAAGGTCAAACTCGGTGTATACAAGTATGCTGCTGAAACTTAATGATGTTAAGATGATCATACAAAACAAGAGAATCATTGTGAAAGGGAAAACATGCCTAAAATATATACGTTATCAAAGTCCGATAGCTGTAAACCAACGATGCGAATGAATGAAACATTTTCATTTCATAGTCGAATGCTTAATTATTTCTTCGTAATGGAGAGACGATACTTGTTTTAGTTCTTAATCGTTACATAAATACATGATTAACTTACATAACATACTAACAATTTATAACGTAAAATACATTTGAAGTAATATTGAATGACCAATATCCGTATGTATTAACTACATTTAATTGGAGATTAAGGGAACAAAATAATGGCAAATTTCTAATAGCCGTACGGTATCTATGCATACTGAAAATTTACGGTATGTGGCCAAATACCGATCAGAAAACGCTGAACCTCTGATATTTCCTCCATAGTTACCCGAAAACATATTTTTCCCAAAAAATGTATACAGAACCAGCAAAAAATCACATATGACAGGTTCTATGACGAAACTGGCGGTTCAGTAGCCGTGTAATGTGGAACATGGAAACGAAGCTTGATGATCTTAATCAATAGCCTTTCCGCCAAATAATGTTTTCATTAATATGTTAAAAGTATGCTTGTGAGAACACATAGATATAACCTACTTCTTGCTTTCTATTATATATAAAAAAATTTAACGTCAAACAAAAATGTAACATTTTGAAGACAGATAAGCATTTATTGAACGGATCAAGGGAAACTAAACGAAAAAACGACCTGGATGGGTACATTGGGCAGATGCTGTAAACTACAATTCTTGCTGATATATCCAGTCTTTTACACACAAAATTCAAAAATTAATTAATATCGTGGCATTATGATAAAAAATATTTTTTGCGATCCTCAGTCCAGTCTCTAATTGTGTCGTTGAAGCTTCGTTTCCTGCTTTCGCCACGACTAATGCAGTTTACTTTAGTAAAGATTATGCTACCGTGAGATGAAATAAAATTTCGTCCAAAAGTTTCGCCATGGTAGCTGTTATACGCAGGTGCGGAGCAAGTGCGTATTTTGGGAGAAGGAATATTTTCTACTAGAAATATAATTATTTTTTGAAATCGTAAATTTTGTTAAAACATATTAGTTTAAAATTAATCTTGTATATTCATAAAGGGTGTACTCCTTTGGATAGGATTGCAACTAATATGTTTGCTTTGCATAAATTGAGTAAAGCTCTAAAATCTTTGGGGAATTTGGAGTATCCCTGGATCCGCCACTGGTCTCACCAGATTTTTTTCGCTGGTTCCTGGCCCGCATGTCGCTCGCATACGCCAGCAGACGTTCCGGTACTCACATGCCGCTAAATCTTGCAATTGCTCAAATTCGCCCGGGGACAACTTGTCCCAATGGAGCAGCGACATCGCAGCTGCAAATTCGGGCGGCCGTCCTCAGTGCTGAGGCGGCGGGCTGCCAGATGGAAGAGAAACCGGCGCCGAGGGCGGAGGCGTGCCCACGCGGGCGAAGACGCAGGCCCCCGGGGCGGGGCCCGGCGCGCGGCCGAGCCGCGCAAACGGGTGCAGCTCCGCCGCGGCGTGCGGGCCGGCGTGCACCGCCACGCGAGAGGTGGTGGCTGGCGACGGGGGCGGCGAGGGGGAGGGGGAGCGGGCGGATGGGCGCGCGCCGTCGGCGGCGGCGGTGCGGCGGTGCACGCAGCACCTCACCCAGGCGGCGGCGGTGAAGACGAGGCCGGCCGGAGAGGCGGGGGCCGCGGCCGGGGCCGGGGCGGAGGTGGGCGTGGGGACGCGTTCGTCGAGCGGGGAGGTCGGCCCGCTCAATTGCCAATGCTTACTGGGGACGGGTGTTGGCGGCCGGTCTCGAACGCGGTGGAAGACGGGAGAGGAAGGCGATCGAGGAGAGCGAGGCGGAGACGGAGTCGAAGAAGGAGACTTGGTCTGCGTCGGCGACTGAGTCGAAGGCGGGGTCGGAGGCAGGGAGGCGGGAGCGTCACGACGGCCGCCGCGTCCGCGCGTGTGACGATGCTCGCAGCATCCGGCCGATTCGCTGGCCGGCCGGAGGAAGGTTTTCGGGCAGCAGCAATTTCCCGACCTGTAACACAGCAGACGCAAGCCGTGTCAGACAAGGTGGTGCAACAGATAGAGGACGTTAACATGGGAAAAGTGATGAACATAGAAACGATAACAGCGTTTCCCTAAGAAACTCTGAAAACATGTTGATATATCTTGGGTTATTACATTCACACTGGCATATGGACATTTTCAAAAGCTCATTTTAGAATAAATGAAGGTTTTTATGAATTGTATAATTCTGCCATTTGATGGCTACCACCCGTTGCATAAGGATACACATTGCAATACAAATTTCATTATGATACAGGTTCTTGACCAATCAGAGGGAATTTTACAAACCATGTATTGACACTCATTGAGAATTGTTCTAATAAGTGTTTCGTTCGATTTTGTGTATTAGAATTAGTGTTATGTATAATTATATTATGCTAGTCAGTTTTAATTTCTTTTATTATTAATAATTCTTATGTGGAATATTATTTAAAATATATTAGATAGTAATTTCACTTTGATCATATTTGACTAGCGCAGTGGTAAACCAAAGACATCTGCTACGGAAGAGAGCTGTCCGCTAGGTGCGGCCTTGGCTGTACCCTGCAGGTCAACTGCCACGAAACGATTCAATGTCAAAGTTTCACTTATAAAAGTTACCATAACTCGTAGAAAAAGTACCGTATGAAACTCGATGTAATCAGTATTAATACACACGTGTGAAGTTTACGATACTGGCTCGTTCCTCGCTCGTATCGTATATCACACTCGTGTATTAATCCTCATTATTACATCATCGTTTCATAATGTACTATTTTTAAATTTGAAACATACAAGTAAAAAACAATGGAGACTTTCACCGCAGGCATCAATATTGATCTTAACATTGCTGCTAGGGGTAGCACCCTCCGGGAGCCAAACAGGAGGTTGCCACGCCGATAGTTTTACAGTCTGTGGACACTGCGATAGGTGCACACGAATTATCTGGAGGTAATATATCGATTGGACCACGGCTTATCAGCCTGGAAATCAATATCAATATACAAAGTATGTCTAGGGAGCAAGTTGCATTGTCAGATATAGCCGTGCTGCGTTCCGGAGCACAAGTACACGAATATGTTCACTTATTGCACAGGCAGTAATGTTCTTTTTGAGACATTATTGCAGGTGCTTCGTCGTATGAAATCTTCAAAAACCTCAAGTAGCTCCCCGCGTGCTAAATGATGCGTTTTTGTAAATGTGAAAAATGTAAACCCACTAAAATTCAGTGGCACATTTGTGGAGTACATGGAAACATGGTGCGGAGATGCATGCAAATTCTTTACAAATGGTCTCTTTGCAACAAGATGTACTACAAAGTATAATTTCAGTTATTAATACAAATTAGTACTATTATAATCAAAGTGGTCAATTATCTTCGGTCAATGAAGATTGGATGAGCACGTTCAAAGGAAAAAATTAATACAAAAGGAGATATAACTGGTTTTTTAGTGCCATTTTCCAAATAATTCACTTTTGCGGGCTGAAACTAGAATGACAGAAGGCTTTTTTCCGCGATGAGAATATATAATTATGATGTTCTGCTTTACGCAAGGAACGGAATTTATTGTCATAAAAAGCAAAGTATTTACATGTGCACGTGTTTATTTGCCCATAAAAATAAAATAAAAATTGAAAACATCTAATATAATAAGTTCATAATATAGTTTATAATAGAACCATTAAAGCGTTTATAGGTTTTCAAATACAAAAAGTCGCCGATCAGGGAGTTCAGGGTGGGTGAACGATCGTTCTACCTTATCAGAAGTAAATGAACACTAACTTTCACCAAACAATATCAGTTTTATACGAAATATAAAATACATACGTAGCATCGTAGTTGAAGAGCCGGTGCGATCATAAATAGTCATACGGCGGAGAAGTAAAGAGTCTATGCCCTCCGAAACACAACTTTGTTATTGAATTCAATTTTCTGAAAACAAGAACCATATATCGATCGCATTATATATATATATATATATATATATATATATATATATATATATATATATATATATATATTTCCATTAGGAACGAGCGTGTTGGATTTTATGAAGAAGTTGCGAATTATCCCTCACAGTAGTGGATGTTTCTAGGAGGGATGATAAAAGCACGGTGTGACAATGGCGCCAGAAATGTTTCCACGGAATTGCACATGGACTCTCCGGAACATGACAAAGCACGTAGTTGTGGTAACATCCGTTCATCCTTGATTTCCTTGGTTTCAATAATAAGTACCATAAATAGGTCGCATTACATGCCAAATAAGTATTTCCATTTCACACGAGCATTCTGGACTTTATGGAGAGGTTGCGAATTCTCCGTCCCTGACAGTGGTGTATGATTCTAGGAGGGATGATGAAAGCGCGGTGAGACAATGGCGCCAGAAATGTTTCCATGGAATTGCACATGGACTCTACGGAACGCGAGAAAGCACGTGGTTGCGGTAATGTCCGTTCATCCCTGATTTCGAGTACGCGCATTCCGAGAAGCAAGGCGTAAGAATTAGACAATTATTATCTCGTCAATTATTGACAGCAATATTACATTACATTGTTTCGCTAAAAATGATTCCAGGAACATATTTACGAACGCGTATCTTAGGTGTTCCGATTCAACATGTAAATATATTAAAAATATGCGTAATCGCTAAGAATAACGAAATATATAGTGAAATGTAAAATGTGTAACCGTATGTAAATATTCAAAATATTTAAAAGTAATTTAGAAATGGTTATAATTAACTCAAAATGTCTTACAAATTAAAAGAAAATATTGAATATTTGTATCTTATACTAAAAAAATATTCATTTAAATGAAATTCCGTTCCCTAGCTGTAAGCGTCTCAGGTTGCTATTTGAAAACTACAACATAATTATTTAATTATTATATTTTTGCATTTCATGACAATCAAAATGGACCTTACTTTCTCGACTGTCATCACATTTAAAATAGAATTATAAAAAAGAAAATTCACAGTATTACGTTCGTTTTGTAATTATGAATGTTATTAAATTAGTTGCATGCTCTTTGCAATAATTCCGCCAAATGAAATCTTCCAGGCAAGCTTGACAGGTACGCACAGAAACGGTTCGCAAACTGATTTTGATGTTGCTTCTAGCCGTGGAATGAAATATTGTAATGTAAAATTCCAATTTTAAAAATTCATGAAATAATACGTCATAATTAAAGCACCTAATAAATGATGATTTAATTGTGATCAATTTTGTTTTATGAATATATTTTTGATCATAGTTTTAAGATAGCCACGTTGAATATTTTTAGAGAATTTTACTCTTTAGCAAGAAATGTTGCACAATGTCTATAAAGTACGATGATATTTTTACAGCGAACCCCAAATGGTCTTCTTATTCTCTACCATTAAATTATCCACTAACGTCTAGATTTTGTTGAAATAAATCGTGGTTGTTGTGAACTACACGTGGAATATCTATTGACAAATTTTAATTTCTTAGCTTTCTAACTGTGGTTCACACATTATTTAGGCAACGATGGCAATAATGGCCCAAATGGTTACTATCGCGAGAGGAAATGTCGCCCAACTACTATCTCAGAATATTTTGGCTCTCGCACCAGAAAACAGACTTCTGTTAAGCTCGTTGCCTCAATTCTGAGAGAGGTGAAGGGAGGCATTCGCTTAATAAAAAATTCACAAAAGGATTTTAAATGTGCCAACAAAGACGAAGAACAACAACATTGCTTTCTTGACACATCGACACAAGTATATGAGAATATTTACAAGCTTAGAATGCGATTTGCAATTTGTTCCAATGGAAAAAATGTTAAGAAAAGACCTGTGGATGGAGCCTATTAAATACTCAGAATCCAAAACTAATAGTCATCAATTTTTACTTTCTCTCCTTACTTCGTAAGAAGAGACGATATTTGATCGTGCGCCGTGAAACCGCGAATTTTTTTACAGAAAATCTCTTACTGCCGGGTCCTGGTAACGGAACAGTGAATAAATCATTTTTATATAGTCATTTACGCACGCCTTTAGCACGTTGAGTAGTCAAAATCCATGTTTTGTGGGTTCTTGATGCCGAAAAATCGATTGGCGGCAAAACGTCTCTTCGTATGTCTCTCCACCCGTCTGCCAGTCAATATGTCCGTCTCTCGGCTTGTCCATCTGTGTCTGTGTTCACCGATTACGTCGAAAGCGTTCAGAATTTATTCTCCAAAATTGATATTCCGCTATCGATTTAAAGGAAGTCGAGGCCCTCTGAATTTAATACAGATATATTATTTTTTGAGGATATTCTAAATGATAACACATTTTCAAACTTTTCTCAAAAATACCTCCAAATTTTGGCTCCAAATTGATTAAACTTTGACCTCGGCTAGCGCATAAACGCTTAAGAGAATTGTGCAGATCTCATATTTGTTAAAATTCCTGATTTTTCGAAAATTACGTAAGTTCAACTTTTTCTGGGCGTCTTCCTACAACTACAACATAGAAGATACAGATTTCATTCAAGAACAAATCTCTTGCTGAAATACTGATCTTGGAATAAGTTCATTTGCAATTTTTCGAAAATATGAGTAGTTATCGTGTAATTTTGTGTGAAATTTAGGAAATTTGTACACAATTACTTTTAAGAAAACGGCTCAAATATTCTCCTCACATATATCAAAGAACGTTAAAAATTGTTTGTCTTATTTCCGTTGAACACTGTATTTTTTAAAATTGCAAAAAGGTAAGTTTCCAAAACTACAACTTTGAAGACACAGATTTTTGTCTTAAAATATATTTTACAACTTCAGCTCTTTAAAAAAGGTCATGTTCAATTATGTGAAAAAACGAGTCTGTTTCGCGCAATTTCTTCAAATGAATGTAAATTATAAAAACAATTTTTTCTAAAACCGCTCCAAATTTTCTCTTCAACTTTTCCATGGGTAGAATGAGGAATGCTTAAAGGAATGGCGTAAGTCACATCTGTATCTGCATTATTCGCGTCTGTATTTTATCTTCGCAATGTACGGATCGGAGCCCTGCAGGAAACGATTTTGTTCGAGCACCACCACAGTTCGCAGAAAATCTGTTAGGCGTCAGGTTAGTAGGACAGGGTTTTGCTCGGCTGCAACCCACCGAGCGATATTCACTCGACCCTGACAGCCGAGCATCCGACGTTCGGTGCGAGGGGAACGACTCGGACAAGTCTTCCGTAGGAAGGCAACGAGTAGTGGGCCACAATAAGGCGATGTGTAAACATGAGCTAAAATGAGGTCGAGGGCTGTAGGAGATAAATTAGTTGAAACGGAAGAGTTTTTGTTACGCTTGGAAATACTACTCTTCAAATAAAAATAATAAATAATACAGTGACTGAAACAGTTAAATAGAAACAATACACTATATTTGATTCATTTTTATTTTATAATTCTGGATAAATAGCCATAATGACGTGCTGCTGCTCAAACGAAAGAGTAAACATATCTTTCAGGTACCGTGTGAGTATTAGAAACGTTTCTAATTTAAATTAAAATAATACATTATTCAACAAATTTGTGCAAGTTAATTACGGTACGAAACCTAAAATTCCGTTCCAGATTGCAAAAAGTATTAATTTTAATTTACAGAGGTATATAATAATAATAATATAAGTATTACTATCATTTTTTTTTCAAATTCCACTTTACTTTTCACTGTTACTCGTTTTCCAATATTTTAAAAACAAAAACTTGTCGCCCGTAACAGAAGTTTGCAAAAACATTGAGTTTTTTTGTTTTCTTGCGGAAAAAAGATGTTCGTTTACATACAAACTTCTCAAATCTGAAGAAAGTCTTTGAGATTTCACAAACAATGTGTGAAGCCTATTCTTTTTAGATTTTTTCTGCGTTAAGGTGCCATCTCGAGCCAAATGTAAGCTTTCATAATCCTCTTATTTTGCTTTTGACGCCACGACACTGTAAAGGATACCGCTCACGGTGTCTCCTCTATCAACATCTGGCATAGCTCGAGGCCATCGTCGCCGCCGCCTTGGGCCCGTGAACCAGCCCACCACGAGCGTGCGCAGGACGCTCGAGAGCACCGTACTCGAGGCTGAAATGCTCGAGCGAGTACGAGGGAGCGAATGGCACGCCTTGTAATTTTCTAGTGTGAATACTGTACAAATGTTTGCAAACAATTCAGTGAGTTAAGAAGATTAGGAGACACCGTGGCTTCTTGACACATGGGTCTATGTTGTACCGAGATTCATACATCCACCACAATCTTCCATACGCTCTAGCTTGGTGTCTCGAGTCCTTCACAACATAACGAATTTCCCACAGAATTCTCAGTAAGATCAGTACAACTAGTGGTGTTGCAGAATGGAACAGACTTTCCCGTTTTAGTTTCCTATTTCCTTGGGTCTTCGCTAGCTATTTGGAATTGCCACATACTCTTTCTTGCCAGCTGCCATCTATCACCGCCAAAAATACATTTTTTGGTCATTTTCTTGATTGTTCGATTTCCTATTGGTAGAACGGAAATATTAATTTTAGAATATTAAAGAAAACAAAAACTTAGTCCTAAATGGCAATTTTCTTTTAAAAAATTGTGTGCCGTTTTTAAAGAAAATTGTGTTTTGGCGCTACTAAAAATGGGAAATTTGAAGCTCATTTTCACAGAAAATTTTTTGTTTTTAAAATACTTATTTTAAGTTATTTGAAGCACTTACACTCACAAATATAATAATGTTTACAAATTTCTGGCGATGTGCATATTAAAGATGTGAGAGATATCTAAAAAAACATTTGTATAATTTTTGAAAAAACAAAACAATAACTCAAAATAAACTTTACGTCATATGAAAGAGTGTAATTAGCAATATCCGTTACAAACGTTTCAAGAAAAAATTTGCAGCTATATATGAGAAAATGGCGCTTCTGAAAATGTGGAATTTTGAGCTAGTTTTCACAGAAAACTGTTGTGTTTTTGAGAAACTTTACTTAACATTATTTAAAGCTCATGTACTCCTTAATATAATAATATCAAAAAATCAAGGCTAATGTAAATATTAATGACGTGAGAGACAAGTAAAAAAATACATTTTTTGTAATTTTTGAAAAATCAAAAGAATAGAACAATATGACGTTAAGGTCATCTCATAAAACACATTTAGCACTATCCCTGACAGAAATTTAAAAAAATAATTTGGAGCCGTTTTAAAAAAATCTCGTTTTCCTAATTTTTAAAATTGCAAATATTAAATGCAATATTGTGCAAAAACTACTAAAATTTTTAAAAATGTACAGGACCTTAATGAAAGAACTCACTATGGACCACAAATTTTATTTGAAGGAAAAACCTCTATCTTCAAGTTTGTAGCTCTTGGAAGACGTCGAAAAAATTTCAAACTTTTGCAATATTCGAAAATGTAAGTACCCTGAATGTAAGAACCCGAAAATGTAAGTGCTTCATGTAAAGTACCCTCAAATTTTACAGAATCTTTTTCAAAATCTCAAAGCTTCGACTATAACCAGATGGAGCGGGAAATATCCATTTTGGAAGAAACCGTACGTATGGTTTAGGCGCTAGCAGTGTTCACAGACGGACAGACGGACGTTTTGCTTTCAATTGTTTTTTCGGTATCAAGGACGCACAAAACAGGGTTTCTGGCTACTCCACGTGTTAGGGGATTTTGTTTCTTAATTTAGCAACTGGTTTTATCCACTTTTTTGTTATCACGGCCCGGCAATAAATTTTTTTCCGCCGAAAATAGGCCATTTTTTCGCGCAGCATTACATAACTTTCCCTATACTACGTATATCACTCCGTGTATACGTACGTATACGGAAAAGTAACAATGGTAGAACTCTGATATCAAATGTGGTTTAGAGCTTGTAGAATAATATTTTCGTAGTTAATTGATTTTCTTCTGTAATATTACAGAAGAAAATCAATTAACCTCTCTCTCTTCTTTCAGCTGAAACCTTATCTAAGGTCTTGATTTTCGTGTATCAGTATTTTTTTAGTTTGGTTGTCATATCTGCAACCATCTTTAATCAAAAATATACTTCGGGGCTAGTTGGAACTTTTTATTTGAGGATAATTGACACAGTGTCAACCAGTCCTATCCTCTGTCTGCCAATTTCTTTACGAATTAAAAATGTTCTAATATTTTACATTTAGGGTAAATGCAACAATAGCAACGATAGTTCAAAAAGAATTTTGTAGTTTACTCCAAATTATTGAGTTAGAGTAAAAAAGTGACTATGTGTTATTCAATTGTCAATTAGAGGCAATATTTGAGATTAGATCGTGGCCCGGAGATTTGTTAATTGGAAGTTTTGATATCAAATAGTTCACTTCAGCTGATGATATGAATTTGATTAGGTGTAATGCTGTTGGAATTTTCTGTAATTTGAAACATTTAGAGTTTGCTTATAGTGTTTGAGGACAAGGGGGAAGAGGGGTGAATGTGCTGGCAAAATGTTGTGATACTATCAGTGATTTATCACTTGAAGTCTCTCCTATGATGTTTTGCGTTTTTAAAATAGTATAACATCTCTCTATTTAGTTACTGTATTGTTAACTCCATCAGTCAATAAAATTACGTTCAGTATTTCAAAACTTCATTAAAATAAAAATGATTATATTATTTACTAATGAACGTAAAGTAGTTAATACCTTTTGACATAATTGATAATAGATTATATATGTAAGGTTGGATAAGTACCATTGATTTAAAAGATGCTTTTCAACATCAAAACAACAATAACATAACATGTGACAGCTCCATTTCACAGTTACAAGATTACGATACCTTATTGCCAATTGTAGAGCTGTCTACGACTTTTTGTTAATTTAAATACATGTTTAACAACAATCACGATAATACCATATTCAGTTGAATTATAAATACAGGAAGCAGTGTACGTATTGTAAAAAACCGGATAGAAAAGATATATTCGCTTCCGTGTAATAATGAAGTAGCAACGGTGATATGAGAGTAAAGATGGTCTTGTATTTGTAAATGTCTAAAGAATTTTGTTCGGAAAACTGTGTGTGCAACAAATGCAGTTTGATACAAGAAGAAATGTTTGCATATTTATTTTTCTGATTTATTAGAAAATGAATGTTTCAAAACCGAAAAAATACCATAAGAACAACTAATAATAGTCCAAATCCTGCGAGAAAATGAGGAAAGCAAACATGATTAAAAGGTTAATGAGTTATTTTGAAAAGTTACATCATAAAACGAAAAATCATTTATTATATTGTAATAAAATATGTGTATTAAATACATACACACTTATTTCTAAATGAATTTTCAGAAAAATTTCTCACATTCTAAATTAGTTAAAGAAATAAAATATTAAAAGTATTTAAGATTAAAAATCCATTCAATTTTCATATTTTCTTAAAATCCCGTTATATACAGCATTTAAGTCATCTCGTATAATTAATTTAATTTCATGCAAATAAAAAGTAAGTTTTTCAGATTAGTATGTTGAAAAGAACTGCAAAATTCGAATTCCGTCTTAAGAGAATAGATCAGTTCAAAAGCAAACAAGCCTGAAACTGCACTAAATGGAATACTAATTTGTCTTATATTTATTTATTTATTTATTTTTTATTTATTTATTTGTCAAAAAAACAGTAAAAACTGTAGTGTGGGGAAAGAGATTTATCTGTGCACATTTTCTTGAGGCTCAGAATTTAAAAAAAAATTCTCGTGTAAATGGTCTCATCTTTTTATTGCCGTGGATAAAAGCTTGAATGTTGCCGTGAGTAAAAGCTTTATTCATAAACTACAAAATAATGTACTGAATATGTAATGCATCCTCCGCCATGTTTCTCCAAGGCTAACAATTAAAAGTAAACGTTCATAAACCTACTTAGGTAGCTCAGAGTATCAATTGATGTCACTGCAGTGTCTATGACCATGATACCCTCGGGTTATAGTCCCGATGGTTCAGGACTTTCGACACTAGATCGATAGCTAGTTCGAGTTCAGCAGCTGTTTGAAGGAGAATACCAGCGGCCGGCTGTTCTGATCGGTAGTTTTCAGTAGTTTCTCCGATCAACACCAGGCGAATGCGGCAGCAGCACTTTTTTAAATAATTTATTTACACTTGTTCGATAATACATTATCTTTCAAGGGGTTGAAGTGTATCAATAACAATTTCAGCATTTGAGGGAAAACTTACAGAAGTAACCTCAGAACATTCTACTATAACACATAATACGTTTGCATGATTATAAATTAAATTAGTAGGAAATAGCAGTACATTTCAGTGTAATAATAATTTGACCATTTATAAATTTTGTTGTTCATTTGGAAGAAGAAAAGATGAGATAATTATGGAGGTTGTAAAAAGTCTTCAGTAAAACGTGAACGAATATTTGGAAAAGGTTTAGCTGATTTGCCAAGGTTAAAAGTATTGTGAGCAGGACAAGCAGAGAGACTGGTGAAGAATTTGGAGGAGAGGTCAATCCAAGTTTTTAAAGGAACGATGCCTACTTCTCCTATAATTTGACTATTTCGCTATTTCGAATAAACTAAGGATCTTTTAAAATATTTCTTAACAACCTCTTTTGAATGACTTCTGGTTTTTCAAAATTAGATTTTGCAGTACCACCTCATATAGGGCAGGCGTAAGTTAAGGAAGGGCGAATAATCTATTTAAATATTGATAAGTCTGATTCTGTTGATAACTTGAAACTTTTGTTAAAAAAAGGATATAATTTTAAAAGTTTTATATTAGTTTTATGGGCAATGGTAGATATATGTGTTTTCCAAGTTAATTTAGTGTTCAATTGCAGCCCTAAATATTTTACTGCTTTATTATAGGGTATCCAAGGAATTGCTTTACCATTAATGATTAGGGGGTAAGTGGGAGTAATTCGTCTTAAGGAAACATTTTTGCTTGTGATTTGTGTGGATTAATTTTAATTTGCCAGTTGTTATACCAAGAAATTATAGATTTTCGGTCGTAGCAGCAGTCCTCTAACAATTGGGCCTTGGAACGCGCGAGACCAGTCGGGAACTTATAGCGTGCCCTGGCTGGGGTGGTGCCGCGCTGGTGGGATACGACTGGTTGGGGAAAACCCCGCTAGCTGACTTGTAGATCGGCTTCGGATTTCACCATCCAAGGTGAAAGATCACCACCACATCCTTTGTACTACACTTACTGAACTAATAGCTTTAGCAGTGGACGCGCCCAGAATCGTTAATCAATCAATCATCAATGTTCAAAATTTTTATACATGCGCCTCTATACGTTTGATTATTTAGCTGTATGATACAATATCCCTTTAAGTAATAATAATAACAATATGGATAATTATAAATGATGTTAAATGCTGGAATTTAAACTAAAAAACTGCATATGTATACAAAAGCAGTTTCCCCGCAAAGAACTTAGCCAATGTAACAACTAACATTGCTATATGTGCATGCTTAAATATATCCAATGTCCGTTAGATCATTTGTGAGATCAAGAACAATATATTTAATGAAAAAATGTTATGCACATATTTACCAAAATCGACTAATGATCATATAGCTGACGCGTCTGTTATCAATAATACTCACTCATTTACGCGAATATTTAAATTAAATTACCATATCTACAACGTATCATTGGTACTTTCCATTTTCACCAGTTAGTCTCGACGTGCAGGAAAACATTTTGATTTTTAAAAGTGTACACAGGTAAGCTTGTAGTACGTGGTACATTATCCTCAGACATAACCTCGCACTACTTTCGAAAGAATGTATAAACGAATAGTGGTAATAAAACAATATTCAATTGTCAACAAGGATAGAGTTTCGTGAAATATTTCACGAAACTCTATCCTTTGATAGCCATAACATGCCAAAACCTTGCTTATAATATTCCTCTGGATAACCGGTCAGCAACCTGGAATTTTTATTGGAGCAGATGGCAACGCAAATGTCTCCTTACTTTTTTATTCCCTCCGTTTATGAAGTTTTAAATACAAAGAGCTCTTGTAAACGCGGAAACGAAGAATCCTCGGGAAATCATTGCTATCAATCACTACTGAGCGTAAAACTTCTGGTATATTTTCCAACACAACTCAATCGAATTATCAGCGAATGCTCATGAGAGATGCAGTCACTATTATTCGATTGCTGTTCGTAGAGGAATGTTGCCAAATTTTTCAGGCATGTGGTAGGAAAAATTATAGTCTCTTATTTTGATGCGAAAACCACAAAAAACGACTTCCCAAAAATTAAGCAAAAATTCAAAAAAGAATTAAATAAAATGTTAACACGATTGAAAGAACAAGTATCCGACGACCAATATTCGACCAATATTGTTTATAATGTACATAAATGACTTAATCAAGTATATGATAAAATTATTTGCGAATGAATGTAAAATTCAGTTATTTGCTGACGACACGTTATTGAATGTAATTGGCGAAACAGAAGCGGAAATTGAATTTAATCTATAGAGTGTATTTATTGCAGTACAAGAATGGTTAAGGGTAAATAAATTAATAATGAATGTAGAAGAGATTAAATTTATGATTTTACGTATTGGAAGAAACATAGAAGAAAGAGAAACAAAATTATTCACAACTGATTTAAAGGAAATACAACGGGTATACAAAATGAAATATTTGGGAGTAATTATAGATAGTAAATTAAGTTTTAAAGATTATATAGTATATATAGTAAAGTAAACAGGGAAAAAAGATTAATATGTTAAATAGAAGTGGGCAATATATAAATGGCTATACAAGATGTTTGATATATAAATCCATAATTGCACCACATTTTCATTACTGTGCAACAATACTGGTTGGAGCCCAAAAAAGTGAAATTCAAAAACTTCAGATAAAACAAAATAGAGCCATGAGGGTAATAATTCAATGCAATAGATACACTCCATTGGTAGACATGCTAGACACTCTGAAATTGATGTCAATAAAAGAGAGAATTCAGTACAAGACACTAATTTTTATTTTTAAATTAATTAAAAACCAAATAACAAGAGACTTAGTAAACAAAATACAAAGAGTGAAAGATAAAACAAGAAGGGAAACAAGACAAGCACAACGTTTAGTAATTAATTTTAGTAAAACTGAACAGGCAAAAAATAGAATTAATTGTGCGTTAAGTTGTATTGTGCGTTACAAATTGACAAGTGTCATATAATTTCCAAATATATGCCGCAAATATCTTCAACAATTTTTATCTGAATGATATAAATTACTGTGGAGCTTTATTGGTTTCGCAAAGGTGAATTAAAATACTTTCTCTGCAATGTGCAACATCATGAGTACAGGTGGCGTCAGAATCTATGTATTGTTCAGAGGCATTAATTAGAAATTCAAAATATTCGATGTATCTACGGAATACGTGATTCAGGAACTCTAATAATAGAGGTATTGTATATTACAATAGAACTAAACATCAATTCATGCCAACTAATTTTGGCAAACAGAAATCAATAGAAAGCGGATTTATTGGAAGATGAAAAGTGTACAATTATGTCTGTAATCTAAAATCTAAAATGGATACTAATCTACATGAAGTTATTTCTATTATATTTGGAGACTTACGATAAATCATCAACAAATGACTTATCTTAATTTTTATTACTTAGTAATGACATGAAGCGCCATTAATAAGTAACATAATTTAGTACATAATTGTTTCATTAAAATTGATAAAAGTAACGTAGCTTCTATTATCTTCCTCACAGTATGGTTCTATGAATTAGCCAAAACTTTTCGTCTTACGTCTGGAAGTATATGAGCCGTTGAGAGCAAAAGTGGTGTAAGTCAAATTTTGAAATATTTGAGTTACATGCACTGGTAGATGGTTTGAACATTGTCTCATCTCGGGTTGAAATGATCTGAATCAAACTTCAATATTTCTTAGCTAGAGGCCAGCACAATGCAGAAGTAGCCAAAAAGTTGCTCATACCGCTGCAGGATTTGTGATTAGTCACAGGTTGGACGAAACATCAGCTTCTAGGGGCTCTCAAGAAATAGCTTCCTGTTTATCTGCACGCATCACAGAAGACGCATTTCGAAAAAAAGAACATGTAATCGCTTTTAGTGATATGTGCACAGGTCATTAGCGCAACTTCAAAATTGTTCTCACTTGGTTGAAAATCCTGACAAAGCCCTATTTTTTCCGTATTTTCCCATCACATTACTATCTGAGACGAAAATTGTGCATGCCAATTATTTGAATGTAAATCAGAGTTTTCAGAAACAGTGTGTGCCAAAGTAGGGAAAGTCAACAAAATAGCTAACAAGTTAATTACTTAATTAATAAGCAATGTTTCAGTCCGAAATATCTGTAGTAAATTAACAGAATATCTCCTTAACACGTTCGTGACACTTTAGATCATTTATTTCTAAGCTTTACTGTTTCACAGAGTTTTTTGTTAAGATGTCATTTTACGGAAAGTATGTTTTTGCTCTCAACACTCCCACTCTTGCTCTCCCACTTTTGCTCTCAACGGCTCACATGTAGATTATGTAATTCTTTCCAGCAAGTCCGTTATCACTTCATTTGAAAAATGATTCACCATGCAGCCATCTATTAATGAAGTTGAAAGTCTCAACATATGAAATGTCTCGAGAAAGTTGCATTCGCCTCCATAAAATGTATCGTTTCATTGTTTTGTCGTTAAATTTACGCGAGCATAATACACATTCATTAGTTAATTTGTACACCGCAGAGTTCCTGAAAATGTTTTATATTCAAAAGTTAAAATACTATTTACTCATATTTTGTGTGTTGATATTCCATGCCGGAGGCGAATCAATTAATAGTAAAATAATTAATTTATAATAATTAAATAAACTTCATTAAAAAGGCATTGAATTATTCACCGCGATACTTGATAATATGACACTTTTATATTACTATGTTCACTGCTATTTTCAGTGACACGTTGATGGTGTCTGAATTGTTCAAATTGTTGTTTCAATCAGCTTAAATAATTTGTGGTAGTGAGAGCTTTAATCTTCAGAGTAAACATCTGTTTCTGTTCATTGCTTACAAATGCGATGATAATACGACCCAAAAACAATTGTATACTTGCAAAGCACATGAGAAATTACGTGGCAGTACTTCTGCAATTAACCATATAATAAACCGGGAGATACTGTTTTAAAACAAATATTTATTTACAAATCACAATGCGATAACCCGAACCCAAGAAAATACCGCCCAAGTCACATTTCACACGCCAAATCCGACTGTTAACCGACAGAGGAAAACAATAAACGAGAAGCCAATCACTTTGAAACGTCCCAACCAATGCGTGTTCACTTATCACTTAATCAGAATAACACCGGTATTAGCATTTGACATAGTTGACAGTTGAGGCAGTAGGCACAGTCCACTAATTCTCACTGAAAGATAATTAGCCTTCCGTATCAGTTTCTTCCAAGGGATAACAAAGATTCTTAAATAACTATCAATTTTGTATAAGTATTTACATCCAATACATCAACAATGAATTTGCGTCATGCAAGAACAAAGTATGCAAACATGCTCCGTGTTGGGACAGCTAAGACACAATGTCGACGAGCGAGATATTCGTGATAAGTAGCAGGACACGTAACACAATCTTTCAGATATAATTTAGGCTTTCGGTGTTTACACCCCAATCACCTCAGGCACAACAGTCATGTTCACGCCAATCAGTACAAAAAATTTTTTTTTTCAGTCGACCGCGAAACTCAAAAGCACCCGGGTCCCCTTCGTAGGTAGACGCTGCCTTCGTTACGAAGAGGCCTCGGAGCGCTCACAGCAAAGCAGTGCCCGCCCCCGCGAACGCCGCTCTCCTAACCTGCATTCCATCGTGGCCACGTCACCAGCTGCGCCGCCAGCGGTCGCTCCGCCTCACCACGTCCCGCGCGTCACGTCGCCTTCGCCTTCGGCTTCGCCTTCATGTGCGCCTTCGCCTTCGCCTCCGCGCGCGCCTGCGCCTCTGCCTCTGCCTCGCCCCGAGCACGCGCGTCTTCCGCCACCGGTTGCGCGGCGCGCGGACTCTCCCCAGGTGCGCACCCGCACGGAGGACGGTGGCGGATAAAACGCACCGGCCGGCCCGGTCCGCCCCGCGCGCGACACCGCGCCGCCCCACTCCGCCTCGCTGCCACCACGCGGCCCTCCGCTACCGCATCCGCTCATACACCCAGCCGCCACTCCGTCCCGCTCCGCGCTCCGCCCCGCTCCGCCCCGCCGCGCTGTCCCGCGCCTCCCCGCGCCGGCTCGCCGCGACCCGCCCCGCCCCGCCGCCCCGCGCCGCACCACGCCGCCCGCCGCTGGCCTCAATCTCCGCCGCCCCGCGTCTCCAGGCAACCCGTCGTCTCCGGCTGGCGTCGTGTCGCTCCGCGCGGCCCCGCCCCCCGCCCCCGCCCCCACCCCCGGCCCTGCGCCGCCCCTGCGCCGGCTCCGCGCCGTGGGGCGCTTCGCGGTACCTTCGAAACTTCGCGGTACCTTCGTGCTGTGCTGGCTCGCCCCACGACGAATCGTATTCGCCGCTACCTCAATCCCCGCCCCACCACCCCGCCGTCTCGCACGTTTATTGGTCTTGCAATTCTGTGCATCTCCTTCATCGCCCTCGATCTCATCCCGGCCTTTCGTCGGGTTCTTCGGGGACGGCCAGTTCAGGCTACAGATACGCCGAATTTTCTGTTTCTCTTTTCGCCCTCACCCTTCGCTCGTTTCCACGTTTTGATACTTCACCAAAACAGTGATGTCTTGAAACTGAATCACCGTTCTCTCATTCTTTCTTCTCTGAATCGCTAACCCTTTGAAATATATCTGCGATTTTCCGCAACCCATCGTCTCTTCAACAATTTTCTCAGGGCTCTTCGATATCTTTTGGAAAGATCTCGTGAAACTTATGTTGAACTAAGGCAACGACGTAACGTTTGGGCAGTGGCGTGAGTGGCAAATTGGGCTCCTATTTAAAAATACCGCTCTTTTTCTACATAGAAATCAACCAGTTGTTTCGTACGCAATGTATTCGCCAGATGGGGAAAGTTTTATGATACTTAAAATATTTTTTCTTTTTAGTGAAAAAACACAAAATATGTTTAAAAAGGATCTCTAAAGATTTTTGTATTAAAATATACATTTTATTCAGAGAATATACTACCAATATTTCTCAAAAATGCATTATGATTTTAAACAAAATGGACAATAAATAGGGCCGGTGAAATGGCCACCAGGTGAGTTCAAAAAGTGCGAGGCTTAACCACAACACGCGTGCGACTCACTAACGGTTTTACGCCAACTTATTCACAACTGCAAGATAAATTCAAGACTACACACTGTCACATCACCTTGCGCTTAACTTGTATCACTCTAGCATACATATCATTTGGCTGCAACAGCGCAAAAGATCTCAGCCCACTGACATCTCGTCTCCGCTACAAATTCTTCTTAAAACATGCAACAGGTGGGTGTTCCGTGTGTCCCCAGGTCTGTATCATTAATCCCTCAAAGAACAGCTGCGGTACCGACAGTGGCATCGTAGTCATTTAGCTCCTGCTTTATTTATTTATTTATTTATTTATTTATTGAGGTTCAAGAGCCCTTCAACTGTTGAGGTCATCGAGACTACCGACAGATAACGTAATACGTCTCCCTACCCCAAATGACGATCATGACGATAATGTGAAAGTAGTAAGAAGTAGAATAAGAGGTAGGAGAAACGGGAGCATCACTAGGAAACCTGCAACAAATTTCACGTGGATAAATGGCGATCAAACCCTGGTTCCAAGGATGGAAAACTACTGCTAAAACAGCTCTCGCTCGTATTTTCACACAAAATTACGCGAAAAGTACTTGAAAAATTATACATGATCTTATTTCAAAATCTATCTTTAAGGAACAGATTTCATTAAGGGAACAAATCGCTATCTTTAATATTTTAGTTGTAGAAAGAAAAAAAATTGAACTTTTGCAATTTTCTAAAAATCAGAGTTTCAACGAACACGAAAGCTGCACCATTCTCTTAAGTGTCCTTCACTCTATCCATTGGATAGTATCCAATAACAAAGAATAAAGTTTAATTAAAAACGTTGGAGGCATTTTTTAAATGTTTGAAAATGGCCCAGCGATTTCATGTAAGGTACCCTTCAGAATCAAATATCCGTCTCAAACTCAAGGGGCCGCGACATCAGTCAGATCGATGGGGGAATAACCGGTTTGGAGAAAATCGGATGAACATGGATTCTGGCTACACCACGTTTTAGGGTATATGTTTCCTAAATTTAACAACTGGATTTATTCAATTTTTCCTTACCAGGCCCCTGTAATAGGAGTTTTTCTGTCAAACATTTGCCGTTTTTTTCGCGCAGCATTACGTAACTTTATCTCGATTTCGTAATCGATAGCGAGAAAGTAAAAATTATGCCCTAGCTACTTCGTCCCGACCAATTTCTCAGTCGCTGGATCGCGAGATCCGGTATCTACCTACTCGATGAATTGCGGTTTTCCCCTCCAGATATTTTTCTCCAAATTTAAAACGCTCAATTTGTTTTACAAGAGGGAAAGCGAAGTACCGCTTGGGACAGGACAAGCGATAGCACCCGACTGCTCCTCCAACATGTGAGGTATTGAAGGACATGTAAGTGCAAGTGTTTATCAGGGACCTAAAAAGTATTAAATACCGATAAAAATACCTGTGAAATATCGGTATTCATCCATACATCTGTCAAATATCATTATTCGTTTATAACGGTAAAATACCTTTATGGGACGTCTACACCAATATGGACGCCCAAAAAGGTTATACCGATATTTTCAATGGAAAATAATGTAGCTCACAACCATCCATATAGAAAAAAATAATTTGGAAAAGAGGAAGAAAGGGAAAAATCCTTACGTTAATCATTTTGAGAAATACTTACTAATTAAATAAAAGATCATGAAACCCCGTCCACACACGCGACACGCGCCCACGGCCATTTACACGCGCGCTCATCCACTGGCATACGCCCACTCACGAGCCACTCCCTCCCACTCTCTCTCTCTCTCTCTCTCTCTTCTCGTCTCTCTCTCTCTATATATATATATATATATATATTGTAGTGATACCGAATCCATTACGGCTGCGAGCCTGAGAATTGCTCCGCGTCGCGCGACAGAGGGTCGACGGCGGCGCCAGGGTTCTGTCAGGCCACCCGCTGGACCCGCCCCCTAAAATTCGTCGCACCCAAGTGTCCCGCGGCCTGGGGGGTCTTCTCGTGCACGCGGCACTGCAGTACTTTTCCGCGGCGCCCCTCGCCCTCCCCATCCTCCCTTGAGATTTTCGTTCCCCCCCAGTCATTATTTCTGCCCCTGTTTGACAGAAAATTGAAGCGAGAGAGAACGAGTGCAGGTTTCTCTCTCATTTCTCGGCCCCAAAAAACTTCCGATGATTGGGCGGAATTATTCTACGACGCAATACCCTTTCGCCAATAGCCGCCGGACGTAGGCAAAGCTCTAGAATGTTCTAGAACATTCTGAGGGAATTTGGTGGGGGAAGGGAGGCTCGAAGGACTTCGTGCAGGCGACATCACAGACAGAAGGTGAGAGGCCATCACAGAGAGAGGGCGTGAGGCCGTCACAGACAGAAGGTGAGAGGCGGTCAGGGGGACGAGACGTTATTGTGGAGGCGCCCGGCGTCAGAGATAAAGTTTTGTTTCTTAGTTGGACTTATACGAAAACGTTGAGTTCTCGAGGAGCATTTGTGCGTGGTTCTTAAATAAGTGTAGACCGCGGATTGTGAAAAGTTTTATTGACATTCTAATAGTTCAGGAAAAAGTATCTGATTTGTGGTCGTGTTTGGAACATTATCGTGGAACAATTTGATCATTCACGAACTTGCTACGAACTCTAAAGTACCGTGCGGTGAACCGAAAGTGACAAGGTCATTCAACTGAGCAGACATTATCTGATCATTAGCAACAGTAAGTGAGCGGCGCTGTGTGTTGGGCCAACGCCCCTGCGACCCCGTCTTCTACCTGACTCGGCCCTGCGCGCCCCTTTGTGCGGCGTCCCACGACACTCCCGCCGCCCCTGCCAGCCAGCTGGCGGCTCGAGGTCGTTCAACTCTGGTTTGTTGTGCACGTCCGCCCCGCTAAGGCGGTATTTTTTTTCGTTCTTTTGGCGCGCCCGTGGTCGAAAGACATAAACAGTTTGGTGAACAATCTTTAATTACCTTTGACCGGGCGACGAAGAGAAGATTCCCGGCCGCGCTTGGCTGTCAAGAGGGAATCAGCGTAGAGGAAAATATTGTTCTTTTTTTACTGTAGTAATTTTCACTTTTCAATTTATTTTATTATTTTATGTGTGCATGTCATATTTTGGAATTGGGAACGGGGAGCATGCTCGCCGACATGAGCGGTAAAATCTTGCAATCTTTTTTTATTAAATAAAAGCCACCTATTTGTTAACATGAGTAAAAGTCTCTTATTTACACCGGCCACTAACTTCCTCCATCTTCATCAATTTAGGCAAGCCTTTCTACCGACTGAGCGAGCCGGCTACCACGTCTACGGCGCCCAACCGACAGACGGGTAGTCGCAATATATATAAATATATATATATATATATATATATATATATATATATATATATATATAGTAGAGAGAGAGAGAGAGAGAGAGAGAGAGAGATTTAGATCTAATATTCTTTATTGCACAATTTCCTCTACAAATTCACAAACATTTGCAAATATGTTAAAAAAGGGCAAGCATTACAATATGTAATACAAACCTGATGATATAAAATAAATTATATTATTAAGAGAATTCAATTTATTACATAAAATAAACAAATGTTAACTGAGGTAAAGGTAAAGGCAACGGCGAGTCTTAGTTTAATCACTAATTTTCATAATTGAATGGCTTAGTGGGAAAAAGTTAGTTTACGACGCAAAGAACAAGATCGGCATCAATAAAACCGTTTTTAAAATGGGTTTAGGGGTGACACAAACCCATAAAACGACCCCAATTTGGGCCTTTTTTTGCTACATTTAAGAAAATAACGAATAAATATTATTTAATGTCATTTTTATTAACGTTTTTTTTGGCTGAGGTGGTGCCTACGTTACCCCGCAAACAATTTTATGAGCATCAAACAATACTTATTTGACACAAACAGTGAATATAAACAGAGATGAACAGAGAATATATACATACATATATTCTCTCTCTCTCTCTCAAACACATACACACTACACACACATAAACACTCGGCAGAAAGTTTGCTGGGGCCAAGGGTCAAACATCCGTTGCTCACATTTCAATCCTCCACACTGTGTAAAGAAATTGATAGTCTGGAATATGTCGAGTGCTTTATCCTCTGCCTAGAAGCGTGGGTCGAATCGCTGACCTCCGGAAACTGCCTAGGCAACGGCGCAACCCTCACTGCTCTTACAAAATGGACGGATTCCGAGAAAGCATCGGCAGTGTCAGGAACGTTGCGCGAAGTCTGTCAACCGGTGTCAGATCTCTACCGCATTCATCCTTTCAGAACTGATGGTAAAAGCCATATCCGTTGATATCTTTTTAGTTTGAAGTGCACAGAGATAAGCATTCTTAAAAAATTCTACCGAAGTTAATTGTAAGGATATTATAAACTAATGCAATTTCTAAGAAAACGGAAAAAGAAACTTACATACGGTGCGCTTGATGACATTTGATGTTATACTCAATGTTTTGACACTTTTGATTATTGTGAATATTTTGTCTGTTATTCTGAATATTTTCTCTCGAAAATTTTTGTTTAGTTTATTTATTTATTTATTTATTCTATATTGAGTTAACAATTTCAGGAGCCCATTTTGCCATAATTTTACTATTTGGATTATTCATGCAAGTGTTCGACTTTCTTGTCTTTCTGAACGTGCCATGTATTCACCGGTTTTTGTCACCCTGCATGCCCTCCGAGAAAATGGACTCCCACCCGAGAGATAGGCCGATAATGGCAGCGTAGCTACTGCAGGATAGGCGACGCGCAGCGATTTCCGCACTTCGACAGGCGGCAGGTCGTGAAAGGTTCTAATACGAATTGTAGCAAAAACTACTTGCAAAGCTTCATTGAATTTAAAAATTTGTTTTATGAGTTTTGAAAGGTGCTAAACCAGCTGATTAAAATTTCAAATCGAGAACATCAATCCGAGAATCCAGCACGATGTGTTTTGCGTGTTAAGGTGGCTCCACGTATTCGGCATTCGCCGAGCAGCGAGCAACTGCTCACCCGATCCCGACCAGCTGATGAATGTTCGCTCCCTTTGATGTGTGTCCAAAAGACCGGTAGGGCAAGCGTCGAATGTTCGTCACTCGGCAAATAGGAAGCGACCCATCCACACTACTCGGGATTCGGCGAGCGGTTGCTCGCTGTTCGCCGAATAGCGAATGTGTGGAGCCGCCTTTAGTGTCACATGAAATTGACAGGCAGAGAAAAAACATTGTGAAATTGGGAAAAACGTTGCTTAGGATGAACAGATGTACATTTATTACAAATATCATAGTCAATGGATTGAGTTATTATATTCTGGTCCGTCAATTGTTTTGATAATTATTTCCGCAAGAGTAGTATATGCTGAATTTCAGGAGGTGGGCTGCGTTAGCTCAGTGCCATCAATGCCACTGTCTCTGGTGCCACTCTGATCGGGAGGTTGTAAGGTTCGAATCCTAACGGTGGCGTAATTTTCGACACTAGCTTAATTTATTTAGGTTCAATTGAGCCGCTATCTGAGAGAATTCTAGCGGCCGGCTACTCTGATCAATATCAGGCGAATGCCATAGCATTACTTTACCAAAGGGACCATGGGCCGCTCACGATCATCCCTTCCTCTGTTTTGTCCTAATTCGTCCTCCTAACACACTTACATGCACTACACTTTCACACTTGTCTGGAGACCCATCGAGAACTTAAAGTTTGTTCAGGCTGAGGCAGTGCCTCACTGGGGGAGATTCTTGGAGGGGGAAATCCCTCGCAAGACGAAATCTAGGTAAGCGCTGGATCTCAATATCCTGCGTCCGAGGAGCACCGCCACATCCCGCGAAGAAACATGCACTACATAAACGGGGCTAATGACAGTTGACGTGGGAACTGTCAGAAACATCAATAAACCAATCAATCAACAAATTCGGAGAAGCCGATTTTCCTCTCCTGCTAGCGAAACGCGTCATCGTACTGAAGGTTTGCTTTCAGGGCGTTTCAAGCGGCCGGATGCTCTTACCGGTGGTTTTCAGTGGTTTCTCCTATCAATACTAGCCGAATGACGGAGCAGTAACTAACAACCGGGCCATGGACCGCGCGCGATCTTTCCTTCTCATACTTTCTTCTATGCTCACCCCTTACTTACACACACATTTACATACACTGCACTGCCACATACCAGAGACCGGTCAGTAGCTTGTCCCGGTTGAGGCGGAGACCCACTGATGGGAGATACCTGGTTGGGGAAACTCCGTTAGTCGACGGTAGGTCAGCGCCCGATCTCACCATCCAGCGGGGGAAGATCACCTCCATCTCTCAAGGAAAACTGTGCACTACACGTACGGGGCTAAAGGATTAGCAGTTGACGCGCACGGGAATCAATAATCAATCATTCAAAACAAACTCCAAGCTCTGACTTGTGGCCTGAGATCTGTAATAGTGTAGTGCGTGGAAGAGTGGATATTTAAAACGAAAAGACGCGGAACAAAAGATAATGCGCAATATGTGTCCCGTTTGTTTAAGTGCTACTCCGGCATTAGCCTGGTACTGATCGGAGAAACCGTAGAAAACTACCGTTCAGAAAATCCGACCACTAGAATTCTTTCCCAGCCAACGACAGGGCTCGACCTAGCTAGAATATTGCTAGTGTTGAAAATCCGCCACTATCGAGACTCAATCCCTAGGATCTCCTGGTCGGAAACTCTGCGGTGTGGTTTTCTAATGAAAATACCTGTATTCATGAGAAAATACCGGTATAATTTTTTGGAGGTATTTTATCGGTATAGACATCGGATGAATGTAAGATACCTCTAAAAATGACGGTATTTGATATCTTATACCGGTATTTTTAAAGATATTTTGAATAGTGAAGGTATTTTTATATCGATATAAATATCTTTACCTCTATAATTTCGGTATTCGGTCCCCGGTGTTTATCAGGGAAGAAAAGAGGACAAGAATGAAGAAGGAAAGATTGTGAGCATTGTGTAGACCGTTTGTTAAGGAATTCCTCCAGTATTCGTCTGGTACCAAAAATATAATCAGAAAAAAAAACACCGAAAGCTACGAATCAGAGCAGCCATACTCTAGAATTCTCCTCCAGACTGTGATAATCGAACAACGAGGTTGCGAAAGCGTTAATTTGGTCCCAAGTTTTGGGGGTCATGGGCTCCGCTCATTTGTGCCTACTGTATGACGTCGGGTTCATGAGCATTTTAGGCAGCATGTGTATTACCTTGTCACTTACTACTTCGTTTTTTAGGAAAGTTAACCTCTTCAGTCCTGAGGTATCATATGCGATTCTTACGTTTTTTTTATCTTTGCTACGTAATCCTAACCCACAGAAAGCTTTGTGGCCTTGGTATCAGAGCCTCCGGCTGCTAGAATTCTCCTCCAGACAACGCAACGGCTGAATTCGACGTAGCTATCTAACCAGTGTCGAAAATCCTGCCACCGTCGGGTCTCGAACCTGAGTATTTTCTGTTCAGAAGCAATGCACTGAAATCAGTTAATGCCACGAGCCACCATTATCCTTCCAGAAAATGCAAAGAGCAAATTTTTTGTAAAATATTTAGAATATATTTTTAATAAACCGAAAAATGGACTACTAGGGGCGGCAGTAATAAAAAGGAAGGTTGCAATGAAAGAAATATCTGCAATGCGTGCCAGTATGAACGATGTTTCGATTATGTTAACCGATACGGTGAGGTGATTCCTTCTCTCAGCTGTAGGGATCAAGTGTGGGGTTTTGCAGACGCGTGTGAATCATTTGTGCGGGTGGAAACGGCACTTGCGCGTTGCGCGATCACTGTGCACATGAGAGTCTTACGACAACTTGGAAGCACAAGTTTGAAAGGTTGATCGAAATTGAAAGCAATTAAATTTTGGTACAAAATATTAAATAGGTCATTGTATAGTGAGGAAATATGCTTACGTGAAGACATGATAAAATTATCAAACTTGGATGGGTCAGTTCATATAAAAGATTGCTTGAATAACGGAGTTTAGGAAACCTGCGCTTGAAATGTGTTGTTGCAACTGCAACAGTTTAGAGCAGATTAGACAAAGACTTGCTGACATTCAACGACTAGAAATATATCGGAAACTTAGGGAAAACGTCGCTGACACAGCAGATAATTCTCGAGGTCGGGTGGAGGTACGCAATTTACACAGATAATCTTGGTGGGTCAGCGAGAAGTTATATGCCTGGCTGCAAATAGGGGGCCGGAAGTTGAGACAAATACGGTCAGAAAAGGGAAACTGAATGTGTTTTCTGTGGCGAGGTAGAAGACTGGTTGATACTCTTCCTGGGATGCAATATGGAAACGTTGGTGGTGGGGTATGAGATACTTCGAGAAGATCAGAAATGAAACGCTAGGATTAAGAGTGCTGCGCGACAAGAGAAAGAAAAAGAGCGTAAGTCAGATTGTTGATTTTGCACATGTGGCATAGCAGAACGGGCTTTGAAGAAAAGAAAGGAAGCCTCTGGTTAAACTATCGGTAAGATAGACTATAGATAAGTTATTAATTGTCAAAAAAGAAATTATTTGCAATCAGTATTTAATATTGTAAGTTTTATTGCTATAACTCACGGTGAATTAATATTGTAACTAAGGCTGCAAGTATTGAATTCACACTTGGTTAATGTAGTATATTTAAAATATAAGAATTAATAGCTTTTTATTACCGCTGTTAGAGTAATGTTGCGGAAAGTTTCACCATTTGCTGATGTAGAGAAAAGCCCAGTCAGGCAGAGGGAGCCAGGGTCCTCTGCAAGCAGTCCATGGCATCCACGTGTCTAGGGAACGGCTACAGACGCATTACGGATAGTTTAGTTTAATGTTTCATATTTTTATTTTCTTTCTACAGAGTGGAGAGAAAGTTACGTAATGCTGGCGAAAAATGGGAAGTTTTGGGCAAAAAACTTATTACGGGTCCGTGGTAACAAAAAAGTGGATAAATCCACTTGCTAAATTAAGAAAAAATACAACTAACACGCGGTGTAGCCAGAATCTATGTTTTGTGGGCCTTTGATATCCAAAAATCGTATAATATCAACAAAACGTCTGTCAGTCAGTCTGTCTGTTAGTCAGTGTAGCTGTCAGTCAGTCAGTCAGTCAATCTATCAGTCAGTCTGTCAGTCAATCCGTCAGTCAGTCAATCTGTCGGTCAGTCCGTTTGTCCATGTGTTTATCTGTCTGTCCATCCGTCCGTCTGTCTGTGTCTTTCCGTTTGTCCATCCGTCCGTCTGTCTGTCTGTCCGACCGCCGTCTGTCCGTCCGCCCGTCTGTCTGTCCGTCTCTCTGACCGCCGTCCGTCTGTCCGTCCGCCCGTCTGTCTGTCCGTCTGTCCGTCCTTCCGTCTGTCAGTTCGTCCATCCGCCCGTCCGCCGTCCGCCTGTCAATCCGTCTGTCCGTCTGTCTGTCGGTCCGTCTGTCGGTCCGTCTGTCCGTTCGTCTGCCAGTTTGTCCGCCCTTCCGCCTGTCCGTCTATCTGTCCGCCTGTCTATCGTTCGTCCGTCTGTCCGCCCGTCTGTGCAGTCTCATGTTCGTTAAGAACCCTAATTTTTCGAACATTGCAAAAGTTCAATATTGTTTCGGATTCTTCCTGCACCTAAAATATTAAAGATTGAGATTTTTCGCTTAATAAAACCTGTTACATAAGAATAGAATATGAAATAAGTCGTGCAAATTTTAAATTATTATAGTTTTTTCGTGAATTTTTGCGTGAAAATACGGAAGGGAAAGTATGTTCTGTTTTAGCACCAGTAGTTTTTATACTGATTTACAAACAAATTTGAAGTACATTTTAAATACATATACCCCACATTTATTTAACTTCACTTCTTCTCACTATAAACTAAAATTGATTGCATAGCCCAACGCTTTGGAGATCTTTTCCATCTTCAAGTACATACCATTTTTCAAATATTCTTTCAAGATTATTGCTATGGTATTAGTAGATGAAACATCAAACTCTTCGATGAATTCTAATTGGGGCTAAATTGCTAGAAGATTTAATTTTGGCAGGATCGGCCAAGTGCCTTACTTGGGATCTGTTTTCGATGTCGACAAGCGTCCGCATGCATGCCGTCGATTGTACTAGTGGATTTAATTTTGCCAGGATCGGCCAAGTGCATTTCCTCGGATCTGTTTTCGATGCCGACAAGCGTCCGCATGTATGCCGTCGATTTTTGGCACCTAAAACAATCCCCCGACATTGATCGGACTTGATCCGCGAACTTGGATCAGTAGCCCGATATGATAATCACTATACCATCTAAGCCGGTTTGTTCTGTTGTGTTAAATGAAAATGTGAAGTTTAATGTTTTTTGTGGCCAGAGCTGTTAGTGTGGCACCCCTGAGTAGGGTTAGTGTAATATTATGATTGACGACGTTTTCTATTTAGATAAGCTCCCACCACACCAAGTACACCAGAAATATAAAAATTAATGATTCTTCGCGAGGCCGACAATTAGAGCCGGGCAAAACGGATTCTATTATCGATCGGTCTCGGTAGCTTTGCTTTCGCAGTCTCGGAGCCTCGAAGATCGCGCGCGCGCTCCTTATCTGCCTGTTGAAAGCTACACGCAGGTCTCTCTTAAGAATCGGAAGTATCGGAACCGCTCCATTTTTGGCTGTTCTCGTCAGTATCGGCCGGTATCAGCAGTCTCGGCAGAAGCGGCCGCCGCCGGGCGCTCGGCGGAGGCTCGGCGGCTCGGCAGCTCGACGGAAATACGGTCGCCTCGTATTGTGATTGCAGAACTCTACCATTCAATTGTAATTGATTTATTATAATCGAAATTAAATACAATTTCAATTTATCTATTAATTGGTTGAAAAGTAACAATCACTCGATTAATTGCAAATAATGTTAGAGAGAAAATAATACAATTTTTGAAATAATTAAAAGCAAAAAACGTGTGCGAAAAGTAATTTAAAATCAACTTTTTAGCAATATCAATAAAATAGAATAAAAATAAAAACTAAAATAATTGTCATCAATTGGTTTTACTTTGTGAATTCTTACACAATAGTGAAATCAAGGTTATTAATTGGAATCTCTAATAACGTAAATGGACCTGCAGTTTATTTTCAAGTAAGCAAAGAAAATAATAATAAAAGTTTACATTCTAGAATAACATATGAAAGCACAAAACTAAGTGTTAAGGGAAAAGTAATATATTTCATACCTATTGTTATGTCATTTAAATTTCTTGCAAATTCGAATGTAAGTTATATTTATTAAACACAATTAACATTTGGTATTCATTTCATCATTACGTAATAAAAACGCATATGCGACACAAAATTGAGATTGGTATTGTTCTTCTCTGCATGAAAACGTCCTTTCGTCACTGGGCACAATTTATTGTAACAGTTGATGTAAGCCGCCATGGCCTCTGTATTGGGTAAAACAATTGGCGGCCAAACAACGGTGCCCACTGCAAACCAGCCTATTTAACTCCTTGCCCTATTGCTACACACGGGTAGAGTTTTCAGAAATTCGAAATACATAATTAATTATAATATACTACATTTACACATCATATAAAATGAGAGAAAATTAATAAATTTATAACATGTTTACTCCATAGAGAAATGCTGTAATTTAGTATAAGCCTGAAATTGATAAAAATAAATGTTTTAATTGACTTTAATTCTATCACTGGCATACGAAAGGGATCTATCATGTAATTCTTTCAATTAGCAGAACCTTCCTTCCATTTCCTTTACCTTCCTGGAAGAATATATGGGACGGTGAGATATCAACGTCGGAAGTTGGGGTTATCGACTTGCCCCCTGAGATGCGAGTGATGTTTGCATTGCGAATCTGAGCCCTGCGATCACCCATGACCCATCGGTTACCTACAATAATCCGCTTCTTTTCTTTGTGTAAAGAATTAAGAGGTATCTTAAGATACAGAATGTCAAATTCAAAAACAAATGACATACTCGGTCTAGGTCTAGATAAAAAAATAGAAGTTTAGTGCCAAACGGCTGGGATTAGTGAACGTGGAAATGATTTAAACATACACTTTTAACGAAACTAGAAGAAAATAGAAATACATTATAAGAAAAAAATCTTAGAAAGTTAAATCTGCCTTAACATATATTTACGTGAAAAGACGAAATAAATATACGTCATAATTGTTATTTTTATTTTATTTTTATTAAATACATGTCAAAAGCCGAAGGCTATCTACAAATATTACAGGTGCCGCTAGATTGCTTGTGCATTGGCCAACGTACAAATCTCGTATGTCGCAAATTATTTTGTCTTATTCAACAAGACATACCGCCAGACTGCCTCGAGTTTGAACTATACAAAACGGTGGCGAGAGCTCCGATGACGCCTCCAACGTTTATTCAACGCGGTCGGCGCACACCAATAACAAGCCAAGTTTCGGTATCGTTCGTTCTCGATAATCGTAATTCCGGAACTGGCATTCTCAAACACAGTAGTATCGGGGCGCCTGGTTTTGCCGCCGAGAACGAACGGAACTGAGGGCATTTTTGTCCGGCTCTACTGACAATGCTAGTGAAGATTTCTATGCAAAGAGACGACCACAGACGGACGGACAGATGGATGGGCAGACATTTGCCGTCAATCGATTTTTTCGATATTAAAGATCCACAAAACATGGATTTTGACTAACCAGCGTGTTACAGGAAGTAATTTACTGTATACAGAAAAAAGATTTATCCACTTTCCAAGGTCCGGCAATAAGAATTTTTCTATCGAAAATTCCCCGTTTTTCAGCAAAAAGGATGAACATTCAGATGAAGAAATCCAAGGAAAAGAATTACTAAAAGGGCGTTATTTTATATGTCCGAAAATAAAAGGAAAGGAAAAAAACGTTTTAGGCAATGTTCGTCATAGGCTCATATGTGCGGAACATCAGAAAAAATTGCACTATTTGCTTGACAAAGGTAAAATAATTTGAAAATGTGTTTGAAACATTTCATGAGTGTCTACATATATGTATGTAATTGAAAATAATTTGGTATTCCATTTTCTCCCACTTCTAGCTCACCACCCCAGGGTAGGGTTAGCGCACAGTTTCTAATGGGTACAGCTTAAGGGTTAAAAGAGAGACAAAGGTAGTTTAGTTCCTGTGTATTAGGACGCGACCTGCCTAGTACGATTTTCGCGACCTGCCTCGTACGTATGCTCGAGCGCTGTATGTCGCTGGGGGTAAATTCCAGGTCGATGTGTAGGGCGTAGCAGAATGCAGTAGATCAAATGGCGTATGGGCTTGCAAGCTTCTTAAATAGATTTTTTATAGTAATATGAACAATAACATTGAATCATTACAAGCTAAACTGGAATTGAAATTGATATATATATATATAGCAACGAATAACAAGAACAACAAGATGATGCCACATAATTACAATTCCAACAATACATGTCCTAGGTCAAAAACACAAACAATTATTAAATGACTTTCATTGCGTAGCCGAAAATGATTTTACACCTAGATCGCAACAAACTGACATGGGGCTTGTTTCAAATAGAACGTTTTGTAAGCTACAAGACATTTTGTGAAAGCAAAAAAGTGTTATATTATACGTATAAAACGTATTAGTGTCTGTTACATTTTATTCACTACGCCGGAAGATACTTTGGTCACAGTTTACACAGGATCCCCCTTCCTATCATTCCTCTTCCCCTTCCTCTACCTCGTAACGGTGAGTCATCAAATTGTTACTTCTGGTTAGCTATTGTTACTTTTGGAGGCCAAAAACTAGAAAAAGAATGCGTGAGTCCACACCTGAAAATAAATAGTTTTGAAAACGTTTGGTAGTTTAGCATTTACTCGGCTTCTGACGGCAGGCCCTTCAGTTCTTTTTTCCTCAGCCGCATTTTACGGTTTGTTTTTTCATCTTAGATGTAATGGAGAGACCATTTGGGGTGAATACGACAATTCGAAAGGTTATAACGCGGTAGAATATAGGTCTTTTAATGACTTGAAGGCCTTCAGCTTAGCCACATAATTAACAAGTAATGCAATTATATGTGTAACAATTATCTATTAAATAAAAGAATAAATACTTTCATTTGTTGGTGACAGTTTGATCTTCTTGAGGCTTATTTTAATTTATTAATTTTCTACCTGTTTTTAAAACGATGAGTCTCTATATATTTAAATTGAAAGCTACTACTATTTTATTACATTTTTTCATTCTTTTCATCGTATCATTTATCTTATCTTCACAGTCGAGTCCGAGAAGCCGTGCTGTGCACATCGGGCGTCTCAGCTCTTATCTACAGTGGTGTTTCGGCGGCGCGATCTGACGGCGATAAGTGCCACGTTCAAGACCGCTTACAACTGAACAGTGCGTAATGTCTACGAGTGGCTGCCCCGACACGGGGCAGCACATTGCTAATGCAATGCATACTCTTAACTCTTCAAGCAGTGATTACAATGAATTAAATCCAGTGCAAACAAATGAGTTCTCAAATGCTCCTACCGAGCTATACAACACTCAGCATAGTGAAGTTCAAACTCTCTAACATCATGTGTCCCCTTCACCCCAACAGCAATATTCAGTGCAACAATTAAGTCAGCAACCCCAGTTGACGGAAGTGAATCAACCTGGATATGTTTGGCTGCAAGTACCTCAGCAGGCTCTACAGCTACCACCCCAGCAACAACTCCACGTAATGCAACAGGCGGCCTTTCAGCATAGCGCTTATCAACATGACCAAGGTAAAAGATCAAGCCAGCAAGCTGCTCACGCTCCTGCGCAAAACAGTAAAGAAAGTTTGCCCACGGATAATGAAAATAAAAAACGAAAGCTTTCGGATAACCAAAATAGAAATTCAAATAAGAACAATAACAACTCATTGCAATATAATGTACCTACTCACTCAAGGTTCGATCCCCTCGCTGAAGAGGAAGATGAAGATGAAGTCACAGAAACGTTAGTCGGTGCGAAAGAGAGCAATATTAAAATTCCTCCAATATTCGTTCACATGGCCGGCAATGAGTATTTAACCTTAATACAACATCTAAATTCTGCTTCAATAAATGACTTTCTAACTAAACAAAATGGCGAATACACTAAAGTTATTTTCAATGAAATCAATGACTTTAGAAAATTCCGAAAATACTGTGAAGAAAGCAACATTAAATTTCACACGTACCGAGACCCCAGTAGTAAAGTGTTATCTGTTGTAATTAAAGACATCCCAATATGTTACACCGAACAAGATATTATACAAGAACTGAAAAGACTGGAATATCCCGTAACTAAAGTGTGTAGACTTTACGATAAAGCCAGAAACCCTATTCAAATAGTACATCTTGTGGACAATCCCAAATCCAAAAATATATTTAATGAGGACAAACTGATGTATAATATAATAAGAGTTCAACTAAGAAATAAACCTAACCAGCCCATTCAATGTAAGCGCTGTCAGCGTTTTGGTCATACTCAGGCAAACTGCCACAACGTGCCTAGGTGCGTGAAGTGTCTCGAAAACCATCACTATTCTCAATGTCAAAAACATGAAGGTGTCGCCCCTAAATGTGTTAATTGCAAAGGCGATCATACCGCCAATTACAGAGGCTGCCCTGAATTTAAAAAGTTTGCCAAACCCTACCAAGGACAATTCCGAAGACCTTTAACTAACCTGCAAACCAATCGGTTCATCCAATTTTCCGCACCTAGACAACCGTCTGCAACCTCTTCTCCTCCATCATCTTCTACATCTATCAGACAACCTCCTCCCCCACCTCCTTCCTTGCACTCAACAAACTTTCCACCACTGCGCCTCCCTTATAATAGAGCATGGAATAATAATCAGTACAATAACATCCCTGATATAAATAATTTAATTTCAAATATAGTATCCCAAATAATCTCTATTTTAATGCCCCAAATCCAAAATATGATTCTAAATGTCCTTCCAAGCTACTATAATGGACCCAAATAAATTAAATGCTCTTAGTCTGCTTAACTTTAACGCAAATGGAATAAAGAGACAAGAAAATTCCTTTCGGTACTTCTTAAACGATCATAAAATAAATATAGCTTGTTTAACAGAAACTCATCTCATACCTGGCGAACGTTTCTCTATACCCAATTTCAAAATTTATCGTAATGATCGGATATCAACAAATGCTTCAGGTGGAGTAGCAATAATAGTTCAAAAAGATGTTATGCATAGTCAAGTACCTGTTTCCCACTCGACAGATTTGGAAGCAGTAGCAATTGACATTAACTATAATAAATCGGAGGTAGTTATCATTACAGCATACAAACCACCAAACAAAAACTTTCCAACTGAATACAGTAATATCTTTTCTCAATATCCTCGATTCATTTTGCTGGGAGATTTAAATAGCAAAAACAGAGCTTGGGGTTGCAATGTGACTACACATCAGGGTGTCAAATTGCTTAATCTTATTAACTCAAGCGGTCACAACATAAGTATTCATGCTCCTATAGAGCACACCCACTACCCATCAGATCCAAACAAGAGAGCAGACATCCTAGATATAATCATTTCAGAAGGTATAACCTCACCGATCTACCAGAAAGTAGTTCCAGATTTAGATTCGGACCATTCTCCCATCCTCATATCGTTGGGAACACCGGCACACTCATTAGAAAAAATATCGAAACAATTAAACGGTAAAACTAACTGGAATCATTTCCGTGAATTAATAACTAGCAGTTTGACGTATCCACACAACATGATCTCCATTGAGGACATAGATAATGAACTACATAAACTCACAAACTGCATACAACAATCATTAAAATATGCTCATATACCCTTCCATCAGACACACAGAAAGTAAAAAACAACACTGCCTAAAGAACTTCTTGAACTAATTAAAAAGAAAAGAAAAATCCGACGTATCTGGCAATCCAGTAGAAATATAAACAATAAACGTGAACTAAACCACATCTCAAAAATTGTCAAACAAAAAATAGATGAATTTAGATTTTCTAATTTTCATAAATTTCTAAGCCAACTTCACCCTAACACCAGACCACTATGGAGAACAATCAAAAGCATAACAAAAGATCGAATAGAGATACAACCTTTACAGAATAATGGTAAGATCGTATACTCAGACGATGAAAAAGCGAAGGCCTTAGCTGAATACCTACAAGGAGTCTTCATCCCAAACCCCGTAGAATATCCCATGTTTAATTCAGAAATAGAAGTGCACCAATACCTATGTGCACTGTCCCAACAAAGATAAAATTCATTTCTCCTTCAGAAGTGGCAAATTCCATTAAACTTTCCAAGAGTAGAAAAACACCCGGGTATGACAACGTCACTAACAAAGCATTAACATAACTTCCTCGACAAGCAATTGCAATAATAACTTCAATATTCAATGCATCGTTAAGATTAGGATACTACCCATCGTCATGGAAACGAGCTGTTATACTACCATTCTGCAAACCAGGGAAAAACCCCAAAATACCAAGCAACTACAGACCAATTAGTCTTCTCCCTTCTATAGCAAAAATTTTTGAAAAACTTGTTTTAAAAAGACTCCAAGCATACTTGACAAAAATCAATGCAATTCCCAACACCCAGTTCGGTTATAGACCTATTCATTGTACTACCCATCAACTGCTGCGACTTGTCGAACATATTGTAAATGGTTTTAACGACAAAAAACACACAGTAGCTCTCTTTCTAGACATCTCCCAGGCATTTGACAGAATTTGGCATCAAGGACTAATGTACAAACTACGAAAAATTGGTACACCTGATTATCTGCAGAAACTAATTCAAAGCTTTCTTACAGACAGATATTTTCAAGTGAAAGTAAATGATACTATTTCACCTCTTCACCCAATTCTCGCAGGTGTCCCACAAGGTTCGGTTCTTTCACCAACATTGTTCTCAATTTTTACAGCAGACTATCCAACTCCACAGGAAGCAAGTATAGCTCTTTATGCAGATGATACCGCTATTTTCACTTCACATACTGATATCAATTTAGCCTATGATTACATACAATCCTACCTTCACAGCTATACCAATTGGACCAAAAAATGGAGAATTAAAATTAACCCCTTAAAATCACAATCTAAAATATTCACACTCAGACGTCCTCCCTTCCCTGCACCCTTACGAATAAACAACACCGATATTCCCTGGCTTTCTCATTCTTCGCCAGTCAAATACTTAGGTGTCTTACTAGACAAACGGTTAACTTGGAAACCGCATATTATTTTCAACCGCCCAAAAACCCACGTGCAAAAATGTTTAAATTATACCCTTTTATCAACAAAAATTCCACCCTTAGCATAGAAACTGGGCTGCTCATCTACAAAACGATTATAAGACCTACAATGACATATGCTTGTCCAATATGGCGCAACATAGCACCTACCAACCTATCCATTTTACAGAAAATCCAGAATAAATATTTAAGACAAACCTTGAATGCACCATGTTTTATTTCTAATTCCCAAATCCATCGAGAACTTCAAGTACCTCTCCTCTCGGAATTCATTTCGCAAACCTCTCAAAAATATTATTCTCTCCTCCACGCATGTCCTAACGCTCCAGTATTCAATCTCGGCCAAAACTCACATTATCCTTCACGCATTAGATCCAGATTCCCCAAAGATCTCTTTCGCCCACCCTGAATCATAAATCATTTGCCCCCATTCCCAAAACACCCTCCCTCCACTACCACATAATAAATGCAAAACTTCCGTTAGTCAAGTATTTCAAATAAGAAATTTTAAAAATAGTTAAGGGTTGAATCGACACCCGCATTTGCCTCAGGATGGCCCCATAAATTCATGTATGTAGCATTGTACCAGTCAAAATCCCCGAAAGACGAAAGTCGAACGGGAAGAAAATAAATGAAAAAAAAAAATTATCTTATCTTGTACAATTTTTAACGCCAATATAATTTGGTTCAATGTTCGCTAAAATTTTGCTGTTTTTTCTTTGTAATCTGAAGACGAGGGGAAAACTATTCATCAAAACGTTCCAAAAAACTAGTATGTAAAGAATTAAAACTTAAAGTTGTCCTGTTATAAAGAAATATTTATTTTTAAATAATTTTGTGAATTGGCATGACAAGAAAACCCCTACGCACAAAGTACCTGTATCTTTCCGCGACGTGTCATATTACATACACAGATATTCATCACTTAAATTATTCACAATTTTTCGTCAAGGAACAGCAGGATCTCTTGAAGAAAATTAAATATCTAAAAACCATCAAACAATTAAAAACTACGAAGTCAACAGGATGTAACAAAAGCCTTGGCTTTCTGCCTTTAGTAAATTCATTTATAAAAAATAATATCATTAAATAGAAAAATAATACAAATAAAGGCAATATCAAACATCCGACTGTGTTCTACAACTAGTCGTGCTACGTGTACGGAAAAGTACGTGTACGTGTACGGAAAAGTAAAAATACATATTGCGAACTTTAGGAAAACGTTAAGGAAATTCGCCAAATTAAACTTAAACATTTTAAAGCATAAATAAACATTCCTTCTAAATACTATTTTATTGTTTCAATTAATCCAATTACGCTTTGAATAATTAAATGTCAAAATTGTTACTGGAAGTTTTTCTGGAGTATACAACAATGTACCTGTTTATAGCCACCCATCGCAACAATGATGTTTGTGACGATAATTGTAGTTCATGACAAAAAAAGTTTTAAAACATTAAAAATTGGCTTAATTTCATGCAAAATTACACAAAAACTTGTCATATTTTCGAAAAATAGTGCATGACCTTATTTTAAGATCTGTCTTTGTAGAAGACATTTTTATGGAAACATTTGCTATCTTCAATATTGTAGTTTTAAGAAGACGCCGAAAATAATTTGAATCTTCGCAATTTTGGAACGATCAAGAATTTAAACGAAAATAGGATCTGCACCGTTGTCTTAAGCGTTCTTTACGCTACACGAGGACAGAGTTTACTAAAAAACTTTTAAGCTATATGAAAACTTGAAAATGTTCAGGCTTCAGATAAAGTATCCCCGAAAATCAAAATATCCATTTCAAACTCAGCGAGCCTTGAGTTAATTCAAATTAATGAAGAAATATCAATTTTGGAGAAAAACGTTTGAAGTGTTTAATTCGATTTATTTTGTTAAAAAACAGTAAACATTTTATGTAACATATGGGGAGAAATAAAATTGTGCACGTTTTTTGGGAGTCAGTAATCTCTTCCCAACATTTTAACTATAAATAGTTGAAAGATGAGTAAAAGTTAAAAAATAAATAAAAATAAATAATAGTGAAAAATTAAATTTAAAAAAGCGCGAAGTAAGCAACATTAGAAAAACTAGACATTTTCTATTTCAAGTACGAGTATAGAACTTTTTGGCATCGGTAAACAAACTGCGTATTTGATTATTTTTACTGCTAAAGAATAGTAGCACACCCCCGGCTCTAGTCATACCGTAGGGAGATCTAAACCAAGGGCAAAAGAAGAAATCAACAAAGCATGCGTTAGTGAAGCGTTTATGCCAATTTCATTTATGTCCAGAAGCAAAACAATCATCACCATATCATGTCATCTTCGGTTACATAACGTTAAACCCAACAGTGGTCGCTAATGACATTGATGTTGATACGACCTTAAATAACAAAAAAAAAATGTACCATGTATCTCGCAACCAGGTCGTAGTTGGCAACTCTCGCGCGTGCACATGGTCGCGAGGAACGGGAGGAGAACGCATTTTGTGACAGAGTTGCCTGTGATAACACGCGTGCTTTGAGATGTATCGTCAGACTTGCTCTACCTCTCAATACAGGACTGCGAACCAAATGCGACTGCGGTGCGTCCAGCGCTCTTTGCTCCTTTCCTGGGGTCACATCTGTTCTTCGAGGTGGAAGAACGGGCATCTCTTTAGTGCACGTGTACACAAGTAGTAATTTATCCTCCAGCAGTGGCGCAACCAGAGTTATTTCATAGAGGAGGGAGGCTTTAAGTGTAATTATTCAACCCACTAGGTGTTCTTTGTAAAGAATTTAGAGTAAATTTTAAAAAAATATTGATTAATATGATTTCTATGAATTTATAATTTATAATTAATATTTATAGTTATGAATTTGTTGCTTTGTATATAACGCATTCAACTGATATAATCAGTGACTCTAATTACTATAGAAAAGTACAATAATAAACTAGTGATGCTTAACAGCATATACTTTCTCGTATTATTTGTAAATTTTACGTAGTATTGTTCCTGTAAAAGCGTTTACCACATGCAAAAAGTATTTGGTGGGTATGGCTTCTAAAACTAGGCACGTAGGTCCACTAAATGTCCATACAGATTGAGTCACGAGACCATCTCAGATGCATTTGTCCCTACTGGCTCGCTTTCTGTTACATATATAGACGTTTCAACGAAAATTGGAACTGCATTTCATCTGCACTCTTCAGGTATCTCTCCGAGCGGGGCATCGCCCCTGCCTGGGCGAGTTCTAAGCACCCGACATGTGTGGTAGTGTAGTGCACGTAACTGAAAATGTGTGCAAGCGAGGGGAGAGAGAAGAACAAGGAAGGAGAAGGCAAAATCGCGTGCGGTCCGTGACCCGCTTTTTAGAGAAGTGCTCGAGCATTCGCCTGGTGTAACCTCGAAAAAATCGAAAATGGAAATCAGGTCTCGAACTGTAAGACCTCTCGATCAGAGTCGCTGCAGAGACAGCGGCAATGCTGACTCTACGATCAACTCAGCCGGTAAGTTCCTCCCAATATTGTCAAAGGTTTCCTATGACTAAATAAATTCTTATATTCTGTCGAGTGTCTGCAGAGCGATTCGTTTCCTGATGACGTCACCCCCGGCTCCCGCGGGCTCCCTCCGGTTGAGGCAGCGCGGCGTGCGCCTCGGGGCGCGTGGCTGCCTGCGGCTCCCGCGGGGAGCTCCTACCGCCGGCCGCCGCCGCCGCCACCGCCGCCGCCGCCTGACTGCCCGTCTCCTCCCTCGCTCCGTCTCTCTCGCTCGCTCGCGCGCGCCCTCGCGCTCGCCCGGACACGCGTCGACGCGCAAATTTATCGGCCCCGGCCCCGCTCCCACCCCCGCGGGCTCACTCGCCACCCGGCCCCCCGCCCCCGGCCCCCTCGGACCGTCCCGCTCGCCCGCCGTCTAAGCGTATGCCGGTCGCTGGCTATTTTCAGCCCATGTCAGCCGCCTGCCGATGCGTCGATAAGGCACGCCGCCACTTTGCCGGCCTTGTTAGCGGCGGCGGTGGCGGTGGCGGTGGTGGCGAGGGCTGCCGGCTCTCGCGGACGCTCGGTGGACGCGTCGCTCACGCTGCCGCTCGCGTGCAGAGAGACGTGAGGTTTTTTTTCCTTCGCGTCTCTCCGAGAGGCGCTCCGCTTGCGTTGAGGCGTTGGAGAAGGGATGCTGCTTGCTGATTCGGAACATGGGCCATCAGCAACAATACTCCACGAACACACGTCATTCGCCTATGCCTACGCGCCTATTGATGTTCTATTCTTTTTCACTTTATAGATCTTTCGTGTTCAGGTGTCCAAATCCATCGATTACATTTGTATCGTTGTTTCAAAGAGTTAATACTTTCAGGCAGTTTTTCGAGATTCTTAACAAAAGTAAGATTCCACAAATGCAAAACTGCTGGCCCTGAGTCCCAACCCCACAAACTGGAGGAAGAAGGACTCTTGATTTTGTAGTGCCCATCTTTGAAAGTGACCACTTTCGACACAACTTTTATAGCCAGCCTTGGTTTACAGAAGGGAAGATGGAAATAAAGGGGGACGGAGTAAAGTGGGAAGAAAAAAGAAAGAGAAATAAAACAGAAGAATGAATCAATTCCTTGATCTTAAAATATAAAAGCAATGGGAGAAAATGTGTTTAAGGCGAGAAAGGAAAATTAAGGAAGTAATTTTCGAGTAATTTTCGAGCGACGTTTTGGAAGGGTTAATTAGAAGGAATAAATACACTAAAAAACATAAAATGTAAGAAAAAAAGAAGAAGAAAAGAAATATTCAAATACAGATAATTATTAGAGAATCAAAACTAATTCTAATTATAATAATAATAATAATAATAATAATAATAATAACACAGGAATAAAATATCTGCAATAGGTAGTTTGGCGGTACCTGTAGCCGAATACAGTTTTGGACTAGTGGACTGGACTGAGCAAGAAATTCGCACCATGGATCAAAAAACCAGAAAACTGCTAACAATACATCATGTTTCCCACCCTCGAGCTGATATACATAGACTTTATGTGTCACGTAAGGAAGGAGGAAGAGGCCTCAGACAAATTGAGGCCTCCTGGCACAGCGCAATAGTCGGGTTGGGGAAGTATGTAGTCAGCCATCAAGATAACCCTCTAATGAGACAGGTCATGAAATCTGACCGAAGAACGGGAAACAGAGGCATTGTTAGTGTAGCAAGAAGTATTGCGAGGAAAACTAGGCAAGACACGTCGAACAACACAGACACTGAACTTCTGATGCTGCTAAACATGAAGTGTGAGACACAAAAAATGTTAAAGAAATCGTGGAGAGACAAACCACTCCACGGACAATACCTAAAAAGAATGGACAAGGTGCAGATCAATAAAGATCAATCATTTATGTGGCTTAAAAGGGGAAGAATGAAGCCAGAATCGGAAGCACTTGTAATAGCTGCCCAAGACCAGGCCTTGAGAACACGACATTTGATAAAGCGGTTCTCAAAATTTCCCAAGATGATAAATGCCGCATTTGCCTGGAGCAAGTAGAAACCATTGATCATATTGTCTCAGCTTGTCCAATCCTAGCAAAGACCGAATACCTTAAAAGACATGACAGGGTGTGTAGCTACCTCCACTGGCAGATCTGTACCGCCCTCGAAGTTCCAAACACATGCCCCAAGTGGTACGAACACACACCGAAACCGGTGACGTCTGTTGGATTGTGTACGATATTGTACGACCAACAAATTCAAACTGATCGCACGATAACGGCAAACAAACCGGATATAGTTATCCGGGATTTGGCGAAAAAATCGTGTTTACTTATCGATGTTGCTGTACCTTGCGATCAAAACGTCGTTACCAAGGAGGCAGAGAAACGTCTTAAATACAAGAGTTTGGAAATCGAGGTAAGCCGAATGTGGGGCGTAAAAGCACAGGTCGTCCCGATAGTTATCGGAGCTCTGGGATTTGTTCCGCAAAATTTGAGTAAGAACTTGTCTAAACTCCCAGGTAATTCAAAAGACTGGGAAGTGCAAGAAATTGCTTTATTTGGAACAGCCCACATTTTGCGTAAAGTATTGTAGAGGCACTGATATTCACCGAATCTGCTCCTTAGGTAGCTGGTTGCAACCTGGAGTAGATTTTATATTCAGCCGACTCATAAGATCTTTATTCGTGATGTAATGGAATAATAATAAGAGTAATAATTACATAAAATATATACAAGCAGAAAGTCTCAAAATAAGTGTTACAAAATTCTAGGGAATGTACGGGGGTCTAATATGTTCACCTTTTGGCAATAAATAAATAGAAGTTAATGTCATATAAAGAAAATAAACGTGTGAAATTTTCCCTGAATTTTAAATAACACCTACACACATGTTCGACATGTTACGTTCTGACATAAGCAACGAGATTTCATGTACCTGACCAACATCTGCGCCTTTAGGGTTGACAGGGCATTGGCAAATTGGCAAATATTTGGCAAATGCTACATATATAAATGCATATAATTTCGTTTTAAGCAAATTCCCACTATAGTTTCATAGGCAAAAGTTGATCATTTTTACATTGCTACATACCCTAGAAGTTTGTAACATTTTTTTAATATATTTTACAAGAGTAGAGCAATGCGGTGAATCAGTAGACGACAATAAGAATTGTTTCAAAACAAAAAGTATAAAAAATAAGTGAAAACCTTCGAAAAACAAACACGAATCAATTGTCGGGAGAGAAAGTTAAGTCGTTCTTCATTAGTAGAAACAATTATCGTACTTTTCCAGAAGTTTGAAATCCGATTATTATCAGCGAAAAGAAGGTAGTGGGAAAAATAAATGTTTAAATCGATTTAACCCAATTTTGCACAATATAATGAAATCTCTTTTTGCCACAGAACCTATTATTTCCTTTTCAAATCTCCTTAAAAGTTGACACTCGCGGAAGTTGATCATGTTATCCCTGGAATTCTGAGACAGGTAATATAACACATTTCTCATTTTCCACATGGTATGTTTAACAGGTTGTGTTGTACATAAGCGTTCATATACCAGTTGCTAAGCAAGCTTCATAGTATTCATATAAATTATTAATTTTTATTCATGATACTAATCATATAATAATATTATATCATCAAATTTATCTGTATCCTGCTTTTATTGTATTCTGGTTTTATGCTTACTTTGTATTCTGCTTTTTTCTATTAAACCTCATCAATGATTGTACTTTAATTTATTACATACTGAAGGGTCTGTTTTCCAGGTTTCATTTAAACACAGGTTTTCCTGAATCAAAACCTTTTTGAACAAATGCAAATGGAATTTTTTAAATTTATTTGTAAGTGTATATTTGTTCAAATAAAGCATGTGTATTGTCTATTTTCTTCACAAAAATTGGGAGTAAATGAGAGCTGACGATTTAGTCCCCACGTCTCCTATTCACACATTTTTCAATGAAAAGAATGTTTTGAATATGAAAACCGCAATATTTTTCATTTGTTTTGTTTTGTCTCACATTACATTTAAACATGCACTCCCAGTTTTTTCGTCTGTTCTTTTTTTCTTTAATACCATAACTTACTGCAGAACGTTTTATTGATTACATTCGTTTAATTCTGGAATATTTTCTATTGATATGTTTCACTGATTTAATTATACTGGACACAAAATAACATAATAATGTAAAGCCAACATTACAAGTACCATTATTATTGTTATTATTATTATTGTTATTATTATTATTATTATTTTTATTTTTAAGTCTCTCTCCGAGCGAGGTGTACTACAACAGACACCGGGACCTTTGGAGAACCAAGGTGCCTGTTTTGCTTGCAAACTCGGGCGGTCAGGAATCTATGTGAAATTACATCAATAAAAACTTTCTCTATTATTATTATTCCTCTAAATCACGACTAAATGTGTTATGAGTCGACTGAATATAAAATCTTCTCCAGGTTGCAATCAGATGCCTAAGGAGCAAATCTAGAGACTGTCGATGCTTCTACAATACTTTGCGCAAACTCTGAGCTGTTCAAAATAAAGCAATTTCTTGCATTTTCCCAGCCTTTTGTATGACCTGGGAGTGTAGCCAAGTTCTTACACAAATTTTGCGGAAAAAATCTTAGAGCTCCGATAGCTATCGGGTCGACCTGTGTTTTACGCCACATTCGGCTGATCTCGATTTCCGAACTCTTGTATTTAAGATGTTTCTCTGCCTCCATGGTAACGAGTCCAACATGTCACCGGTTTTGGTGAATGTTTGGACATGTGTTTGGAACTACGAGGGCGGTACAGATCTGCCAGTGGAGATAACTACACACCCTTTCGTGTATTGTCAAGTGATCAATGTTTCATATGATCAATGGTTTCTATGTGTTCCTGGGAAATGCGGCATTTATCATCTTGGGAAATTTTGAGAACCGCTTTATCATAATGTCGTGTTCTCAACCTATGATCTTGAACAGCTATTAGATCTGCTTCCGATTCTGGCTTCATTCTTCCCCTTTTAAGCCACATAAATGATTGATCTTTATTGATCTGCACCTTGTCCATTCTTTTTAGATATTGTCCATTGAGTGGTTTGTCTCTCCACTAGTTCTTTAACATTTTCTGTGTCTCACATTTCATGTTAAGTAGCATCAGAAGTTCAGTGTCTCTGTCGTTCTGCGTGTCTTCAGAGTCTTGTTCACAATGCTTCTTGCTACACTAACAATACCTCTGTTTCCCCATTCTTCGGTCAGATTTCCTGACCTGCCTCATTAGTGAGTCATATTAATGACTGACTACATTATTTCCCATTCCGACTATTGCGTTCTGCCAGGAGATTTCAATTTGTCTGAGGCCTCTTCCTCCTTCCTTACGTGACACATAAAGTCTATGTATATCAGCTCGAGGGTGGGAACATGATGCATTGTTAGCAGTTTTCTGTTTTTTCAATGCATGATTCGAATTTCTTGGTCAGTCTAGTCCACTAGTCCGAAACTGTACTCCACTACAGGCATCGCCCAACTACCAATTGCAGATATTTATTCCTGGAGTTCAGAGCGGTTTGTAGGACTAGTCTCATCTCTATTACTTCCAGCAAATTCTCTTTCATTATGTCGTTCGAGATGGTCTCACATTCTTCAATGCCCAGATATTTGTAGGTTTTACCTCGCACAAGATCTTGAATCACAGTGTGAACATGAACTTCAATTATTTCTGACGTTGTCATTTTGCCTCTTTTAATTGAATTTGGACACTTTTCAAGACCAAACTTGATGCAGATGTCATTGCTAATGTTATTCACGACAGAGAGCATTTGGGAGAGAATCGTTTCATTTAAGAATGGTGTTGATTTAAGAGTGTTTGCTAAGACAAACACTTTAAGATCGTCCGGGTAAAACAAATGTGATACTGGTCTTTCAACCCCATGGAGCTTGTAAACAATATCAGCTGGCGATAACTGTCTAGATAGTGGGATCAAACTGATGCAAAACAGAGGGGATAGTGAATCTTCTTGAAAAATACCCCTGTTAATCTGAATACTGTTTCCTTCCGCTGTGTATTAGTAATCTGGTACTCCACAACTTCATAGTAACCTTGCAAAACCGAATACGTCTACAATGAATTCGATAGATCTTCAGGGTCTTCAAAATCTTTTCGCGTGGTACACTATCAAAGGCATTTTGGTAGTCAATCCAAGCCAAGCTAAACGCAATGCGAGCATTCTTAAATTACGCATGTAGTATTATTGGTTTTTTCTTACCGATTAAATATTTTAACATAATGTTTGCAGAGGGCACATTTCTTGGAGTAAAGTATTTCGCATTTATTTCTGTTGTAACTCGAGGAAAGTTCAGTAAACTGGTGTCGCGATACATACGCAGTTTCCCTTCACAACCTCCTGCCTCTTTCCCTTTGAGTTCTGTCGCAAAGCTAATTACCTTAACCTTATGACTTTAGTTGACCCAGAATTCTCACATCCTAGTGCTTGCGAAGGGTGGGGGACACACATGGAGCTCTTGGTGCTACTAATAATGGTCTGCGAGTGGAGGGAGGGGCAACATGTCCTGTCTTGTGCAACCTACTGAGAGAACGACTGCCCTCATTTCGAGAGATCACAGAGCTGCCCGTTCGAGAGCTCTATGGAACAGATTGAATGAGATTTCCGGTTCTAGGCTACTTCCCTACCCACCAGAGTGTTTGTTCCATGCGGTTGGTAATACTCAATTTTTCATCGTACTGGTAAACTATTGAAATTATACTGAAATGAAACAATGCTAGTCAATGATCGAAAGGTTAAGTTGTTAGTTTTTAGCTACGTGAACCTAGGCTGTACTTGTGTCTAAATGCTTCAATGCATTAGAGTAAAAATTTCAATTTTCATTCATTCATTAATGCATTGCAAATTTCAGAGTATGGGACGGAAGAGAATTCTATTGACTGAAGGATTACGACACTTTCGTTTCTCAAAGAGATTACAAAGTATTGCATGAAACTTTCACTTTGAATAATTGATATAAGCTACGCAATGATTGGTAAAATAAAAAGCAAAAACTTTTAGCGAGATCATAAGAAACGTATTAGGGAGTGGACTGCTGCAGTTTGAGAAATGTTTCCTACAAATGGGTTTTGTACACGCAAGCAAGAGAGAAAAAACATAAAAATGTAGCTAGAATTTATACTTGGTTAATGAAATAAATCTGAGAGTGTTTTTCGAACTCAAAATAATTCCGAAGAATACTTACATTTACGATTTTTAGTGATTTTCTCAGGAGGTTAATTAATAATTATTATTAGTAACAAATCAGTAAGCACCTGAATGCAATTCCGTTTTCACACATATGTTCTCCTTTTGATCTGACGTTTCGATGAGATTTTAGACCGAAACTAGAAAAATATTAATAATAAGTGATAGAGAAGTACCGTTCCTCCCGCACTAGGATTCAAATTCCTTACTCCATATAAACATTATTATTGGTGGAGGTTTAAACATTGTTTCCTTTTCAATTCCATTAATCAACTGCGGCATAAATTTTTTCAATTTTCTGGCCTTACCTATCTACATATCAACACCATTCTACTCTTTTTGGTCCATTGATGAAGCAATAACTAAAGAGAAAAGAAAAATTTCAGTTTCCGTGAAATTTTATTTTCTTAATCCATGCTGACAGTCTGAAAAACGCATCGTATTTTCTACGAAACGTTTTCGTTTGCTTATAAGAAACCTCTATAATGTTTTTGAAAAAACTGACAAAAGGAGGAATTGGTGGATAATTTTGAATTGTTTGTTGCGTTTTTTACTGTTTCGCTATCGCGTACTCAGTAGAGAGAAAGTTATGTAATGTTGCGTAAAACAGCTGCGAATTTTCGGCAGAAAAAACTATTACAGGGCCCTGGTAAAGAAAAAGTGGATAAATATAGTTGCTAAATTTAGAAAAGAAAATCCTCTAATACGCGGTGTAGCCAGAATCCATGTTTTGTGGGTCCTTGATACCGAAAAATCGAATGACGACCAAACGTTTGTCTGTACGTTCGTCCCTCCGTCCGATCGTCAGTGAACACCGCTAGCGGTTAAACCGTGCAGCAGATTTTCTTCAGTCGATCTGGCTGATGTCGCGGTCCTTTGAATTTGAAACCGATATTTTAATTTTGGGGGTGCTTTAACTAAGGCCTCTGAACATTTTCAAAATTTTCAAAACATTGGCTCCATAATTTCATTAAATTTTGTTGTTGGATAGCGTGAAGGACGTTTAAAACAATGATGCAGGTCTCATTTTCGTTAAAACTAATTTTTTCGAAAATTGCAAAATTTCAATATTTTTTCGGCGTCTTCGTACAACTATAGCTATAAAGATTGAGATTTCTTCCAGAATGAATCTGTTCCTTAGAGATAGATTTTGACGAAAGTGTATGTACATTTTTTTCGAAAGTTGTTTGCTTTTTGCGTAATTTTCTGTGAAATGTACGCAATTTTTAATTTTGTTAAACAGTTTTTCTCAAAAACGCACCAACAATTTTATTAGAATTTGACTTCGGATAGCGTGTAGGACGCTTGAGAGAATGGTGCAGATCTAATTTTCGTTGAAAAAGGTTTGTAAATTGCAAAAATTCAAATGTTTTTTCGGCGTCTTCCTACTACAATTATGAGTATGATTATAACTACAATTATGAAGATAAACATTTTTCTATTGATGAAAATCTGTTCATCAGAAACAGTTCTTTTAACTATGTCAAGTTTTATTTTTCGAAAATATGGGCTTTTTTGAGAAATTTGTAATATATTTAGGCAATTTATATTTTCTTTAAACCATTTGTTCTTAAAAAACGGCACTAACATTTTGATTAAATTTGGACCATAGATAGCGTAAAAGAACGCAAAGAGAATGGTGCAGGTCTCGTGTTCATTGAAATTCCCGATTTTTTTGAAAATTGAAAAAAAATTGTCCTCATACAACTACAATTGTGAAGATACATTTTTTGCTAATGAAATACGATCGTCAAAAACAGATCTTCAAATAAGATCAGTTTAATTTTTTCGAAAATATGTGTATTTTTTGTGAAATTTGGCGTCGAAGATAGTTGCCTCACTTCGAATTTCCTACGCTTCGTGAACGTAAAATGGTGATTCCAGACATTTGGATGTTACGTAAGGTAAAATTTTCATATTGTTTAATATTTCTTTGTTCGTTTCTTACATTCGAGCGTTTGTTACGCATTTATGAATTAATCTTTTAGAAGTTATTTAAAATCTATTTGATAATCCATATTTTTGGTTCGTGTTGCGAGGAATGTATTTGTATTCTCAATGTATAGATGTATTTTCTTTCCGCAACCTTAATTAATATTAACTCAATTAGGTTTTCTTTCTTATAAATGCGATTTAAATGTAATATGAAAGAACAGTTGCTAGCCTCCAGGGAAAATGAGATTAGAATGCAACAATGGCATTACGCACCGCGAGACGACAGCTGAATTGTTGTTAATTATATGTCTCATTGCTGAGAAAATGATTTAGCTGTATGAAAATCAGTTATAATTGTCAAATTTGTGTTGAAATTGGTTTGAAAATATTTAGTTTTCGCGTATGTGTCCTACGGTTTGTAATGAATTTTACAGAGAATGATGACAGATGTGTCAATTCGCAGAGAAATTGTGGTATAAATAGGTTTTCATAACAATTACCAAGTGTGAGAAAAAACGTGCTGTTTTAGCACCACTAGTTAAAAAAGTGGCTTAGTTTCTATTGTTTTGAAAATATTTGAATGTATTACTTAGCATAAATAATCATTGAATATGTGAATTAAAGGATGTATAAAAGCAGGTGCTCCAGTTTTTAATACACATTCCGTGAATTCATCTACCCCAGAAGAATATTTTTTTAGTATACCCACTATTCTGAGGATTTTCAAGAAGCATTTCCGGAAATAAACTTCTGCAGAATTGTTTGGGGATGCGTGTGATATTAAATTTAGTGGTTTTAGTTCTTTCATGAGATTAGCCACAATTCTAGAAAAGTGTTCATCAAAGAAATTTGAAACTTTCACTGGTACATTCTTGCTTCTAAGTCGTTTAAAAACAATATCTCGTACAAAGTATAGAGATTATGTGGTTGGATTTTTACAATATTGTACTTTAGTGTAATTAGTTTTGTTACTAGGGCTCAAAATATCCAGATCATTTTCCATTATTGTTGCCTGTATCTTTAAACTATATTTTGTATTTTCGAATGTAGAAATGTATGTTACAACTGTACCTCCGCTACGCAGTATTAACGTATTACGTTACCACGTATCTTAGTAATTCTTTCTGTTGTACCTCGGTAGTCTCAATTCTTGTAGTTCCCGTGAAAAATGAGTTCTCTATCAATGATCCCAGTTTGAACCTGAACATTAAGCCTAATTTCTTCTTATATAATGCGGTGCATGCAATACTGTTTCAAAGGGAAAGCGGCAGACATGGAGAAGGACGTATAGCGAACAATCTCAGATTCATTCTTTATGATATTGATTGAATTCTTTGATAAGAGTAAACCACTGAAACATGCGATCATAGGATCCAGCCACTACAATGCTAATCCAAACTGTTGCTGTATTGGTCTCATTTATTCTAAAGTCCGTCACCATTCTAATTTGAATCTAGAAGTACCCGTACTATAGAGATTCGACTAATACGTCCACGTGGTAGGTGCATTTTTCAAATGTGTCGAAAGAAAACTTCATTGCCACAGGAAATGCATGAATATTTAATATTACAGGCAAATTAATTTATTGTGTTGGCAACTAAATTAAAGCTATGTACTCAATAAGTTGATATTGCATAAATTCAATTGAATTTTAAATGTATGAAATTGTCACAGCACTAGATAGGTTTCCAACAATTAATCAATTTACCTAATTATATTATAATTAAAGCTCTGACGGATCAAAGAGAGGGTATCTATTCTGACTCGGCTTTTTATATATTTTTTTGTTTATTCGACTTTTTGATAATTCATCACAGTCGAGAACAATCGACGAAAAACATGATAATAATTTTTGACCCCAAAACTGTTTCGATGTGTCAATATTTGAGTTCTTCGCGAACCTTTAATTCGTGTAGCCATGTCAAGAAATTAACACCATTTAAGTGAAGTAACTTTTCTTGTGAAGAAACGTTACGTGCCATTGCATTCTTACTTGTTTTTGGCGCGGGTGTTTCTGTTTAACGTACAAATGGAGGAAGTAGTACACGCAGCACGTATTAACACAGTTTTCATCTTCACACAATGCATTAGACGTTTGCTTGCTCTTTACTATGACCAACACATACCAAAAATTGAAAATATTTGGTGTAACTGTTGATCACAATCTGAGATAGTTTCTTGGCTTGCTTTTAAACTCTGTATGTAAGTTTTTTCTCTTCCAAAACTTTATTGTAGAGTGTTTTATATTTTTGAAATTAAAAATGAAATCAGATATTTAAGATAAGCAACACAATATCTCAGTTGTCCGATACTATAGATATAATATTTATTTGGGGAGCGGTATTCTTGTTAATGACTTCTCGAATTTTTAACCACTACTTAAATTTGCTTCAGTCACAATGAACTTAAATTGTGGTGTTTATGTGAAAACAAAGAAGAGAAACGAAGCGCAAAACTTTACTAAAACCACATTCTTTTGTATTCTTGTGGGTATGGTGTCAGAGAGAGAGAGAGAGAGAGAGAGAGAGAAGGTGGGAGAGAGAGGAGGGAGAGAGAGGAGCGTGAGAGTACGCAATATATTTCAGTATTTTTACAACGAACAGCCGTGGGACTCTGATATGGATGTAAACATTTTCTAACAGGGCTTGCACTGATATTTAATTCGAAACAACTTGTAGTTTTACTTAGTGTGATAGCTTTGGAAACATTATGACATCGGAAAATTCAATATTACAAGAAATCCGCCTAGAAAGTAAACTACTTAATCTCCAAGGACTCCAATCCAAGAATATTATACACACTCCATTGTGTTATAAATATGACTTATCAGTAGGGCCCGGATATTTATGATCTAAAAATGTTAGAAATATGCAAGCATTATGATCTAAAACATGAAAACATGACCATAAATATGATATAATTTTTTTTTGGTTGCATTTTCGAAACCCTCAAAATCTTTCAGCTGTTTAAATAACCATCATATTGAAAAAAATACTTTTGAAATTCACAATTCACACCGTCTCCTTTGGCGCCACATGAAGACAATATACTTGCTAAAGTTATTTAATACATTTTGTACAGGTGTCCAGAAGTTCTCATTAAAAAAATACCCCAGTGTTGCCAGTCATGAAGAAAGGCAGCTCCAGTTTTTCCGAAAAAACGTTTTGTCTTTCAGAAATTGCAATTAAAAATCACTTCCGTGCCCGAAATTCAAAATAATATACGCCAATAACGCGATTACCATCGTTATTCCTTGCCAAACCATCTTTATCGTTGGAGGATAAAATGAAGAGAAAAGCTGACGGACAGCCGTGAGTAACTGGATAATGAGCTTGACTATCGCAGTCAGCAACGTCACAATTTGGTTTGTGAAAAGGGTTGTGAATATCAATATTAAAATATCTCGGGGTATGGGTGTTAACAAACAAAAGACAGTCTACATCGAGGCGGCCTTTGGAATCTAGTAGTCCAGGAGGCAGACGATCGACATACGCATTAATGTCAGTATCGGGCGTCGTCAACGCCCCATCACCCAGTATCGCCACCTCTGAGACAACGGCGCCTGGCTGCGAGAGCGGCGAGGGCGACCTGAGAGGCGAGGGCGGCGAGGGCGGCGAGGGCGGCGAGGGCGGCGAGGGCGGCGAGGGCGGCGAGGGCGGCGAGGGCGGCGAGGGCGGCGAGGGCGGCGAGGGCGGCGAGGGCGGCGAGGGCGGCGAGGGCGGCGAGGGCGGCGAGGGCGGCGAGGGCGGCGAGGGCGGCGAGGGCGGCGAGGGCGGCGAGGGGCGGCGAGGGCGGCGAGGGCGGCGAGGGCGGCGAGGGCGGCGAGGGCGGCGAGGGCGGCGAGGGCGGCGAGGGCGGCGAGGGCGGCGAGGGCGGCGAGGGCGGCGAGGGCGGCGAGGGCGGCGAGGGCGGCGAGGGCGGCGAGGGCGGCGAGGGCGGCGAGGGCGGCGAGGGCGGCGAGGGCGGCGAGGGCGGCGAGGGCGGCGAGGGCGGCGAGGGCGGCGAGGGCGGCGAGGGCGGCGAGGGCGGCGAGGGCGGCGAGGGCGGCGAGGGCGGCGAGGGCGGCGAGGGCGGCGAGGGCGGCGAGGGCGGCGAGGGCGGCGAGGCGGCGAGGGCGGCGAGGGCGGCGAGGGCGGCGAGGGCGGCGAGGGCGGCGAGGGCGGCGAGGGCGGCGAGGGCGGCGAGGGCGGCGAGGGCGGCGAGGGCGGCGAGGGCGGCGAGGGCGGCGAGGGCATCGCGCGGCGCAGCGAGGCGTGTCGTCTGGAGGCGACGGTCGGGCGATTTCTGGCGCGCCGCCAGGGCGCCACGCGGGCGCAGTCGTATATTTTGCTTGCGGCACGTTTGACCAGCCTGCGCGGCTCCCCGGGGCGGCGGCGGCGGCAGCAGCGTCTCGCTGCCAGCGCCGGGAAGTGCTCCCCCTGCCCTTACCCACCCACCTCCTCCACTCCTCCCGCCGCCCGCACTTTCCGGAGGCCGCCGCCACCGCCGCAGCAGCAGTGGCAGCCCGCGCACACACGGTACACCCCCACATCCACCCCCCCGCGCCCCCACACCCGTCCCCGCCCCTTTCCCTCCCCTGCTCCCCCTCAGCGCGCCCCGACCGCTACACGCTACGTTTAGCGAGGTATTCGAGGCGCTGATCTTTGTCTCTGGATTCGCAGATTTACGCTGTCTGCTTGCAGACGGTTTCTTCGCCCGGGCTCTCGCTGGCGCTTAACTTCATAAAGATGTCCACAGATCAAATATAGGTTTTTCTGGTATTCGTGCGTAAAGGCAGAACAGCACTGAATTTCATTTCAAAAAATGAGATTTCTAATAGTCTTATCGCTCTAAAATATTCTGACATTTTTTGTAGCATTTCAACTATTCGTGAGATTACCGAACCTTTTCACTTTCTTACAGAATATTTTCCTTATTACTGTCAAATAATACTCACGCAATTTTTTAATGAGACATCAAGTTCTAAAAGGGTAGAATTTTAATATAGAACCTTTCAAAACGAACTCATTGTTTGTTTATGAAAAGTGAAATGTGAGCTAAACGAATAATCAAGGCGAAGCGTGTTGAATTATTTTCGGAGAAATATAAGATGCAGCATTATTTCCCGTACTTGGAATTTTGTCCGCATTGTTCGTTTTTTTCTCCTAAGACAAAATAGTGAACAATCTGCAGCTCCATTGCAGATACCAATAGCCTCTTTAAACCGGAGCGATCACTTTTAATCAGATGTTAACAAAGTTCTTTGCTTTCTTATTGGCAATGCAACTATATACTATAGTAAAAAAATAAGGTAGGATCCCAGTGTTCAAAACAATGCGCAAATTATCTCATGTATCACACACAGGTTTTTGATATTCCTTTTTGATAAGTAAATAATGTTTCTCGAAGATCTGTTTAGCAAAATCTGATAGAATTTCCCCAAACTTGCCATACGAAAGTAGATGTGAAAATTCGTGATCCACAGAAGTATTGCTAGGCACTAGATGTAAGATTTTGAAACGGTGATTGTATCAAATATTTTTAACAATTGCGAGAATATTTCAAAACTTCAATGGTGTCCTTTTTCATTATATAATGCAGTGTAAGTTTATAATAAATATTTATAAAGTGATTACTTTCCGAACCAATGAATAATCATGTCAATGGAAAAGATGATGACAAACAGACAAAAAAATGTAATATACTGGGTTACGATTTATCGATGTGAGTAGACGTATTACTTTCTTAATAATGTACTGAAGCCGCTGTTTTACAACACTACACTCTTTCGTTTCGTGACCGTGGCTATCAATTCAATGAGATCCTTTCATTACTATTTCTTTCTCAAAAGCAAAATTTAGTAGACTCTTGATAGTTTCCCCAATAATTGAAAAAACAAAATTTGTAATCTGTAAATTAGTAAACATTCTTCATTAAATTGGTACAATTGAAACATTAAAATGTGTATTGAATTTTGTAAGATTATTAATTAGTTGAAACATGAATTACAAGACATTCCAAATAAGAAACTAATTTTCAAATCTTATTTCAATCCGTAATAAAACTATCCAATTCAAGTACGCAGCTTTTGAAAAAAAAGAAAAGCGGTTGTTAATCACACAAGTAATATTCAGTTTCTTTTATAATTTTGGAATTTTTGCAATCTGAAAGGCTAAAGAATGGAGATCATTGCAATTAAATTGTGGCAGAGAAAGTGCTTCCTAAAGTGGTAAGTGGAGACATGTAGTTTAGAAAATATATATTTTTAAATACATTTTCAATACTTAGAACGTTTTCGTGAGATCAAATATCGAGAAGTCCCTTGTCTTTCCAATACATTCTTTACAATGGAGAACCAGTCCTGGAGAACTCGTTGTTTTGCTCGTCAAGCAGCATCTTGATTCCCTAAAAAGCACACACAAGAGCACTCATCGTTCGGAGTCGGTACTAGGAAAGCTCAGCGCGCGAGCGGTGACTGCGGCGAAGGCGGAGGCGGCGGCGGAGACGGCGGCGGAGGCGACGGAGGTGGCGGAGGCGGCGGCGGCGGCGGAGGCGGCGGCGGCGGAGACGGAGGCGACGGCGGAGGCGGCAGCGGAGGCGGCGGCGGAGGCGGCGGCGGAGGCGGAGGCGGCGGCGGAGCGGCGGTCCTCGGGCGTTCGCGCTCATCGATCTGCCCCGCCCCATCCCTCCCCACCCATCTTACCCCTCCCCGCAGCGACCTAGCCCGATTAGTCCATTCCCGGCCAACCCCTCCAATACAGGCCCATTCTCCTTCATCTCCCCCAGCCCCACACATCCCAACACGTCTCCGTCCATTCCCAGCAGACCGCATTCATCACCTCCTGCCTCCGCTCATCCCCGTCGTCGCTGCCTACCTCTCTCATCCCCGCCCATTCCTGCCCATCCTCACTCATCCTCGTCTGACGCCGCCCATTTCCGTCCTTCGTGCCCGACCTTCGCCGCCTGTATCCATCCCCACCAACCCCTACCTATTCCCATGCCCTTCCTCGACAATTCCCGCCCAACCTCCCCCGACTTGCCTCGCCGTAACCACCGCCAGGTTGTGCGCGCTTTCGGATGCCGCGCGTTCGACCCTAAACGCTTGGGGTCCACCTCTGGAGAGATCTCACCCACCTCTCGACCTCTTCGCTCTACACCCTGCGGTCCTCGGATTCCGTTTACTTGCCAGGCACTCATTCTCCTAGGCTTTCCCACGCTGCATTTTCGCCGATCTTATGTCCTCGACCCTCGACGTTGCTGTCTGGATGCTCCTCAATCACCCGCCTAGACTCATTTCGCGTGTCATAAAATTTATCTCCATGCGCCATTCGATTCCCGACTTTACTCACTGCTCACCCGTAACCCATCGTATGTCACCCATTACACTTCGATCTCTCTGCGGCCACACTCTCTCACACGTGTTCCTGTCGTTCGCCGACCATCATCTGTTTCTCCCCGACCGTTGCTCATCATCGAGATCATACTTTGGATTGATTGATCGATTGATTAGTGACTCCCGGTGCGTCAACTGCTAAGGTAATTTGCCCCGTATGTGTAGAGAACGTTTCGTTTTATCGCGGGAGATGGCGGTGTTTCTTCCCGCTCGATGGCGAGATCCGGCGACGACCTCCTACGGAGATTTTTACCCTGCCAGGTATCTCTCTTCAGCCTGGCACCGCCCCAACCGGGACAAGCTCTAAGCTCTCATGTGTGATAGTGTAGTGCATGTGTGTGTGTGTGTAAGTGAGGAGGAAGAAAAGACAAAGAAGAGGAAGGAAAGATCGCGCGCAGTCCGTGGCCTCTAGTTAGGATATTGCTCCGGTATTCGCCTGGTGTTGATCGGAGAAACCACAGCAAATAACTGATAGAACAGCCGGCCGCTAGAATTCTCTTCCAGACAACGGCTGGATTCGACCTAGCTGACAAGCTAGTGAAGAAAATCTTGCCATCGTCGATTTTCGAACCATAGGTTCTTCCGTATATGCTCTGCAGTGACATCAAGTGATGCCTTGAGCCACCTTTGCCGGTGGGTCATTGAAGAGGAGCCCGATGAACTGCTTATTCTACCTTCTGCACTATGCGGATTCCGTTAGCCCGAAAACACTAAAGAGGTATGTGGGCATCACGCATGTGATTCGACTCTCGTCACGGGTCTTTATCACTCTTCACCCAGCAGCCGCCTAATGCTTGGCATATTGGGAAAGAAACACTATTCATCGTTCGTCACGCAAACAGGGTGGTCTACGATGTGCATTCGTTGGTTTTTAATAGGTTGTTTGAGCCAATTAGTTACGTCTTGACCTTATGCACTTTAATTCATGTGGTGAAAATCGACGTTAAGATCTCATAATGCCGGAGTTCAAAAAGAATTTTAACGCGCTAGCACTTACGCAGTATTGGAAAATAAAGTTGTTAAGTACAAGCTAAGGCCTCACAGGTCATTACGGGTTTATTTTAGATGCGCCTACATGTGATTCACGTATATGATATTTAACTTGCTCCATTACGAATGCGTATTAAGAAATTCAACTGCTTGTGACGACAAAACGCGCATTCCTATTTAGAAACGTTTAATACTACTGGCAAATCTCGGAAGGAGCCCTATATACTATCCAAGAAATATAGTGATCTGATACATACACAACAAGACCATTTCATCCATACCCATATTCTTCAGTAGCACAAAATATTATTCACGCAGAGGCTTACATAGATACCATTTTGAATAGATTGGTGCAAGGTTAATCTTACAGACCTCCGCTAGGAAGAGATGCATAGTGTCGGATCTCACTTATTGTCCTTCATTACTGTTTCAGTGTCAGTCATGTGACTCATACTGCATATAATCAAGACGTTGTAAATATGATAAAATTTCTTTTTAAATCGTTGCTCTCAGCATTTTCCATGCATCAATTATATCAAGGCATGCATTCGTATATTCCACAATCTCATTATAATAGGGAGATTAGCGTTAGGCTTAAGACATCCTTAAAGTCTATTGATTACGTGACTAACGACTTTATACTGTCGTAATGAACAACGTTTAAAAGAGTTTTAGCAATTGCGACATTGCGATATGCATTATGATAAAAGAAGTATTTTAAGCGTTGAACAAAGAAGTCGCATAATATATCAAAGAGTGTAGGCTAGTGGTGAGAAATATAAACCACTATATTAGTCAAGGGGGTAAAAAATTTACACAGTGCACGGAGTTTTAGATTTTTGTGGCTCTCTGCGATGAGTATGCAGTCTGGAAGTTTGAATCGGCTTTTCTTGAAAATGTAGGGACAATTTTAAAACGGCTTAAAGTGAGCAAAAGACCTAAACTAACCCGAAGGTCTGGTTTCAACTTGTTTTTCGCGAATTTCTTACCTGTCAACTTTCCAACATTTTACGCTTATTCATTCCAGCGTTGCGGAGTTGGTAAGGAATAATTGTAACTGCCTCACATACGAGAATCGGTTTATATTGAAAACATGCAACCTTTCCTGTTTATAGGTCGCCATTTTTCCGTTTGTAAAGTGACTTTAGAGACTTCTACAGGCGTGCATTACTTATGAAAATATAAAGTCGTACCTTTCGTCCAAGGTAAGACGTTATGACTTCAGGGTCCGTCACGTGATTGTTAGTGCATAACGTCGCTACCTTACAGGTGGCGCTAAAACTCCCTATTTATATGTTCACTGGTCACGCTCTGCCCCTCCTGCCTGTCTCCTCGTTCTCATCTCGCATCGTCCGGTTGTCCGACGTCCCCGACATCCGGTTCCCGTCACTCGTCATTGGATCACCCTTCTCCCGTCACTTGCGAGCCACAGATTCCTGACTCCTTCTGGTCACACCCTCCGTCACTTTGTCACTTCGTCACCCATGTCCCTCTCGTCCACCGTCCACCGTCGCTTGTCTTCCGTTGCTCGTCTCATGTGGGCTGTCATGGACGGACCAATTCACCTTCGGGTCTTGTACAGTATTCATTCTACGCTCGACAGCAATCGACAACGATTTCTGTGCATCACGCGAATGCCGGAGCAGTACCCAAGCAAACGGGGCCATGATCAATCTTTCCTTCAATCTGGTCCCGTCCTCTCCACTTACACTCAAACTTACAGTTACATGTACTACATTACCACACATGTTGCGAGACCAGTCTCGAGCTTACAGCTTGTCCTGGCTAGGGCATTCCCGCTGGGGAAGATACTAGAATGATAATTGCTTCCTGAGGGAAAAAATTACTTTCTCTAATAGGTTCTGTCGTCACAATTTAGGTTTTGTGGGTTGTTGATGCAGAAAAATTTGTTTACGTTAAAATGTCTGTTCGTCCGTCTGGGAACAACATTAGAGTTTAAATCATTCACAGGATTTTCACGAAAAATGTTATTTCTTAATAGATGCAACTGATGTCGCAAACGATTGAATTTCAAACGGGTATTTTCATTTTTAAGGGCTCTTTACATAAAGCTTCAGCCATATTTTCAATTTTTTTCCAAAAGTGACTCCAACATTTTGGAATTTTTCTTCAATAGAGTAAAGAATACTAATAAGAATTGCTCACGTCCGATAGTATATAAAATCTTTTATTGTCGAAAATTGTAAAAGTTTAAAATGTTTTCAGAGCCTTCATACAACTTGATCATGTATTAAATTTCTTGGTATTGCGTGAATTTTGATGTTTTAAAAATGTACTTTGTTCTACAGGGAAGTCCATTTTTCATCATTGAAACAGGCATGGGATATCAAATGAGTAGTCTGGATCCGAAGGGCACTGACCAATTCTGTATGCAATACGCTCCGTGCCGAACTTTCCGCTGCGCCCTTGGCAAAGGTTCGCGTGACTGGAAATCTCATCGATCACCTTCGCCTAAGCGCGGACTTGTTGGTAGTCGGATGAAATACGACACGCCGCGAATGGGTCCCATTCCTCCCCCGCCCCCACATCCTCGCCCGTCCTCACTCCCGCCTCTACTCTCGCCCCCGTTCCGCCCTCACCCCAGTCCTTTCCCCGCCCTCACATCCTCTCCTGTCCTCATTCCCGTCTCCACTCTCGCCCGCGTTCCCGCCCCCACCCCACTTCTGCCCCGCCCCCACATCCTCTCCCGTCCTCACTCCCACCTCCACTCTCGCCACCGTTCCTGCCCTCGTCCCCGCTCGCTCCCACTCCTCTCCCGCCCCACCACCGCTTCCACTACAGCTCTTACCTCCCGTTCCTGCACCCGCCTCGGCGTGGCACCATGCCAGTCGCCTTCGTGCTCCATAAAAGAAGGAAAGGACACAGCGATGAGAATTTCCGCCAACCCGGCCACGTTGATAGAATAATAAAGATTGCATTGAGGCCTCCTCGGTTCAAGAGATGGGAAGACGCAAGAAAGGTAACATTAGGTTCGGCAAAATTCATGAAACGTCACTCATTGCTCCCACGCAATACCTGTTACTCTGTCTAAGACGTTAAACTAGTCAACAAAATGACAATCGTAGCATCGAGAGGCTAAAGGGAATACGTGTACTTTCAGCAAAAATTGATTAAAGTTCACAAACACTTGGATAAAGTATACAAAATATCGTGGCCAAGAATTGAAAGTCAAAGCATGACAGGTGCTGAGATATAAAGTTGAGAAATAAACGTCTATTCAGAATTAAATGTAATCCGTTAACTTCGAACTTCAATTTTTCAGAACTGCAAAAGTGTCAGGTAAGGCGGATAAGGGGAACTTCTGGAGTTCCGTAAATTTGAAGTTGGTCTCTTGCTACCTCAATTCTTATGTTCTTAAATACACATTAATAAAATACTATTATTTAATATGGTTATATATTTCTGATGCAAAGTCGTTTAAAATATTGGTAAAAAATTCTACTAAACACACCATTAATATGCTTTATGTAAAATACATTTAATTTTTATGTATTTACCCAACACTTATATAAAACAATATTTCATTAAAAATTCCGATAAAAGTTCGAAATCCCTAACATGAATTTACAAAGAGACTTTTAAGAGAGTTTCCGTTTTTTCTGTTAAAGATATATACCAGAAAAGACATAATATAGCCGAAGTTAATTTTGAATATTAATATGAATTATAAAATGAAGTTAATTCAGTAATTGTTTTCGTTATTTGTTCTTCCTGAACATCAATTATTCACAAATTAAATTTGTTCACAAAAATCACAAATTATATATTTTATTAATAAATTGTAATTTAGATATTTCATTGTTTTGTAGCACTGAAGATTGCTGCAATGCGGTCGAAAACGCATTATACTGAATTAATTTTTTAAATTACCAGGGGAAAGTTTGTCATATATAATATATATGACAAAATTTCCCCTGGTAATTACTTTTATAATGATGCTAATGGTGGTGACAAACACCACACCATTTCGTACCATAAATATATATTACTGCACAAAACATTAATTTTTCTCCCTTCAAATCGAGATTAGAAAATACTGGCAACAGAGCATCTGTATTCTTTGCATGCAATTATCAGATTTACAAATGCATCAAAATCAATACCAAACCAATACTATTTTCGAATTCGGATTTGAATGTAGTGTTTAAATATCACACAAACTCTTACGCAAAAAAATATACTTTACTTCACATTGGAATTTGGGCATTATCACGTCATTCCAATTTTATTATTGATTCGAAACGTGATTCCTTGTTTCACCAGGAATGCGCACGCCTACTTTAACGGAAAGAAGTTGTACGAGTTTTATAAAGAATAATTACCTGGAGGTTCTGGTGCAGAAAAACAGATGAGAAACAATAGGTGAGTGAAGCTCCTCTGCCTATTTAGAATTTATTGAAAATTGTGCCAAATTGTATTGTGAGAACCAAAGATTGGTTGACGAACTCGAGATTCAGATTCCTCTTCTATTAATCAAGGTGCCATAGTGCGAAAGTCACATCTCTCAGAGCTTTATGATTAATGTTCTCTTTACACAAATTGTAGGAAATTGAAACTAGTGGTTCTACAGAATGGCACAGACTTTCCCGTATTAGTTATCGATTTCTTTTGGTCTCTGCTAGCTATTCAGACTTACCATACATTCTTGCCACCTGCCATCTATCGCTGCCCAAAGTACATTCTTTGACATTTTATTAATTTTGATTGATTAATGGTAGAACGTAAATTTTAGAATATTTAGAACAGTAAAACCTCGTCCTCAATGGCAATTTTCTTTAAAATATTTGGAGCAGTTTTTAAGGAAATGGCGTTCAAGCACTACTGTAAATTCGAAATTTGAAACTCCTTTTCACAGAAAAATTTTAGCGTTTTCGAAAAACATTATTAGAAGTCATTTGAAGTACATTACCTTACAAATATTATTGTGTTTACAAATTGCGGAAAATTTTCATATTAACGGTGTAAGAGATCTTAAAAAATACATTTGTGTAATTTTTGAAAAAACAAAAAATACCCCAAAATTAACTTTACGTCATATTAAATAGTGCAATAATCACTACCCGTTCGAAAAGTTTCAAGCAAAAAAGCGTTTGAGAATTTCTGAAAATGGGGAAATTTGAGCTTGGTTTCACAGAAAATGGTTCAGTTTCGAGAAATTTTACTTGACATTACATACTCATAAATATAATGTGAACAAATCGCCACTAATGTAAATATTGACGATGTGAGAAACAAGTAAAAAACATTTCATTTTTGTCCTTTTTGCAAAACCATAAGAATAGAGCAATATGACTTTATGTCACCTCATAGCCTACATTAGGCGCTATCTCTACCGAAAGTTTAAAGAAAAAAAAATGGAACAGTTTTTGAGAAAATCGTTTTTGTTATTTTTTAAATAGCACATGTTGCACGTAATATTGTGCGAAAACTACTAAAGTTTTTAAACAATGTACAGGACTTTAATGAAAGAACTCACTATGGACAACAAATTTCGTTTGAAGGTGAAATCTCTATCTTCAATTTTGTATTTGTAGAAACACACCGAAAAATATTCAAACTTTTGCAATTTTCGAAAATTCAGTTAACACTGAAATTAGGACCTATGTCATGTTAATAAGTGAATTTTACTCAATTCTTACAAGACATTTAAGAAAAAATTTGGAGTCGCTTTTGAGAAAATTTTGAAATGTCTGGGGGGCTTTATGTAAAGTATCCCCAAATTTTGAAGAATCTTTTTCAAAATCCCAATGTTTTGACTCAAACCAAACAGGGGTTTCTTCAATTTGGAAAAAATCGTACGTATAGTTTAGGTGCTAGTGGAGTTCACAGACGGACAGACGTACTGACGGACTGACGGACTGACGGACAGACGGACGGACGGACAGACGGACGTTTTGCTTTCAATTGATGTTTCGATATAAAGGACCCACAAAACGGATTCACGCTACACCAAGTGTTATTGGATTTTTTTATGAATTTAGCAACTAGACTTAACCACTTTTTCTTTATCAGGACACAGTAATGAATTGTCTTCTGCCGAAAATCCGCCGTTTTTTCGCACAGCATTAGGTAACCTTCCCTACATTACGTATATTACTCCGTGTATACGTATGTATACAGGAAAGTAAAAATTGATGATTAGAAAAGATGTAATATGAAAGACAGAATTGGAATAAAATTATGAATTTCATAAGATATGACTATAACAAAATGATTGTATTAATATTATTAGTTTAGACATTATTCACGATGGAGTGTATTTCTATGAATAATTTCAATAAAAATTGACTTGGTGATACTGGTGTGAGAATGATACTGAATCTATGACTTACTATTTCTGTTGAAGAATACCTTCCAATGATTTTATCACCCGACAGAACACAATTTATCGTATTAAAAATGAAATTTACAAAAAATTTAATATATGATTCTGCATGTCTTAAAATCTGCTGTTAAAAGTAAATTCACTGATTGGTTATCTTGATGGTTAATAATATGCATACAATGTCTCAAATTTAATGTAAATGATTGCTGACTTGTCTTATACAACTAACAAATATTTTTTTTCGCTTATTTGAGCCATTATTCGTCATATTGTCTGTAACAAAACTGTAAATGCACACTTGCCATTGCCAGGCACATTCCTTTTGTTAACGAAAAACATTATCTCGCATCACATGATCTTTCCACATGAACCACTTTTCAGAACGATGATGATAGACATTTTTGCACATGTATTAATCTCTATTTACTCTGATTTTCTGTGAGACCAGTCGTTCACACGTCCATTGTAGTCCGAGAGAATTCGCACTTGCATGCGTGGAACGCTGTGGGGACGGTCGAGGGGAGTGTGCTTCACTGCAGATCTGCACCGAACGCCCCTGCATAACGTCTTATAGGCAATACGCAGTGTCCACAGGGCTTGCGGGCATGCGGGCAACACGCACTGCGGGCTGCCATGCAAGTAGCATGGTATCAGGCGCAGGTGCTGCACAGGGTTTCCTTCCTCATTGACCTGTCATTCATTGCTTTCGAAAAATAGGATCTCAAATATTTAGATGTAGCAGCGATCGAGTACGATTAAATAAAACTAGCTGATGAGAATTGTGGAAGGCTGTTTACTTCATTTCATTGTCATTGTTGTAACAATGATCCTATGCGAAAGTTTAATGTGACATTTCGTGCTTTTTAGTTTCAAAGATTTTTTAAAAATATTAATTTGAGGTATTTTATTTTGATTAGAATGACACAAAATGAATGACATATTTCCCAATAGCAGACCCAGCAACGTCTAATGACAGATCGCATGCTCCAAACGGGCGACTGGAAGCCTCTGTTTAATGGATAATAGTCTCTTCCCTCACTTCGCCTTCTCCACAATTACATCTGTCCTTATCCGATGATTTTTTAAAATTTAAATTAATGTTTTCGAAGGAATACGAAAAGATGACCAGTTCCGTACTAGCAGACCGAGATGCGTAAGATGACATTTCGGGCAGGTATTTCCAAGTCATAAGATTACTATAGGTAGGATGCGAATCCAATCTGGAACAGCTGTTATATTGATATGCAGTACGTTGGTATATTTAAACACAAATGCAAGTGGTCCTGTCATTTGTTTGCACATGCAACTATTAGGATTGACTAATTTTTTTAATTATTAAGCATATCGGTCTTCACGCACATTTGACACTGTTTCGTTGAATTGTTGCAGATCTAAGGTATTTTGACACAGTATTATTTGAATGTACTTCGACTCTGTACTATTTGAACCGTAGGTTATGAAATTTTTATGGTAATTATTATTTGATAAGATTTAAAAAATAAGAAGTAGTGCTCTTGCAATGAAAGAGAAATGCTGATAAATCATGAATAAGTTTTTCAGTTTTGGTATGCTAAAATTTTGGTATGCTAAAATGGATGAATACAGTCGAAAATCATTGATAATCAAGTGAACAACAGGGCAATTGGAGAGAAATCGAGGAGAATCAATGGTAACCTTTTCTTGTATTTGCAAACCATTCAAGGAGCAATTACTCGGTACACATTTTCAGCAATGCTGTTTGAAGTAGAACGAACGCTATTAGACGCAACGATTTCATGACAATGTGCAATTATTTAGAAAATCGTTTAAAAATTATACTCATTCTCTTAAGAGTGGTACACAATCAAACTCTCAAAAATCGGTTTAAGGTGACTTACGATGTTTTTGCTCAATCATAGAAAAGTTTAGGTTCTTATTATGAATGTTGGTATAGTTTAGAGTATAAAAGCATACAATTGTTAGAAGATTATTTTTTCATCAAAATGAAAAAGAAAATTTGAAAATTTGCAGCAAAAATTATACTGCTGTAACTGACTCATGTTACAGTTTTCCACAGGAAACATTTCAATAGCGAAAGGAACAATATTATTGCCATCTATTGGACAATTCACATCCAATTTTCAAAATCTCAATCTCAAAGAGGATAATAAAATCGAATTATCAACACTACGTAGTATTCAAATACATGTTTGATATTGTGACCTCCGCCGCGTATGAGCAATCACGCACGCTTTTTGTCGGTGCGAAATTATACACCGACCCGGGTCTGCGAAGTCCGCATCCACTGCATGGCGATGGGCATCTCACACCGCACAGTGGTTTTCTGCGGAGAAGAGTGTTGCACTCCCCCATAATGGCTTATGGCCCAGATTTGTACTTGACGACAAAGAAATTGTACAATCTTAAAAATAGTGATTTTAGGGAAATAATGATGGTGGATGAAGAAGGTTAGAACAAAAATGTATCGGCAAGATTGAAAAATCAACACACACGGTATAATTTGAAATAACAAGGATACACTGTTAAACTTACCCGCGGAAATAATTAAAATATCTATCTATCTATCTATCTATATCTATCTAAAAAGTAGAGCATCGAATACGAATCATGTGAACTCGAACTCATAATCGTCTCTCTGATAACAATTATTTCTCTCAGAGGATCAGTGACCTCTGAAAAGCATAATATATGTTCTCGTATTTGAACTGTTCAGTGAAGTATAATCTAGAATTTAATAAGTGTAAATTTCAGTGTTGCTACTTAAGTTTCTATATGTGCGACTTGCCAAATTAATATTCTTCGAAATTAACAGAGTTTGCGCTACAATCACGATTTTGTTAGCGTGAAAGAACGTTAACTATTGAAAAATTATAAATTTAATTTTTTATGTGTTTATTCTATTTTATGTATTGACCATATATTTTAGATATATTTAAAATTTATAATTCAATTTTCTTATTTATTATCAAATATATAATAAATATTTATGGGTAATGATGCTCTTACATTTTCCCACGAGAGTTCGAGCGTCTAGAAACAAATGAGTCCGTCTTCACAATCTCATTCTCAAATACACCGTCAATCGAGTCACTAATTAACCAATACATCAATCGAAAATCCTCCCACGCCAGTACTTCAGCACAGATCCTCACTTCTCGGAATCCGCTCAGCCGCCACCAAGGTTAGCTGAACCGATTAACTGGGCATAGTATTCTCTGAGACCTGGTGCGCAGGTATCCTCCTGTGGCGATTAGCGCATCAGTGCATGAGTGTCTGTCTTCTGCGAAAGACGCCAATGGGTGAATCGGCGATATTCTCTGCTCAAGAATAGGTCAGTAAGGATTCTCAATCTTTTTTCTGACATCTACCTTCTAGTTTCCCGTATACATACGTATATACGGAGTAATATACGTAGTATAGGGAAAGTTTGTAATGCTGTGGAAAATAGATTTCAAGATTTCAACGGAAATACACGTTATTTGATCCCCTGATACAGAAAAATTAGTTTTTTTCTAAAGGTTCGTCCGAGAACATTTAACAGAACATTAAATACGAGGATGACGTGGACAGTTAAATTATGCTTGAGGCAGGAGGAAATACAATGCGTAAAGATTTTATACCGTTTTGTTTTGTAAACAGTATCTTGAAGATATGGTTTTTACTCTTAAAATTGGAAATATCAACAACGATCAATGCAAAAGGAACGATATCTACGGCAGTGCTAATAATGAGTAACAACGGCGCCAGCAGCCAGAGAAGGGTTAAGATTAGGCAACGGCAACGCTAGCTGCAGCAGGGTTGCGATCAGGCCACCGAGAATGTCAACAGCTCTGGCTGGAGTAGCAACGTCAGTCCACGAGCAGCAACGTGTGCCGCTGCTGTGACGGCAAGCTGGCCCACCATCAGTGGAGTACCCTCCAGGAAGGGCGGTGATGGCGGCGGTTCTGGGCAATGCCAATCGATGGACAGTCCTTGAATATTTCACCTCGTGCGTCTAAGTAGTTTCCGATGCCAGCACCGGTCGCCCCCGCACCCGAGCGAACTCTAAGCGCCTGGCTTCGTTCCCCCTGCTCAGGCACTCTTCATACTCGGTTCTCGGCGCATTGCTTCGCTCTGTTTCGCTTCTCCCCTCCCTCGCTCTTTCCAGCCCCACTTCTTCCCTCCCCCGTTCCGCTTCTGTCCGCCCCACCACGCTTCTCTCCTTTTCTGCATTGTGTCTCGTCTCCCCGTCACACTCCCCTCCTTCCTGCCTTGATTTTTTCTTCCCCGCTCCGCTTCTCTCTTCCTGACCCCTCAACTGTCCTTCCCGACATGCTTCTCTCCGTGCTTTACTTCTTTCCTCTTTGTCGAACTCCCCTCCAGCCGCTTAGTTTCCTTCTTCCCCGCTCCGTGTCCCTCCTTCCCAAACCGCTCCTTTCTTCCCCACCCCGCATCTCTTTCCCTTGTAGGCTTCTTGCCTCCTCACTTTGCTTCTTTCCTTTACTTCCTGCCTCGGTACTCTCTTGCCCGTTCTGTTTCTCTCTTTCCTGCCTCCCTTCACTCCTCCTCGTCCGGTTTCTTTCCAATCGCTTAGCTTATTTTTTCCAGCTTCTCTCTTTCCTGCCCCATTCTCTCCGCCCTTCTTCTTTCCTCCATCAAATTCTCTCCTCCACGTCCCGCTTTTCTCCCCTTGGTCCCGTTTCCTTCCCCGCCTTTATGTTCTTCTTCCTGCCCCGCTTCTCTCCTCCTCACCCCGCTTCTTCCCTCTCATCCCGCTCCTCCTCTCCACGATCCGCCCCTTCTCACTCCTTCCCGCCCGCAGCCGCTTCCTCCCGCGTATCTTTCGTCTTCCGCTCGCACCCTGGCCACACGGTAACGCCCTGGAGCTGCACGCCGGCAACGGGTGACAAAAAGCTGTTTCCGCCCGTGAGGATTACGTGCGAGACCCGAGAGCCACAGCCCCGCCGGCCCGCTCCGGTGCGGACAAGAGGTATAATAAGAAAACTGTAAGGCTTACGAAGGTTCGTTGAGCACCGCCAGACACCGGAGGTATCGAGGGCGATAATCAAATATAAAACATAACCTTGACTCACAAAATAGTAAAAAAGGAACGAAAACTCTGTAGAAGAAGTTGAGAAAGAAAGAAGGAATGATAGAGAGCTGGCGAAGGAACACGACGAAGATGAGCGTGAAGAAAAAAGACGTTCCATTAATATTGTATTTTAGAATGTGACGATATTTAGCAAAAATGTGAGGCGTTTTGCGAAACAAACAATATTGTTTGATTCACTGATTTAGAGAAGGAAAATACCAATAATTGTGTGATTACTGAAACGTTTCATCACTCAGTTTTCCCTTATAATATTTCAAGATATTTTTAATAGTGATCGTATTTGACATGCTTTAGAAGATTGTGAAGGGAAAACAAAGCAATATAGATTTTAAATAGTCATTATTGACATCTTCAAGTGAAATCATTCTTAAGAATAGTCATGTTGTTATCAGTCTTTTCCCAATTCCAATTATATTTACAATTTTTTTTGATCATAGTTTTATCATTTTCGACCAATAAAATATGAAGTAAGATTTTATTACCGAAATTCTCTTTTAAAGCAACCAGTTACTGAGTGTGAAGAAAAAGTCCAGAACACATGATTGGAGGAAACATCCTTAAAAATTTTTTGTAAGAGTATTTTTTTCTTTCAAAATATTAATAAAAATGTTATTTTATAAGATAACGACTGCCTTCACTTTGACGCAATTGAAATATAACTCGTGAACATTACGTACGTAACAGTTAACCTACAATTCATTGTCTGGAGAGCCTAGTTAAAAATAATTCAAGAAACACTTCTTTCTTATTATCAAACATTTAAACGCTGCAACAAACGGGGGTATTGAATCGTTGAATACTCAAAGGATTTGCTGTCCACCTATCTCTTTTTGGCGTTCAAGAGGATAAATTGTAGGGCTTCACTTTTCCAAACGCTCATGGTCACCTTCAAAACACTTTGAAGGGATGATTTAATAAATGAGATTCTTTTACAAAAAAAATATTTCATATTTTGTCATGCAACTGTCTATATTTTTAATGTTCTATGATAATTGATTTCTTATTATGGGAATAAACAAAGCTGAATAATGGTAAATAGTGCAAAAAATAATATTTTCATGTTTCCTTTTCCATTTTTCTTATGACCACAATAGTGAGTTCCACGAGAAGATCTGAAGAATAGCCGCATGTAGGGCTTTAATATTAATACGTTGCGTTAACCACAGCAGATACAAATATGTTGATGACTTAAACGAAATATGTTGCTCATTTGAATATGTGCTTCCAATTGCCAATTTTCGCCATATGATTCAAAATAATGCTTTGCTTTTTATTGTTGAAAAGCCACTTGCAAACGTCCAGCTTACTCCACATATTCACATTTTGCGCATACAGACTTAGTTATCTTAGTCAATCCGTCACTGCTTACAACACAGCTGACGTCATGTGTAAGCAGGGCTCCGAGGAAGAGGCAGCTTACCATTAAATATTTGTATCTCACGTGTTTCGTTATGGAACGACAATTTTTCAATTATCTTTGTAAACACTGTGTATCCATATATAAATTCTACGTACGTTATTTCACTATTCATTGAGGTCGTTTTTCTTAAAATATTTAATTTATTATAGCGTTATTCTAAAATATTTTATGTGTTGTTGTTTGGCAATGTGTGAACAACGCTGGAAAACTATTTTAGGGGCCATCCCTAAATTACGAAACGCAAATTTCGAGTATTTTCAATACCCCTACCCCCTTATAATGCACATTTTTTTATCCCTATGTGACGCAGCATAACTCTGCCTCAGACCCCCTCCCTACCCCTTTAGCGTTACGTAATTTATGGATGACCCCTTAGATGGTTTTGTTCACCAGTACTTTTGCTGCTGCAGGACACTACTTAGAAAATATTCTCTGTAAAACTAAACCCTGACACTATTTCATTGGATTCAACTCATTGTATTCGTTGATTTTGAATGTAAAAGATTGAAATACAAATGTCTTGAGTGTTTCAATTGAGGAACTGGAGTGAGGGTGAGGTTTTGCCAAAGTTATGAAGCACGATAATCTTTATTATAAATAGGGTTAAAATGCAGATATTTGTAAGATCGCGATAACCGTTGGATGGATTTGTGTGCTCAACACATCGATTGGAAGCTGAAAATTTATGATACCTGCTTTTATAATACGTTTTTGTTATTTCACTCATATAAAATAGTTATCTTCAAGTATATGAGTACGAATAATTCAATGAGTAGTGCGAAAATGAGTTTGTAAAGCTGTGAAGTATTACAGAGTCGGCGATCGCTATCGCACCGCGAATAATTATAAAATAATTGCCATTCCGTTTCTGCTCTTGCAGGAAATAAATTATTTATTGAGAACAAGGACATAAATAATTAATTGCTTCATGACATAATATTTAGAAGGTCTAGAACAGAACAATGTCCAGAACTCTACGTAAAATATTCGCGCGAGATAGTATACTTTTTCCCAAAACGTGTCATGTCAAGGGTGCATGTGCTATTTGCGCTTTTGGTACGGTTGTTGAGTCAAAAAGTTTTGAGCTTTGAAGTTATCATCTACAATGAAAAGAATAAATATTATATGAAAACTTAAATGGGAATATGTTCCATAGGAATATCACCATTTTCCCATGGCAGGTTCTAAATTAAATTTGTACAACTATATTCTTCATGTTTTTTCATCAATACTGGAGTCTACTTAGCTAGCTCGATGGGGAGGAGTAGGGACGGGTAGAGCCTGACAAAAACGCCCTCAGTTTCGTTCGTTCTCGGCGGCGATACCAGGCGCGCCGATACTACTGTGTCCGAGAATGCCAGTTCCGGAACTGCCATTATCGAGAACGAACGATACCAAAACTTGGCCTGTTATCGGTGTGCGCCGACCGCGTCGAATAAATGCTGGAGGCGTCACCGGAGCTCTCGCCACCGTTTAGTATACCTCAAACTCGAGGCAGTCTGGCGGTATGTCTTGTTGAATAAGGCAAAACATTTTGCGATTTGCGAGATTTGTGCGTTGACCAATGCACAAGCAATCTAGCGGCACCAGTAATTTTTGTAGATAGCCTTCGGCTTTTGACATGTATATAATAAAAATAATGAAAAATAACAATTATGACGAATATTGTTTCGCCTTTTCACGTAAATATATTTTAAGACATATTTAACTTTCTAAGCTTTCTTTCTTGAAATGTATTTCTATTTTCTCCTAGTTGGTTAAAAATGTATGTTTAAATCATTTCCACTTTCACCAATTCCAGCCGTTTGGCATCCAACCTTTATTTTTTTTATCTAGAATTAGACCGAGTATGTCATCTGTTTTTGAATTTGACATTCTGTATCTTTATATACCACAAGCTCGCTTTCCTCTTAATTCTTTACACAAAGAAAAGAAGGGGTGGGTCATAGGTGATCGGTAAGTCATGGGGGGGGGGGGAGCGCTGGCCTCAGATTCGAATTGCAAACCAATGGCGTCTCAGGGGGCAAGTCGATTACCCCGATATCCGACGTTGATATCTCACCGTCTTACATGTTCTTCCAGGAAGGTAAAGGAAATGGAAGGAAGGTTCTGATAATTGAAAGAATTATGCGTTAAATCTCCTTCGTATGCCAGTGATAGAATTAAAGTCAATTAAAACATTTATTTTTATCATTTCTAGGCTTATAATAAATTAAAGCGTTTTTCTATGGCACAAACATTTTATAAATTTATTAATTTTCCCTCACTTTATGTGGTGTAGAAATGTGGTATATTATAATTAATTATGCATTTCAAATTTCTGAAAACTTTACCCGTGTGTGGCGATAGGGCAAGGAGTTGAATATGCTGATTTGCAAAGGGAAACCGTTGTTTGGCCGCCAATTGTTTCACCCAAATCAGAGGCCATGGCGGCTTACATCAACTGTTATACAATAAATTGTGCCCAGTGACGGAAGGACGTTTGCATGCAGGAAAGAACAGTACCCATTTCAATTTTGATTCGCATATGCATTTTTATTACGTAAAGATGAAATTAATATAAAATGTTATTTCTTTTTAATAAATATGCCTTACATTCGAATGAGTAAGAAAGGTAAATAACATAACAATAGGTATGAAATTAATTATTTTCCCCTTAACACATAGTTTTGTGTTTTCATATATAATTCTGGAATGTAAACTTTTATCATTATTTTCTTTGCTTACTTGAAAATAAACTGCAGGTTCATTTACGTTTTTGAGATTCCAATGAATAACTTTTATTTCAATGTTTTGTAATAATTCACAATATAAAAACAATTGATGAAAATTATTTTAGTTATTATTTTAATTTTATTTTATTGATATTGCTGAAAATAGTATTTTAAATTACTTTTGCACATTGTATTGCTTTTAATTATTTCAAAATTGTATTATTTTCTCTCTAAAGTTATTTGCAATTAATCGAGTGATTCCTACTTTTCAACCAATTGATAGATAAATTGAAATTACATTTTATTGCGATTATAATTAATCAATGACAATTAAATGAAAGAGTTCTGCCAACACAATACGTGACGAGCTTAAATCCCGCAGTTGCGTCGAACTGCCGAACCGCCAAGCCTGTGCCTAGCGCCCGGCGGCGGCCGTTTCTGCCGAGACTGCGGATACCGGCCGATACCGACGAGCAGTAAAGAATGGAGCGGTTCCATAGTTTCGATTCTCGAGTGAGACCTACGTGTAGCTTTCAACAGGCAGATAAGGAGCGCGCGCGCGACCTTTGAGGCTCCGAGACTGAGAAAGCAATGCCGGCGAGAACGATCGATAATAGAATGCGTTTTGCCCGGCTCTAGGGTGGGGGTTGTTATTTTTTCGGCAATGCTATCAATTCAAATTGATAGTTCTTTTGTCGACGCAAATACATTTTCTGTTACTCGGTTGCAAACATTTCTAGAATTAAAATGTTACTAACTGTGCTCGTAGAACCTTTTTTATAATTCAACTTTGTTAATATTTCCTTGAGCGCCGAAATCTCCAACCCTTAATTTTAATATACACATTTTATTTTCCCTCATATTTCACATCAATTAATTGTTTTTTCTTTTAATGATCAACAACGTTTCAAGTTCAAAGATCTAAGCTTCCATTGACCTACCATTGCCGGTAAATTGCTTACCAATTGTGGTGTCACACCTCCACAAACGCCACCTCCTTGAGAGTTATCGTATAATAAAAAATTCAATGGTAATCTGAAGCGAACGACTAACCGCCATGGACCCCATGTACAACAAATCTGCTTCTTTGCGGATCAACCGCTGCTACTCACGTACTAACGTAGACTCACAGATTCAGTTGCTAGTAACGTCTCTGCCACTACATTTTAAAGTCCCGCCTTTTTCCTACATGTTCGTCCTGATTTCATCTGGTCGCTCTGATTCCAGATCCACTTAAGGTTCGTTATGAGCTCTTCGTTTCATCAGTACCTTTCGATCCGTTTCACTGTCTCATGATTGGTTTTTTCGCCTTGATGAGTCTCGTTTCATCTCGTTAAGTCTCGTAGCGTCTCGTTACGTCTCGTTGCGACTTGTTCCGTCTCGTTGGGTCTCGTTCCGTTTCGTTTTCCCTTCCGGTTTATTTAAATTTGTTCCGCCTGTGTTTTTTCTTTTACCTATTCCCTTATCTCCTCTCTCACTCTCTTGCTTAATGTATTGTCCTTTCCACCCTTCACAGTCTCTTCGGGTTTCTAGTCGCCCACTGAGATCGTCACATACCGACCCTTCCTTCGGTGGCACTTTTCTTGAAATCCGGTGATTCGCAATCTGAGAAAATCTTCTCGCCTGGGCAGACAGCGACATCTCGCGACGCGAAAAAGTGAAGTAAAAGCAAGAGTGTTTGCTGGCTCCTTCGCCTCAAGTGCCGCGGCGGCCTTAAGTGTGCCCCGCACTGCTCGGCCTCGCACCTCACCGCGCATTCTTCATAACACTCGCATTCACACGGTTTCATCTCGTTTCCTCATGCGGCAAAGTGAACGACGTGCATAGTGACATATTCTCAAACAACAGCAACAAATAATAATAATAATAATAATAATAATAATAATAATAATAATTATGTCCCCACCCATGCGGATAGCCGAGATCGCCGTGGCGATCGCGGACGGAAGAATCGAGAGTTCCAGCCCACCCCGGGTATAGGTGTATTTGTGTACTATGTACGTTTGTTTCGTCCATTCATCCTTCATTATCATCATCACATTATCCTCTTAGGAATAGCACCTCTGGGGGATAAAAATTGGATTCAGCATAATGCTGATCCCTCTTGAAAGGAGTCGCATACACTTGCCACGGGATAGATGTAACTGAGCCTCGGTGACTGCTGGTGTGAATGTTCGCGTGGTCCAAGACGGCCAATTTGCGGCCAAAACAGAGTAGTAGTAGTAGTAGTAATAATAATAATAATAATAATAATAATAATAATAATAATAATAATAATTATGATAAAGCGGTTCTCAAAATTTCCCAAGATGACAAATGCCGCATTTGCCTGGAGCAAGTAGAAACCATTGATCATATTGTCTCAGCTTGTCCAATCCTAGCAAAGACCGAATACCTTAAAAGACATGACAGGCTGTGTAGCTACCTCCACTGGCAGATCTGTACCGCCCTCGAAGTTCCAAACACATGCCCCAAGTGGTACGAACACTCACCGAAACCGGTGACGTCTGTTGGATTGTGTACGATAATGTACGACCAACAAATTCAAACTGATCGCACGATAGCGGCAAACAAACCGGATATAGTTATCCGGGATTTGGCCAAAAAATCGTGTTTACTTATCGATGTTGCTGTACCTTGCGATCAAAACGTCGTTACCAAGGAGGCAGAGAAACGTCTTAAATACAAGAGTTTGGAAATCGAGATCAGCCGAATGTGGGGCGTAAAAGCACAGGTCGTCCCGATAGTTATCGGAGCTCTGGGATTTGTTCCGCAAAATTTGAGTAAGAACTTGTCTAAACTCCCAGGTAATTCAAAAGACTGGGAAGTGCAAGAAATTGCTTTATTTGGAACAGCCCACATTTTGCGTAAAGTATTGTAGAGGCACTGATAGTCACCGAATCTGCTCCTTAGGTAGCTGGTTGCAACCTGGAGTAGATTTTATATTCAGCCGACTCATAAGATCTTTAGTCGTGATGTAATGGAATAATAATAATAATAATAATTTTGAACATTTGAAAAAAAAAGGCTTAGCACAAAATATTATAATTCCAAATTAAAAAAGGCGTTATTCTGGTGACATGTTGAATTGGTTGCATGACTTGCATTGATTGAGATATTCCTTAATTGGCTATCACAGAATAAACGCTAGAGTAAAACGGCGAGACAGAACATAATACACTTGGTTAAAACTTCCCATTTCCTGTAGAAAGTGTTAAAGAAAAATCACACTTGAAATTTTCTCTAAAGAAGCTGCTTGCACCTGGAGATCGTTTTCAATTGTTCCTGTTTATAAACATTTAAAAAAAAATCAAAAATATAAGGATAATACTAGTTCTTTATTTAGTTCGTTTGAATTATTTATATTTTAAATTTTGAATATTTGCTTTTCTTAACGTGAACAGAATAAAAGTCAGTGCCATTCCAAACTAGTGATGCTACAACAGAGCACACTCCTCGTATTATTTGGAACTTGCAATATTCGAAAACTCAGATTTCAATGAAAATCGCACCCAGTTCATTTTTAAGCGTTCTTTGATTTATCAAAAGAAAATTTTAAACAAAAAATGTAAAGAACAAGTATGGACCGTTTTTGACAAAAAAAGTCTTTATATCAACAAAAATTACACAAAAACCAATAGTTTAATAAAATGTTCACAACCTCATTTAAATATATATTTTTACTTTATCGCCTTACTACGTATGTAGTAAAGAAAACGTATTTTAATGGTTGCGGCAAAACGTATGTCTAAAAATGAAATTGTTTGTGTTTCCCTTTAACTTACGGCTACGAAACTTTGAAATGGGTGTTCTGATATTTGTGGATATTTTACATGAAGCCTCGAATACATTTTCAACATTTTATCAAAAAATGACTGCATATATTTTCATTAAACTTTATCCTCGGATAGCGTAAAGGACATTTAAAGATGTCGCAAGTCAATTTTGTTCAGCTTTCTTTATTTTCGGGTATTATAATATTTAGAAAGAATGTGAGAAAGTATGTGGTGTGGTAGCACCAGAAGTATATAGCAGATTTCGTTAAGGAAAATATGTATCTTCAATATTGTACTTGCAGAAACACGCTAAAAAATTTGATCGTTCGCAATTTTCGAAAATACAGAGAGTTCAACGAAAATGAAGCCTCGAAGTTTTAGCGATCTTTTGCTCAATCCGAGGAAAAAATAACCAAATAATTTGAAGCCATTTAAAAAAATGTAGTTGAAGTACCTCTAAAACAAAATATGTGTTTTAAATTCGCAAGGATTAGAATTCGGCTAGACAGACGAGGGAATACCAATTTTGGAGAAGATAGTGGACGGGACGGTTGCATTGACCCCAGTCTGAGGGGCGGACGGATGGACGGACAGGCAGAATTTAGCCGTCAACCAACTTTTTCAGTATCAAGGACCCACTAAACGTGGATTCTGAGTACACAATGAATTAGGGGAAAAAGGGACAAGGAAGTAAAAGGGACAAGATTTATCTACTTCTTCGTTATGTGGACTCCACTACTGGCATTTTTCTGGTGAAGAATCACCGTTTTTGTCACAGTAATTCCTCTTTAATACGTAAGTACGTAGTATGACGAGAAAGTAAAGTCTATACTATCGCTATACGCTGTTAAGAACCAAATTTATTTTATGATCCAAATGAGAACTATTTATATTTTAATCACTCGGAAACTGAGATTGTAAGATGTTTTAATGGTCACAAAAACAATTAAGAGCTCTGTGTATTAAACTGTTTCTCCTACCAAAATCAACCTTAATATTGAAGATTATGAAATTTTGCCCAATTGCGTGACGTTTTTAATTCAGAAAATTATAATTTTCAGAAAATAGACTCTTAAGATAATTTGCTTATCAATCATCCATATAAATAAAAGCCTTACACCCAAATTTAAAGTTTAAAATGATTGGTTACTATTTATTTATTCAGGTTCTTGTGTATTTGAAACAGGCAAGTCAAGCTTTTTAATAAATCTTGACATGTTTGTTTGTCTGAAATAAACAGGAACCTAAAATCAATAAATACATACTGACACCTAAATGTGTAAGTACCGCAAAACAATACATTAATCTAAATTACAATGTAGAATTTCAAATAAATAATTTTATGGAGTTTTACTTTTTAAAATTCTATTGGATTGTTCTTGTAGAACATAAGACTCTCTTGAATTGAGTTTTTATTATAATAAGCTACATAAATATTATTGTACAATAAAAAATATTCATTAATTCCTAAGTGGGTGATACATGAAACAGAACAGACACCATTGCGAGAAATATGATTTAGTAATCACGCAATAAAAAATTAGAACACTGAGGGAAAACTAAAAATAATAGTTGTAATAAAACAATTGGAATGAACACGGTTAAGTATTCATGCCCGATACAAAATAATTTCCTGTTTAAAATTCTTTATTAAACAATTGAAATAATTCATAGAATCTATGAAAGCCTTTAGAAAACTTCCAGATTCATAATTGTATTTCAAAGTCCTCCCCCACACAAACGTTTAACATTCGTCTGGATCCGATTCGCTACTAGCACAGAACTTCCAAGCGGTCAATGCCGAACAGTTTCTGCGTCCGTGCTCCTCTGCGTCTTGTCGTCAGAGTTGCAGAACGTGTGAAGGAGTTGTGTTGTCTGAGACGGTTGGCGTCTGCGAACTCTCGCTCGAAGGCCTGAGGCTGGCGCCAAGCCCTCTCTGGGGCCCACGGCCGCGGTCGACGTCTCCGGCGAAGGAGCTTTGCCCCGCAGCGATGGGCCGCTTTTCCTCTCGCCCCTCCAGCCCAGCCCTGCCTCCAGGCACGCCCAGCCGTAGGTTTCTTCGATTAATACCCAGGGGTTGCCGTAGCAGAACGGTAACGAACGGGGCACGGACCATGCGTGATTTTACCCTCCTCATTCATACCCTCCTGTCACCTTTACACACACACACATACACACATGCACTACACTACCACACATGCCTGTCTGGAGGAGAATTATAGCAGCCGGCTACACTGATCAATAGTTTTCCATGATTTCTCCAATCAACACCAGGTGAATGCCGGAGCAGTACCCTAACAAACGGGCCACGGACAGGGCCCGATCTTTCCTTTCTCTTCCTTGTCCTATCCTCAGCCTTTACACACACACACACACACACACACGCACACCAATATGCATTGCACTACCATCTCGACGAGAACTCTGTTCACATCATTTTTCAGCCTTACTCTGATCATCCCTCCTCCATTCACCTGCTTTACACAAACGCATCTGGTCTCATCCTGCGTAAACCTTTTTCATTTCTTGTATCTTTCTTTTCTTTTCTTTGCTCTCTACCGGCTTCTCTGGAGTCCCCATCCACTCGCCCACTCGGCGCGGAACAAAGCCGAATCGCTCTATGTCTACGCCCAGGCGGAAGAGGGTCGAGCAAGCCCCGTTTTGTTCGCTTTATGCGGATTTTCAGATATCTCGGAAGCAACCAGATATTAGGTTTCAAAGGAAGCGAAATGGGTTTACTTGAAAGAAAAAGATAGGTATTATACACACAGCAATAGAAGGAAATAAGAAATTGAAGACTTCAGTAAGATAAAACAATTTTAAGACAAAGGGAAATACTGACACTAGTTCTGTTCGAGACCCCGAGCGGAGGAAAGCTGGGTGACGTAGTTTCAATTAGCTGGAAGTAAATATGAAGAAAAATATTGTAATGAAAAATATATCATGGCCATCAGGCCCGCTCTTCCTTCTGAACACGCAAATTTCAATTGAGCTCAGAGGCTTCTTTTAGGCTTGACGATCAATTATATGTAGTAAATCAACCACATGGGACAGCCGGCTTCACTTGCCTCCGAAAGAAGTTGTACGGAGGATTATTTCGCCTTCGAAAATCCAGGGCTCTGGTCGGGTTTGAACACACCAACGTGGGTACAACAGCCCGATATGTTCAACGTTACATCTCCGACCATGCAAACGAGATCGCAACCCCTTATACCACCGCAACCCGATATACCACCGCGATTGCTGCGGTGTGCAAATTAGAGAAGGTTTTTCTGTTCAGACGCGGTAAAAATGAAATGCGTTCAGATGGGCATGATTGCAAAATGTTTAATGTCGGTTGGAAAGTGAACAGGAGAAGCTAAATTAAGAAATGTTGGAGTGAGATCTGAATTGTCTACTAGGAAAGTGATTACAAGAAAAGCGAGAACATATCTTTTTCCGGGCACCTCAGAAACTGAGGTCACAGTTACGACATGCCCTTCGACACGGAATCTACTTACTGCCGCGAGAACGTGGAGAACGTTTACATTTTCCACTGAGCACAAGAAAATGTCCACAAACAGTGGAGCTACATTTATATCTAGAGGCAAAAGGAACTGCCATCTCAGCATTTGTTCAAAAGATCAGGGTAAAACCCTGATTGAGATGGGTGTCTTTGATCCAGAAGCTGCGGTGCTAAGTTTTAGGGTTATTTAGTATTTTAGAATCATACGGTCTAATTGGTAACTAATACATTAAATATTATATTATTTTCCATTTTGACTTTTAGTATAGTCACTAATTAAATAGAAACATTAAGAGCCAAGTAAAATCTTTTCCGCCTTAAAGTTATGTATTGATGTTAATTGTTTAATGTCATCTGGCAGTGTGTTGTAAAACCATGGTCATGCATTATTTATTGTGAGCTCTTTTTACTGAAACTTGATGAATATGATTCCTACGTCGAGTGTTATAGTTATAAATAATTGCACTGGATGAAAATATGTTCCACACCTTCAGTAAGTCATTCTTGACACAAATCACTGATTTGTAAATCAAGAGGCAAGATAGAGGTAGAATTCCTAACTTAATAAAGACATGTATATTAGAATAACTTTGGTAATTCACGTTATGATTGTCACAGCATCATTATTATCGCTCAAGAGATTTATGATGTCATTAGAAAATAGTCATTGATTGCGTGTAATAATCTGGCATTTCGGCAAGTCTTTCATTTTTATTCCTCGTTTCTAAAGTACATTCTAACATATTTTTCTTAAGAATGTGATAAATGTTTGAAATACTGACAACAACACAAATATTGGTAATGTGGTGAGCTATTGGCCTGCAGCAAAAATGATACAGAGGAAAATCACAAAAATGTTTCTCAAAAAACTAGCACATACTTCTAGAGAACAACAAATAAAATACTCTCGTATAAGTGTTGGTGCAATAAATCTTACAGTCTTCAAGTATCCTGCAATAACATACAATAGTATAGACAGATACACATTACAAGAGTTCTTTACATACAAAATATCAAACTAGTGGTGTTAAAATAGCACGTACAACTTTCTTGCCCGTACTTTCACGCAAAATTAAATGATAAGTACTGAAGTTTTCAAACAATTGTACATGAACTTACTTCAAAACCTATCATAGGGAACAGATTCCATTGAGAGAACAATCTCCTATCTTCATAATTGTAGTTGTAGGAAGACGCCGAAAACATTTTTAATTCTTCCAATTTTCGCAAAAATCGGAGTTTTCAACGAAAATTACACCTGCTCCATTCTCTTAAACGTCCTTCACACTGTCCACCAACAAAATTTAATCAAAAACTATGGAGACAATTTTTTTTTTAATTCGGAAATTCCCCAGGGGCTTCTTGTAAAGTACCTCCCAATTTAAAATATCGATTGCAAATTCAAGAAGCCGTGACATCAGTCAGATCGATTGGGTAATATCCATTTCGGAGAAAATCGGCTAAACGGTTTAGCTTTAAGCGTTGGTCACAGACGGTCAGACGGACGGACGAACGAACGAACGGACAGACAGACTTTTGCTGTCATTCAATTTTTCGTTATTAAGGACCCACAAAATATTGAATCTGGCAACACCATGTGAAAGTTTTTTTTTAATTTAGGAACTGGGTTTATATCCACTTTTATTACAAAGTCTTGATAACGAAAGACTGTTTCTACCAAACATTCGTGTTTTTTTCCTGTGCAGCATTACAAAACTTTCTCTCTACTACGTAAGCGGTAACGAGAAAATTAAAAAAATGCTATTCCTTAAGCAAGAGGTAAATAGCAAACATTTAATAGAGGACTGCATCCTTCTTGGAGACATGATTTCGCATGACGTCAGCCATGTCATAAGCAGTGATTCGCAGGGTATGAAAATGCAGGTCGTTACTCCCGATAAAGAATACGCGGAGTAACACAAACAAATATTTACATTTCAGTGAAAATAGAAATTGTTACATTGCTTTTTTAGTTTTCTCGAGTTTCAAGGTATCTAAAAAAATCACAGACTCTTTTCACATGAAGTTCACATTTTTACATTCACATTTTAGTCTACATAGTTGTCTTAATTTCTGCACGCATTGGAAATGACTAATATACTAGATATAGATGGAGATGGACCATATTGTTCATATCAGTGCAAAAAGTCTTTTGGAAGTATTTTATCTGACAAAATAATTTAACGTTAACGCTATTAAACTGACACTTTCTAATGCTAATAAAAATCTTTTTAAAATTCAGATACGAAAGAATCAATAACTTTGGTGTGTATAATTGTGTGTATGCAATGAAATGTAATTTGGTGTAGTCAAATGTCTTTATTCGTTTGAGTTCATTGTGACATTTCCCCTTTGATTCCATGCGGTCTGTTGTCCCAGATACCATTTATTACAATCAGCAAAATTTAATTATGTTCCCACTTCGAAATATCATTTGTGATTCTATTTTCCAATTGCCTTTGTGACAAATAGTTCCCAGTAAAGTTGTGGTATCCGTTCAGAGAACCACTCACCGAGACATTTTTAGAATTCCTGCCGCAGCAAACGCGGTCTGCTGATCATATTGGTCGCAGACGTACGACCGCGTATTCTGGCAAACACATTGTCATTGAACTGTCTATCGAATTAGAGGGGCAAATCGGGACCCCGAATCCAACAGAGGTAAATTGCAAACGATGTTTCTTTTTGTTTCTTTTTAACTGTAGTGAAAGTTTTATTATCCATGAAATTTCAGTGAATGGTCTTGAAATCTATAATGTTATAAGATATTGTAAATATGAATACTTGGATATAATTTCACGACAGTGAAAGAGTGCTACCTTGAACGCTGATAATTTTTATTACCACATTCTACTGAAAAGTAGGGGTTTAACATAGGAAAATAAGATGAGTACATCACGAGCTAAAAGTATCAACCATTCATTTACTTGGAATCATTGCCATTTTTCAAATGCAATATGTGATTTGTCACCTGATGAATCTTCCTTTTCGTGTCTGACGGATATCAAATAATGTTCTTCCGTCGTCTCAGCAAAATATGTTTTTGGAGCTTTCCCACCTTCACCAGATCTCTTACACTCGACGAGGGAACGACGCAAGAAATTGTTAAATATGGCTAAAACCGATGTTTTGCCGCTCCCTGCAGCCAATATGGAAGTTAAATGGGACCCAATAGAAGAACACAGCAGCACAGTATATCTTTGATAATTTTTAATTTTGCTGATGACCAAGAAAGAATGAAAATTGTATATAAATTATCGTTTCAAGTGTTGTTTATTCTTACATAATAAATATTTATTTCATAATTACGAAGACACATTTTTTCATATGAAGTGTACAGGATGAAAACAAAGTTTACATTTATGACGTTTTAGATTTTCACATCATCTTATTTCTAGGATTGGGAACTACATTCTATTATGTTTAAACTTAAAAATCCCTCATAGTCTACAAAATATGCATGACAGGAAACATTTTCCACAGCAATATACAGAGATTTAAAACTTTGAATTCGATTCCTATGAAATGCATGAAACCCTTGTTTTTCCCTTGCGACATTTATATGCGCTCTTTCAAACTGCAAGAACTTCTTGTTCATTGCGGACTCTGAAACGTACTCGTATTTTACTATTTTAATGTAGTGTTGCGTAAATGATCCTCACGTCTCAGCTGCCACTAATGAATTAATTCAAAATCTTAATATTACGTTCCTTGTCTTTTTCGAATTTTAATTTAAAATCTCTTCTGTCGGTGATAATCGTCTAATATCTTTACCATTAGTAAAACGAAATGCTTATGGCTAAATATTTTTTCTTGTATTTTAAAGATCCCTAACATTTGCGTAACTGCCTTACGTTTTTTCTTTTTCTAAATTTCAGACACAACCCCAAAAAGTTATTATGCTCTCCTGCATGATTTATTGTTTTTAATGTTGCTTTCACTCACAAAAGTCTACAATTTCTCTCCTTTTACTCCCTAACGAAATATTACAAATGGCGGAAAGTTACAGGAGGAGAAAATGTGAAATAGATGGGGTGGGTTTAGGTTCCTGATTTCGTGCGTCAGTTCTGGTATTTTCTGGCAGGTTTCCATGCACGCAAGGAACTAGCGCGGCTGCGCCGATGACAGACAAGCGACGGATTTCTTCATTTTTGTTTACTTTATTTAATAGTCTTATATTTAGATTTTCTTCGCGGCCAATGTTTGCAGTTCTTATGGACAAAATATATGCAGAGAAAAAAATATTTTTCAGAATAAGTTAAACGAGTGTTATTCAGGTAACCCTCGTTGTGGGGAGTACATGAACCCACATTTACCGCTGTTTTCAAGCGGTTTTCAATATCATTAATTGTAATATCATATTGCGATAAGATTAGCAAGAAGTAAAAAGAAACAACTACTGATTTAGGGAGGGGTGTAGATGATAAACTACAGTGTAGTTTTAAAAAGGAATATAATATTGGTTTTTGAAGAGATTAGAGATGGTAACAAGTTATACTTGATTAATATGTTTACCCCATTCCATAAAGTTTAGAAGGTTTCGAAAGCAGTTATAAGGCAGAATTGATTTTTTCCACGACGCTTTAATTTCCTACCAGAAAAGGCCATTGTACTTTGCAACAAATCATTTTTGTTCGAACGTTTACGATGAGCGAAATACTATTCCATTCTACAAATTCATTTTTCATTTCATTCTTTGGCTTACGCAACGACAGTTATTCAAAAGAGAATGATTTGGTTCAACCTGCACAAGACCTGAATTCCAACTGTCATACCTTGCCAATTTGCCTTTGCAAATCGTAGGTTGGCCACATCAAACAATCTTTTTGTTCAGTTTACTAAAATACCAGCCTTCTTTTTTTACGACAAATTAAACGAAATAGAAATGCTTTGTTTTATTTACCATGTACTGGATTAAACATATTTAATGAAAGAATTATAAACGTAATAAAAATAATGAACATATAGACACATGTTTTCAGATAGAAATTATCTTTGTATCAAAACATTTCGTAGTATTCAATCATGACCGTACAATTAATGAAAACAAGTGCAAGCCGAAAATGTAGAATGGATTTTAAAAGTTGAATGATAACAAGCTCATTGTTTCATGTAAAGGAAAATACATAAAATAGAAAAATAAAAGTACGTTTAATAATAATAATAATAATAATAATAATAATAATAATAATAAATGATAAATAAAAGTACGTTTGCGCTAGATACGCTTGCGTTGAGATTTGCTGGTCTGACTTATTTCTTTAAAAATAAACATTTCAGGTTCATATTACTGAAAGTGAATAAAAACATCACTTAACATTGATTTTTTTGTTATTTATGGTCTCATCAACTACTAGGTCATTAGCAATCACTATTGGATTTAACGTTATGGTATGAGAATGAAATGATATGGTGACGGTAAGGGGTGAATGGACGAACACATACAACCATGCCGAGGCGGGATTCGAATCCGCAACCACTCAGTCCGAGATCACTACGGCACTACTGCTTTAGCGATCTTGGCCTCGGGGCCAACTGACCTAATTTGTATTACTGTAAATAAATATTCTGAAATAATTATGAAGTCGCCAAAATAAAAACGAAAGCATTTCGTCTCCGTACTGCGTGCGGGCATTGGAGCAATTCCCTACCACTGGGCACCGATTGAGCGCGCGTCATTCGCGACACAATGACTCGCTTCACCTCACAAAGTTATGCTACACCCCATCCCATTCCCGTACCCCTTATGCCAACCACCTTGCCAGCGACGCAAGCAGCACAGGAATTCCAACTTAGAGGAGGCATCTCAAAGTTGGGGGCAAGGAAACTCGCTTCCTAGAATTAGCGGGCACAGCGTCCTCAGCAACTGGCGCTCGATTTGAATGTACGGGTTGTATAAATTGCTCTGTGATGACACTACAGTACTGGATACCTTGTCCATGACAATCTTCACTAAAAGTCAGTTTACACTGACTGCTTCAAAAGTGGCATTAATTATCATTGCATCTCATAAGGTAAATATATGATCCATTATAATGAAATAATATATCTGACAGATTTCAAATTGCCAATAGAGAGTAAAATTAAGCATTTTGGATCAAAAAATATTCTTATCTTTGTTTATTTAAGAGACCAATTCTTTCATTAACTTCGTACGTTCAGATTAGGCAGGTTAAGAGACAAGGTACTACTCTGTTGAATGAGCTATTCACCCGTTATACAGCCTTTAGTTGATAGCAATATTTTCACATAAAAGCTATATGCAATAAATATATGAATGATTTCATAAAACAACATAAAACGGAATATGTATTGTAACCATACGACGGAAAACGGCGGCTTTTCGGCAGAAAAATTCCAGCCTCCGGTAACGAAAAAGTGGATAAATATTGTTCCAATTTAGTAAATTACTCGTGTAGTCATAATCTCTGTTTTGGAGTCTTTGATACTGAAAAATCTATTTCATCGAAACGAATATTTTTATTTTTGAGGGTACTTTACATGAAGATGATTTTCAAAATTTTCTTAAAAATGGATCCGATTTGTTTGATGAACCTTTGTCCTTGAATAGCGCAAAAGACGCTTAAAAGAACGGCGTGGATCTCATTTTCTTTGAAATTCCTGATTTTGGAGAATTGGAAAACAAATTTTAGGCGTCTTCCTACAAATACAATATTGAAGGTGGGGAATTTTTTTACTGAATGAAAACTCTTCTTTAAAAACAGGTCTTGAAATAACGTCGTGTACCCCTTTTCGAAAATATGTGTAATTTTCACGTAACTGCGAGAATTACAGAAAATTCTTAAACATTTTTCCTCAAAAAACTGTTCCAATTTCTTTCTTTAACTCTTCTTCTCGTATGTATCAAAGGACGATAAAAAGTGGTGCTAGTCTAATTTCCGGTGATATCTGTGTTTTCGAAAATTGAAAAAATTTTTCATTTCGAAACTACAAAAAATAATATAGAGATTTTTGCATTAAACAAAATCTTTTCTAGACACCATATTTTTGAAAATGGTCAGGTACAATTTGTACTTAAAAACAAACGAGTAGTTTTTGCATAATTATTGCTTCAAGTTAATACAATGAATAAAAATATTTCGAAAACCGCTCCAAATTTTTTCTTTATTTTTTTCACGGATACAAGAGACATTTAATAGAATAGTGCAGGTATCATATTCGTTGATTTCTCCGAATTTTAAAAATTTCAAACAATGCGAAAAAATATGTGCTGTTGTAGAACTACTAGTTTAATATGATCGTAAGATCTAAAGATAAAATTTATAATGTTTAAAATGGATCAATTTTACGTACAAAAATGTATAAAATTATATGGATATACTGGGGCTTTGAATGTTGGAATAGTTTCATATCATTTACTCTCTTCTGAATTTTATCATGCCCGAACTGCATAAGTACACACATTCCGCATGCTGCATTTTGCACCTGTTTAACAAACGAACTATGCACTCGTAGACACATACACACCCAGACATGCATATAGGGTCAGACCGCTGCTGCAAAGCCATTCTCGTCCCCCCTTCGCGGAGTCTCCTCGATGCGCCCTTGTGGCGTCCCCAGACTCCCGAAATCAGCCCCCAGGTCCCCGCTCCCCCGGGGGGGGCATCCTGCGTGCTCAGGCGGTGCCGCACCGCGTGCCGCACACGCGCAATCCGCGCCGCATTCGACACCGCTGCAGCACGCGCGCGCACGCGGCTCCGCACCCACTGCGCAGGCGCGGCGTGACGCGGCAACGCGCAGCCGCCTGCTGCAGCCTACTCCACTCGCGGGGGGCCTCCGCCGCGCGCCCACCCATCCCCCTACCCGCGCACCCTGCACTCAAACGCCCTGCCACAACCTCCCACTGGCCGCTCCCCGCCCACTGCTACCCGTTCCCCGCACAGCCATCTCTACCCACTATTCCCAGCTCCCTCGACCGCTCCCCACTCCCCGCCCACCGCTCTCCACCCACTGCCACCCGCTCCCCGACCATCGCTCCTCATTCCCCCACACACCACCGGCAAAGGTGGCTCAGGTCATCAACTGAAGTCGTTGAAGTACCTCAGACTGGGAGATCCTACGGTTCGATTCCCAACGGTGGCAAGATTATCGACACCAGCTAGACAGCTAGGTCGACCGTTGTCTGGAAGGGAATTCTAGTAGTCGACTGCTCTGATCGGTAGTTTTACGTGTTTTTTCGATCAACGCCAAGTGAATGCTAGAGCAGTACCGTAACAAACGGGTCACGAACCGGGCGCGATCTTTCCTTCCCCTTCCTTTTCGGATTCTCATCCCTTACTTGCACACACATTTACATGCACTACACCATCACACTTGTCGGGAGACCAATCTGAAGCTTTGAGCTTGTCCCAGCTGTCACGATGTCTCGCTGGTGGGAGATATATGGTTGGGGATAATACCCACAAGCTGACGTGTAGTTCAGCGACGGATCTCGCCTACTACAGGGGAACGTCACCGTCACCTCTTGCAATAAAAACTTGGATTGCACATATGGGACTGAAGATCTTCGCGGTTGACCCACCCCGAATCACTAATCAATCAAACTCCAATCACCCCGTCCACTGTTCCTCGGCCACCGCTTCCCGCACACTGTTCTCGGACTAACGTTCCACTCTCCCCACCCACTGCTTCCTCTTCACCGCTCACCGCTACCCGCCCACCGATCCTCACTCTCCTCTCGTTTCTAGGCCGCCGCTTCAGATCCTCCCTTCCCCGCTCCCACCCACTGCTACCCGCCCACCGCTACCCATCCACTGCTACTCCCCCTCACTGTACCTGCCCACTGCTACTCGCCTACCGCTACCCGACCACTGCTACCCACCCACCGCTATCCGATCACTGCTACCCACCCACCGCTACCCGACCGGTTTTGGTACCACGACACAGCTGCTGCTACCCGCTCTCAACTTCAGTTGCCGCTTCCAGCTTTACCATGCAATACCCGCCGCCTGCTCGTGTGGGCTTCTTCCAACACCCTCTACAATTGCCTTCATGCCGCTCGCTTTCTCCGACACTATCCGCTTCGCTGCCAGCCCCTGGCATCTACTCGCCAAAGTCCGCACTATACTGTTATTTGCCCGCATCAGCCATTTTTCTGTTCCTCCATCGCCGGCTAAACTATTCCTCAAGCATCTAACCTACCCACTACCCAGTGCCTACTTCTTTCTATATATCTCTCAACGTACTCTCATTGGAATACGCGAATACTCTCATTTGAATATTTCTCTAATCGGTAGTTTTCCGCGGTTTCTCTGATCAACACCTGGCGAATGCCGGAGCTGTACAGTAACAAAAGGGCCGCGGACCGCGCGCGATCGTTCCTTCCTCTTTCCTTGTCCTATCCTCACCCCTTACTTACTCACACATACATTCACATGCACTCCACTATCATACTTGTCGGTAGACCAGTCAGGAGCGTAGAGCTTGTCCCGGCAAGGGCGGTGATCAGCTGGTGGGAGATACCTTAGGGAAAATCTTTGCAAGTCGACGTAGATTGGTGCCAGATCTTGCCAGCCAGACGGAGAGGATTACCGCCACCTCCCGAGATGAAAACATGGATTACACTAACGGGACTAATGATCTTAGCAGTTGACGCGCCTGGAATCACTAATTAATGCATTGACATCAATCAATCTTTCATTCGATCCGCCACTAGACGCCTCTAGCGCTCCTAACGTCTTTCCATTTGTCATGACGTTCGTCTCTCCCAGTTCTCTCTCCTTCCCACTGACCCTGACTTGCCGATTCCTGCTAGTCGATTACTGCCCTCTGATCCTTTCCCTACAAACCCTACCATGGTATCTCCTCCCTCGAATCCTGCCCCTCGACCCATCACAGTCGACCTTTGTTCATCGACCACTGCTTACCGATCCCTGCCCATCTTGGCCACCGATCAGTTCCTGTCGATCTCTGCCCATCGATCCCCGCCTTCCAATTTCTGCCTGATCCTTCCCCAAGACTGTCCGCCCATCCGTGCTCATCGCTTCTTGCAAGCCGCTTACGTCCCATTCCACACTCGCTCTTCCTTGTGCACTGTCCGCTGCCTCTCGTACGCCGCTTCTCGCCTGCTTCTCCCGGTTCGCCGCCCGTTCTCCGTTCTCTGCCTTCCAGCCACCTCTCTCCCCACCAACGCCGCCCCGTTCCGCCGCCCACTTCGGCTCCCTGCCAGCCGCTCGCTGCCTCCCGCCATCATTGGCTGCTTGCCGCTCCATACCCGCCGCTCGTCTTCCGTCATCAGCCGGTGTCTGGAGGAGAATTCTAGCGGCCGGCTGCTCTGATCGGCAGCTTTCCGTGGTTCCTTGGATCAACACCAGGAGAATGGCGAAGCAATACCCTTACAAACATCCAAGGACCGCGGGCGATGTTTCCTACCATTTTCTTGTATACTTGTTGTACCCTTTCACCTTACACATACATCACTACTCATACTTACATGCACTTCACTAACAGACATATCAGGAGATCAATCTCGAGGCTAGAGCTTGTCCCAGTCGGGGCAGTTTGTACTAGGGGAGATACCTGGAGGGATACTCCCCGCAAGGCGACGCGTAGACTGGCGCCGGATCTCATCATTCAGTGGGGGTAACAATTACGAGCCACCTCCCAGAATGAAACATTCACTCCACACACGGGACTAAGGATCATGGTAGTTGACGTCACAGAGACATCAATCAACAAATCAATCAATCGCTCGTCTCCCGAGGCCGGCATCCACAGTGTGGTGCCCTCCGCCCTGCCATACGCTCTTTCGCTATGGCTTCTGCACCTCCTGCTTGTGCCCAGACTTCCCCACGCACTGACGGCTATTATATCGTTCATCCTATACCTAGTGCATCACTAACAGCTGCCTTCTATTATTTCCTTTCCTTGTGGATCTCAGGCAAATTTCGATAATGTTAGTTTTCGATTCTTTTAAGTTACACTTTACATTTCTGCATTGTTAGACCTTACATCGACAACCGGCGCCGTTTATCCTCTATAATTTGTACACTTCTTGTAGTGCTTATTTTCAATCCATTCTATTGGTGACATTTTACTTGCCGCCCCTGCATTATATTTTCGTCATTTCTTCACTAACCTCATTTAACATCTTTACCATGTCCTTTGCCGTCCCTTACAATATTTATCATTTGCCGTTCTTGCTATCATTTAGGTATCCGCTTTCATTAGTATTTAGATGTTGACATTATCCATCGCTACACCATATCATTTCTTTAATTCTAGAAGGTTTTAAAAATGAAAGACAACAAAATAACTAGTAGTGTTAAAACAGAACAAGTTTTCTCGCCCGTATTTTCAAGCAAAATTACGCGAAATGTACGAAACGTTATTGAAAAATTGTACATGACCTTATTTCAAAATCTACCTTTAAAGGGATATTTCATTGAAGGAAAAAATCTCTATCTTCATAATTTTAGTTGTAGGTACATTTATATAATAGCAAAAAGTGCATGGTAGTTTTAGTTCTAGTATTAGGATGCCGAAAAATCGAGAAAATGTTAAAAAAATAATTATTGTAGGACCTTTGTATAAAGTACCCCTAAACTTAAAATGTCGGTATTAAATTCAAAGGGCCGCGACATCAGCCAGATCGATTTTCAGCCAGACACCTTTTACCGTCATTCGATTTTTCGTTATCAAGGACCCACAAAACAAGGATTGTGGCCACACCTGTTAGAGGATATTTTTCTAAATTTAGCAACTGGATTTATTCTCTTTTTGGTTAACAAGGTCCTGTAATAAGGGTTTACTCCCGAAAATTCGTTTTTTGCGTAGCATTTCATAACGTTCTCTCTAATGCGTGAGCGATAGCGAGAAAGTAATATACCGCTTTAATCGAAATGGTGCTAGAAAAGGTGGTATTAGCTGTATCCATTTTTAAAAAATCAAAATTTATTTCTGTTCACGACAATAACCATCTGACTCCAATTAAACATTTTTCGATTAATTCTGTGTATCCTTTGTTTCCATGTCACTCGCCTTCCTGGTAGACAATGACACAATTATAGAGAAATTGGCATTTGCACATATATGATAGTAATCCACTTACGTGCAGCACTACGACTTCGAATGAATCGGGTGTTTTGCACCTAATATAGGGCATTTGAATGTATCAAAACAATTAGCAAGTATTCAGTTGCCTGTATTACCTGGTAGTATATACGAACGAAATAATATAAAAACCTTTCTTGTTCATTTTCAGCTCAAAAAGTGTCGGAATTAATGTCCAAGAGATGCATTTTAAACATCAAATTTCACATAATGTCTTAGAAAATTGGAAATTGTTCATGAACACTTTCATAGTCGTTTGGAGCTTTATGATATCCCAAGAAACTGTGAGCAATATTTGTACATGATCACCATGATGACTAACTTTTCAACCTCACTTAATAGATCTTCAAAGTTACCATCTTTAATCAAACTTTTATTTGAGGACACAGAAAACTTTCTTCTTTAATGTTAAACTCTAACGCGAAGGAAGTTTTCTTTCAAATACTCAAATCGTCTTGAAAAAGTTTTAAAGAGTGCTAACATTTTGGGGTCAGAGACAATACAAATAAGATATTGGGGTAAATAATTTTTTTCCGATGAGGAGTAAGTTCACGATTATACCCATATTATTAAATAATTCCATTTCTATGTTCTGCCATTCTCACAAGAACATGTTCTTCCGTCAGCCAACTCATGACTTAAGTTTCAACGATTTTGAATTGCATACTTCATAGTAAATTATTCACGACAGAAGTTTCATTGTTTAAATTTTTCACATTTCCAACTGCAAGAATGACTGTTACACTCGTTTCAGAAATAGAATTATTTTGCTATTTAGATCGTGTACTCGACAGGAATTCACCGAATAATGTTATGCTTCAGGCCACATTATATAATGGAAAATATGTTTGTTATCCTTTGCCAAGACCTCACACTACTTGGAACGCAGATGCAAGAATCCAGTTATTGCCTTGATCTTCATGATCTTCACAAGCAAAGTGAAAAAGAAATTAAATGCATTAAAACACGCGAAAAGAGATAATGATCTTCGGTGGAATTCATAATATTTGTAGACAGAAAAATCTGATTGCAGAAAACTGTACAAAAGAACATATTTCTAATTACTTGTTAGAATTCGATGTGATATCGTGTTTTAGAAACAATAATTTTCTTGCTTGGTTTAAAAAAATATTTCAATAGCGTTGCATTGGGTTTAATCTTGAAATGGTTACCATTCTTTTCAGATATTGGCTCCTGGCGAAGAAGCATAGTATAGTTTATCAACAGTATAAGATTTAGGCAAATTCGCTTTGTTAGAGTTTTGCTTTCTAACTTGCTCTGTACATATTGCCACGAAAAGAATGTGCTAAATGAAATTTCTTAATATTCGTGGATATAAAAACAGCTAAATCGCTTAATTTTGAAAAACATTTTCTCAGAAATGTTCAAGAGTATATTTTAACCATAAAACCAGTTCTCAAATCACATATAATCCTGACGCAGGTAGGTAATCTTTCGTACCGCGGTTCTCTGACCGCCTGTCGAGGAGGCAAAAAGTTAGTTAGCTAATGCCTTATTTTACGGGGGGGACTCGGGCCGTCAGGCCCCCTCTTCCGTCTGACCACTACGCTCCTTTCACCACCTAGCGGAGAAAGAAGGTATTATCTCGGGCGACGAAACAGGCGATTTTGAATTTTGCTCAGAGGCTTCATTTAGGCATGAGGATCTATTACATGCAGTAAATCTACTACATGGGACAGCCGGTTTTACTTTCCCTCTGAAGGAAGGCGTACGAAGGATTTTTTCGCCCTTAAAAATCCACGGCTTCGATTAAGTTTGAACCAGCAATCTTGGGTACAACAATCCGATACGCTGACTGTTATACCATCCGAATCCGCTATCTCTAAATCCGCTAAAGTCTCTTCTCAACTTAAAATGTACGTGAAATATATATGCATAACCAATAACATTCTGCGATCGCATATTCGATCTTGCTCTGGATTTCTGTTAGCAGGGTCATTATTAGTTGCAATAGAACTCTCCTCGTCCATGTCCTCGAACCTCGCCCTGTGTAAGCACTGAAATGGTGCCCTCGGGATTAACCCTTTCATACCCAGTTACGTATGTAGAAACAACGTGTGCACTCGCTGGTTTCAAACCATTCTCCGTCTCGTACTGCATCGTTCCTCTGCCTCCATTCAGTGGTCTCGTGATTTTATTCAGGGCATGGATACGCTGACGACAAGACACCACCTCTCATTACAATGCACCGTTTCCGCTATTGTACAAGAAGAGGGTATACATATGCTACATTCGTAATATCGTACCCCAGTTTTGATGTTAAAGACAAACTAAGAAATTTCAAATGATCACTGATGTAAAATAGGAATGTTGATCTATTTTTGAATACTTGCATATCTATTTTGGCCAATGTAATTCGTTTTTTCAGAAGCAGAGCTACACAGAAAACACATTCTAGGCATGCGGCAAGAACGGATTGTGAGCAGGGATGTATGGCAACATGACGAAATACAGCGTTACTAATTTCCTTTACGAGGGACTACTTGAGATACATGAACATTCAGGCAAAGCCGTGTCCGTGTAGAGTTCTTTTCAATCAACGGTACCAATTTTAAAAATTTGAATGCTTTAATTTTTTGTTGTGCTCGATACTTTTTATGTAACAACTAAGTACAATATGGATTAAGAAACGTTTGTAGCGATTCCCGGAAAACTAAAAACTAAAATATTATATTGCAAAAACTTGCGCAAATGAAACACTAGATATGCAACGAAAAGCAGCAAAACGTTGCAAATTCGTTTCCATTTCCCAACCCCTCTGGTAAGATACATTAATGCCCTCTAGAACGAGATGCAAAGTGCGTGCTCTTGCCACATTCCCTCATGGCCGCTACCCAGTTCCCGCCGCAAACCTCCACAAGCCCACTTCCCCCCCTTCCGCCCCCCTCACCCGTCCCCCACAGCTCGCCGACCACCCACAGTCCAGCGCGCAGCCTGGCGCGGCACGGCGCGCAGCGAGCGGCATCTGCGCGCGCAGCGTGGCAATGGGTAGCGTCGCTGCGCCGCACCGAACGTGAAAGGTCAAAGGTGACGGCGGCGACGCGGGCGGCGCGAATGCTTCTGGCGGCGCGGGCGGCGAGGGGCGAAAGGCGCGGAGCAAGGGGCGAGAGGCGTGGGGCAACGGCGGGGAGCGAGGGGCGTGGGGCGAGGGGCTTGGGAGGAGGGCGAGGGGAAGGGTGTGGGGCGTGAGGCGGGGGGCGAGGAGTGAGAGGCGAAGGACCTGGGGCAATGGGCATGAAGCGAGGGGTGAGGAGTGTGGGACGAGAAGGGCGTGGAGCTAGAGGCGAGGGGCGAGGGACAAGGGACGTGGGGCGAGGGAAAAGGGACGTGGGGCGAGGGACAATGGACGTGGGGTGAGGGGCGAGGAGTGTAGGACGAGGGGCGAGGGGCGTGGAGCGGGTGAAGAGGGTGATGGTCGAAAGGTGTGGTGAGAGGGGCGTGGGGTGAAAGGCAAGGGGCAAGGGGCAAGGGGCGTGGGGGTGAGGAGCGTGGGATGAGGGGCGAGGGGCGTGGAGCGAGAGTCGAGGGTGAGGGTTGAGGGGAGAGGTGCGAGGGGCTTGAGGCGAGGGGCGAGAGGCGAGGGGCAAGGTGCGTGAAGCGAGTGGTGTTGTGAATGAGGCTTGGGGCGGGGGGTGAGAGGCGAGGGGCGAGGGTTAAGGGACAGGGACGAGGGTGAGGCACGAGAGGCGGAGTGCTTCCACGGGCGATGGTTAGAGTGAATTTGCATGAAGACGCTGCCGGGGGGATGGGAGGATCTGGGAAAAGACGGCTTGGCTGGCAGGGTGAAGATGACACGAAGGGTGGATGGTGCCGATGGGAAAGATAGGATTGGCTGGGACAGTCGGAACGACAGTTACAATTAGTGGGATGATGGTGATGCAAGCGATGGGATATGTGACGGAAAGAGGGAGAACTTGGGAAGGGAGGACGAGCGGCCTTCATGGGCGGGATTGCTGTGAGATGGTGGGTTGGTTGCGAGGGTAGCATAAAGTGAGCCAACGATTGGGCAGTTGCTGGTAGAGCAGGTGATGTCGGCGGGCAGGTGGGAGGTCATGAGGGTAGTTATGATGGGAAGTTGGTGGTGAGTGGGTGAGACGGAGGGGCGGGCGGATGGAAGGCGAGATGGTTGGTTGCGGTGCGGATGAGCGCATCTACGTAATATACGTGTGTGGGCGGGTGGATCGGCTGGCGCGTGCGGGAAAGGGAGGCTCCATGACGTCCGGAGTTGCAGGGGGAGGGAGGGCGGGATCGGCGAGAGAGACGGGAGGTGGGCCTGGAATTTCGCCGGCCTACAGAGGCGGGAGGCCGGCATTCAAGCTTCTTTGTGCCGCCTGCACGGAAATTCTCCGCCTTTCCCCCCGCCCCGCTCGGCCCGCCGCGCCCTGCCATGCCGCGACGCCCGCGCACACTCGCCACGCTGCCAACGCCGGCCTGCTGCTCCGCCCCGCCTCGCCCCGCCTCGCCCCGCCTCGCCCCGCCTCGCCCCGCCCCGCCCCGCCCCGCCCCGCCGCGCCGCGCCGCGCGCCGCCAACCCAACAGATGAGAGCGCACTCAGCAAAGGAAACTCGTCACTCGCCGGGGACTTGGGAAAGCATCTCCTTGCTTCCTGGTTGCACGGGTGTCTCTGAAGAGAGGCAAGGGTCATGCCCCCCGACTGTTTTCAAGTATCTGTAGTTAAAAACTCCATCCAGTAGTTTTTATCCAAATTTATATTTTTACTAAAACACTAATTCATCGATGATATGTACGGCTTGGAGCAGTAACAACAAGTTTGGCTTATCTTCTTACTGCCTCAGAATAAATGCTATGCATTTCCGGGAGTGGGGCTCATCAAGTTTTCGTTCTCGGAAGTCCCTTGCACTCGGTTCACAGCGGGCGGTTGTGATCCAGCGGAAGCCCTACGAGGAATGCAAGTGTCAAATTCTGAGGTATGAGTAATACATCGGTCGATGCACGCTGCCGCTACGCATCCCACATTCCGATATTCCGAACCAAACAACGCGATGTGAGGCCTACGGCCTCAGATTCTAAAACATCTATTCAAATTGCCTACATTAATGTTAGTTAGTAATAATTAACAAACAGTTATATCAAAGAAGGTACCTGTACATTAACGAATACCTACGTTTAAAAGATTTCGGCAGGAGTTGTTGAAATTATTTAAATCGTGTATTAACATACTATGTGTGAAATAGTATGAAATATAAGAAATGTAAGAAATAGTAGTATGAAATATAATAAAGTGTTATATTTCAAACTATCAAAAACTATGTAAGAGTTGCATTCAGTTGACTACATACAGTAGACGATTCTATAACTAATTATTATTGACCATTCCCTTGCATAATGATCTTCATTATTTAAGATAAATATACAAACACTTGAAGATTAGGACATTTCATGACTCGCTTACCATTCTGATGCATTAAGTCCCGAGGTAAAAATAAGAACAAGCTAATACTACTTGAACAGAATTGTTTGTTTTCAACCTATTAACAACAGCTGAATATAAAGTTTCTCATTGGAGACATTGTATTTTGTTGCAACATTAATCGTATAATGTCTCTTTTATTACACTTTTTAACATGATTAAAATTTGTATCACTTTTTAGAAAATAACGTTAATCCCATTTATTTTAAATCGCCGTTCTATTAGTGTGAGTATTTTCATCCTCTTCCAAAATGTACGCAATCATTTTGCAATGTGTCCTGGGCAACTGAACTGCCCGACACTTTGCGTCTACCCTCTTGATTATTGGGAGAGGTGGTTCAGGGCATCAACTGATGTCACTGCAGTGGGGTGGGGTGGAAGGTGATAGATAGAGACCGGAAAAATATGTAGTATTAAACGTCAAAATATGTACATAAATATGTTATGAAAACAGTAAGAATATGTAATAAATATGTAAAATCGGATTAAATATGTAATATTAAAATTCTTTAATTAAAGACCATTTATATAGCAAGAAATTACATTTAGAAAAAACTACTCACTTTACATCATACGACTTTCTCGTCAATAGTAAAAGCGTAATCTATTGTAATCCAGGACTGTAGATTAGCAGCCAGACTAATCGCAATGGAAGTCATCGCACACACTGGCGAGATCTACGACCAGCAAACATACACTAGCATCTTCATCGAAGTTTTAAACGTTGCCCATCGCAAATGTTTCTCGGAAATTAAAGTTACAGATCACAAAACGCGGTGTCAATGATAGTTTGGACACGTAATTTCCCCAATAACATAGGGAAAATGCTGATATTAAAAAAAACACATTTTTTGATAAAAAAATATGGAATTAAATTGTAGAAAATTGATAAAATAAGAAAATATATTGTGAAAACAGCTAAATAGGTAAAATATGTAATAAAGTACTAAATATGTAAAAATATGTAACGAAAAAAATCGATATTGTGTTGGAGGGCTATGATTCGCCAAGATTACAATTTTGAGAACGGTAAGTACAAAGACAAAAAATATGTAATTACATAAAAATCCGGTCTCTAGTGATAGATTCTTTCCAATGAACATGCAATGGGAACTCATATACGGAAGATACGAATATAGCATTTGTTCCTGATGAGTAGGAACCATTCAAGTATTAATGTTGAGCAGGTCATGTTCTGGCACAGTCAACGGGATTTCGTGTACCTTTCGTACATCAAAGCCTGATCTTGCCTACTAATCAAGGGCAAATATCACGTGTAGCTTTCTCTAATGTAATTCCCACGTGTCCTGGAAGTCTATAGCATTTATTCTGAGATACCTTCATATGTTTTGTTCATATAGAATTCAAATTCTCTTTGCAACTAGAAGGTAATCAAAGAAGAGTATAAATGAATCGTCCAATGCAGAAAGGGTACATATTACGTTTTCACAACTTTACGGAAGTAAGGACAAAAGTAAAGGAGTTACCTTTTTGCACTGTGAAAGATAAAGTGAAAAGGAAGGCATACCAATCATAACATTAAAAAAGCCGAATTGTGAACATACACCTTTTTTCCATTGGGCGGTTCAAATACCGGGATTATATTTCTTACACTGTATGATAAGTGTCTATTAGCCATTTACAGAAGATCCACGAAAAAGCTGAGTGTGTACATACTTACGGCTTGAATATTGTGAAGAATCATCTGATAGTGTAAATATTAAAAGGCAACATGTGAATGAATTAAACTTTTCCTGAATGCTTGAACTATTTCTTCATTCTGTTGTCCAGAACATGTACTACTTTTACTGCTGTTCATGTAATTCCGTTTCATGTTTTTCCGTTCCATTTTAGATTAACGTAATTCTTGAACTACATTACTTTAAAGAACTGTCTTCCAAAGTCAAAATTGGACAGGCTACCGAGAACGAGAGAGAGCAAAGACTTGATTGAAGACTTTTAAAGATGCCAAAATTTGATATTTTTTTCGGACGGCATGTGGTAGGGATTTATCGCGTATAAACTTGGAAATGCTTCTCCGTACATCCAATACCTTACTTAATGATAAGGAAATTCCCTCTGAGAACTCTGGGAAATTATGAATGTGACAATTCAATACGTTTGCCTCCATCTGAACCACACGAGTTTGATTGAGTCAGAAAGCAAATTCGCAGAACCCTATACACACCGCCCCTCCTTTTTGCTCCCCTCAAACAGTCCTCGCCCGCCTCACCTGGGTAAGAGGGATAGAGCAACGAGGGTCACGTGGGGATGGGGCGAAGTGGGAAGTGATGGGAAAGGGGAAGATGACATCGTCTCAATTTTATTTATTTAACTTCAAAAAACAGTTTAAACTGAGTGTGATATATTTTTGAGAGAAGTACATTCTATGAATATTTTCATGAATTCTGGGATACCAACCCTAACCCATGCAAGTTGAATATAAATATGAATATGGACCCTATGAAGGTTGAATTATGATTACAGGTGAAAGAGAGCGTTTTTGACAAGAACTGATACGAAAATATTCGCCTCACTGTAATGTAAAATTTGCAAAGTCAGTTCAAATACAGATTTTGGCTATTATTCGTCATCGTAGGCTTCGTAAAGGAATCGACTTAGTGCCGCGAGAATATGGATAACGATAATTTACATACCTGTGGATTGTCTCTGAGGAGATGCGTGATTCACATGCTTATGCACACTCTCCCTCGAGATACATGTCTTGGGATACGGATTCTGAAACAATTAGATTGCTGGGGAACTGTCGAACCTGAGAAACCCCGGGGAGTATATTTCAAAACTTGATACTAACAATCAGTCTTACTCTCCCTCTACCTGTGCGAGGAATTTGCCTGGTTTCGTTAACTCGAGAGAAGATATCAAAATGGGTGCTTCGCAAATGAAAATTTCGAAATATCAATTAGAAACTGTTGCCTCGGTTGGCGTGTTGAAGAGTAAATGAACAATTTTATTTCCATGCACCAAAATTTTTTATTACTTTGATTATTAGACCTATGTTTCTTAAAACAAATTCTTGCTGACGATTGGCAGAATTTATTCGGTCAACAAGATTTGGAGATGTCTGTGTGAAGTTTAAAACAATTCCGCCGCTCAGCTCCGAGAATGGAAATGAATGCAGAAAATCCAAGAGACCTAGTGGTATTAAAACAGCACGTCATTTCTCACGCAAAATTACGGGAAAAGTACTCACATTTTCGTAAAATTATACCTAACCCAGTTGCAAAATCTATCTTTGAGGATCAGATATCAATAAGGGAAACTATCTTAATATTTTATTTGTAGGAAGACTCCGAAAAACGTGAACTTTTGCAATTTTCAAAAATTCAAGTTTTCAACGAAAATTAGACCTGCACCATTCTTTCAAACGTCCTTCACACTATCAAACAACAAAATTTAATAAGAAACAATGGAGCCATTTTTTCTAAAATTTGGAAAACGTCTCAGGGACTTCATGTAAAGCAGCCCCCAAAATTAAAATATCTCTTTCAAATTGAAGAGGCTGCGATATCAGCCAGATCGATTGGGAAATATCAGTTTTGGAGAAAATAGGTTGAACGCATTAGCCACTAGTATTGTTCACAGACGGACGGAGACGTTTTGACGTCATTCTATTTTTCGGTATTAAGGATTACCAAATCATGGATTCTGGCTACACCACGTATTAGAGATTTTTTTCTGAATTTTGCATTTGAATTCATCCAGTTTTTCGTTACTAGATCCCTGAAATGAGAGTTTTTCTGTCGAAAATTCGTCATTTTTTCGCGCATTACATAACTTTCTCTCTACTCCGTAGCGAGAATGTAAAACAGGCTATGGATTGCTTGTAGTCCGCGCGATTTTAGTATTACTCCGCCATCCACCTTGAAATGCAAAGTAGAAAACACAGGAAAGATCTATTAGTGAGGCCGACCACTGTAGTTACTATGATCATCATCAAAGCGGGTGTGGGCCTCCACCCAGCTATTCGCTGGTTAAGAATACTGTCTAACCTTCGGGACTTGAATTTAGGACCTCGGGATTCATAGAGTATCATCTCCTAACTCAGAACTACAACCATTATCGCAGCTGATTCTCTTCTGGGTAATATTTTTGCTACATATTACATTTCTAATATCGCGGCACAATTATATATCCATAAAAAATCGTTTATATTAATTCTTCACTACATTTTTGGTTTAACAATAATATTATTGAAAATATGAAATTCGATATTTCTGACAAGGTAGAGATTTGTCACAGACAATATTGAACTTGAAGTTGAGATTAGTAGATCAACATGCATCTGCATTCTTTTGATATCTTTTATGTTAGAGTAACTTGGTTAATAAATATATATAAAGATGTACGTCAAATTTCTAAATATGTATGCATATTAAAAATGTGTATGTTATACAAGTATATAAAAGATCTCATATCAGATATCCACTAATTTGTCTGTATTTTTTAATATCCAGTAAATTAAAAGTGTTTCAACATTTTTCTTGAAAAATTGAAAAATCATTCATATATAACTCCACAAAACAAATTAAAAAATCTTAAAGAAAAAGTTAGAAAATTGTGTATGTTAAATAGTATGTAACGTGTAGATAAAAATATACTTCGGTTCCTTTTTACTTCAACAAACGAAATAAAATATTTTTCCTGTTGTGTTTAAAAAGAGTGAATTTTGTCATAAATATGTTTTAAAAATCATAAAATCTTTAAAAAAACCTACTTTCTATTTAAGAAGAGAAAATATTGTAATAATGGGCTGGAAATTGGCGATTTTTAAAAGAAAACTAAATTCTCGAACCGTGGTAACTAAAAAGGGCACAAATCTTACCCTTACGTGTAGTTAATTACTTTCTTCAACAAGCAGTGTAATCACAATCCATGTTTTGTTTGTTCTTGATACGAAAAGTTGATTGACGTCAAAGCGTCAGTCTCCTGTGACCAACGCTAGTTCCTAAAACGTCAGATTATTTTCGCTAATATTAATCTTCCTCTACCTATCTGAATGAACTCAAGGCGTTGCGAGTTTGAAACATAATTTGATTTTGGGGCTACATTACATGAATCCTTAACATTTTGAAATTTTTCTCATAAATGGCACCAAATGTTTTCATAAAACTTTTCCCTCTGATAGGATTAACTCAGATAGCTAAACTCTTAAAAAAGGGCACAAGTTTCATTTTTTTCAAATCCCTGATTGTTCGAAAATTGCATTTTTAAAAATGATTTAAGCTTCTTCTTAAAACTAGAATATTGTGGACTAACTTTTCTCCTGAATGAAATCTGTTGTTATGAAGTGAGGTCATGTGCACTTCTTCGTAAGTATAAGTAGTTTTCGCATTATTTTTGCGTTAAATACAGACAATTTTTAAACAATTATTTTTTCAAAACGCCTACTATTTTTTCTTTAAATTTTCTTCTTCTATTTTGAAAGATCGGTAAAAAATTGGAGTTCGTACCAGATTTGGCGAACTCTGTAATTTCGAAGAATAGAAAAAATTCACATTGCAAAGTACGATACTGGAAAATAATATTTTTGTCTTTTTTCAAATATGTTCTAAAGAAATAGATCTTTGAAATAGGTTATGTAATATTTTTTTGATTGAATAAGTTTAGAGTACTTTCTATTCTAGAGTTCTTTCTAAAAATGACTCTCAGGTTTTTCTCTAACTTTTTTTGCAAGAATAGAGAAAAGAACTATTAAAAATGCCGCAGACCTCATTTTCGTTCATCTCTTGGAATTTTTAAAACTGCAAGTTAGAAATACTGCGAGAAAGTACGTCCTGTTAATGCAGTAGTTTATTTTTGGAAAGTCTCAATACGAAGAGAGGTCATTTTCTCAATGTCGGTATCAAGGCACCTGCCTGCTTTACATAGTGGAAATTTCGGATGGAATTATGCTTCCATTGTCAATGTTAAATTGTTTGAACGTCTTGTGAATTTCCAAAAAGGGTGTTGAAAGAAAACCATTGGTATAAATATAGAACAAAACTATAGCTTATAACCATGCCAATTTCAAAATTGTAAGTACATTTTGCACTATTCTCCACTCTATTAATTTATGGACTGTTCAACTGATTATTTGTGAAAATACTCCGCACGCATTTGCATTTACGAGTTCGCCTCGCACTAAAATGCAGCGGGTGCATTTATTGCGGATATCAAGGATGCACAGCTTCTTCGATGCTTTCCATTATGGAACATAATTTTGCTCCTCAAACAGTCATAAACATTTTGAACGGTAATGGACTTCCACCTTCCCCGACAATTTCCTCAGAATCATCCTTGCAATCTCTGAGACGTTCTTAATTCTAATGGCACATTTGTACTCCCAAGCTTTTGAAATAAGAACCTAAAATAATTCTCCTATCCATGTAGATAGATTCTCGAATATAACTTGAAATATTTTTGTAGTTCTCTTAAATTTGTGATAGCTTAGAAGATTTTAACCTGACCTCTTAAATAACAAGTTTTCACACCACAGAGTAACATTTCGTCATTCAGCTATAAGTTGATTCTTTAAATAATAATAATAATAATAATAAGAAGAAGAAGAAGAAGCGGTGGCGCAGACTGTTGCGGCAGCCGTCGTCTGAGCCGAGGGGGCTGCAGGTTTGAGTCCTGCGTAGGCATGGACGTATTTGTGATTGACACTTAACCCTCATCATCATCTCATAAAAAAAAAATTCACACTTCAAGGAGTAGCAAACTTGTCGTAACGGATACTGCTGAAAAACTGATCCTAAAATGTTACACACGTTTATTGTGAAGCGTGGTCAGAAATGGCCGATACCCCAATAATAATAATAATAATAATAATAATAATAATAATAATAATAACAACAACAACAACTCCACCTAGGGAGTACATGACCTTGCAGTTAGTGGTGGAGCTTGAGTACCCCCAGGAACCTGAGAGCTATGTCAGTGGTAGCCTAGCTACCGGTAGGGCCTCCCTTGCTGAACAGGTTGAAGGTGAGGGGTCAGACGAAGTACTCCATTTTGAGGAGAGTGGAAATTAGGTAGAGAGGACAGGGTCATGAACCTTTGGACTTCTTGTAGTCGGCCCATGGATGGTACAGGAGAGAAACTGGGTTGGCACACCAGGCCACTGATTAGAGTGGAGACCTTGCATTAGCGAGCGAAGGAGGCTGCCTTCAGCAGTCAGTGAAAATCCCGTAGGGTTTAATAATGCCGACTGGCGATCGGAGGGACCCCTTGCTGGGCCCTGCGGGGGGATGCCCCGAGGCCACTGTGGGTCGCAGTAACGGATCGCAGGAAGCAAACCCAAGGGTTAAGTGTTATCTGTGACCTCGAACTTGCGTCCTGCGAATCTTCACTTAAAACCAGTGAGAAAATGGATAGAACAAGCAATGCAATGAAACTTAATGTGCCTTGTTCTACCAATGTCCCATACCTGCTCAGAAACCGAGCTAATGTCACCGTGTCGACGCCTGGCCATCCCACGGATGTTAGTCCCAGGGACCCAGAACAAGCAGTAGCTCGAAACCATCGTCAGAGATGGACGCGGGATGAATTGAAGGAGATGATGTGGTGCTTTTACTATGAAAAAGCGAAAAATGGGGGCACAGAAGTAGAAGTTTTCAAGGTATGGAGAGAGCGGAAGACATATGAGACCTACCCTAGACTCAAAGAAGCTTGCCAGTCAACGACGATACATCCTGAGCAGTGGAAAATTCACAGCAGAACAACTTGCTGACATTCAGAGAAATGCCGAGTATGTTCTTCGATCGAACTACCCACATGACGAACATGTAGAACTTGAAAACGATGGCCCTGTTGAAGGTTCATCTCTTTCCAATGAAACATACGTCAGTGGAGAAAATTCATCTGGCGATGAATTACACGATAAGGACATGATGCGAAATCTCCTCTGACGCGAGATAGAAAGAGTTCGTCTACTTCCATTCGATTCTCGTGCACCGTTGAGGAGATTATACGAAAATGCCAAAGCTAAGCGAGTGATAGAGACAAGTTCAGTCTTAAATGAAGTGGTACAGACCCCAGGTAGAGATCTAGATATTACTGAAATGAATCTCATTGTGTAGGCAACTGGTTATCTGGTCTCTCAGATAATTTTAGGGCCAGCCAAGAACACCGACGGCCGACAGCAAACCAGAGTAAACAGCCCAGTACCCCTGTGGACGAAGAGAATTATGAAACGGATAGCCGACACTCGGCGTGAAATATCACTGTTAGCTGAGGCATTTTCTAAATCAACTCACACCACTAAAGTTCAACGAAAGATATTCAATGTTGAACACAAATACCGAATTGAAAATGACACAAGCAGGCTAATCGTAGTTGAGAAGCTTAAAGAAAAAATTCAAGCATGGGCTCAACGAATTAGCCGTTACAAACGTAGAATAGATTTCCGTGCACAGAACCTGTTGTTTGAAACAGACGCGAAGAGATTTTATCGCAATCAGACTCAAAAACTGAATGGCACAGCTGTCACTCCTTCAAAAGATGACGTCGAATCATATTGGACAGGAATCTGGGAGGAGAGCAGATCCTAAAGAAAGACGCATTTTGGATTCAATCTGAAGTTGATGCTGCTGATGAACTTGTGGAAACAGTGGAAGATGTTCACGAATTCTAGGAAGATGACTTCGTCCAAGCAATTAAGAACATGGGAGACTGGAAATCCCCCGGGGTTGATAAGATCCAGATTTATTGGATTAAGAAATTAACAGCAATACATTCTCATAAAGCAAAGGCTGTTAATACCATTTTGGAAAACCCAAAGCAACTCACGGAATAGCTCACACGCATCACGTATTTGCTATCCCAAACGGGAGACAGCTCTTTGGCGAAGAACTACAGGCCAATCACTTGTCTGCCAGTACTGTACAAAGTTATAACTGCAGCCATAGCTGACAAAATGTACAGACATCTAGAAAAGAATCATCTGATGCCAGCTGAACAAAAAGGATGTCGTAAAGGCTCTTATGGCTGTAAGGAAATCTTGCTACTGAATAAAGTAATCTTGAATAATGTAAAGAAACGAAAACGTAATTTGAGCATGGCTTGGATTGACTACCAAAAGGCCTTTGATAGTGTACCACATGACTGGATTTTGAAGACCCTGGAGATCAATCGATTTCATTCTAGACTTATTGAATTTTGTAAGGCTAGTATGAAGTCGTGGAGTACCAGGTTACTAATCCAAAGCGGAAAGGAAACAGTAGAAACCAGAAGTATTCAGATTAACAGGGGTATTTTTCAAGATTTACTATCCCATCTGCTGTTTTGCATCATTTTGATCTCTCTATCTAGACAGTTGTCGCAAGCTGACTTTGGTACAAGCTCCATGGTGATGAAAGGCCAGTATCACATTTGTTTTACATGGATGATCTGAAAGTGTTTGCTAAGAATGAAGCGATTCTCTCCCAAATGCTGTCTGTCGTGAATGACTTTAGCCATGACATCTGCATGAAGTTTGGTCTTGACAAGTGTGCAAATATCAATTTAAAAAGAGGGAAACTGACGTCAGGGAACGTTGAAGGTGATACGCACACTCTGATTAAAGATCTTGAGTCAGGTAAAACTCAAAAATATGTGAGAATTGAACAATGTGAGACCACCTCGAACGACACAATGAAAGAGAGAATGCGCAGAGAGTATTACAGAAGAGTGTAACTGGTCCTGCAGTCCGCTCTGTACTTCAGGAATAAATATCAGCAATTCATAGTCTGGCAGTGCCTGTAGCCAATACTGTTTCGGACTAGTGGACTGGACTGAGCAAGAAATTCGCATCATGGATCGAAAAACATGAAAATGCTAAAAATGCATGATGTCGCCCTCCCTCGAACTGATGTACATAGACTTTGGGTCACGTAACGATGGAGGAAGAGGCCTTAGACAAATTGAGGCCTCTTAGCACAACGCAATAGTCGGGATGGGAAAGTATGTAGTCAGCCATCAAGATGGCCCACTAATGAGGGAGGTCATGAAATCTGACCGAAGAATGGGAAACAGAGGTATTGTTAGTGTAGCAAGAAGCATTGCGAACAAGACTCTGAAAGACACGCAGAACGACCGAGACACTGAGCTTCTTAACATGAAATGTGAGACACAAAAATGTTAAAGAAAACGAGGAGAGACAAACCACTCCACGGACAATATATGAAACGAATGGGACAGGGCACAGATCAATAAAGATCAGTCATTTATGTGGCTTAAAACGGAAGAATGAAGCCAGAATCAGTTCTAGTAGCTGCCAAAGATCAGGCGTTGAGAACACGACATTATGATGAAGCGTTTCTCAAAATTTCCTAAGATGATAAATGCCGCATTTGCCAGGAACACCTAGAAACCATTGATCATATTGTCTCAGCTTGTCCAGTCCTAGCAAAGACCGAATACTTGAAAAGACACGACAGAGTGTGTAGCTACCTCCACTGACAGATCTGTACCGCCCTGGAAGTTCCGAACACATGCCCCAAGTGGTACGAACACTCACCACAACCGGTGACGTCTGTTGAATTGTGTACGAGGTTGTAGGACCAACAAATTCAAACAGATCGCACGATAGCGACAAACAAACCGGATATAGTAATCCGGGATTTGGAGAAAAAAAATCGTGTCTACTTGTAGATGTTGCTGTACCTTGCGATCAAAACGTT